>CM061920.1:296204017-296300027 GCA_031002005.1 Vandiemenella viatica | reverse complement strand
CTAGTAATAAATAAAGAACATTAGTGATAGGCAAGACCAGGCCAACCAACAAAATCGGCTGTTGTAGAACACATTTTGCAAGGTATTGTGGAAGAAAAGAAAGGTATTGGAAAAACCAGAAGGTTATTTTCCGTTGATAGTTCAGGAAGTGGTATCTCGTAATTTAGACTATAACACAATGATAACTTGTGTGTTTTTTTTATTTTTAATGTCTCTTAACAGCGATGTCTTTATAGACGGGAAATGATGGGGGGGCAAGGAATGGGAAGGAATTCAGCCACGGCCTTTTGAAGGAAGCATCCAGGCGTTTTCATGGAGTGACTTGGGAAACCATGGAAAACCCAAATCTGGATACCCGGGCGGGCCAGAACGCTAACCGTTACACCACCAACCTCGGTGGTGACATTTATATCAGTTCAAATCTAATATCTTATTTAGTAGCAAGACAGAAGCAATTATGAATAAGCATGAAAACGCCAATGTCTCAGATGGTGGGTGTAAAAATGGAGGTAGTTAGAGATATCGTTAATTTGTTGTGATCTAAAAATACTGAAGCGCATAAATGGGCGGTCAATATACCGGGTGTTCCGGTTGCAGCTGTCATAGTGGGAGACATGAGTCACACAGTCGCTTATTGTTATCCTGCGATAATTCGGGTGTGGCGCAGCTGTGCTCATTCAATTACGAACCCGCATCATGCAGCTGCGAGGGGAGCGATAATTGATGGCTTCCGGGTGTGGTGCAGCTGTGCTCATTCAATTACGAACCCGCATCGTGCAGCTGCGAGGGGAGCGATAATTGATGGCTTCCGGGTGTGTGCATTCAATTACGGACCCGCATCCTGCAGCTGCGTGGGGAGCGATAATTGATGGCTTCCGGAGGGGAGCGATAATTGATGGCTTCCGGAGGGGGAGCGATAATTCGGGTGTGGCGCATTCAATTACGGACCCGCATTCAATTAAACTCCCCTAGTTCCTCGGCTCCCCTCCGCTCCAAACTGTCTGCAAAGACAGGTCCATAAGAATACATGGGGAAAAACTGTCCGCTGACCGCTGTACATAAGGAAATAATAAGATCAATCTGAGGTTACAGATGTGAGACCCCCTCCCCGCAATTCAATTAGCATTAATTAAAATCAATTAAGGCTCCCCGCCATGGGGGGGGAAAGTGGGCTCACTCCATCCTCCATAAGAATACATGGGGAAAAAACTGTCCGCTGACCGCTGTACATAAGGAAATAATAAGATCAATCTGAGGTTACAGATGTGAGACCCCCCTCCCCGCAATTCAATTAGCATTAATTAAAACCATGGGGAAAAAACTGTCCGCTGACCGCTGTACATAAGGAAATAATAAGGTCAATCTGAGGTTACAGATGTGAGATTGCAGCGGCTCCCCTCCTTAATTCAATTAAACTCCCCTAGTTCCTCGGCTCCCCTCCTTAATTCAATTAGGACCCCACGCAATTCAATTAGCCTTAATTAAAATCAATTAGGGCTCCCCCCCCCCACGCAAATCAATTAAAATCAATTAAGGACCCCACGCAATTCAATTAAAATCAATTAAAATCAATTAAGGACCCCACGCAATTCAATTAAAATCAATTAGCGTTAATGCGCATGCTAATTAACGTTCCCTTTGATGGCGCCGACCGGCGTATAGACACTACTAACCGATATTATTTGAGCAGTGACTGTAACAATCAACAACAATTTGCTTGCTATCAGTTCTAATCTGTTTTTAAACATCACGTTACTGTACGTCTCAGAAGATTTATGACATCTGCGGACTCCAACATGAAGTTATCTTCTTTTCGTCATTCTTCTACAGAAGAAAGAAATGGGATATTGTTAAATCGTTGCATTCACGTATGAAACTATTTGATATCCTTTATTCGTCATTTCTATTTAAACTGATGAGTTACCACGCTATTCAGAGTTGAGAAACGTAGACATTAAATTAGTGGATAGTCCTTCATACAACAAACTTTGTCCTGGCAAATCTTATACCTTCTTTGAACGTTACACGAGATTTTTCGACTAGTGAGCTAACGATTTTTTTTTTTTTTTTTTTTTTTTTTTTTGTGCGTCATTGTATTACATATTAGGAACAAGTATTAATGATAATCAGTCGTATAGCGCTATTTGCCAATTAACCCTACATGAATTTCTGCCGCTTGAGTAACAGTTTCAATTAGTACCTCAATCCGCTTATGTCATGAACGCCTACACTAAGTAAGAAAATCTACGAAATAAAGGGATTTAAGTTTTCCATAAAGTGTTGTACCATACAGGTATTTCATACACACTAACAATTCTTTGAGAGAAATTAATTAAAAATCCCAGTCGTAATCGAGTTTCAAACCGGTAAACTATTGAGAAACCTTAAAACCAATCCACAACCTAGAATACAACACAGAACGTAGAATATAGGACAAACACCTTGGTAATTACAACCATCAGCAGAATGCCTTCTAAACTTGAAAACTGTGCACTACCCACCTCGCCGACACTTGTTACTCTCATATACAGACTTAAACATAAATAAAATAAAATTGTAATAACACAACACGATGCTACTAATAACTCAGCCTATGACGATTTCTTTGCTAATTATTAGCTAGAAGGTACTCTCAGACTATTTAACACGTGTTCTGAAGAAATAGGTTTACTGTAATCTTTTACTGAAATAATAAAGATGGGGCAGATACAATTTCAAACGCTATTGTATAAAATAAAATATGGAAGTCATTTACTTTAAGTGTGAAGGTGCTTTTACGGTTCCATGTTCTAAAATGTGTACAAAACATAGCTCATATCTATAAATGAATATAAAATTTCCAACTAGTGATAACGCACTAACATTTGATCCTGGTATTTGGGGGGACGCGGGTTCAAATCCCCATCCAGGTTTCGGTTTTGCATGGTTTACGTAACATCTCAGGCAAATGCCGGGGTGGTTCCTGCAAAGGGCTATGGCCGAATTCCTTCCTTTAATGATCACTGCGTCAAAGAAGTGTAACTACGAAGTAAAAGAGAATTTCTGAGGGACTATGGTCGCAATGCATAAAAAAGCAGAAACAGAATTTTTTAGAAACTTATTATCTAGATAATATTCGCCATTAATATCGCCGATCGAGATAAATAAACGCCCTTTGTTGCAGGTGTTCCAAGATGGTTTTGACGAAAGAAGAGATATCCAAGTGATCATGATAGCTTATGAACGAAGTTTTCCTGCCATTGCTGCATATTTCATCAACTGTCATCGAGGAAGCTATGCTGCATAACAGACATCGAAATTCCGATAAACTGGATCGACGCCACAGCGGTTGTCGTTAAATCCATTATCTATGAAGAAACCTCAACAGCATTCTTGGCGCCTATTGTGAAAATCCCAAAACATAGATACAACCTCTCATGGAAAAATTCGGTATCAGCCAGTCATATCGAGCTTAATTCAGTAAGTATAATCCGTCAAAACACAGGAGATACCAATTAACACATCAAACATCTATACCCTAAAGGGAACTGTCACGTAAAATTCATGTGAACAGAAATTTTGGTTCAGAATAGTTATGAAAAACCTGAATGCACATATAAATTTCTGAGCAAATTCTGAAACTGTGTTGTATCAAACACGACCGCCTTTTTATTTTAGAACTTTGGGCTCGATTCATTATGACGAATTTCAAGATGGTATGTACAGTGCATAGCTTCTTCTGTTTCTGCTATAAAAGGATATACCGTGACCTTATACCATCACCAAATTCAGATAATAAACATAATATAACATCTAAAGTGAGTTCGATGTGAATGGTGTTAAGAGTGGTCAATCACCTGATTCCAGCATCGTCAGTTTCTGCCGCATAGGCACTGGCATAGTTACTTCGTTTTTTAAGGCAGAACGACAACTTACTGGAACACCTCCTTCAAATTACAACAAACATGATCAACGATTAATAATTTTAAACCGAGCTAGGAATTCGAGAGGACGTGTGTTGCATTTCTCACCGAACCTTCTGGATCTCAGTTTTTCATGGTTTCCCTAAATCACTCCAAGCGAATGCCGCGATGTTTCCTTCAAAAGGCAATGCCTGAATTACTTGCAGTTACTTGCAACCTCCCCTCTCTCCCCCAATTTTATTCAACCTCTACGGCGTCGACGTGCAATAGAGCTTGAAAGATAATTAAGTATGATTTGGTTTGGAAAGAAATTAGTAATTTAATTACATTTTAAAAAAAAAAAATCAAAATATAATGATTTATTTATTTAATAAAATTGAAGTACATTTAAGATCAATTAATAGGAGTTTGTCAAAAGTAAATGTTTGGCTTGTTTTGAAGTAGTGCATCTAGCACATCTCAAAGCGTCACATGAAGATAAGTGAGAACAAAGGGTCTTAATTGATGAACATTGGGCTTTACCGGTAACGGTGTCTTCGAGTTGCATAAAATTCACTGTCATTGAGTTTTTACGGTGTCTTGATTATCAGTCAACCGGCCTTTAATAATGCAACACCGAACTCTGTGTTTCCCTTATAGATTGAAGATTGTGCTACCTAGTCCTTAATTTTGCTTCTTTTATTTCACTGGAAGCCGGCTGCCAGTAACAGTAATAATCACCAACTGGACACATATCATAAGTTGGTCGACTGCCAAAGTCACTGTGAGCTAACCTGGCAGGTTTGTCTAATGTAAACTATCCTGACATTGGTTGCCAAATGTAAGCTATCCTGACATTGATCGCCAAATCTAAGCTACCAATTATCCTGCAAATAGTCAACCAAGTTTGATCTAACCACTCCGTTAGTTGATGACGGCGTGTTATTTAGACGAGAACGGCCCAATTCTCCTCTCTCAACACATGCAAGTTAGTTCGGACAGTTTTTATTACGATTTTCTGGCATATAAGAGCCAAAACAATTAGAGATATTATGAAAAGGTCTGAAAATGAAAAATTCACTGTTCTGGTCGAAATATCACTCAATTTAATCGATACCTTCCCTTGAAACAGCCATACAACCTTCTCCAAGTGACGCAACACACTGCTCCGCGCCCTGCCATGCTACAATGCACGCGCCCAATCAACTATCGTTCTCTGCCCCAGCTGTGGTGACCAGCGTCAAAGATCGTTTCTTAAATACAACAACACTATGTTACCCCGTTGACTAAACATACTACAGTCTGTGGGAATCCAACAATATTACAAATCAAATTACAAAAATTAATACAGTTGAACAGGATAATATTCAGGATATACTCATAATTAATAAATGCTACATAATAGTAAATAATTGATAATGTTACATCATAAATAGCGAATAATGAAATATAATTAATGATCACTGTTGAATGAATGCTTGAATCTGAAAAGGGGCGTCCACTAATTACGTGAGGTGTTTTTTCAGAAATCCTGAATCCCCTCTCCCGTGGTGAGATTTGGTGAGATCTGGTTGGAACTCCCCTCTCCCTTCCTATAGACCTCTTTATTATTTTAGCTCTCCAGTTTCCAAGGACGATTATACCCCCTGCCTCCCCCTAATGTTTGGATTGGGAGATTTCACGAGATTTCGCAGGAACTCCCCCCCTTCCCTATTTCACCGAATGTGATTAACGGACGCCCCGAAATTTCCATGACGGAATAGTCCTTCTGTTATGGAAGAATCACCTTGTACATGGAGCCCACCCAAGTTTTTCAAGCTCGTACCAGTGCCGTCAGTGCAAGACCCCCATCATGTTCAATGTTCGGTTTCTGCCACTCCAACCAAGCAAAGACGCAAGGCCAATAATCTCGCTGACGAAACGGGGTGTGTTATGCATGCCCCCCTATGTGGACCCAGAAAGGTTCTATCTTTACATACTTTCACGAAAATCTTTAAAATTGAGACCATGCTACCATGCTCGGTTGGAGAAGTAAGTTTTTCTGTGACCGTGAATTCTTAAAATAAAAATTCCCGGTCGTGTCCGGAGTCGAAGATGCGACCTTCCCAGTTCGTCGGCCGCTATCGTTGTGTGTTTTGTGATGAGCGCTATTCGTATGCGGCGAGGCGCTCCATGATTGCTCCCAGTCACAAACCCGGACGAGGGGAATACCGCGCGTAAACACAGAGATTTACGCCAAATGATAGGAACACGTGAGAGCAACGGAGGGTAGAGGAACAGATGGAAATGTGAACAACACGCCGGGAGAGGTGGAATCCTGGCCAAAATATCTGGTCTGAACCAGCCCAGTTCTGCGGGGCAGGATTTCTTTTGACTCATACAGCTCCAGGGAAATCCGCTAGTGTAATTGACGTAATTGCGATGTTACTGACGGAATGAGCACTTTATAAATACTTCTTCTATGAACGCCTAGCCCGTGTCCTGGCGCAGGCGGTTACCCGGAAACATTTGGGAATATAAACTGCAATAGTTTCCTGTTACCTTCCCCAGGGTGTTGTTGTGTGGTGTGGAGGACTGCGATAGTGTGTGTGCTCAAGACTAAAGTGTTGTTTTTACTGTGGATGAGAGTTGAAGGGTGAAACGCTGTGTCGGTCTATTCAGTCCTATTTACCAAAAGACACCATGGCCACCTGGCTTAACGCCCCATCCAACTGACGATTCACCAAAGTGCGTTATGCCCTTACTATGCGCGCTGCAGAGATGTATGGGATTTAACCCAGGACTTTGATGCACTATCTGATGATGAAACCACCAGTACTCGAATCAGCCAACCACGTGTCAGCACCGGACACCATCACGGTGCCACAACGTGCTTATAAATACTAGCTGTAGCCATAACTGAATTCACCAGTCACTAACCAAGTTACATTTTCATTACAGCTGCACTTCTCCGGTATTCAGTTTAAAAGAAATATTGAATTTAAATAACGACAGTGTGATATTACATCAGCGAGTGTTGGTCTAAAATATTATGTATAATTGAATCTGACATATATCTGCAAGAGATTTTTTTCTGGCTAGCTTGTACAATGGCAAACTATCTTAAAATTATTTATTGCGAGTTTTACTTTGTATAATTTTTTTGTAGTTGCTTAGAAAAATAGTTACGATAAAAAGAATATTTACGAGTACTTGCCGGGTAAGTAGCATGAATGTCTTGTTACGTAACAGGCCTAACTACTCTGTACTATTAATATTTACTGCGAATAAGCAGTATTACGTCCTCTCTTTATTGTTCTAGGTTCTCAAATAATTGTCATTTTGTAAACAAACTACTGCTACCGAATGTTCTCAGCCTATTTATTTAATCTAAACAATATCTGCTTATCTAAGAGAGGAGGCTTTCTCGACGTTGTATATTGATTAAATGTTCTCGGAAAACTAGCAGAGTGGGAACGTTTGTAAACCACGACGTTTTGGCGGTAAAAACTCTGCCGCCATTGACAATGGCGGCTGAGTTTATAACCGCCGAAATATCGTGGTTTACAAACGTTCCCACTTGGCTAGTTTTTCGAGAACATTTCATTAATATCTTCTTAGTTGGCAACGTGTTTTGTAACTAACATTTTGTAAAATAAGCTTTAGTATTAAAAATGTTCAGTTACTATAATACTGCTATTGGTCAGGTAAGCATTTTAGGGCACTCTGATTGGCTGGAGGCAGGGCCGGCGTTAGGGGGGGGGGGGTAAGCGGGTCAAATGTACCCGGGCCCGCCAAGCTGATAGGGGGCCAAATTACCGGCTGTAGGGTCCCCCCGCTAGACAAGTTGTAGGGCTAAAAAGAAAAGAAAAAAAGGTCGTCCATTTGGAGTGAGAGAGGGCCCCTACCGATGAATTGGCCAAGGGTCCCCAACTGGTTACGTGACTGCTAAGAACGCTTACCCCGGGCCCCAAAATCCTAGCGCCGGCCCTGGATGGAGGTCTTACTGGATAGTTATTCGAACCAACTACAGTAGCTTGTACAGTACAGTCAGCATTCAAATCCGTCAAGTTTCACTTTAGTTTTGATTAATACCGAACGGGATGGCTGAGCAGTAAAAGCTCTGGTCCCACATTCCGGAAGAGGTGGATTCGGATCCTCGTCCACCAACCTGATTTCGCTTTTCCATGGTTTCCCTAAATCACTTCAGGTGAATGGTGGAAAGGTTCCTTCAAAAAGGTCACGGAAGAATACCTTCCCGTTCCTGGCTCCCTGTCCTTCGCCGCCTCTGAAGACATCAACGAGGCGTAAAGCCTCAGACAAGCAAAAAAGTGTTTTGGTTGAAAGTTTCAGCCCTCTTCTAAGCTTTAATCTTTATGAGTTCAGCATTGTGTAAGTGATGGCTTAGTGATAGAGATGAATTTGAAGTAGAATGTAATGGAGATTAAAATTTATTATTTTAAGAATCGCTGTCAATTAATCAACTCAGGTAGCCACTAAGAAAACGCTTTACCGCAGCAGCCAAATGTGTTTCCCCAGATTGTCCAACAGCAAACTCGTTGAATAAATTAGAAACTCACGCCATGCCCTGGACTCGTACAGGATTTTCAGTTTACAAGTATTTTACTGTTTAACCATTTTAAATTTCACTAAAACTGGTTCAGGTATTTAGTTAAAAGTGCTAAACAAACTCAATTGTGGCACAGAATTTTTTTCTCTTTTTTTTCGTTTCAGCCATATATGGGCTACGTCTACGCAACTTCATTTCATCTTCTAAGTTTCCTTCCTCCATCGCCAGTACACTTTCATTCTCTGGCTTACTCTTGCTTTTTCTTCCTCTGAAAATGCCCTCTTTTTCCTGATTGGTTTTTCTTCAGTCAGATCCTTTACCTCTGCAATTTTTCCTCTGAATAATTCACTGTAATGTATGTCTTGTATCTATTTTTTTTCTAATGACTTTGTTTTTTATTTCTAACACTTCGCAAATATCAAAAAATAATTTGTTATAGTTAATAAATGGAGTGCGCAAGTATTTAACGCAGTATTTCTCTTATTTTCAGTGCCAATTCGTTGTGACAGTACGTCAATCTTTTCCAGTTGCCTGTATTGTACGTGACGCACTGAAGGATGCGAAGTACTCTTCGCCGGTGCGCTAAGAGTGTGTTCAGAACTGAGTAGACAGAGTGTCTAGTGTTGACTCCCAGGACATAAAGGACGCATTGTGCAGCTGAGCGGACGGCCGGCCGTCAAACAGCATCACAGCAATACCACATTCCTAACGTGGGCTCGCCTTTTAAACTCAGTACTAAATTTAGCAGACAAAAACTGTTATATATAATTTTATAATGAGCTCCAACTATTTTTCCATGTAACGGTAGAATAGAATAGAACATTAAGGTCAAGTGACTGTAAGAAATTTCTCTAGCTTGATTGGTACACGTCTTCGTATTTAATTCTACATTTCAATGACAAAAAATTCTGATGAATGTCATAAAGATTAATTTTGTTCGTAAGATACACGAAATTCTTGTAAAAACTCATAATCCATAGTTTTTCAACATCATTAGCTGCATGCTCGGAGCCGAGGAATCTTCCCTCCAACAAGAACTTTTCGGTTTACATTTATTTATATTTAAAAGATTTAAGCAATACTCGTGAAACTTTAACAATGCGCTTGTGGTTTCCACATGGTTTATTAACTTCAATTTTCCACTATAAATGTTTCTAAATCGTTTCTTGCAATGTTTTAAGTAATTTCAGTACTATTTCAATCAGTATCACCTATTACTATTACTCCGCTATTCACTAAAAGTGTGTGGCGGAGGGTGCATTGCACCTATCCGGAAAGGTAATGTTTTGGAAGGGATATACGGGATATTAACAATATTGCACCGTTGCCTTTAACTTCTAGTCATCGTTATGTTTCCAGAAAATTCTGTTTAAAGCTGTAATCCGATTTAATATATATATTTTTTAAATTAAAAGCGATGGAGCACATGTACTAGTGGCAATTCACTACACACAAGCTTCATTTTTTAAAATCATTTTCCCCTTTATTTATTTTTAAATCTTAAAATTCATTGATTACATTAACACCACCCAACTACTTTCTATCTTCGCGAATTTTATTTTTGAATTGTTTCAGTATTTCCAGTAAGTAGTTCATCATTTCATTTGGTAATACCAGACTTCCTTACGTACAAAAAAAAAAAAAAAAAAAAAAAAAAAAATCTTATGCTTGAAATCAAGTGCCAATTTATGGCCATGGTAATATCTTCCATTTCATGCACTCGCAGTGTTCCATATCGTTAACATCTTCCATTTCATGTTCTCTCAGTATTCCCTATCGTCAAATGAATCCCAAGCCAACACCTGTATCACATTTATTACAAACTGCGTTAATTATCCTTAATATATCTAATTGGTTCGTGCTTCCGACTGTTTTATAAAAGTCTCAGTTCCAACGGACAAAACGCACTATGTGATGTGAAACCAGTCTGTATAATTCATTTTATAATGTATAAAAGTCCACCAGTCACCTAGTATGCAGGGATCTCTTTGAGATGTAAGGACTATGTATTTACCAGCAGATTCCTTTAAAACTTTGTGTCCACATTTGGACTGAAGTCAACAATTTACAGACCTCTTTAGCGTCTTCACGTTTTGCATTTTTCGTCTTGGTAATGAGAGTAAGACTTATAATTAACCACCAAGATTTTAATTTCTGTAATAATTTTTTATCACATGGAGATCGAATACAAACGGGATGAGTGTCTAATAGAAACTCTCTAATCTTGCCACAAGCCTTGTAGATAAGCAGTAACGCTCAGGCCTGGAATTCTGGGGGACTGGTTCATATCCCCGCCGGGTCATCCAGAAATCGGTTTTTCATGGTTTCTCGAAATCATTACACGTAAATGACTATGTGGTTCCTTCAAAAAGACTATGGTCGAATCACTTTCAGTTCGTCGTCTCCAGTCCTCTGCAGCTTCTAATGACCTCGACGTCGACGAGGCGAAAAACTGTATCCAAATCCGCATTTATTTTTACATGATCCTTTCTAGCAACGAATTCTGTGGAAGTCAGACCAACTCTTCCATGGCAAATCAACATTATTTAATAAATATTTCCACCATTTTGCGAACTTCAACTATCTGTAGCTCAGAGACCATCAACAGTTGTTTGAAAAATTGTGAAGTTTTTGGTAATGTATTTGATGTTATCCTCTTTATCAAAAGTTTAAGTGTAATTATAAGAGCACATTGGAGACCAAGTGAATCATTTACCTTGATAGTTACTGTAAACACTGCAATCACAAAGGCCGATGGAAAAATAAGTACGTGTAAAATACTTTATTCTCTTTATACGTATGTGTAAATGTGTATAAATATCCATACACGAGCTTGTATGATTACTGTACTTATGTGATTGTAATTCTGTGAGTGGGACAAATTACTAGTAACAAGCCTTTGTCATTAATATAATTATTTGTGGTGCATTTTGTAATTATTACGTCTCGTTAAGCAGAATGTCAGTATTTACTTGCTTTATTTTTTTTTCCCACTCGAAAATACAATTGTGAGAAGCCTTAAGTGTCATTAATTCAATATCATTTTCGCTTCTTCGTCTTACTCAAAAGCGGAATTACTTTGGAACTTCAAATTAGTCTGCAGTAATGAAAAAACCGTGTACTCAAACAAAGAACACCAAAAATACTTTCCAAAAATGTAGTTTAGAGCAAAAAACCCTAAAATTTGCCTTATAATACAACTTTTTAAAATAAAAACTCATAATTCATACTATACTGCAGTCTAATGGACGGAATCTATCAGCACTAATTGCATTCCAGTTTGGTCATCGTGTTATATCATCTGTAATGCTGTGACGTCACGCACCCGGCCTTCGTCAACGCGTTAGCAGTGGCCAGAGATATTTTCTTTCTCCGTCCGTAGGTGTCGCTGTTTTAGGAAGCTAATAATTTGATTTAACTATTTATGGTTCTTTAATCATTCTATAAGTTTTAAATTGCAACCCAACTATAAGGAAAATTATGTATTTCATATGATCCATATATTAATTACTAGCTGTTTTTTATTTATTTTTAATCCATCGACGTAATTGTTTTAGTTGTATTCACTGTCCATAGATGTGGATATTATAGTACAATAAGAACAGCTTATGTATTGTGGTTTTTTGAGTAGTTAAATATTTTCCTTTTAAAATATAATTTTATTTTTTGCTTGTGGCTTTTGCCTCGTCGACGTCAACTTCGAGGTTATTAGAGGCGGGAAAGGACTAGGGATAAATGAACGGGAAGGAATTCGGCCATTGTCTTTTGAAGGAACCATCCCGGCATTTGCCTGGAGTGATTTGGGGAAACCATGTAAAACCCAAATCTGGATGGCCGGATGAGGATTAGAAACTCATCTCCTACCGAGTGCGATGTCAGAACGTTATGCTTTCACCCACCATGCTCTGTAAATAAAATTTGAAACCAAAATTAAAGAAAGGTATGCATTTTGTTTAAGTTTAAGTATTATTATGAAAAGGATTGCTCAATGGAAGGGGATGGAACAGAAATATGTACGACGTTACAAGGTTATAAAAATAATGTTAGGAGCGGTACTTAACAATAATTCTATATAGTTGAGCCGCCGTGAAGAAATGAACTGCTAGTTAGCTGTTCTTGACGGGCTTGCAAGATAGTTAGACAGTAAAAAATAATTTGACTACAACTGAACAATTGTGCTACTACCTCGAGAGAAACTGATTCATGTGTCAATCTGATAGCTCTCTGCCCAAAAACATCCACATCCGTTAAGACATTACAGTGCTGAACTCTAATTGCACGAGACTAGATTCACACTTGGCAGGTTATACGTTTTATCCACTCAGGGGATATTTCAGTTTTCGGAGTTTCGAGATACCTTTAGAAATCTGAGCCCCGATGAAGCCACCCAACAACTTTCTAGTGCGGAGACTTCTTTTGAAGTCGTCGCCAGTCTGTGTACTGGCGTCTATGTACGGCGCGCTCGCATTTCGCCATCCGGAAAGGAATTCTGACCATCCGCGGCTCTCGCTGTGGAATGCCCTGCGTAGCTTGGCGCAAGCAATGCCGATTTCTCCGCCGGGGCCAGCAACCTGCGAAGTGTGCCGCCGCATCGGTCACTTCCTCACTGCGCTGCTAACAAGTAATTCAGTACGATTTCCAAGTCTACACTAGTAGTTGCATTTTCTTTATTTGCTGATTTTTTACTCAAAAATTTGTTCAGATTTATCATATTTTTCTACTTCCACTTTGTAATTATAGTATTTCCCATTTTTGACGTGAAAACGTATTTTCGCTCAGTACGTATGGTGATAGCCGGTCGAATGTTCTCAGATGGCGTCAGATTTAAATCACTAATAACTACGAAACTAATATATATATATACAGGGTGTTACAAAAAGGTACGGCCTAACTATCAGGAAACATTCCTCACACACAAACAAAGAAAATATCTTATGTGGACATGTGTCCGGAAACGCTTACTTTCCATGTTAGAGCTCATTTTAGTTTCGTTCTTCCACCTACGCTCAATGGAGCACGTTATCATGATTTCATACTGGATACTCTACCTGTGCTGCTAGAAGATGTGCCTTTACAAGTACGACACAACATGTGGTTCATGCACGATGGAGCTCCTGCACATTTCAGTCGGCGTGTTCGTACGCTTCTCAACAACAGATTCAGTGGCCGATGGATTGGTAGAGGCGGACCAATTCCATGGCTCCCACGCTCTCCTGACCTCAACCCTCTTGACTTCCATTTATGGGGGCATTTGAAAGCCCTTGTCTACGCAACCCCGGTACCAAATGTAGAGACTCTTCGTGCTCGTATTGTGGACGGCTGTGATACAATACGCCATTCTCCAGGGCTGCATCAGCGCATTAGGGATTCCATGCGACGGAGGGTGGATGCATGTATCCTCGCTAACGGAGGACATATTGAACATTTCCTGTAACAAAGTGTTTGAAGTCACGCTGGTACGTTCTGTTGCTGTGTGTTTCCATTCCATGTTTAATGTGATTTTAAGAGAAGAAATAAAATGAGCTCTAACATGGAAAGTAAGCGTTTCCGGACACATGTCCACATAACATATTTTCTTTGTTTTTGTGTGAGGAATGTTTCCTGAAAGTTTGGCCGTACCTTTTTGTAACACCCTGTATATATATATATATATATATATATATATATATATATATTGTGTTTCCCTATATTTCACTTTTAAGCCACCACTACCTAGCACAGATCACTGGTGTTTGTATGTGGAGGTAGCATGGAGTTTCCTATCTTGCACAACGTTGGCCGAATACCGATAGCTGTGGGAGTGTGAGAGATATTGTTGTTAAAGGTGGTCAATGTAGGGATTTTTCATATTTCGACCATAGACTTGCGTGTCTCTATACTTCTCTTCCCTGCCACAACTGCATAGCGCAGGCGATTGGTGTTTGTGTGTGGTAGTAGTATAGAGTCTCCCATTGTGCCCTATGGTGGTTGCATGTCGGTAGCTATGGGGAAGTTGAGGTATGGTGGTTGAAAGTAGTCGATCTGGGACACTTTCACATTTCAACCAAAGACGTGTGTGTCCCTATGTTACTCCTTTTATCCAACACTAGCTATATAGCGCAGATCACTGTTGTTTATGTGTGGTAGGAGCATACATTCACCCATCGTGCACAACGTTGGCCGAATTTCCGTAACTGTGGGAGTGTGGGAGATATGGTGGTTGAAAGTGGTCGATCAGGAACATTTTCTTATTTTGACCAAAGATATGTGTGTCCGTATATTTCTCTTTGCTGCCTCTATTGCATAGCGCAGACCACTGGTGTTTGCATGTGGTAGTGGCCTTGAGTCTCTCATCGAGCGCTGTGATGGTTAGATGTCGGTAGCTATGTTGGTTGAAAGTTGTCGACGTAGGGCATTTTCCTATTTCTACCAAAGACGCGTGTGTCCCTATATTTCAACTTGCAGCCAGAATTACCAAGCGCAGTCCACTGGTGATTGTGTGTGGCATTAAGTCTCCCTACGTGCACCATGGTCGGTAGCTATGGGGGTGTGGGAGACTTGATGATTGAAATTAGTCGACGGCGGGTGTTTTCATATTTCAACTAAAGACATGTGTGTCCCTATATTTCACTTTTCAGCCTTAAATACCCTGCGCAGATCACTGATGGTTGTTTTAGGTATTAGCGTCGAGTCTCCTATTGTGTACACGTCGGTAGCTGTCAATCAAAATTATTTACAAACGCGAATGAAGTCGTAGGTGTTAATAACGGTTGAGCCAACACTAGGCAGAGCATGTCTGTACGTGTTGGTCTTGCAGCATTTGCGTTGCCGTGACTACATCGGACTAGTGTGAGTGCATGTTGACTATTGTTTCGAACCAGCGTTGTGTAAAGTTAATTAATGTAGCGTGGAAGTGTTGATTCAAGTGTCATTGTAGAGGAACTACTAGGTTCCAAAGTGACATAGTAAAAATATTCGCCGGAATATGAGTGGAAGTGTTGATTCAAGTGTCATTGTAGAGAGTTCGCGAAGCACTACTAGGTTCCAAAGTGACATAGTAAAAATATTCGCCGGAATATGAGTAAAGATCGATAATAAAATGAAAATTACAAAAAAAATAAAGATGCCGTCTCATATGAGTCGCAAATATGCTAGGAATTATAGAAAAGACAAATTAGAATAAAGCTCGCATCAAGAGAAATCCAAGAAACCTAAAAAGTTCAAGAGCTACGGTAGCATCGAAAAGAAAATCCAACCTACACTCACACTAATCCGATGACGTCACAATCAAAAAACAGGCTGCGTAACGAACTCGTACAGTCATGCTCTACCTAATGGACTTATCCCATACATTCCAACTTATGAATTATGTGAATTATTTTACTTTAAATCCTTCCTATTATTATTAAATTTAATTAATAGTAATCGGTCTCACTTCCCCGTGGCATTTTCCGTAAGTATAGATAATAGATCTATTTGTTATTAAGATTCATACACATTTTTACTTTAAAAATTCCTTACATTCTGAGGTATAACTATCATCACTGCCTTACATGCACAAATGCCTTATGCTCGAAATCAAATGCTAATTTACTATCGTGGCTCTCTTTTTCCTTCCACATGCTGTTTCTAAATCTTAATAAAAGCTGTATCACTATAAACCAAACACCATTAAAATATAGTGCCATAATCATCAGTGTTATGTCTTAATTCAGGTTTGTATTTGGTAGTTCTCCTGTCTTCTGCCCATGTAGTTTCCGTTTCTCTTGACGTTATCTATGAAATTTTACCTCCTTCTTCCTCTCACTTCCCTCCCACAAATTAGTCCTTCCAAGTCGTTTGTTAACAAGAACTCTCTCATCAAGTGTCTGACTTGCACTAGTTTTCTCCTCTCACCAACCTTTTCCAGCGCTTCTGCATTTGATAGATGTGGCCAGGTAAATTTGTAAATCACTCAAAAGACATAAAAGTAGAACAAAATGGGTCTGTGCATAGTTAAGTAGGTGAAGTTTGTGAAATATTTAGCACACATTTTACTGCAGTTGTAGAGAAATTAGGCATAGAAAAGCAATCCTCTCATAGTACTCTAAGACTTCTTCAGACTGCTATCCCAAATAGATTTGTAGACATGCAATTGCCACCAGTAACAGTCTCAGAAATAAATTAACTCATGAAACAATTAAAACCTAAAAATTCTTCCAGCTATGACAATATTTCAAGTAATTTACTGAAAAGATGTTCGGATTGTATCAATCATGTACTTGCCTACATTTGTAATAAATCTTTAATGCAAGGTGTGTTTCCAAATTGACTAAAATATGCAGTTATGAAACCGTTAAGAATATTTTGTGATCTTGCAAAAGCAATTGACTGTGTAAACTGTAAATCATATATATTATTTCTATAAGGTATTTTTTTTGTCACAAGCCTGTATCTTCCTTCTTACTTAACCGAAATCAATGAATGAGGTGTCATTTTAAAGCTTATGGTCCCCACTTTGGGCACATCACATAAGAAAGGAATTCGACCCTTAAAGGGCAAAAATGTCAATATTTCTAAAATGCTGTTTTCTGTGATACAAGTCATTTATCTCCCTGGATATCGATCTGAAATCGTTTAATGAAGTATCATTTTAAAGTTAAGATTTCCGCTTTAGTGACGTCATATATTAAGACAGAAATTTTTCGGAATTCGACCCTTTAATGTGAAAATGATCAATATTTTTGCAATTCGTTATTGTATCACGAGCGATTTATCTCCCTTAATATCTAACCGATATAGATAAATGAGGCATCATATTAAAGACTAAGGTCTCCACCGTGGCGACACTATATTTTAAGAAAGGAATTTTTCGTAATTCGACCCTTAAAGGGCAAAAATGTTAATTTTTCTAAAGTGCGTTTTTTGTATCTCGAGCCATTTATCTCCCTGGATATCTAACCAAAATCGATAAATGAAGTAGGATTATAAGGAGTAATTTCTCAGCTTTGTGAAATCATATTTTAAGAAAGAATGTATTTGGAATTCAGCCCTTAAAGGGAAAAAGTATAAATTTTTCTAAAACGCATTTTTGTGTCACGAACGATTTATCTCCCTTAATATCTAACCGATATAGATACATGAGGTATCATATTAAAGAATAATGTCTCCGCCATGGTAACATTATATTTTAAGAGAGGAATTTTTCGTAATTCGACCATTAAAGGGCAAAAATGTTAATTTTTCTAAAATTCGTTTTTTGTATCTCGAGCCATTTATCTCCCTGGATATCTAACAAAAATCTATAAATGAAGTAGGATTATAAGGAGTAATGTCTCAGCTTTGTGAAATCATATTTTAAGAAATAATTGTTTTTGAATTCAACCATTAAAGGGAAAAAGTATACATTTTTCTATAACGCATTTTTGTGTCACGAGCGATTTATCTCCCTTATTATCTAACCGATATAGATAAATGAGGTATCATATTAAATAATAAGGTCTCCGCCATGGTAAAATTGTATTTTAAGAAAGGAATTTTTGGTAATTCGACCCTTAAAGGGCAAAAATGTTAATTTTCTAAAATTCATTTTTTGTGTCTTAAGCAATTTATCTCATTGGATATCTAACCAAAATCGAAAAATCAAGTAAGATTATGAGGAGTAATGTCTCAGATTTGGTGACATCATATTTTAAGAAAGAATGTTTTTGGAATTCAACCATTAAATGGAAAAAGTATAAATGCTTCTATAATGCATTTTTGTGTCACGTGCCATTCATCTCACTTGATATCCAACCGAAATAGATAAATGAGGTATCATACTAAAGATTAAGGTCTCCGCCGTGGTAACATTATAATTTAAGATATGAATTTTTCGTAATTCGACCCTTAAAGGGCAAAAATGTCAATTTTTTTAAAATGTGTTTTTTGTGTCTCTAGCCATTTATCTCCCTGGATATACAACCAAAATCGATAAATGAGGTAGGAGTATGAAGAGTAATGACTCAGCTTTGGTGACATCATATTCAACCTCACTTTTCACCGATTTTTTTTTCGCGAAATTTTCGCATGGGTCGTCTAGTCATGAATTACTTTCGAAAAAAATTGAATACTATAGTATTTATGGAACCGCAGGTAAATGGTTAAAATCATACGTGGAAAGTCGAATCCAAAAAGTTTGCATTTTTTATTCTAAAATAAGTAAAGATGCTTCATCAGACTGGGAGAATATAAAACATGGAATTCCACAAAGCTCTGTCCGAGGACCCTTGAATTAGTCAACATCAGTGACTTTCCTGGGAAACTTATCCGTCAATGTTAAAGTATTTTATTCGCAGTTGACACTACCCTTACTGTGAGAAAAACACCAAACGGTAAGCTAGAATTTAATCTCAATGAAGTACTTAGTGAAGTAGCAAATTGGTTTAAGGCAAATTCATTAAAATTAAATTTTGAAAGTCACATTATATTAGGTATAAAACAAAAAATTATACACGCCCTGATTTACAAGTAAGCTATAAAAATAACACAATCTTAGAAACAAAGATTATAAAATTCCTTGCTATTAAAATAGATGAGAAACTCTGTTGGCACGAACCTATCACTTCACTACTGAAGAAGTTAAGTAGTGCCTCCTTTGCAATACGAACACTTTCTATAACAGCAGATCTCGAATTAACGAAACAGGTGTACTCCCCATATTTCCATTCAGTAATGTCATATTGCATTATTTTTTGTGGAAACTCTTCACAAAGTAAAAAGTTTTCATAGCACAGAAAAGAGCTATTAGGATGCTGTGTAGGGTAATACTATGAACTTCTTGCCACCAACTTTTTTAAAAACTCAAAATTCTTACAATGACTTCTCAGTTTATATATTTTCTCATGTGTTTTGTCATAGAACATTTTAACCTGTTTACATATAATTCACAGGTACACAATTGCAATACAAGAAACAGAAATAACTTGCACAAAACACAAACATCTCTGTCATTAGTACAATGAGGAGTTAATTATTCTGGGATACATCTGTTTAATAAACTTCCCAAGAGTATAAAACAGTTTGCAGATACTAAAGGTATGTTTAAAGAAAAACTACGAAATTATCTTATTGGAAACTACGACTCCATTCAAGAATTTGAACAAAATAATTAATTGTATTCGATTAGACCTTTTGCAAAACTCAGTTGTAAAAATAAATGTTTATTTTTATTCTCTTTATTTGTCTTTGTAACATATGATTGTTTTCACTATAATAATGACTCATATTGTATGTATGTGTATTAACCATGACATGTTTCACATCCCAGAGGTCCTTCCTCAGCAGGGATGCATGAAATAGGATAGATAAATAAATAAATCAAAATAAATCACTGTTTCCATCCAGTTTATCCTCTACATTCTGCTCCACATTCACTTCTCAAAGTTTGAATCCTTTTCTCAATCCTCTCTTCTCAATATTCACGTCCCTTCCCCATAAAGTGTTACACTTCATACAAAATAAAGCAGTAACTAAGGATGACAGAGCGAGTATACCTGTTTACAGCTCTATCATGGAAACTGAGGTGGGTGAAGATCTCTGTTTTGCTTTTGATCAGTAATGTATAAGACAGAAAGTTATGAGGAAGAGATAAGGAGTAAAATCACTTTAGAATCAAATTCAATGCAAAAATTTTCCAAAAACTTACAGAAAATTTCACTAACTAATCATACAAGGATATGCCTGTTAAAGCACTGGTGTTCTCTGTCTATTATGGTTTTGAGCTAGAGATAAAAAAAAACTGCACCATTGCCACAGAAATGTGGTGTTGACGCAGAATAACTTGGACATGTTTTGAGGAGGAATAGATAAACCCTTAATATTTCCTCCATGAAGAAGGAGGTTAATGATCGAAGAACAATTGGAAGACAAAATTCTTCGGTGAGGCTAATGTATTCAGAAGCGAGTTAAACGAAGAATGATTTTGATCCCTCGTTCCTTCATTGTCATATAAGATGCAGACTATCAAAAAGCGGTCATGGATCTGCTTTCGAAAGGAATGAGTATTTTTGACGTGTGAGGTAAGGGGATTTCACAAACTCTAGTGTCATGAATTTTCCCTCCTGCAAGAGGACTGAAATAGTTTCGACCAATGCTTGCGAAACTGAATTTTATCCTCGTCTACGCCGACCGTTGCTATACGGTTTCCACAATGCTTCCTTTATGTATATTGTATACTCGCATTAAAATCGTTTCTACCAAACGTATATCTTAAAAAAAAATAAAAAAAATTGATAAAATTACATCATCACATTACGCTTCACATTAAAAGGGATGACTTTTTTTAAATGTAGTAAGTACTCAGTTCGATTTCAGACTCGCTTAGTGGAACTTTAATTAATCTTACGTGCTTGGTGCTTACTTTGTTAATGAAATTTAATAAGAACACGCTTTTAGGAAGAGCTCATTAAAGATTGTAAATAGTATAGGGAGATGAAGATATAAGTCCAGAATGGTAAGTACTGGTATACTGCATCAGAGCAGAAATAATATTATTGGAAAAGAGTGAAATTTTATATATTCAAAATATGCATTACTGAGAACTGCGATTATATCCTACAAAACATCAGTCACTTCTTGAAGTAGGACGGTACAGCGATTTTCTGATTACATTGTCATATTTACAGATAACAATCAGGATATACAAAAATTACTGAATGCCATTGGAATGGAAGACGTACTGCGACTAAAGAGAAACAATAACTGAAAAAGTGCAGCAGAAACCATTATAAAATACCAGACGAAAATAGCAACAGATGTAGTAACGAAATCAATAGCATTATCTTGTTATTGAGGTTCCTTTACATTCCGCGTACGAAGCTAAGATGACACAGAACGAAGATTATCACTAACCAAACATGCCTATCGAACATTGATGTTCAGGTCAGAAAGATCGTCCTTAATTTTGAGCAAGAATTAAAGCATTATCTGGCGACTGAGCTTTATGAATATCAGGAAGGAGAAGAAATAAACAACCTTAAATTTGATGATCTGGAAGATGTTGAAAATTAGATGAACAATTAGATTATAAAATCAATAACTGAGAGGAATTTACTGAACAATTTTACAAAAATTAGAAGCTATTTTTGAGCCCCTGGGAGAAGAAAGATTTTTACACTATTGTTCATCTGATTGTACCGGCATTACATAAAAGCGAGTAAACCGATTCTAATACTGAGCGGTAACGCTCTAGTCTTGTATTCGGGAGGAAGAGGACTTGAATACCCGTCCGGCGACCAAGATTTCTGTTTTGCGTGATTTCTCAAAATCAACCCAGAAAAAGGATACTTCTGAAGAGGTTTCAGATTTTCAAATTTTAGGATATCACTCAAAGTATAAGGAATGTCTTACCATGTTACATGAAATGGTAACGCAGCATGAAATTTTTGTGAACATTAAACGTTTAATTTCATTGCGAGTCGGACTGTAAACAGGACTACAGTAAGCCTGTGGCTTATAACTTTTCAGAAGGTTAGAATCCCCGTCCGGCCACATAAATTACGGTTTTCCATGGTTTCCCCAAATCACATTAGGCGAATGCCGGGATGATACCCTTAAAAAGGCCATGGCCGAATTCCTCCCCGATCCTTGTCCCCAGTCCTTTGCCGCCTCAAATAACTTAAACGTCGACCAGGCGTAAAGCCATAAGCAAGAAAAAAGACGAATTTACACGAAGATTACAAACCTAAAACTGGATTGTCTAATTTTCAGGTGGATGAAGTCGCGAGGGCAACCTGTTTGAATAATAAGTCTCGGTAGGATATTCTGGGACGAAGCGATCACCTCAAAGGAGAAAGAGTTGCAAAATGTATTAAACAAATATAAACACCTATAAGATATACGAATGAAAATGTAGCTATATGCTGGCAGAATTTCATTTAGTGTTTGCGAGTAACTTATCGTGTTGCGGTTATTATACAGCATTGTACAACATGGGTGTCGGGCGGAAACTGTCAACTAACAGAGCGGTCTTCTGTATGAGTGTGGGAAGCTCTCAGCGCCAGTTCATGTTACAGTCAGAATTCCATCCGCACAGTGTCACCAAGAGAAACCTACACTTCCAGAGACAGAGAATCTAACGGAACCTATTACTGTGTCCACGATATTAGTCATGGAACATTCCACTATTCAACTTCCGGGCGTAGTGGTAAGCGGTATCGCTCGGACCTAGCATTCGGGAGGACGCGGGTTCAAATCCCCTTCTGGCATTTCAGATTTGCGTTTTCCATGGTTTCCTGAAATCACTAGAGGTGAATGCCGATATTGTTTCCTCAAAAAGGTCATGACTGAATTTGTTTCCATTTTTTGGCACCCATTCTTTCCCACTTCTAACGGCCTCGAAGTCGATGAGTTGTAAAGCCCAAAGGATTAAAAGTTTCTGAACTACTAGCCCAATCAATCATAGATTGTCTAATAACTGTATAGAGATCTCTTACTAACATAAAACAAATGAAACTTCTTAGTGCTGGTTGAGCAATGAATTTGAAAAAATGTAATATTAATAGCGATCGCGTTCGTACTGTTAACAGTTCCAGACCAGGTACAAATAACACACAAGGCCACTTAAGTACTGTAATCATTCCACGCTCACCTAACTTCTATTACAAAACGCTCATTTATCAAAAGATATAAACAGAAAAACCGCAAATCCTAAAACCAACAACTATGGACACATCACCATAAAGCTACAGAAAAACTACCATTTAAACAGGCATTAATCAACGTAAAACAAGTAGTAAGCGATCACGATAACCTAACGTTAAATTCACAATGAGAAGAAGACACCATAGGTAAGGGGAAAATGAGTTTGTAAGGAAATTGCTAATGGAGCGTCCACGCTATCTTAATTAAATTAATTTAAATTAAAATTAAAACCCATCACTCAGATGCTGGTGGGTTACAACAATTACGTAAACAATAAAAGCACTAAAACCTACACTTACCTTTAATTCCACATTTATACACAAACACTATAAAAAGGAAATATGTGAAAATATTACCGACTTCGAAATGTAGATTTAAAAAAACAAACAAACAAAAACAAAACAATTTAACAAAAATTGTAAAGTAATTACAAATTTTCAGTACAGACTTGTTGCTGATGACACCTCAGTGAGAGGCGAAACGATTACGACAGTTAATAATTAAATAACATTGCGTTGACTTTATTTAACAGCAATTCAATTTAATGAATCAAAACTGCTTGCTACAACATTTAAGTTAATTGTCCACGATATCCGTTTAAAACATAAAAATAAAAATATTCATTACAATCGAAAAAGTTACGGTAGGAGACATTTGCACCTCTGTTAACGATAAAAGGCACAAAGATTACAATATCGAATCAATATAAATATACAATTAATGGAGGAAGAAACTTAAAAATATTGATTCAAGCATATTCGTTTTCACCATTTACTTAAATTGCGATTTTATGAGTTATTGACTATGGAATCGTTAAGGCTGGGAATGGATTGTGGGGCAGCAATGGAAAGGAAATCGTCTATATGTTTCAAGAAGGAACTTACGTCTGTAGTTATTTCCATAAACCGAGGAAAACAGAAATCTTAATAATGCAACCGTATTTTACACTAGGTACGAGCACAAATGACATAAACACTAAGCGAAAAGTAGCCGGCCTCGGTAGCGTAGGGGCTGGAGTGCCGAAGGTCGCCGGTGCGAGTCCGGCCGGGGGCATGGGTGTTTAATTATTGTGTCTGTGAATGTCATGCCCGTCCTATAGTGTGTCTAATTAGCTGGAAAAAAATCATCGAGTGGCTGTATGACCTCAGATGCCGAAAGCCATTAAAAAAGGGCGAAAATTAAGCGTTTCAAAAGTGATACACTTACCGGCTGTCGATACTAAAAACTCTAAGGAAACACTACATCAATTTTTTTATTCTCCTGTCACTAAGACTTAAATGTCTAATTTTATAACTATCCAGAATGATTTAATTAATTATCTGTCACAAAACTAAGAATGATCCACTGAGTAAAAGTAGCATTACACATTGCGAATGAATATTTACATCCAATAACCTGTAGACTACTACCAAGCGTAGTGGGTGAGTGGTATAGCTCTGGCCTCGCATTATGGTGGACTCGCGATTGTACCGTCGTGCGGCTTTACATGGCTTCTGAAAATCACTCCTGACGAGTGACGGAATGATACCTTCAAAAAGGCCAGGGCAGAATTCCTGTCTGTCCCTTGCTCCCCAGACCATTCCTAACCCTAATCGCTTTAACATCGACGAGGCGTAAAGCCATAAGGAAAAAAATCTGCTTGTATTATTTTACTTTTCATTCACTAGCTGTTGCCCGCAATTTCGTTCGCGAGTTGCGTTGAAGTACAGTATTTTTTCATATGAGATATAAGTCTTTCTCGGCGTATCTTCGATATAAATTCTTCTCGCGTTTGCCGCCAGATTACATTTTCTACTGTCAAGCTTTCGGCGACTTGCACTGCCGCCATCATCAGGTTTGTTGTATCTGAAGGAACAGACCTGATGATGGCGGCAGTGCAAGTCGCCGAAAGCTTGACAGTAGAAAATGTAATCCGGCGGCAAACCCGAGAAGAATTTATATAGTATTTTTTCATGTTTTCCGTTCATGCAAACAAATAACAGTGAGCGTCAAACGAAACATAAGTTACTTTTTTTTGTTTTTGGCAATCGGCCTGTAGCCATTCAGCCAGGTCTCAATTTATTTTATACTAGTGTAAGCCAGTGACCGTTTTTTGTGTATCGTCACAGGTCTAGAATAGTTCTAGGTTTTAGGGTAAAAGATTATAAAAGGTTGACCTGATCTGACTAAATATGAACTTGTGTTGGCCTCTTAGGGTGAATAAAATCTCTTGAGCTTGAAGAACTCAGAAGTATTAATGGACTTACGTATTAAACATGGGCAGGGACGATCGCGTTATCGTATAATTAATTGTTTCGAAGGTCGGAGTTGCTGAAATATAAACTTCACTTGTATTTGGTCCTTAAAGTTTACTCTGGAAAATTAAAAAAAAAAAAAAATCCTGTTTGCTTCGAAACATCACGTTGAATTTTACTGAAGCTGGGCAAACACTCATAATGCAATCTTTGGTCATAGTATCTGTAACGGACAGAGAATGTGATACACATTCTGTATTAAACTGCTGAGCAACTCCGAAGAAATGAATTGCCAGAATACTCAATTAGGTAATATATTTGGTCTGATTTTCACTTTAAATAATCTAATAACTCATGTACAACGAACATGCATAAAGACCATTAACAAAGGTGGTCAGTAAAAGCAAATAAACCGTAATGTATAAATTTTGGCCAAGCAGCAACATTAGTGAAAGTTTAATTAAATTGAAATTTAGTCCAGGCCTGAAAGACAATTGGCATTCGTGGTTACACCAGAGACAATGAGTAATTTTTAAAAGTTCTTTTCATGGAGGAAGGGAATATATGGAGACGACGCAAGAGACCTTCACCACGCATTGAAGTGAAGCAGGGCGGAGGAGGAGTGGGGGGTATGGCCGGAGTGGAGGGGGCATGGCCGCTTCCATACAGACACGGGGAATATGTACAAAAACCTCAAGGGGACTCTAGGATAAACGTGACGCCGCAATCTGGTGATAGATTATTATGTAACTCGATATGACAAATAAAAAATGAAGAATAAAATTTTTTGATATCCTGCTTAGTTTTCGAGATATTCTGTCCCAAATGTGAAATGGTTTTGGTTGAAATTCAGAAGAAAATATTGGTCAAAGTCAAATTTGATGATGGATTCTTATTTAAAAAGACGAAACAAATGAAAAATAAAGAATAAAATTTTTCGATATCTCACCTAGTTCTAGAGATATACTCTATCAAAAGTGAGGTGTGAAATGGAGAAGAAAAATTTCGCAAAAGTCAAATTTAATGATCGATTCTTATGTAACACGACGAGACAAATCGAAAATAAAAATAACATTTTTCGATATCTTGCTTAGTTTTCGGGATATACTGGGAACATCGCAATTGTTTGGAAGCGCATTGCCGCCACTGCGCATGCGCAAGAGTTTAGTGCCTGCTTCACCAATTTAACGTCACTTCTCCTCCATATATTTCCTTCCTCCATGGTTCTTTATGTTGTTTTCTTTAGCATCATGTTACTGAGAAGCAGATCCACGTTTTCTCAGCCGTAAAATTTATTGATACTTTTTTAACTATGAAATGCTAAGTAAAGTAAACTTAATCGATTTACTATGGCCAGTGCCGGATAAAGACATCGCGGGGCCTATATCAAATGCGAACAAGGGGTTTGGTTTAGGTATTAAATTTCAGAGTACAAAATAAAACAGCACATTTACAAAACTACCTTTCGTGAATTAATGTGGGCAAATTTAGAGATAACATTAACCAAATCAATATTTACAAGTAAATTATTTTCCGCATATATTAAAGCCAGATCATTTAGACGCATAGGCGCGAAGCCCCCCAAAGGTGCAGGATTTTTAGCAGTTGCTAACTCTTACTACGTTGCGTATCCGGTACTTATTATGGCAACTAATTTGATAACAGTTGCTTAGCTGTTAAATTGTGGACACAACCTCGAAATTTTTTTAATGATATCTCTGGTCCCTATTAAATTGCGAGAGAAGGCTGACACGTAATACCATTATCGAGCCAATAGCTATTGAGGTGAGTGAGTGTGCGAGCGAGCGAGCTTAGAAAATTATATAGTAGATATCGTCAATGTTAATGAATCTTTCCAACTTTTTATGTGAACGCTCAATTTGAAGGACAACACAGGACACACACAATACACAACACTTAAGCACCCATGCCTTCGGCCGGACTCGAACCGGTGACGACCGGTACGTGGAGCTGGCACTCTAGCCCCTATGCTACCGAGGCCGGCCAACATAAGTTACTTCTCGCAGTCGAAGTATTTAAAAGCCATCTTATAATCAAAACCAAATTAAATCGTTCATAAAGTGATATCTATACTAATGACCTGCTGTCGTATTGATAAGTAATAGGAAAAAGTAGATTGAAATTGAATAAGTTTAGAAATTTGTGTTACTTTAGGATGTTTATCTGATTTTGCTGGTTCTGTTACAATGGAATGGCAGCAGAAATATTCCGAATTTGTAAGCAGTTTTTAATGTGAGGACTCAGATTAACAGATACTACATACTACATAGGTTTTCTTGTAATTGACCTGGTATTATCGTATGATTTTTCACTTTTCCGATGGGAAACATGCAGCTTGATGTTTCAGTATTACCTCAAATCTTTCCTGAAAGAAGTTTTTTCTTTCTTTTTCTTGTGACTTTACGCCTCGTCGACATTGAGGTCATTAGAGCCGCGGTGAGATTGCAGACCAGAAACAAGAAGGAATTCGGCCGAGGCCATTTTACGGAAGCATCCAGGCATTCTCCTGGAGTGATTTGGAGAAACCATGGAAAACACAAATCTGGATGCCCAGACGGGATTCAAACCCGCGTATACCCGAATGCGAAAAGATAAAAGGTTACGGGGTTCCTACGGCTATTGTCGGCTCCCGCAGGATTCAGGAAAGTAGAACTTTGCATTCCAATCACAACCATTTCACTAATGGGATGTGACGGGGTCAGCGCCACGCTTTGACCGTTCTTTATCTTCCCGCGGAGTTTCCTCCACAGTACTCACTGAACAGATGTCTGATTGGGCCTGGGGAGCGGTTCTGGGCGATCAGATTCAAGAAAATTTCTCGGCTTCACAGGGTATCGAACCCCGACCGTCCGCGACATTGTCAGACACTCTACTGCCTCAGCTACGCGGTGCAGACTGCACATCAGTTTTGACTGGTACTATATATTGAAGTAGTTCAGCATTTTATACTTCTTTCTGGGCTTTCATCAGAATATCCAGTTCATAAAATTCCACGATGTGGTCGAATTAGCTTCTTCGTGGCGGTTTTGAGAAGACAGAAATAATTAATCATAGTTAAATTTTCTTGAGTTTCGCAGTGTAAAAGTAAGGAATAAAAAGCGGGAAGTTATTGATGGCTAGATTAACATACGAAGGAAAAATTAAAATGTAATGAGAAGAGGTTACGAACAGATTCCTGGACATCAGGATGATCAGATGAAGCCCACGAAAAAGATGGGAGACAAATCTCTTATAAGAATATAGTTTTTTTCGGCGTTTTATATATGATACTCTCAAGGACCGAAAACGGGTGGGTCTATTGATAGAACACGACTTTCCTGCGATCACTGTTTTTGCCGCCTTTGCAGTTGACTGAGAGGCCAGCGTGGAAACCCTTCTTTTTTTGGAAGTTTTTCCAACAGCCGGCGGCTGCGGAAGACTGGAGGTTTTCATGGCGTTGTACATAGATAAAATTCTCTCAAGAACTAGCCGGTCGAGTCCATTAATAAAAGAAAATTTTATCTAAATCTCATTTTAGTATAAAGTGTTTCGTGAATATAGTGTCTATATTAATGGAATAATCTATCAGATGCCCTGTTTGATGTCGCAGACGTGTATAGGCAGTTATCTAATGCTTCCTGCGGCAGAAGATACTGCCAGCTAGTGTTTTTATCTCGTATGAACGGAAATGGAAACACATGAGACAGTGCGGCTGACGCAAACTGTGCAGCCTGCGTCATGTGGAGTATTGTGTTACCCCGTCCGTCTCCCACTGTTGTTCCATTCTCAGCCAGGCTGAGGGACGATATTCAACAAAACTGTAAAACTTCTCCGAAAAAATGCTATCGTTTTTTACAATGTTTAAGCTACATTTTGACGTTTTAGACAGACATTCCTCCTCTAGGTTAATAAGTACGCTTAGTCTAACAAAACTTGTTTGAATTATGGCAGGACACAAGTCCTTCCTTCCTCTCAGATTTCATACTGGCCACGTGTATACAACACGGGGTAGGTTAAAAAAAATACTAACAAAGCATTGTAGCATTGCGTAGTTTGAACTACATATTTCGCGGACATATTCACGATAAGATTTTTTTCTGGAGTTGCATCTGTAATCGTCTTTATTATTTTATTTACTATAGGCCCTACAGCAAGATCGATTTCTCACTGTTTACCTTCTAGATTCCTTCAAACTCGACAGTAATTCTTCAAATTTTTCGATGTCAAATACAGGTCATTTTACTATTTTAGTCAGGTGCAGGATAGAGGATGATCTGTGACAGATCTGACGGAAGAGTACAATAATTCTGTTGCTTCCAGAAGTGTTTCAGAACACAAGAATCGCGATTCGGTCACAGATCACTCCCTATCCTGCTTTACAGAGCGGGCGAGCCTCCAACCTTCTGTGATATGGCGTTGGTGTCCACCACATTATCGCCTATTTTCACTGTCCTTTAAACATTTTCCATAGATGCTCACTACAGAAGAACGAGAACAGACGACCAGCCTCTCCGCTTCCGAAATGCTCGTTCCCAGCAGCCGCGCCCACAAACCACTGACCAGTAATTTAAGGGAATTTCTTGACCTGTACCTAGAAATCTGGTGTCAGATACCTCTGGAAGCCTACCAAGGACTTGTAGAGTCCATGCTACTCCGAATCGCTGCTGTATTTCGTTCGAAATGTGGAACGATACGCTAGTAAATAGGTGGTCATAATGTTTTGGCTGATCAGTGTATATCTGTGCAGTGCCAGGACGAACTGACTTGTGTTGCCACATGGGTATCGTCGGAAATGCATTTGAAATATAAAGTCACACTTGAGGGATTTCAGTTTGGCTGACTGCGTGAAGGTACAGCTGTACCAACATCACGAAGCTACTACTGGTATGAGTTCAAATACCCCACGCCCATGCGTTACGGGGATCCCTGATGATGTTTAGATTTTTCATAATCCGTCAGGAAAATTCTAACGTTTCCGTCAGTCACACGATAAGGTCACTAAGATACTCTATATTCGCCAGACACTCTGCATAAGGTTAGGTTGTTCAGTCAGCAAAACATTGTCAGTGAAGTGAAAGAGTAGTTGGTATACCATCTGTAACAGACTGTGTGGCAAACACTTGATAGTATTCCATATCTCGCGGAGTGTGTTTGAGATGAGGGCGTACATTATTGTTGCTACTTCGCTTTCGGTTGGATGTAAACTTCCTGTTTTACAGTTATAGGGGCAACAGGTGCTGGAAGCAAGGGTCTGGAAGTAATTCATACCTCGCCTATTGAAGGAAACATTACAGCATTCGCCTGAAGTGATTTTGGGCAGCCATGGACAACCGAAATATTGGTGAGGGAAATATCCAGACATACCGAATATCAGGAGTGGAAATTTGACAGTAGATGGAGATTGGATTCATCCTGACTATTCTTTCATCCTCGAATAACACAAATAATCCTTAAAATTTTCATACACCTCGTTACAGTTAGATTATACACACAGTTATAACTGCTTCGGGGAAAGCAATTCCCGTTCAATTTTATCGTAAATTTTCTCCATGGATTTGGCAATCCAGATTTCGGTTAACCACGGTATCCGGAAATCCCTACAGGCGAATGTCAGAATAGTTCCTTCAAAAAAGATCATGGCCATGGCCAAATTCCTTCCCGCTCCTTATTCCCAATCATTTCCCCTCCTTTAGTGATCTCAATGTCAACGAGAAAAACACAAACAATAAGAAAAAAAAACTAATTGGCAGTCTTTGGGGACTGTCGGAGGAAGTGAAAACTTAAACTGTGAATATCTTATGCACAACACTGAATAATAATAATTCCGTGTGGTCGTAATGACCTGGAGACAAGGTTTCTATTGATTCCACTATTCTCCCCTGTCTTGGCCGCCTTAACTTAACACGGTAATGCCACCGGGTACAGGAAACCTACAGTTTAATTTGGAATCCGAACCACGAAAGCGTTCTGGCGTACTTCACATTACACAGCAAGCTGTGTCAGAGGTGATTTTCGGGTTGAGGCCTCATGAAAATTGTCTCAGAGACAGGGATTTGAACGTGGAACCCTTCATTCCCCTAGTCACACACCTTAACCACCAGCCACCACACCGCAACAGATATAGTGTAACATTAGCATGTCGGTGACGGCAGGGCAGGCGCTAGGAATTTCCGGCCCGGGGTAAAAATGGGCGACCTTTCCTTTTTTTTTTTTTTTAGCTCTACAAAATGGCGGGTGACAATGGGTGTAATCTTGGCTTCATGGCCTGAGGGCCCCTATAGTCGGTGATCGGGCCCCCCGTCAACCCGCGGGGCCCGGGTACTTTTGACCCGCTTACCTCCCCCCCCCCCCCTAACGCCGGCCCTGGGTGACGCGAACTCATACGATTTTACCCATCAAAAAATCGCCCAACACGCATAAAGAAGTTTTCACTTCAAAAACTAAAAATCTAACTTGTTCCATAACCGGAATGTTGATCGAATCTTCTCGAAGGAGATTAACAGTACTAAGCTATTGTGTCAGAGGCATGAAAGCCAATTCCTTTCCTCAGCAGACTACAGTTTAAGGTGCAATCATCACCATGGAAAGTACTGGCATAGCTCATATATTAAATAAAACTCCTAAAACTTCCTGTTCACCCCGGGATTTGAACCCGCAACCGGAGAGAGAAACTTTTGGTAATGGGTGCCTTAACCGTTGAGTTACCAGACCGCCTTGTTTTTCAGTAGGCCTATACTTGTGCTAAGTACTATCAAAATCAGATAAAAAACGGGGATTTGTATGAACAACGTTGACAGAAATTAAGTGCGGGGGAAACAGAGGAGAGGGTTTTGCAAGCGAAATATAAACAGTATTTTTCTATTAGCTTAAAAGTATATGTATGCAAAGTTCCATCAAAATCTGATAAAAACTGTGTGTTCTAAAAAGTGCCTCCAACGCAAATATCATACGCGCAACACGTCATAGGATGTCGGTGACGTGAATTCATAGATTTACCCCCCCCCCCTCCCTCCCAGCCTACAGCCCGCCTATAGAAGTTTTCGCTTCAAAATTTAAAAATCTTAGTCAACAACCCGAAGGTTGGTCTAATACTCTCGAAGGAGGTGAACAGTACTAATCTACTGTGTCATAGGGGGGAAAGTCAATTCCTTTCCTCAGGGGACTAGAGTTTAATGTGGAATCAGAACCACGCAACGTCCTGGCGTAGCTCATATAATAAATACAGCTCATATAATAAATACAGCTCATAAAAATTCCTTTTCACCTACTTTTGGAAGTAGCTCCGTAACCGCTGAGCTACCAGACCGCCTTGATTTACAGTAAACGTATGCTAAGTACTGTCAAAATCTAATGAAAACTGTGGGTTTATATGAACAACGTTTATAGATATTACGTGTGGGGAGGGGGTGAGGAAGGAGGAGAGGATTCAGGTTTCTGTAAATCAAACGAAAACATTATTTTTCTATTTGTTTTAAACTATACGTATACAAAGTTCCATCAAAATATGATAAAAACTGTGTGTTTATATCAAAAACATCGCAGACAACATTCATTTTTATATATTAGATACCAGTATAGACTACACTTTTATGTCTGTCGAAGAGCAACACGTCATACTTACAGCTACAGATACACTATTAACATCAGCATGTTGGACATACGAACTCATAAGATTTTACCAATCTGTAGAGCGTCCAACACGTCATATCGTGACGGTGATGGCATGTCATAGCATGTCGGTGACGTGAACTTGCGAACTTATAAATTTACCCTTGTCCAAACATTACCAAACGCGCCTCTAGATGTTTTCACTTCAAAAAAACAAAGTCTAATTTGAAATAACACAAGACATACCCTCTTCTCAGGTGTTTAACGACTAACACTGTCGTATCGCACAGTGTTAGATCAGGCACAAGGTTAGCCAGTTTGCTTGGTCATTTTGTAAACCAGTCGAATTAAGCACACAACACACAACATCTTAAGATGCGTTAGTCTCAATAATGAAGGCTGCGAATCTAAAACAATTTTTTCTTAACGAAGAATTATCGCAAAAACATTCATCTGCATTTCATCAGAGCTCAAAATGATTTCTAGCAGGCAGTAAATAATATCAACCATTTAAACGCATTCAATTTATGGAATGGGTGGTTTGACTGTTCATAAAGATGCCGGCATTTTTTATTCACTTAGTCACATTTAATCACCGTGTACGCCACGAGTGAAACAGAAAACGTGCTCGAACTACCTCTCCTTCTCGATGCCCTAGGAATGCAGTCAACACGCAATGAAACCTGCAGTTCTCCACAGAGCGTTGTTCAAGTTCAGCTGAGAGCCAGAAAACGATACCAGGTAAGCTGTCTCTTTGTATTGCAAGCCACGATGGTCAGACTATTATTTTAGTGCCTTTCTTCATTTTACGTTCAACTTTAGTCAAATGTTGGCTACGTCATTCTTCTTACATTTCTTCCTTCACTATATTTCTTCATTCTTCAAAACTGAACTTCTGCATTTATTTTAATTGTTTATTTTCCGTCCCTTTGGAAACCTTTAATCGTCTTATTTAGATTTTTAGGTTTGAAACATTTCTTAAAATTCATTTCTGCAACCTTTTTCATTTCAATAACCCTACGGTTTGTGTTTGGATTTTTCCCAAAATCAGTTTATATTTTTTCCTAGTATGGCTGGATTCTATCGTACCAATCGCCCATAAAATTAAATCTTCAGAAATACTCTCAGTTTCCATAAATATTTCTTCATAGTTTTTTTTCCAAATTCATTCTTACGCTCTGAACATGGTTGATAAATGTTAACTTTCTGTAATCGCATTCGGTAAGAGACGGGGTCTGTTCCCCGTTTGACCATCCATATTTCGGTTTTCTTGGGTTTTCCAAATCAAGTCAGGCGACTATTGGGATGGTTCCTTTAAAAGACCATGGCCTAATTCCTCCTCTTCCCATGCTCCCAGTCCTTTTCCTTCTCTATTGACCTCAACGTCGATGAGACGGAAGTCGGAAGAGAACTTTCCACTTGGCCAAAAACTTTTCTCAGTTCTGCGCTTTGCTTCTTTAAATAAAGCTAGATCCGCAGTATATGAACATTCCGGTTCTTTAACTGTGCTGTAGTGTCCTATTTTTTATTTTATCGGTAGTGATTGTTTTGCAATGAAAATTTTTTTTTTTTTTTTTTTTTTTTTTTTTTTTTTTTTTTTTTTTTTTTTACCTATGGCTTTACGTCTCGTCGACGTTGAGGTAATTGGAAGTAGGATGGGACTGCGGACAAGGAACTGGAAGGAATTCGGCAATGGCCTCTTGAAGGAAGGATCCCAGCATTCGCCTGGAGTGATTTGGGGAAACCATGTAAAACCCAAATCTGGATGCCCGGACGGGGATTCGAACTGGCATCCTCCCGAATGCGAGGCCAGAGCGTTAACCGCTCATCCATCACGTTCGGTTTTTATTCACAGTCAACTTCTAATTTTTGACATCTTGATATCTTTATAGAAAACCATAATCCTAGTCTCACTAAACCAGTGATCAACATAATCACCATTATTTTCAATAAACTTGCGCAATCGTTAAACCTAAACATGAGATCTAGAGGGATTCTTTTTTTTTTTTTTTTTTTTTTTTTTTTTTTTTTTTTTTTTTTTTTAATCGCCCATTACTTCATCAGAGCCACATCTCAATTTTCTGCGTCTTTAGTTTCTTTCTTTGGAATGTCGTATATTGCGTTCAAGTAAACATTTCTGTAATGAGCAACACTACATCAACAGAAAATTTCGTTTGCTTCACCCTCTGATTACTGACTCAAATCACCATTACGTAATGCACAAATTATTTTTAGAAATTTTGTGTTACTAATATGGGTTAAATTACATTGCAACAATTAGTTCATGTAGGATATTATCATTTTTTTAAATTTCGTCAAGTATTCAACTGCATTTTCTTCACAGCCATTTTAACTTCTATGCTCTTCCTTGTGTTGATAATGCTTACGTATGATTCTAAAATAAAATTCTAGGTTCAAAGAAGAGGATATTGGTTGGAATCCTCGTCCTGAGATCAATATTTTGTATTCCGAAGGTTTCCTGAAATCACTGCAGTCCATTAACGAGATGGTTCTTTTTCTTAACTCCATGGGTTACTAGAAAAAGAAATTTCTGTGATACTGATCTTATCTGTGTCCACATTCTAATCAGCGTATCTGAAAGCTTTATCTAATCTTAACGGATAAGGAAGAGAATTTTCTGATGCTATTAATTACATCCAAAGATGAAAATGTTGGAACGAAAAGTGAATCAAATATTACAGACGAAGACGTTGTTGAGTGCAGTTCCTGTTACAACTTTTCACTAAGCGCTTTACAAATAACCCTACCGTGTTACTTAACCTAAAATTTCACACTATAATGAACGTAAGTATTGGATTGGGGTGCTAAGTTACATTATCTCCTTAAACCATTTTGCAGATAATTTGCCGCTTTAAACATATGTAATGAACAGTGGAGATTCGCCAAGACCTATTCCAATATCATCACCTTAAATTCTCAGAACATATTGGCAATATTTACAGACATAGTCACTTGCTGCTATTTGCAAGGAGCGTCTAATGGAAGCAAAAATAGATCTTGCAGAATTCCTGAGCTTATGATTTGTACAAGAAACGAAAGTTCCACACAACAAGTCAACATTCCTGAAATTTCTATTGCAATCGGACAAGACTGTCATTGCTTAACGAGTGGGTGATTTACTGCAAGTTGTTTTACTGAAATAATGGTTACCTACACCATTGCCACAAAATGTGACTGCTCAGAAATAATGAATAAGCGACGTACATGTTTCATTTGTGCGTCGCCTGTACTTTCTTAACTTAAACAGCAACCAAGCTAATATGGTAATGTCGTGCTTTGTTCCGCGCAAACACTCGCCGCATTCCTGGATTTTATACCAGGAGGAAAGCTTCTGCGCAGTTCTTCTTGTTTATCTCTGCGTCAGCAGGAGTTGTTTGCGTGTTGCGGCAGCAAATCACTACAAACACGGCCACACTGCTCCTACACAAGGAAACCTCTCCTCTTTCTTCGACAAGTACATCCCTTTGTTCCTGTAGAAATATTTCTCGGTACGTCATGTACTGCCTTTGTAGAGTTATTTTTCAATATAGCATTTACTTCAGATGCGTTAATAAATTACTGAAGATGTACCGAGTGATGTACAACTGCCTGAAATAAATCTAAACAGTCTTTCTGTTACACAATTCACGTTGAACTAACTTTAGTACTAATGACACATTTATGAAAAGAAAATATGTGTTAGTATGAAACTCAGATTTAAGATTCAGAGTAAATTAAACATTGTAGGCATGGAACAAACCGTATTATGTAAGTTAAGTTTCAACTTTGAGTATATACGTATAGAACGTGCTGTAAAAACATGTTGAAAATGGAATGGTTAAATAAGCACAAAATTAAAAATTTATACAAAGATTGGTTGTATAATTAATCTGTATCATAATTTTTCAATAAGAAGAAACAGGATGGTAGGTTACATTTTGACACATGCAGTATTTGTTAATTTCTTAACAGAGGGAACAGCTGAAACAATGAAATACATTATTTTGTTGTACAGAAGATGAGATGACATCATGGTATGACTTCCGCATGTTTATCACCATTTTTTATCAGAATAGTGATAAAGAAGATAAATACAGATATTATGTGTTTCCAACAACGTGTAGATATGGATTGTTTCATTCGGATCCAAAGAAAAAAAATGTAATGCGGTAGAATAAGAACTCTATCTTAATTTTTTGAACTGTTATAGGGATTTAGATGGGTGCTCAAAATTAAATGGGAAGATAATATATGAGCACACTATGTTAAAGAAATGGACGAAGGTAACTGTTTCTGGAAGAACGTCAAACAGTGATGGGACAGTATGGTTAGCTACATTTCAAGCCAAGCACGAATAGTTTATCATTGGGAATAATTGAACAGTTGAGGAAAAAAAAAGAAAAAGAAAGAGATGACTCAAGACGTACTGGGCATGGAGGGTGAGTGGTAACGCTCTGGCCTCGCATTTTGGAGGACGCGAGTTCGATTACCCGTGCATCCATCTAAATTATGTTTTTCCATAGTTTCACGAAATCACTTCAGGTAAATGCCGATATGGTGCCTTCACAACGGTTATGACCGATTTCCTTCCAGTTTCCCAACGCCAGTCCTTTCCAGCCACTAGTTATATCGACGAGGCATACAACCATAAAAATGAAAGTAGATGTGGAATTAGCGTTGAAGATATTGGTAGATACGTATACAATGTTTTTGGAAGTGAATAGTTAGAATCAAATTTAATAGTTTAATGTAGGTAGTTAATTTCTTTCAAAGATGGTTGGTGGTTGGTAGTTCGCCGTCGGTAATAATTTCACTTAAAGAAATAATGATAGAAAGGAAATAGAAGAATATCTAGGACTTGTGGAATTCTGCATTATTTAATTACGTATACAGTTCTGCGGAATTGTTAAGAAATATTGAATTGTAGAAACTAAGGGCATTCTCTAGTTGGCCACTCAGAACTCTAAAGACAAATTGTTCGTGCCTCCATGAAACCGTTAATTGGCTCGTATTTCGCTATTAATTGTAGATCCAGCATCGATATAAATTGTGTCACCATCTCTTTAACCACACAAATTTCTCTTATGAGCTCGACTGTACTATCTCAGTCAAAGTGTACATGGTTTTTGAAGGAGAGAAATGTATATCTTCATCCGTTTGTCTTTGAAACTGGTGATGGAGAGAGTACGCGTACAGTGGCTATTGACTAAGGTCCAGGCTACATCGGTGCACCCAATAACAGGCCTCCTAATCCATTCATATCGACACCCCGGAGCAGGCAGCCGGCCATAAAGGGCGAGGATTATGTAAAATAAAAGCCAAATAACATAACGCGCCGTTAACTTATGAATTACGATCAATAATAGTTGTGATTGGGTCTGAATTAGCTGTGCGATTGATACACAGATGTGATCGGTCTTTGCGGTGGGGGGGACGGAGCGTGCGACAGCTGAACCAGCCTGTCAATAGCTAACAAATCGACGCCTCGAGTGCCCAACAAAAGACCGCGGCATGCACATTGCACAGTGGATCCGTCACGGCAATACGACGGACACTGAACCCGTCTGTTGTCTCGGTACAAGCCCAGCTGTGTGCAATCAGAGATACGCTACCGCGAAATGTAAACAGAACACTGACTGAATATGTCTCACTTATTTCCTTTTACTTAACAGTGCTTCCAGTGCTTTTTCTTTCTCAGTATCACTTTTGTATGTATTTTTATTCGTTTTGTCTCATCTAGTATAGAGTTTATTGAGTGTTTTCAAGATATTGGTGACTAGCCAAAGCAGATGAATAGGTATAAGTATGAGATTGATTATTTCAAATAGTAAAAATAATATGAGATTGATCATTTCAAATAGTAAAAATAATAATTCAAACAAGTCAATGCTTTAGCTATCTTATCGTTAGTTTAGCTGCCCCAAGGCTTTGTGGTGAATAATTTTAAGTTTCCCTATTATTGCTTATGGCTTCAAGCCTCATTGAGGTCAGGACTGTGGGTGGAGATCGAGAAGGAATTCGGCGATTGCCTTTTGAAGAAACCCTCCTGGCATTCACCTCTAATGATTTGGAGAAACCATGGAAACCCCAAATCTGGATGGCCGAGCGGGGATTAGAACCCGCGACCTTTCGAATGCGACGCCACAGCGTTGTCGCTCACACATCACGCTCGGTAATAATTTCAAGTGTTTCAAATTTGTCTAGTTGGGTTGGACGGATGGTGGTGCGCGTTCTGTTATCATCAGATTGTGCACCGAAGTATTGGGTTATATTACAAATATCTGCACTGTTCTTATTGAGTAAAAGGCATACGTCTCTGTTCTTGGTGATATGTTGGTTGCATGATGTCGTTGAACTTTGTCGTGCCATGATGTCCATCGGAACAGCAGGCCAGGCCAATCTAATAATGAGTTTCATCGCCATCGTTCTTTCATCTCTCATTCATATCACGTACAACACACTAACCATCAGAGAGATCCACAAATACACAAACACGGATACTAGGCAAAGCAACGTTAAACTGATGAGCATCTCCTTTCCTCCCCCATAGCAGGTTTCTTAATAAATTTAGCTCTGTTGGTAACCCCATTGATGGAAGTATTTGTATGTATGTGTTACTATTTTGTGTGGATGACTAATATTTGTATGTACAGTGTAGTGTGTTGTTTGCTTTATGAATGCAAGAATTGTGAAGGAAGTTAGAAGGTGTTGGCACATTCAGAAATATTCTTCCGAAAGACAAACAAACGCCGCCAAGCTTAAAGTCCCAATCCAACTGGCGAATCATTATTAACACTTATACCCTCACTCCACACGCACTTTTGAGAGGTTTGGAGTTTAGCCTAGCACTCTGGCGCACAATCTGTTGTTTAGGTATTGTGCACCACCACTTCTCCAGCATTGCAAGCCAAATACTGATGATAGAAAATTCCGCCCTCCCCAAAAATCGTACCAGCTAACGCCTTATCAAGCACTGACACCATCGCGTTGCCACAACCAACTGAGCCAAAAGGGCGGGCAAGGGAAAACTAACATTTTTAAAATTGGTAACGATTTGCTATGGAGAAGTAACGCCGTTCATTGAAACCCATTACACCTGAAAAGCGGGTGTGTCACGCACTTTGAGTTTACACTTCATTTGTTTTAATTCACGTTGGCAGATGCAGTAGAAGACAATGCTTATAATGGGTGTCTGCTCTCTTTAACTCCGCTTCGTGTGGAACATCGATATGCTGTGCTCGGAGTTCAACTTCTGTCTTTTAGCGTTTAATGTATAGGCCTGATATTCGGCAGCACGTGGCCGTGGGTTAGATCACCGCTCAGGATTTCCAGATTCCGGTTGTCTATAGTTTCTCGAAATCAATACAGTCAAATATCGGGATAGTCCCTACGAAAGATCATGGCCGAATTATTTTCTGTTCCTTAGCCTCAGTACTGTTTCGACTAATTTGGCTCGCTGACGTTAAGGTCATAAAAGTCCGGAAGAAAGAAACCAGATGCGGAGTGGAAAGAAATTGGAATTTCCACCATTTATTACTTGGTTAGCAGGTTAGTATAATAATTCCGCGTGGTCGAAATGACGTAGTGTCAGATTTTCTATTAGCTGCGCGTTAGGCCCCTGTCGTAACCACTTGAATATAATCAGAGTACAATGGACGTACAGTTTAACGAGGAATTTGAACCACGAAAGTGATCTGACGTACTTCCCATCACACAGAAAACTGTGCTAGAGGTGAAAGTCCGATTAAGGGTGTAAAATCCCCGGCGAGACAGGGATTCTCCAGTAAGACACCTTACCCACCAGACCAATAGATCACTCTAGTAGATTAGTGATTACAACCGCGAAGTTGTCCAGCACATAGGAGTTGTGGCAGTAGACATACGTAATCTGCATAGTTGATATCAATAGCCGGAGTCAAATCCCAAATATTTACAGATTGTTTCTGGAGTTAACTACTGCTAATGAGAAGCGATTAGTGTGGTCGTAATCATGATCATTGGTACCGTCTCCAGTTTCCTGGATGGGGTTTACAAGTCTTCATTAGGTGGCTCGTTTTAACTTTGAAAGCAACATTTTGATAATATTCTGTTCACTTGGTGTGCCTAACATAGAATTGGAATTTCTGCTGTGGTTTACTCCCGTAGCCTTTTTAGATTTCTCTTCACCACGAGGCAGTGGTTCATTCTCAGTTTCTTCTGTCAAGATGGGTTGCCTCTTACGTCATCTACCACACCGAAAAACTACTTCTCTGCCGTAGGTGTCGTTATGGTCTTCAGGTCTGGGACACCATCTGGACTTCACCACGCTCCGATCCCGGCCTACTCAGATGGAGATTGCCCACGTCCACATCGTGGATGCGCCGGGCAAGAGCTCTTCTTCTTTCGTTTCACCATCTTTGGGGTATGAAGAATCAGTAACTTCTTTGCATACTGTTCCTTCCTTTGCACCCAGTATTTATTCATCCTATGGTACCTCTTTTTTCTCTCCTCTTCCGAGACGATGACTGTATTTGGGATTTTTCTTGGAACCTTATCTTTTCATCTTTAAATCTTATGTGCGCTGTTCTGTCAAGTAATGACTTTTCTGTAATTTTTAATTCTCTTAGGTCTTTTCCAATTTCTGTGAACAAATTAGGCTTAGTTATGCGGTTTCGGAAAAAATCAAAAATTTTTTTTGTTAGTCCACTGAGTTCATGCTGAGAAGATGTCCGTAGAAATTTAATATCCTTTTGCTTAAAGTATCTGAGAGTTTTTCAATTTTTTGCAGAGAGTTTCATTCTTGATGTATAATATTTTATTATCTTGAAATTTGGTTCCTATGAGAACAAGAAGTATTTTTTTTTCGCTGTCATCAGTGTTTCGACTGGCTTGATGTAATCTTCCATCCCTTCCTATCTTGTGCTAACCTCTTCATCTTTACATACCCTTTACAATTCACGTCCTCAATTATCTGATTCATATATTCTAATCTCTGTCTTCCTCTACAGTTCTTACCTTCGACTGTTCCCTCCACCAGCAAATTAACCAATCCAGCATGTCTCAAAATATGACCTACCAGCCTGTCTCTTCTTTCCGTAAGCTTCTTTCACAAACTTCTTTCCACTCGAGGATAATAAACGTTGCCCTATCACCCTTGAGCCGAGTTAGTGGCTGCGTATGATGCCACAACCAAAACTATTTATTAATGGGAAGAATCGGTAGATGGCTTAATTCTCGCCACCCTTCATTGTCATACACAAGACGCTGCCCTTAGTACTTATCAGAACCACTTGCAACATACAGTGACAGTAATCACAGAGAAGAACGGGCTACACCTTTCTGTGTACCAGAATTTTACTTTTGCACGCATATCATTTTACACATACTCAGAAGCCAGCAGTGAAATATCGACTCGTTGCGACAATTTCCTAACATTCACCATCGTTGGTTACTCATGACGCACTATCAGAAATAATTCCGATCCACCCACTCCTTATCTGGATATCCTGAAGATGACTAATGTCACGCAGAGCCAACTACGTTGGTATGACCAATATCTAAACCAGCAATACCTTTTCCATGCAGAAACGTATCTTTAAAGTTGTATAAGAATGAGATATTGACTAAACTAAGATTGATTTTTTTTAACTGCTTTATGTCTCTCAACGGCGAGGTCTTTAGAGACGGGAAAGAATGGGGGCAAGGAATGGGAAGGAATTCGGCCATGGCCTTTTTAAGGAAACATCCCGGCATTTCCCTGGAGTGATTTGGGAAACCATGGAAAACCCAAATCTGGATTCCCGGACGGGGATTCGAACCGCCGTCCTCCCGAATGCGAGGCCACCACGCTCGGTCAGCAAGATTGACACAAGGTCTGAAGTGAATATGTGAGCAGAGCATCACAGGATAGAATAGAAAGATCGATATAGGGTACATGAATACGAAGAATGTGCAACTTGAAATTTGGAGGAAAGGGACCTGAGTCACGTTAAGAGACGTATGGGGAGCTCGAGAGATTATGCAAATTAGTCATTAATGGAAGAATGATGGCAGGACATAAGATGCTCGAGAGGTATGTCTTTCAAACGAGTCATTCTGTAGTTGGGAACTTTTCGAGATAATTAACTAAAATGCAAGAAGTACTGACAAGCATTAGATTGTGACAGAGTCACAAGACCGCAGTTCATCGCTGTGAGTTCTTCGGCAGTTTTCGTAGAACGCAATGCTCGCTGTCTAGCCGGTCGGATTGCGCTGTCGCCAGCAAGTGTTGACGGTGGTGCTGACCTCTGCCTCGTGGCTCTTGGAAGAGAACGGAGGGCCTTGCCCGTTCCGAGAAGGCGTCTCAGTCCTATGTCGCCACTTCCAAGAAGTGCCATGCCCTGCCTTCCGGCAACATGAGTCAGATCACGGCCAGACTGGGATACGCAAAGCACATACCTGGATGGCATACTCAGCGGGAGCTCTAGCCAATGACCCGTGTAAAAAAATTTGGCAATACTGAAGAATACGATACCGTTAAAATTAAAGTCTATTTATTTTAATAGCTTTTAGCCTCATCCGCCATACAGCCAGCCTTTTACAAAACTTTCTGTTGTTGTGTACAATAACATTTTCCACTAATTATTAGCTTAGCAATATTTAATTTAATTTATTTAATTTAATTTAATTGCAATGGACCACACGCTCCGGTGGCAATTTCCCTACACACCCAACTTCCACCTATCCTGCACCCACCTACATTTGCCCTCTACAAATTTTAACTTTAAATTCTTTTAACGTTTTCGTTAAGTTATTCATCATTCCCCTCGGTAACTCATTCCAATCCCTGACACCCTTACCTAAAAAAGAAAATCTTCCCACACCCTTGTGCCTGAAATCGAGTGCCAACTTGTGGTCATGGTCATATTTTCCCTTCCATGCACTTCTTTTCATACCTACTGCATTATCTTTCCATGCCTCATCGCCAGTATAAGCCCTGTACACTCCCATCACCTTCCTCATCCTCATCCTGTCTTGCAATGAATCCCATTCCAGCTCCTTTATCTGTCACTGATTGCATTCTGCGATAATTTCCAGAAACAAATCTAGCAGCCCTTCTTTGCACCTTCTCCAACTCCTGTATTTGATACTCAAAATGTGGGTCCCATACTACACTACCATATTCGAGCAATGGTCTGACTAAAGTTTTGTAACCCAATTCCTTTACTTGTCTCGTGCATCCCCTCATCGCTCTGTCCAACAAGTGCAGAATTTTGAAACCTTTTCCTACCACCTGTCCAATGTGTCCTGCCCAGTTAAGCTTGTTATCAAATGTAATGCCAAGATATTTGCATTTCAAGTCTTCAGCAGGCAATTCTTACCCACCTTATATTCATAATTAACCATTTGCTTTTTATTTTTGTATCTAATTAGCTGACTCTTCTTTGCATTTACCTTCATCCCATGTTTACCAACCCAACTAGATATCCTGTCCAGATCACCCTGCAACTGTTTACAGTCCTCAATCATTTTGATCCTTTTATACAGCATTATGTCATCTGCAAACAATCTAATTTCAGATAATAAACAATCAACACAATTATTCATTAGAATAATGAATAGCAATGGTCCCAATACGCTACCCTGCGGCACTCCCATTTTTACTTCCACTTCCTTTGATACCGCATATCCTACCCTAACATTCTGTTTTATACCTTTTAAAAATTCTTCCACTCAGCAAATCACTTTCTCATCCACTCCAATAGTTTTTACCTTGTTTACTACCATTTTGTGGCATACTCTGTCAAACGCCTTTGAAAGATCTAGTACTACACTACAATTTGTCCTCCCTTGTCCATTTCATCTGAAATATCTTGCATATATCCCACCGACTGAGATTCACTATACATTTTAATGACATGAGTAAAACACTTATAGATTCACTTACAACCAGTGGATTATGAGTTCATATTCCATCGGACTAGTAGAAACCAGAGTTTTGTTTGTAAATCAAAAATGTTGCACTAATGGTTCCGTAGTCGATATACAATAAGACAAAAATACAATAACGAATTAAATATGCAGTTTGGTTTAGTTTTAATCAAATGCTAAGCTTAGAACTAACAACATGGCCTATGAAGAAAAGTTACCAGCGTGGTATTTGGGCGGATTCTTGGCTTCGAGGCCTGGGGGCCCCTGCAGCTGGAGATCAGGGCCCCCCATCAGCCGGCGGGCCCGGGTAGATTTGACCCGCTTACCCTCCCCCCCTAACGCCGGCCTGCATCCATCGATCTCTCAGGATTCCGGAGCCGTGTTAGTTAGTGGTTACTAGATTTTTGGAATATGCCACTTGTTTATTTAATAGTCTGAACTTTCGGCTGTCATTCCACAGCCTTCGTCAGAGATATTATTTATGTTGATATAGCAACGAACGCCAAGAATCGCAGAGTAATAGGCCGCTGTCTTCGTAGAAGTTATTGCTATTCTTTAAAATAAACAAACGCGGAAAATCTAGAGGTCAGTACATCCACTGTTCGATTTTGATATGATTGATTTCTTTTAAAAAAATTGGAGAAACTTATTTCTAACAAACAATATCCCTTTCAAACATATTAGATTATCACTACTGACGAGAAAAGTTGTTTAATCGTCTCCGTAGACTTCAGAAAAGCAAAAAATTTCTGAATCAAGAACATTCTAAAATTAATAGAAATCAAAAGCATATTTCATAGCACCAGTAGAAACTAGAATTTTGTTTGTAAATAAAAAATATTGCACTAATGGTCTCGTAGTCGATATATAATAAGACAAAACTGCAACAACGATTTAAATGTGGAAATTGGTTTAGTTTTATTCAAGTTTTATACTATGTTTAGAACTAAAAACAATTTTTTGCCTACACTGAGTTAGGAACAGAAAACCCACACAATCTGTTAGTTAAGTCATCAAACTACAGGAACTTCCAGTCAATAACACGGAATTTTAGGAGTTTTTACCTTTTCAGCCTAGTTCTTTCCATAATACATTGAGAGCAGCGAACTTAATCGTTTCCCCTATTTCATTTATCCCGAACAAATTTATTCAGTAACTAAAGTCATGGTTGTTCTCTGCTACTTCTCAAATACTTCTTTAATGACCAGTATCCCACGTGGTCCAGTACCATAGGGGATTTGGAGGCACCAGAGGCTTCGAAGAAGTAAATTTGTTTTCCGACTATTTGCAGATATCATTTTGCCGTTTTCCTGCCGTGTGCGGTCAACTCTTAAAAGAAAGAAAAACAATAAAAACAAGAAATCATAAGTTCTACTTAAGTACCATAATACAAAACATTTACTTTCCATAGTTCCAAACATGAGAGACTGGCTCTGTGGGATGTGGAATGTTGTCGATGTACAGATGAACAGTTTCATAACAAAATGGATGAATACACCACACGCTGCACTGTCACATAGTAATATATGAATTAATTAAGTCAACTAAATTTAGAAAAAAAAAACGAGTGTGGTGCTGTAACGTTTAGCACTCTGGCCTCGCATTCGGGAGGACGACGGTTCAAATCCCCGTCCTGGCATCCAGATTTGGGTTTTTCATGGTTTCCCCAAATCATTCCAGGCAAATGCCGGGATGCTTCCTTCAAAAGGCCATAGCCGAATTCCTTCCCATTCCTTGCCCCCCCATCCTTTCCCGTCTCTAAAGACTTCGCTGTTAAGAGACGCTAAGGAGTTAAAAAAAAAATAGACAAAATACTGAAAATTATTTTGCAGATATCGTATAATTTAATTCTTCTATGAAATACAACGTGTTATCAATTAAAAATTCCTCTAATTTTTCCCTTAATTTAATCGTATCCGTTGCCCGACATTTAAGTTGTGTTGAAAGGAAGGTTACTGAAGCTATGTCCTTGAATATTTGACCAATTTTCAACAAATATCAACACCTTTTCCCAACATTAGGTGTCGGTTGCCTTTGATGAGTTTTATTCATTACTTGCATGGCCAAATTTCGAACTGTGGTTTTAGGCCGCATGTCCTTGCTGACACCAAGCATTTATAAACCAGTTGTCAGATTTTACTCCATACTACTGGAGGAAATGAAGTGTTGCCATCTATCTGCAAAATTTTTTTAACTATGTTCTGTGTGTGGTAAATGCATTTTTCGTTTGTGAAACGTGTAGTTTGCAAGTCGGAGATTGGGGACTGTCTCAGCATTCCAGTAGATGGTGCGGGAAACCATCTAAAAGCGTATTCAGTACAGCCGGTGTGCGGGGGATATGGGGACGCGCCCGGTCCCGTTGTACCTCCTCGATTCAGTGTGTGACTCTTCAGCCCACTGAGCCACACTAGCGGGTAATGACTTATAATCCTTGTGACGGTCACTTTTACTTCTGATGCCATAATTGTGTATTTTACTAATTGGTTGAAATAGAGTATAATTGGTGACGATGTAGGAAATTAATGCGTGTAGTCTTACACAATCGGCACCAATGTTAAATGTGTCGTGTTGCCCGCATAAACAGCTTTATCCTTTTACAAATATATTTACCGTCACAGAAATCTCTTAGGTGGTCTAACACTGCTCCCGGCTGAGCAATTACGTGGAAGGAGCGGGGACTCCATCCGCATCCTCTTCATTACGCCACGTGTACCAACCGACAATTTCCAGCCACACAGCTCGTAATTTGCACGCAATAAATCTTTCGCGCTAAGCTTGGCCCGGGACTAACGCTCCGAGCTCTTCGTTTCCGCGAATTTCTCTCCTCAGCTGTAGCAAGGAGCTCCTATTACTCTCGACAACTTGCCGATTCCTCTCCCCCAAATTATGGCGTTAACAGGCTTCATCAATGCCGGGTAACGATGAAGCAAAAGTATTCACAAGAAAATAGCTGAACGGAGACAAAGATGATCTTTTATTACGATCATGCAAGCGAAAATGCTGCAGAAGGAAGTGGAGAAATTTTGTTTCTTATATAAAAGTATCAGTGATTGGAATAAATTACCTAGGGAGGTTATGAACAAAATTACCAAAAACACTGAAGGAATTTTAAATTAAAATTCGTAAAGGGCATTAGTAGATGGGTGGATAATAATAATAATAATAATAATAATAATAATAATAATAATAATAATAGTGAAATGAAGAAGACAGTGGTAAATAGATGACTAAGAAAATTAGCACCGCAGTATACACTCCATATCAATTAAATTTCAATTCAATCTAGCGAGTTTTAGTAAACACGAATGCAGGAGGAAATATTAATATTCTGAGATGTAACAAAATAACTAATTGTAAATAAAAAGTTCCATAATTTCAATGTTAAATTCTGCTTTTGCAGTGACGAGGAATTGTTGTAAGTTTTCAAATATATCGCCCACTTTATGGGTATCAGACACAGGGGCTGGAAGGTGTTCGTAATAGGGCAGATAGATCTGTTTGTAAATATCATCATAAGTTCCTGATATTACAGTGGACCTGGGTTTGAGGTTAACGAAAGACAATAGGTAGATGAAGCGAGTGCTGCTGGGGTTGTATGTCACACAATGTCATTGAGGCCTATGGGGATAATGGGAGGAAAATAAGTAGTAGCCCATGGAAGGGAAGAAGACAACGATGATCATAAGACAGCCCGTTACTGCACGTATGAGCGAGTGGGTAGTGCTCATTTGTAGGTGAAAGAGTAAGAGATGGAAATTAACTATCGAGGGACATCCTGAACAAGTTACCTACAGTATCGAAAGAATTAAAACTCAGAATCGTTTAATGAGAAATAAGGGCATAAGCTCAACAGCAGATAATTATTTAAGATGATAAAAATTACTCTATTGCTGAAAATTTGTGACTTATTCCTTCTTTTTTTGTATTAAGAATACATTTTCATATACATTTACTGCCTCGTGTACTAGTAGTGATATTGTTGAATATCATGTACCAATGGCACATTGCACGAACGAGAATTTAAATGTCTGATGGAAGAATGTACTGCAGCTACATATTACTAGGAACGTCTATGAGTTCACGATAATTGTCATCAACACTAATGTTAATTGATGGGAATGAACAGTTGGCTAGCACAATAGAAACTGTTGATGAAATTACGATATGTGACCTATTTAAGCAAAAAATTCGCAATACTTCAGTCAGAACAAAAAGATATATTAACCAGAAGGCGGAAAGTTACACATATTTTTGCGAAATTTTTACTGCGAACACACAAAGAAGAGGCTTCATCTCCGAAACCACACTGATTAGGACACTCAAATATTCCCAGATTACATTATATGTGTATTGTTGGTGGAACTAAGCGATTTCAGCAGAGCTAAGATATAGCGAATAGTCGGTCTCCGATCATAAAAGGTAAACCCATGTCATTAAAATGATAATATGACCAGAGATCAAGAATTGGTTTTATGAAGGTCGTTAAAGATACTGACCTCATAAAGTACCCACGGACCAATGAAACCATCTTGAGATATTGGATGAAGTGTGTAGGACAAATCTCCCCAAGTCTCGTAACTATCTTGTTTCGGTGCATAAATTTCAGTATAGCCAATTCCAATTTTTTTAAAGTTAACTTGGGATAATTTATTACTAAAACACGGTCCACTTAAAAATCAACTCTGCATTCCAGGATTTGTATAAGTACATAAAACTCTGGTGGCTTTACAACCTGGTGACAGAGTTCCAAATTACCGCCCATTTCACCTCTGTCGCAGCTGGACCCAAGCGTATTGCGCAAGAAGAAAATAATGTGAACGTGAATGTCAGGTTAAGTGTGCATAAAAATTTCTTGCCGGACACGGATGGAATAAATTAAAACAAAGGTACTCTGAACAAAGCACATTTCGACTTATGGTACAATTTTTTTTTTTTTTTTTTTTTTTTTTTTTTTTTTTTTTTTTTTTTTTTTTACTTATTGCTTTACGCATCATTGATGGCTAAGGTCATTAGAGGCGGGATGGGACTGGGTACAAGGAACGACAAGGAATTCGGCCATGGACTTTTTGAAGGAAGCATCCCGGCATTCGCCTGGAGTGATTTTGGGAAACCATGGAAAACCCAAATCTGGATGCCCGGACAGGGATTCGAACCCGCGTCCTCCAGAATGCGAGGCCGGAACGTTAAGCATTCACCCACCATGCTGTATACGCCAAAGATAATGCAACACTTTTTACACTTCTTTAACTGCTTTACTTTGTGCAGTAAACTTTAGACTAAAATGTTTTCATGTTTTTATGTTTTTAGGGCGTAATTTTTCTTTGTGTTAATCACAACTGTTGTAAAAAACATAAATAAATAAAAAAGAAACAACTTCCAAAGATTTCCTTGCTTCACTGCAATCCATGATCTAGGACACATTAAGCCAGAGTAATGTGTCCTATATCACAAACATCAACACGAATCATTGATTGGTTAGCGATAACAGTAATGTATTTTTTATCTGCGGATAAGGAGAGTGTCAGAAGATAATCAAGGTGATTTAGAGTATCTAAGTTTAAATGTCGTTTTGGAGTAAAGATCAAAGTCAAAGGAGACTAGAAAACACTTACGCAATATATTTTTGATAAAAGATCGTAACACTTATGTTGTTCATGTCTGACCTTGTCAATAGAATGTTTATAGCCATAATTGTTAATAAGGTTTTCAACATGTGTCTGATTACTATTGCCATTATCATTCATATTCAGTACATACCGTTCCCACATGTCTTGATAGTGTCTCAAATCATCAAAATTATCTATCACGGAAAGGAGGGAAATAAAACTTACAAGACAGTATACAGTCGGCTAGTATTAATGTCTTCAGATTTTGTCAGTATTAGGGTTATCTATTTCACTATAGTTATTAAGATGGTTTTCATTAAATACTAACGAAGCCTCAAAAGTTACCACGCCTCCTTCCCCCCTACTCCCTCCGTATTTAGAATTTAGTTTCAGTCTTAATCCCGTGTAATACTAAAAATCCATGAATACCTTGGGTTGAATACAGGAATATATTTCATGTTGGACCATATCGGTGTACCTACTCCGTACTTCATTGTAGTAGTGAAGATAGTTTGAACAAATGTTTAACACTTCTGAAAAAGATTTCAGACTCTTGCCACCCACCGCTTTCACATGTAAGGAAAGTGGTTCTACTTCTCAACCCACACAATGTCGGAAAATTATGACTGAACGGAATGAAGAAAACATGACCAGAAATATGATTTAGATCGAAGATAGTAACATTGACATGTTCGACCTTATAACTGGATTCGTCCAGATTTCGTTGTAGTTGTTGAGAAGTATTTGAACAAACAGTTTTCAATGCCAAATTTAGTAGGTTGTCAACCGATTTAAGAATTTCCACAGCTAACCATGACTGGGAAGTTATCACAGCCTTTGGGCGTCTGCCCTAGTGAATCGTTTTCTCCGCTCAAGGTTTTTTCATTCATTCTATCCTCCATTACGTATCTGGAAGTCTATTTTTATTTATTTTAAACTTCGCGCAATAATGAAAAAATGTTTATTGTATGAAGCTCAAAAAATATCTTTTGACCAAAAGATACTATGATTAAATTGTTTAAACTCGATGTCTTCAGCAGGTGGCATCTGAATTTCCTTGCAGCTGTTAAGGTGGTTTTGATAAATTACTAGCTGGTGCCCACGACTTCATTCGTGCTTGTCAAGAGTTTTGAAGGTTTTAATGTATCTGCACGGAACCTTAAAAATTTCGAGGGTAAAATGTTGCTTATTTTACTCCCTTCGAAATCAGCAACCCGCCTGTGAAAGTCACGTCAAAATCGGTTCACACACTGAACATGTTGCCTATAAATTATTTACAATTGTTAATGGCTGAAAAACCCGAAAGTTTTGATGCATTCTAGAACATTCTATTTCATTCAAGAACATTTTAGTTCATTCGAGAAGATTCTAAAAATTCTTAGGACAGTTTGCTCGGAATATGAAAATGCCTTAGGTCTACCACTTCCAACAACCATATCCCTACACCCCCATAGCTACCGATATGCAATCACCATAGTGCACTACGGGAGGCATAAGGCTACTACCACACACAAACACTAGTGGTCTGTACGTGGTAGTTGTGGCTGCTAAGTGAAATATAGGGTCTCTGGTAGAAATATGAAAAAGCCCTAGGTCGACCACCTTCAACTGCCATATCTCCTTTACCCCCACAGCTACCGGCATGTAATCAACGTAGTGCACGATGAGAGACTTGAGGCTACTATCACACACAGATATCAGTAGTCAATTCAAAAACCCAAAACCGGCTGTTATCCCGATACAGGATTTCTTCTGCTCCTCCATGTTTGGGAAGTGGTTCCACTTCTCGCCCCGTCTTCCCTTCTAAGTAATTACTTCCACTTATTGCCTTTTTCCTCTCATTCGAACCTTCTCTACGCCTTGCGTGGGCTGGCAGCACAGAAGATCAGGAGCCCTGCAAATAATTATAACCCCTGCGCCACGTACGCGATAATAATCTTCCTTATGTGGAGAGGAACACGTCCGGATACCTCATTAATTCCTCTCTCCCCCAGCCCCTGCTCTGGTATCTCCACCTTGTTGAGCAGACAAGTAGGCGCACTTTGTAATCACTTTGAGGCTGCGAGACGTCCGTTCGGTCATCCACGCCTGGTCGCCCAAATAACGAGAAATTATGGCGTATCGCGTCCTCCCGGCGGCGGTCACTTTTATTATGTTATTCAAATTCGAGTAATAAATTGCCTCATCTAAATCTGTCGGAATTTACATAGGCAATTTGGGATCGGCATGCTAATGACTACGTGGCTGCCCGGCCTTGAGGCGCCCTGGGTCTCAGTAATGGGCGGCGGCGTGGGATGCTGTAATGACCACTGTGCAGGGCATTACTGTCAGGACCGTGTTGCTCTGACGTGTGAGAGGGGCCGTGAAAACCGGCCTATTCCAGTGATATTTCCGTTTCTGCGGGCGAAAACGTGTCAGCACCATTGAGAGATCATCAGTCGAAAGACATCAATCATCTGTGAGAACAGTAATTCTGAGAGAACATCTGCCAAAAGGCGAAGAACTGGCTTCAAGCACGGCTCACTTGTGCAGTTACCTACAAACGATCGCAGTGATTGTTACTCCTCATTACGCTAATCGTCGTCTTCAACTGTCCATTGTTGCTAATCATGATGATAATCGATTTTCCACTCCAGCGGACCAATGGACAAGCCTCCTCCATAATCTCCTGTCTTGCCACCACTTCTCTCCCACTCTGGACTGCGACTGGCTTTGTAATTCCTTCATCCAACGATCTGGTTGTATTCCTCTTCGTCTTTTTCCAGTTATCGGGTTTTAAAAATGAGCCTTAGATAGTGCATTTAGAACCATTCTCATCAAGTGACTAAACCATTTGAGTCTTGACTTTCCTTAGATGTCAAGGACGCTTATTTGTAGTCACAGTTGATGTCGAAGTCATTCACTTCTACTTTTTTATCGCCTGGTCTTCTTCGGATGAGCTGAGAAATTTAATCTCTGTCACTTTAACTATCACTACGAACTGAGTAAATTCATCTGGAACATCCAAGTACCAGAGTATATGGTAGAGATTTTGACTGGGATCCAGAAAATAAATCATTTTCTTTATCCCTTTACGGCTCTTCTATGATGAGTTCATAAGAGCCGGGAAAGAGTGGGGAAAGGAGGAGGAAGAAATGGCAAGGAATTCGGTCATTGACTTTTCGCCTCGCGGATCCTCCCGACTCAACAGAGATCTGGGCCTGGAAGGAGGCTACCATTACTGAAAGTAACGACTGGCCGAAAACGTTCCAATGAATAATATTCCCAAACAAAGAAGCTGGCCTATGCCAAATCACCGAGCTTGGTTGCTCAGTGGTTAACATTTTAGCATGGTATTCGTGAGAACGCGGGTTCTCCATCCTACTTTCGATTTTCTATGATTTCCAGAAATCTCTCCATGCAAACGTCAATATGGTTCTTTCAAAAGGCCATGACCAAATTCCTTCTTGTACTTCTCCCTCTTATGCTCTCCCACCTCTAATGACCACGACGTCGATGAGGCGCAAATCCTAAAGGAAAAATTCTTCTCTACAATTGTGTTCTTCTATATTTTATGATCGAACAACATACACATTTAAAAGGGTACCCTTGCCTCACCTGCTAGGTTTAGAATAGACATATTTACGGAATACAGAAGGCAATAAGTTTCGAGTAAAATCCCCACAGTATGTCGGATAATGCTTACGGGGGTCAAATACTTGCGAAGCGCATTTATTATTAATCTATGAAATGCTGCCGCATGTCATTCAATCATCTGGCGATGAGATTACGCAGTATGATATGATTTTTATAAGAACCTAATAATCATGCAAAACTTTTACTGCAGAATGTTGGCTCAGTTCTGATGAACATTTTTGTAGTCTTTTAAAAATATGTTACGAAGGATTGTCAATTGCGACAATGTCTTGCTCTCCTAACACATAAAATATTTTATCACAGTTGATTCTGTCACTTTAATAAATGAAAAAAGTGAGATTTTAAAAAAAAATCTATCTGAAACAGAATTTCTGTTGTAACTCATGGAAATTATGGCTTTTTCCATAAGCGACTCTAAAGTAAATGCAGAGTGAAAGGTAAAGGCTTGTATGATAGTAATGACCTGGTGACAGGGTTCCTATTGGATACGCATTCAGCCCCCGTCTTAGCCGCCTTAATCCGATAGTGTTACCAGGTACAGGGGACTTTTATTTTAACGTGGAATCCGAACCACGACAGCAATATTGTGTGCTTCACATTACACAGCAAGCCCTATCAAAGTAGAAGCTCTAGTTAAGGGTCTTTGAAATCCCATGTCTGACAGGGATTCGAACCAGGCACCTTTCGATCTTCAGTCAGACGCCTTTATCACTGAGCTACCACACCACTTTAAATGTATAGCAAAGTATTTTATTCCATCATTGATAGGAAAGTTTTGACTAGAATCTTGGTAATTGCTACTAAATATAACCAAATTCATTATGGTTTCACTCAAGGGCGTAACCAGGATCAGAACTAGAGGGGGGCAGGATTTTAACTATGGGGGCAACTCATTTTGGTTTCGAGGAAGTGGAGTGGGGGACTGAAACATGACATTACAAAATCAAACTCAAAACTATTCAGGAAACTATTTTATCATTGATTAATATAGTAACCCAACTACTTAATCTAAGGACCTACTATGTAGTTAATTAAGACCGTAAGTCAGTTAGTTTTTTATGTAGACATTAATTGTCTCGGATTTTCAATTTCAATAATTTTGTTTGCCAATATCTCATGGTGTTCTTTCACCAAATTTCGATGCACACTCATCAGACATAATCCAGTCAATCTTTCTCTCCCAAAGTGCTCCTGAACTAGTTCTTCACTCGTCGAAGCGTACTGAAGGCAACTTAATTTTTCTTCTAGGGGGGGTGGGCAGCTGCCCCTCGCTGGATACGCCCATGGTTTCACTCACTAGAAATGAAGCAACTGCTGACGATCTGCCCAATTTTGCTGACTGAAACCAGGCGACTTGGAAGGGATGATTATTTTCTTCTTAGTAACACTATCGTAGCCATCAGCAGGAAATAAGGAACCTTTTTTAGTTGGAAATCAGAATTTTTTTATGCAGTTACATATTTATTCTTATCACTCTAATCTGGTACATTTTAAGTTCCTTGCTTATAACATGATTGTTCTGTATATTACACCCTTCATGGAGAAAGTCTTGTCATTTTGTAGAGATTTTTCCTGTGTGAAAAATTCCTGATGTTATCTACAAACTTATCCAAAGGAGCAGCTTTTTATGCAGCTGCTATTTAACTAAAGGAATAATGAAAAGCATAATTATACCAATAATCTCAAAATGAGCTAACGGAAGAAACAATGTGTAAATCCTATCGAATAAATTTCAAGCAGAAATCTTTTCAGAGTAGTAGATTCTCAGGAGATGAAAGTGAGGACTTCCAGAAGTTACCTCGAGACACGAACAGTGTGTTGGGAGAAGATTTTAGTATTAATACACATTAAAGTAAAAACAGTAATGGAGTTCGGCAGAAATGATTACAGTAGCAGCAGACTCGATATAAAAATAGGATAATATGAAGCAGACGGCAAAAGAAAATTTTATTAGTCGGTAAAGAAAATTCAGGTGACAGTTGAAGCAAGATGATAACAGAGGCGAGTAGTATAGTAAGAAATTCTTTCTCCAAAGAAACATTTCGATTTTAAACAAGGAAAACTAAAGCCGTTAAAATGAGCTAATACAGAAGGAAAATGAAAATATAGTAGAAAACTGAAATGTTTTGAAAATGATAGATGATATAAGGAGTTTCTAAAATAATCTCAAAAAAAGATGAGAAAGAATGGTGGATGACATTTTAAAACATGAAAGACTGGTTAATTTCGTTAGTGAAGGGAACAGCTGATGGGAAGAACTGTAGACGAAGACAATGCTTATTTTATATCAAGTAGATAGTTGAGTATGAGAAGTGTAAAGTTATTAGTTGATATTAGTAAGAGAAAGAGGGCTTCATTTCCCCAGTTGAGAGACGGATGTAAAAAATAAAATAAACATACAATTACACATTTTCTATTTTGTCTTGTGTTCACTTAATAATGACAAAAAGTGATAATTTTAAGGGAATCCTACGTGTCATCCAACTCTAAAAAACTTTGTAGGATACGTTATAATGATTCCACGGTGCGGATTAAAAGTAAAGCAATAGGTCCCGTTTACAGGATACATTACAGGGTAGGTCAGTCAGGTGGATTGCGCGGAAATTTAAAACCATGTTAGTAGATTGTCGAGCCCACGTGGAATAATCTTTATAACGTTTCAGTTCCTCTCTCCGTTGGAGTTTTTCACTAGTCAACGGTCCGCTTTGAGAAGTTCTTGTCAAACTGATTGTGTTGTGACATTTCAGACTGTTCAAATTGAAATGTGAACAGGCTTTTTGCTAGTAAAGCACAACTTTGCTATAAACTTCAGTAAACTAGTGGTCCTCCGAAATCGTATTAAAATTGCAAGGTTTTACCAAATTCGTTAGATTTTGATTCTTGTAGAAAGTCACTGGTTCTTTGGTAATATATCTTTATACTTCATTTATGTTTCTTATTGGTGTGTGTGTGTGTGTGTGTGTGTGCGCGCGCGCAAATTCTTCCAACTAGTTCATTTACCACTTATGATGTTATGTAAAACAGAGTACCTATTAATACACTTCAAAAGCTCTCACTACCTTAATGAGATGATTCAATGTCATAGCGACTATCAAGGAAAGTAGCTGATACTCATTTCATATTTCTACCAGAATGTTCATGACAGTTAGTACTGAATAACATATTCAGAAATTAAGATTAACACAATTTACAAAATCGTAGCTGCAAAAGATTATGTTATGCGCCATGAAGAAGGAGATGTATTCATTTTTACGGCAGAGTCACTATTTATCACGCCAAGGTCGACCAGCTAAGGGAACGATCTGATGTATAGTTGATGACCTTCCACTGCTGTTATTCACTTTTCACTACAGGAACTTATCTATTTGTTTTTCAGCTGTCCACTAAAAAAAATATCACAATGCTGAGTGTATAAGCACCAGAATTACCGACACCGATAAAAGCGTCTGCACAAGGTAGTTAATGTAAGATGGTTCCCATTAATCTTACAAAGGGTGGTAATAATTTGTAAGTTCCCTATCCAAATAATGTCGTTGCATTCGGAAGAGGCACGGAGCGATCTGGTGACTCAACGGAAGGTGCATGATAGGCAAAACGAGAGGTCCGCGTTTAAAATAATTAATACAAATTGAGTGTTACCTGAAATTAAATTACTTGTTACTATTTATTTAGTGACGGGATAGTTGGAAATTTTACAATAAGCAAATTAATCATTTTTACAATTTATCATTTATTCAAAATACATAATTGTGAAAACTATAAGTTTCAAAATATTTTATATATATATATATATATAAAGTTCGGCCATGGCCTTTCGAAGGAACCATCTCATCATTCGTCTGATGTGTCCACTATTTTTAGCTTATGGCTTTACATTCCGTCGAGGTCATTAGAGGCGTGAAAGATTTTGGTCAAGGAATGGAAAGGAATTCGGCCATGGCCTTTTGAAGGAAGCATCTCGACGTCCGCTAGAGAGATTTGGGGAAACTACGGAAAATCCAAATCTGGAAGCCCGGACGGGGATTCAAACCCGCGTCCTCCCGAATGCGAGGCCAGAAAGTTACCACTCACCCACCAAGCACGGACACTTTTGTTTAGAATTACTTAGAACTCTTATCAAATAGGCTTCTTTACAAGGGCGTCTTAGGTTTCGATGAAAGATCAAGTCCAATGCAGCTGAAAGTACTTATGATGTAATTTACCATTTTTCGATAAACGTTGACAGCATTGTGGACGATATGACCACTAACCACATCATTTTTAGATCTACATTAGAAACACTGTTTCCCCACGGTTAATTAATCCAAACAGAAAAAGACAACAAAATCTTATGCTATCTATTTTCTGTCGAGTATTTATTAGAGCATGTTTCCCAACTCCTTAACTATCCTACATAATGTTTGTTCTACTGGATACAACAATACTATCGCTCGATTCATTTCTCGGAATGTTTTGTTGAGTTTTCGCCTTTTCTTAGTATCTTAAATCTTAGTTGTACCACACAGAAGCATGACCTTCTTAATCTTTTAAAATCAATTCGACACACGCTCTTCTCAAAACACGACCGACGCCTCCCATTCCATACTCTCTACTCGGCGGATATCCAGCTAAAAGTTCCTGTGCTACTCTGCTTTGTTATACATCCGGTGTGCCACCAGCCGTCAGATATCCTCTTATCAATTCACATGAAAGGTGCGAATCCCCGATCGAGCATCCAGATTTGGGTTTTCCATGGTTTCCCTAATTCACTCCAGACGAATGCAGGGATGCTTCCTTCAAAAAGGCCATGGCCGAATTCCTTCCAAATCCTTGTCCCCAGTTCTTTACCGCCACTAATGACCTTCGACAAGACAACAGCACATGAAAGGAGGTGGCGTTGTTGCAAACATAACACACACCGAAAATTCCTTTTTACTGCCTTCATAACCTCATTTTTTAAAATTATTATTGTTACTATTTGCACCCTGTTCTCAATCTCAAAATATTGTACACCTTGTTCTTAAAATTATGTAATTAATCAATTCTGATGATTACTTGATTAGAACATAAGTGTTGGTTAAAATCTCTACAGGATCTTAGCCAAATCTCTCCCTCTATCAAGAATTTCGTTGTGTATATGTCAAGTTCATTTGAACAATCCGTGGTTGTGAGGTCCTCGTTAACCTGTACGATTGTGGTTTAGCCAAGCATTCACGGAGGTGAAATGCGCTTCAGTTTGTCACTTGGTCATTAATGCCACAATTTTCTTTTTGTTAGTATTGTGACACTGAAACGAAGCAGAAAGTCCTTCACCCGCACATCCGAGTCCCGCCCGAAGCGGGGTCCCTCGAAGGCACGTCACGTCCCACTCAGCCACTTGTTTGGCTTGACCAGACCTGCGGGGGACAGCCGGCTCCAAAATTCGACACACGCCACACCGTCAGGTGAGGGAAACCCCTTCTGCTATCTCAAAAAATCGTAGGCGTATGCAGCCGATAACTACTGAAGTCCTTGATGCGCAGCTACGAACTTCAGTCATCGAAATTATTACTTGCTAAAACTGTTGGCTGGTAGTTACTCTTTCCTTCAGTCCACACAATGTTCAGCATTAATTAGCCCTAACCTGAAGTTTTCCATTTTTTGCTTATGGCTTTACGCCTCGTCGACGTCGAAGTCATTAGAGGCGGGATGGGACTGGGGACAATGAACAGGAAGAAATTAAGGAATTCAGCCATGGACTTTTGATAGAAGCATCCCGGCATAAAAGTCTTTCATTTTACATCCCAGCTTTCAGTGACGAGTAGCATTCATGTACTTTTGTTAGTCTCTTCGTTTATTCTTCATGTTTTACGGTTCGTTGAGAACTAAGTTATTAGCTCTGGGAAAGGAATGGGTGCAGGGATTTGGAAGGAGTTCGGCCATGGCCTTTTGTGGGAACCATCCTGACATTTTTCTGGAGTGATTTTTAAAACTATTGGAAAACCGAAATCAGGATGACTGGACGGGGATTTGAACTCACGTCCTCTCAAATACAAGGCCCAAGTGCTTGGCTCACCCAGCGGTCTCGGTGCTCTGGTTTCTTGTTAGGTGTTTACTGTTACGTTTTCCTGCCAATTATACTGCAAACTGTATTATTCATGAAGCCCATAATCAGTCATAAATTAGATGATGTGAAACGAAGCTTATGGCTCATATACATGGTAGATACTCAACTAAAATTGTATGTTCACAAACTTCGATGCATTGTAGTCGACGTATTAGTGAGGTATTATAGCCTACATCTAGTTATTAAATTGCCCCTAGGATCTCAAATCAAAGCTTCACTCCTGGTGGCTTTATATTTGAGATGTTTAATATTGTAACAAAAGTGTTCATTCTCGCGGCTCACAAGCGTTATAGAATTAACTGTGTTCCATGATTCGTTAACGATCGCTGCTTGTTGAGGCTCTGCTGAATATTTCTCTCGTCGTGACACTGCTTGACACTGCTTGACATTCATCGAATATTCCCAACATCCGGGCATGGCTTTCCAAGGGTTGTGGTCTTATCCATAGAAGCCATGAACAATTTTCTTACCGTTCCTTGCCCACAATTCCATTTAGTTTCTTCATAACTACAGTAGTCATCGTTGAAACACAAGGCTACAATTAAAAAAAAAAACCTTACTGAAGAGTGCTGAAACAATGTTAAGGTCACGCTGCATCTTTAACCCTGGAGTGGTCACGTGGAGTACATATGCAATACATTCAAACCATTTCTTTTGGAACTTTTCAGAGCGCGACTACTGCAAGGCTAAGCGATGAACAGAAAGTTTTACTTCCCAAGAGAAAAAAGAGTTATTAGCAAACAATATTTAATTGCTGTTAAAGTTGTTTCCAAGATCATCAAGAAAAGAAGTGGTTCTATCATTTGGTCTCTGGGTGCCCACTGTATGTTCCAGGGTACTGGATGTTTTTGTGGACGGCTAGAGCCACCACTTTGTGGCTGTCCTGTAGCTGCGTTGATTGGCTCTGAGGACCTCAATGAGGAAGCTGGGGTCCCACGCGGAGTACGCTCTCTGTTCCAGGCTGCCAGTCCAGCTTACACACCAAGACCCAACACTTAATGTGCTTATGTTCAGTGTATCGACACAATCTTCTGTGCCTGTCCAGTAGGCTGTCCCCAGATCGTATAACAAAACATTTACACGTCACTAATTTGCGTTCTCTACCCTGAAATTTTAGCGTAGGACATTACAAGGAAGTCAGCAACAAACTGGATAAATGCAATTCATTGAATAAGTTCTTTTCTCCCAATTTTAATAAAGGAGCAACATTTTCGTACAGAGTGTTAAACGTACTTAGAGATATCATGTTGACCAAGTATCGTCAATGTAACGTATGGCAGCTTTCATAACACCAGATATCTTCCTGAAAGATTTATTCTTAGTGGCCAGTATTAACCTTTTTTCCTTTAAATTTTTACAAAAACGTACCGAGGGCTTTCACTAGTTTTAACTGGCAACTATGTTAAAAAAAACTGTACACCACCTCTTCCTATTATAGATATTAAAAACAAATCCTTGAGAAAAAAAATAGCATATGGTCTTTGCGACCATTAGGTTAGATGTTTTTTTGTTTTTACTGAATTAATGATTGTCTATCGAATTCTTTTCTTAACTAACTGTACATTTCATTTTTTTAAACTGCTTTACGTCTCTTTTTAACATCGAGGTCTTTAGAGACGGGAAAGGATGGGGGGCAAGGATGGGGGCAAGGAATGGGAAGGAATTCGGCCATGGCCTTTTTGAAGGAAGCATCCCGGCATTTGCCTGGAGTGATTTGGGGAAACCATGGAAAACCCAAATCTGGATGCCCGGACAGGGATTCGAACCGCCGTCCTCCCGAATGCGAGGCGAGAACGCTAACCGTTACACCGCCCCGCATTGAGAACAATGTAAATCTAAACGAGCTTGGGTAGGAGGGGAGGAGGGAGGGGAGAAAGTAGGCTTTGTAAGATGGTACCAGAATGCTATCATGTTCACCTAACTTCTCAGAATTAAATCTGCTTCTTAATGGTCTAATAAATGCAAAGGTTGTGGTCTTAAATCACCAGTTTGAGTGATGTTTGTTAGAATACTACACTGCTTCTGTTTGAAATGGATCAGCCTCTGATTCATCTGACAAATTACGACTTAACAAAACTATTACTATACGCTAACAACGTTAGCCTACACATAATGAAGAAATATTTAAAAAAGAAGCAAACGTAAAATAAGACATTACATTAAAAATGTTTTAAAGAAATGAGTTCGTGATACTATAAATAAGCTGTAGAGAAGAAATGCCTGGATCGTAGTCCAAGGTAGTTGTAGAATTATGTTCTACGCTTACCACGGCTTAACTGATTCGAACCCCTGTGGCGGAAGAAATTTTCACCATTCGCGATTTGGCTAGCAGGATTCGAGAAATGGTGCAGTACGATTCACAATCACGAGATTCCGGAATAAATCCAAAACTTCTCCACAGTGGGTATGGAGTGAGAACTCAAGATACAGTTGCTGCTGATTTGACCACCTGATCGACACTTATAGTTTGGAGTTCTTTGTGTTCTTTTCGAAAGAACGGGATTTAAATTTTCAACGTAGTCATGTAAACAGATACAACTCTTCGACACATGAAGGAAAGGTACTGGGTTTCCTGATTTTACAACCAGGTATATTCTACCTACAACCAGAGAACCAAACTAACGTTTGGGTTCAGGATAGTAATAGCAGTAAAAAAATAAATTGGATTATTTTTTAAATATTTATTTGTTTTTTGGTTATTTGAGTGTTATACGAATTTTATGGATTTTTAAACATTTTACAGCTCTTGGTTCCGAGACTGAAGTGAGTAACCTTTTTTTTAACAGAAAAAACCATATCCTTTTAATATTCTTATTTGTGTAGCGCCAAACGTAAGGTATTTCTCGCTGTCAAAACCTTTATTGCAAATGCATAAATAAACATATAATAACTCAAGTGAATTATTTAAACAACAGTAAGTGAAAGGTATCCTCACAAAATAATAGCCTACGCGCACGATGTTAGGGAGGAAAGTAGCGAGCAATAGTGTTAGGTTAAACTGCTACTTACCTTCTATTATATCACTATAACTTGAAAATAACAGTAGATAGTAACTGTATCTGATTAAAGTCTTAAGAACAGTGCCAGTTTGTTCCAATATACGATAATACACGTAAAATTACAGTGTATGGCTTAACAGTTTACTGAACCTGAGACTCACGTCACATTCAAACAATAGGATCAGTGTGTTCCACCAGAGGGCAGTGTAAAGGTCCGCCTAGAAGAATCAGATCTCTCGGTGTTTTTAACCAGGTGTTGGATGAGAGCTAAATAATTGACGTATACAGGAAAATTGTTAAGAGTTGAAGATACTTGCACAGTTATCCTAAAATAAAGTGCGGCCATTTTTCGTTAAAAGTAATCTTATTTTAAACTAACACAAAATATGTATAAACTGCTCTCGGGTGACTAGCCGAGTCAAGAGTGCGTTGTCACACGATATTTCGGCGACTAGAATCATTGCCGCCATCTTCTGGTGAAGATGGCGGCAATGTGTCTAGTCGCCGAAATATCATGTGACAACGCACTCTTGACTCGGCTAGTCACCCGAGAGCAGTTTATACAGTCTCAACGCCGAGAAAGACTTCGTTCTTATATAACACAAAATACTTGATTAACTAACAAACTTCATGAAAAGCTCTCGGGTATCTAGCCGAGTTAAGGAAGTGTTGTCACACGAAACTTCGCCAATCACATGCACTGTCACCATCTTCATTTCACCAGAAGATGGCGACAGTGCATGTGATCGCCGAAATATCGTGTGATAACACTTCGATATCTCGGTTAGTTACCCGAGAGCATTTCATAAATTCTCAAGGCCGAGAAAAACTTCATTCTTATGACTTAACAAACAATTTGATTTCTTGTCTTTTATTATTTGGAAAGTTCTTCTTCGTTTGGAAAGCAGCTGAACATAAAGAGTTTTTAGTAAATGGTCGGCTGGGTTAGACCAGAGATCCCACGCCACGCCTTGCAAACACCAGTGCCAGTGCTAGGATTTCGGGGCCCGGGGTAATCAGTTGGGGGGCCCTCCCTCAGACCAAATGGGCGATCTTTTTTTTAACAATTTTTCGAGTGGGGGCCCCTACAACCGGTGATCGGGTCCCCCATCAGCCGGGCGGGCCCGGGTACATTTGACCCGCTTACCATCCCCCACCCCCTTCCTAACGCCGGCCCTGGTAAACATAGCCCATATCAGATGGAGGCACCACCAGCTTGCACAGTGCCTTTTTGACAACCTGGGACCATAGCCTCAAGGGGACTGCAACACTCGCGAACCCTTCCATCAGTGCTTACCATCTGCAATCGTGCCTCACTTGACGCCGCAACCTTTTACGATCATCTAGGGTCCAAACAATATTTTCACGAGAGCGGGAGAGACGCCGCACCAGGTGGCTCTCGCATCGGTCTTCTGCTGTCATATCTCGTCTACGCCAGATTTCACTGCACTGTCCGCACGGACACTTCTGTCGTAGTTACTACATTGAGTATAGCGGTTCTGCGACATAATGTCTCCTGTCTGTCAACACTGATACCTCGACGCAGATTTTGCTGGTCTTGGTCACTGAGTAGACGTGGTCGACTGCTACGTTGTTTATGAAGGAACGTAATGACGCAAGTTATATATTCACGGAACACTATTAACACTTTGAATCAGTAATGTTTAACTCTCACACAATTTCATAAACTGAATGCTCTATATGTCTAGCGCCAACTACCATTTCGCGTACAAAGTCTCTTAATTCACGTCGTGCGATAAGAATACCGTCGGATAAGCTTCCAACGACTGACGACAGTACAAATGAGAGCCCCGCCACAACACGGCACATTTAGACGATTCGACTAACCTAAGGTCCGGCTGCATGATTTATTTGATTGAAATGTAACTTTGATGTGTAATTATCAATTGTCTATCAAAATATGGCCACACATACTTTTAATTAAATTTTCAAAACAAAAAAACTAATAGAATTCTTTCGCTTGTTTTTTTATATTTCTTTTCTTTTAATAAACTATAATTCATTTCAAAAGGAGACATGCAGAGAACATAAAAAGTTCGAGTTTCCTGTGTAAAAGCACTCGCAAGTAGCGATTGCCAGCTGTTAAAGTTAGCGCACCACACACTATGATGGACGGTGCAATGCGCTAACTCTCGTGCGCTCTTAAGGCTCGTTCCCAACGCGCGTGGTGGGCAGTACGCGCCTTTCAACTTCTACCGCCTTGCGGTGGGACGCGGCGCGTCGTCCCTGCTAACAAATGCGGAGAAGATGACAGGCGTTCCCTAGCACGCGCCGTGGGAACGAGCCTTTACGTATCTAAAACAGCTGGCAATCCCTACTTAAGGCCACTTTGCCTCTCTTTGTAAAGAATTATAATTTATTTAAAAAAAAAAAAAAACAGTAAAAGAATTTTTTTTGATTTTTTTTTTAATTTAATTAAAAACACTAGCGGCCATACTTTGACAGGAAATCCGGCAGAAACGTAGTCTGCTATTAATAATTATACATCGAAATTGCATTTCAATCGATTAACAAATGGACTTAAAAATCATGCAACCGGATCTCGGATTATACTGCCATCTGGATATTTGCATGTTTCTATCACATGAATTTTCGCACTTCAGTGTATAGAGCATGTTTCACATTATTATTTCTCATATTTACGGCATGAAAGCTGTAATTTAAATTGCCTTGGAAATGTTATCAGAAATAATTCAACTACCTCAAACTTATAACTGTTGAACTTCTTGAAGAAAATGTTCCTGAACACATGTAAACAGGTCTACGCCATTTTTATATTGCCAATAGTAGGTGCTTTCTATAAGTAGCCATTCACTTCTGTCATAGTCATTTCGTGGTAACGTTGTGAATATAACTGTGACGTTATTTATCAGTCATCCCTATTTAGCAAAAATGGCAAAATATAAATACGGCCGCTGATAGAATAATACTATTATTATCTTCTGAAACAACATGCAAATTTAATGACAGGCTAGAGTTACTGAAAACATTAAATATTAGTTGATTTTTTTCCAGACCTTTCCAGTTTTGCGGGTCAGCACTGACACTCTATTTGGAGGCTTGTATTTATTTTGAAAGCACATTTATCCGTCAGACCACTGACTTGCTAGGCCTGTCTCGTACTATATTTTATTTGCTTAAGGCTTTACGCCTTGTCGACGTCGAGGTCATTGGAGACGAGAAAGGACGGGGGACAAGGAACGGGAAAGAATTTGACACCTAGCGTGGTGGGTGTGCGGTTATCGCTCAGGCCTCGCATTCGGGAGGACACCGGTTCGAATCCCCGTCCGGGCATCCATATTTGGTTTTCTCATGATTTCCCCAAATCACTCCACGTGAAAGCCGGGACGCTTCCTTCAAAAGGCCATGGCAGACTTCCTTCCAGTTCCTTGTCCCCAGTCCCATCCAGCCTGCAATGACCTGAACGTCGACGAGGCGTAAAGCCATAAGTAAAAAAAAAAAAAGGAATTTTACCAGGGCCCTGTCACAATATTATGTGTTGCTACCTGTTGGCAAAACGTGTAACTATTTTCTGTGTGAACTACGCGTACTTTTATTTGTGCAATGCGTAATTTATGAGAAGGCGATTGAGGATCGTCTCAGCATTCGCGTGGATTACTGCGGAAAACCGCCTAAACATCTCAATCAATACGGCAGGTAGGTGGGAGCTAGGACTTGAAATTGGCCTCTCTGTACCTCCCCTGTAGTTGCGTCTTAACGTGCCCGGCCCCCCTGGCGGGCTAAATGTTAATTGACGCCATGAAATATTCGCAACTGTATACAGGGAACTGCTATCTACACGACGGGAAAGCGCTTGTTCTTTCGTTTCTACTTGTTGTTGCGTCATAAAACACTGACGTAACTCATCTCCTCATTTATTTCGAAGAATAATTTTGTTTGCAGTCCGCTTTGCTTGACTTTAAATTAAGAAGTTAACGCTAACAGCTAATTCCCACTCAGCTGTTAGAAGGGAAGGGACCATATTACCGCCTTCCTTTTATGACTGCTGCAGTTTGCCACCTCATAATGCAAGTTTCGCAACGCTTCCACGTCGGAGTCGTTTACCACTTGAAGGTCGCCGTATGTCATATGCTTGATGGCTTTTACGATTCTTGTTTCACACAACTGCTGTGCTGTTAGCTCAACACATAAGTCAGAAGCAACCAGAGCGAAGTGTGCAATATTCAGGAAGGCGGGATTGGATGGGAAATGTAATACCAAGTTCCACGATCGTTTCTCCTTCACAGAAGTATTTCGAAACACGAAACTTTGATTAATAGCATAAGGGACTAACTTCAAATCATTTCACTCGGATCCGGAGTATATTTGAGAAATAAGTTTCACTCTCGTGGCATTATTAGTAAATAAAACAATTCTACATGTACTATCTAAACAAAACGAGTTCTTTCATGAAACGATTTACCGCCTTTGTTGGTTGTTTTTAAGAAAAGACTATTTAAAAGAAATGTTCTGGTGGCTTCCTGTGGTAGTTTATAAAGGATCTACGGTATGTCAAAGGGAAGACGAACGAAATTGTGGCTTGCGATGACTCAACGTTTCATAGAGATGAATTGCAACTTGTCTGGCGTGTCTTCATCACTCTGTAAGTTGCTTTGAAGTTTCAGTTTTGACAGGTAGAAGAATAAAGATATCATCTTCTTATCTTTTTTTAATTATGGCATTTACGCCTCATGACGTCGAGATCATTAGAGGCGGGATGGGACTGGGGACAAGAAACGGGAAGGAATTCAGCTATTGCCTTTTGAAGGAAGCATCCCGGCATTCGCCTGGAGTGGTTGTGGAAACCATGCATAACTATCTTCTTATGTAAGTGAACCAGCCCTTGGGCAGGCTTGTAGTTTCAATATGAATTTTTGAAGGGTTGATAGTAGCGATTTTATACACTTTCCACGCACATCCCAAGTGTCTATACTTACATTGAAAGTTCGGGGGATACGAAGATGTATAAATCCTCAAGGCAGTAGCACCGCGAGAGAAATGTATAAATATACCACGCAATATCGGTGCTTTCATTTGTAATCTTGTAAGTCGTGCAAAAATTATTTTAACTTTTTTTACGGCCGCACGATATGAATTAACACTTTGAACGTGGAATGGCAGTTAGCGCTAGAAAAAACGGGCATTAAATTTCGGAAATTATGGATCAAGGAAAGTGGAATTCATAACAAATATGATGCATGTGTCATGAATGTGTAATACCCGGCATTACATTCCGCCATTGACTACGAAGTGCCTGAATACGTCTACTTAATGACCGAAACCAGTGACATCTGCGTCTAGGTGTCAGTGTTGAAACACTGCGTCAAAGAATCAACAATCACTGTGTGACGTACGACTGACGTGTCCGTGCGGACAGCGCAGTGAAATTTGGCGTTGATGGGAAATTGGCTGCAGAAGATGGACGCGAATGCCTTTGCTGGCAGAATGCAATAGGTGGCACCCTCTCTCTTGGGCTCATGAGCACACCAGTTGTGTCTTAGACGACTGGATAAAGTTTTCGTAAGAGCTGATGTTGGTGTTCGAGTATAGTGTAGACCCCACGAGGCCCGGATCGAGGTTGTTAAGAAGGCATTTTGCAAAGTAGTAGTCGCTCCATTCTGGTGTGGGGTGTGTATAAATGTAATGGACTGGGACCTCTGTTCAACCTGATCATTGGCTGGAAGTTGTTCTGTTCAGACACCTATAGACCATTTGCAGCCATTCATGGCCTTTACGTCCTGAAACAATACTAGACTTTTCCATGACGACAGTGCGCTTATGTCACCGACCAAAATGGCTCACTATTGGTTTAAGGAACATTCTGGACAATTCCTACTATGATTTTGCCACGTAGTTCGGAAGACATGAATCCAATAGAACATATCTGGAACGTGACCGAAAGGACAGTTGGTTCACAACGTCCTGCGCTGTCAACTTTCGCAATTATAGACAGATGTGGAGGAAACGTGACTAAATATTTCTTCCGTAGACTTCCAACGACTAGTTGAGTCAATTTCACGTCGTGCTACTGCATTTAGCTGGGCCAAATAACATCTCACACGATATTAGGAGGTATCCCATGACTTTTGTTACTTCAGTGTATAATACAGCTGACATCGCATTCGTGGTTAAAAAAAAATAACTAATTGAACTGCATGAAACGACCGGTACTGAGTGTGTAAATAGATTAATGTTTAACCTTACCAGATTTCCGACTATTTTGGCCGAGATACAAGTCAAGGGATAGTTTAGATTTGTCGCGCCTTCCATCTTTGTCGTGGCTGGAGCTACAGTTTGGGGGCGTCCATAAATTACGTGAGGTGAAATAGGGGGGGGGGGGTCCCACGAAATCTCACCAACGGGGAGGGAGGGGGGTATCAAGGGAAATCTCAATTGAGGTTTTGGAAATTTTTGTTGTACTGAGAAAAAGGTCTCAATAAGTTGCAAGGGTGATTTATAGGGGAGGTCTCACGGACCAGATCTCAATACAGAGAGGGGGATGGGAGGGTCGATCAGATCTCACGAAGTCTCACCAGAGGCGGGGGGGAGGGGGGGAACCCGAAAATTGCCTCACGCAATTTATGGGGAATCCGGACCTCAAAACGTCCTGGTATAATCTTATGATCAAAGTAAAGCAGTAAAAATTATTATCACCACTAGGATTTAAGAATAGAACCACTGAATCATAAAACCGTTCACCTTGCCTTTGTGATCTGCCTTGATAAATAGACAATATCTTTTCTTTTAATTCATTTGCATCGGTGTCAAGTCGATTACTAGCCACATTCTGCTGCCCAACGAAAGGAAATGATATTAACATGCTCAATTGGCTAGAAGTTTGTGATACGCGTTGAGGTACGGTAAAATGTAGACTTGAGAGGAGGAAACGAGCCTGTGTTGCTGAGAATTGCCACATCGCATTCCACAGCGCCAAGAAGTCTCGCAATATTGCTGACGGGCTGCTTACGCCAGCGTCTCTCTGCGAGTAGCTGTACGAGACTAAGAACACGTGCACTGTGCCATCAGCGACATTACAGAGCACACTCGTCAAAAATCAGCCCGTCATTAGTACCCAAACATAATTACAAAAAGAGATTTTAAGTAAAACACCATCATTCTTTATCTCACAAACTTACACACCGTCGACTTCATTAGAGAGGAAAAGGACAAGGGGGCAAGGAACAGCATAGAATTCAGCCATGGCATTTTGAAGGAATCATCTCGGTATTCTCCTGGAGTGTTTTCTGGAAACCATAGAAAATCGAATTATGGGTGGATGATATCGGAACACTACCGCTCACCTACCATGCTCAGTAACACCATTTTCACTTACTGCGAAAACACTGCGTTTCTCCCAGTTGTTAACAAGTTCAACGCACGTTATTTTTTCCACAAAAGGTAAAACTTACATCAGTGAACTATGTTGCTTCAGTTTTTTATAAGTAGATACCAATCGTAGTTGAACTGCAGTTCCAAAAGGAAGACTTACCTTCTTTTTTTATTATATATATACTATATATATATATATATATATGTTATGACCTCACGCCTCGTAGACGTCAAGGTCATTAAAAGGGGGTCACTTTTTTAATCACACATGTTTTTAATATTTTTCTCAGATTGATCAAAATAATTATATACTAACTTATAGTGTAATAAATGATTACTTTTGAATGTAAATAAGAAAATTAAATTCAGTGCAAAAAGTGCAGGCTGTAGAGGATACTGTAAACGTCATAGGAAACAGGAATTGTGAAAAATTCAAAATAGTATTTCTTTTGATAGTTTGGCAGTGTTCAAATTTGTTATGCGTATTGTATAATTTTTCAAATGTGGTAATTTGTATTAGTTGTAAAATTAGTATAGTGGGTTACCGTCACACAACAGCCAAATATCCATAGGACCACACACACATACACACATGTATAAACATATATATATACATTTGTGCTGGTTCATTTTAAAGTTTGGATAACGCATTTTTTTATTTTATTTTTGTTTACTATTGGTCAAAGTTTTTTTCACTCACTTATTAGGAGCAGACCTTAATTTTTTAAATGCTCTCTTCTAATAGAAAGAGCAGCGTTCAGTGATAGTTGTTTTAGGAAGAACAATACAAAGAAAAATACAAATGGAGTTATACTCTGTCTCTTTCTTGAAGTGATTACGTGAAAAGAACGCATACTTGTGTTGTACAGTTATAATAACGTTAAACAGTGGTCGCCTTTACGATGAAAAGTGATGTTGTTGGTAATGGGAACAAGACAACATGATTTGCGATTTCTGGTGGATTGTGTACAAAGTTTCTAGTACCCGCTGCCAAATCTCGTCCTGACTGTTGAGGTTATATGTCTTCGCAACACATTAAACTCAGTAAACCACAAGTAGAATCCTACATATTGGACACGGTATTGTCTACAGGTTTAGAATAACAAGACTGAGTGGCTGAACTATGTGTCAGTTCAAGTTGACAACACAGTTATCTGGCTAGTGGCTCGTTTCTGTGGTTAGTTATGCCAAAGCTATCTCGTGCCATACGCCACGCTCCAAGAAAGCCACAAGGACGTCGTGCTATTTTCGTCACACACACACAAAAAGACGAAACTGACCGCTGAGTTTGTTAGTACGTCTTCCAACCTCGCCGTCACCTTGCTAAGCAACGGAGACAGATACTGTGTCATCCGACAGGCATTAGGCGCTACGCCAAGCCTTATTGGCACACCCAGCGTCGAGCGAGCTTCGCAGACAGTGACATCTGCAACACGATTCTTCAATAGTATCACCCACTGCTATTCTGCACACTTTTTTTTCATATTTTGCTGTAAATAATTCATGGAATATTTATACATTTTTTAACTAGATTTGTAATTAATGTCAATACTAATAAAAGGATGGTTTGGTCATAATGACATCGTGTAACGTTGTGACGTCACATGCACGGCCATGTGAGAATAATCTCGGGGATGTGGAACAGTACATACAGTACTTATTAATAACGTCAATTACATTGCCAGCAGTTGATAACAAGTTAGCTACAACCCATTGCTATAATCAATAGCCACTGTAATCTACAAATACAATCCCGAGTTAATTACTACATATTATGTGGAACAGTGTATACACTTTTTACCAGCATCTAATAAACAGTTATTTTCTTACCAACCATTTACCATAATAAGTTTCACTGTAATCTACAACTGTATATTATATCATGTTAGTTACTATTTAACAACGACCAGAGATGTTTTCAGGCTCCGTTCATACATGACGCTGTTATAGCAAACCCAGGTATTAGGTTACTGATTTATGTTTTTGTATGTAATGGTTCAATATTATTTAAATTACAGCTAAACCATAATAGTGTGCATTTCTCTTAAATACATATTTTATTAGTTGTATTTTGTTTATTTATATTCGGTTGACTTAGCTGTTTTGATTATATTCTATTAGCTGTAATTATTATAGCAATATAAGAATTTAGGTTACCTATTTATATTTTTATAGTGGTCCACTATTCTTTCCATTTAAATTAAAATTTTGAAACCAACCATAAAGAAAGATGTGTATTATTTTTTTTTTAAAGCTAACTGCTGACTATGCATATGATTGTGCAGTGGAAAGAGATGGATCCGAAATATGTACAAAGTTACTCCATTAAAACATCAAGGTTACGAACATTAATTTAGTTAAACAACTGTGAATAAATAAATTGTCAGAACACTGCAACACTAGCAGACATTTTTAACAGGCTTGTATTCCGTGTATATGTTTTCGTTATATTCTCTGATCAGAGATGATGTTGTAGTAAGCTCCGAAATATGTACAATATTATATCATCACAAAATAAAGGTTATGAGCATTATCTGATAATAATGTTAAACAAATACAAAGAATAAATTGTAAAACACTGCGTTCAACCTATTATTTTTGATGATCTTAGAAAGCAGTGACGGTAATGACTCAGAGTAGTGTTATTGGCCTGTGGCTGAGGTTTTGGCCAGCTGCGTAATTCGCCTATTGAATAAGCGTTGTGAAATCTACTACACGTATACTAAACAACTATCCCTGCGAACATTCAGACATCTCCAAATGCTACTGTACAAAACTTATTAGTGACTTTTGTATTCATTATTCCCACATAGCTTGGTCAAAGACATCTCACCTGAAACGAAACAATTAAAAACGTCCGTGTTCGAGACCAAATCATTAATATCGCATCTTTATGAGAAATCACATGTCAAATTACATTGTTTGGGATACATTCAGACATTTGAAACAGCCTGACAAGAAAATAAGAATTTATTGCAATGTTTCTTAACAAATAATTAAATTCTGCTGTGAATTTTAGTTGTTGTTTGTTAAGTGCCATTTTGAATGTTGCAAAAGTGAAATAATTGCCGAGGAAACTATTCGCGAGTTTTCAGCCAGACGTGCAGTAGAAAGGAAAATTCTATCCTTTCATTGCTCCAAGGGCTTTTCTAATTCTACAGCTTTTTTTTTTTTTTTTTTTTTTTTTTTTTTTTTTTTTTTTTAACTGCTTTACGTCTTTTAACAGCGAGGTCTTTCGAGACGGGAAAGGATGGGGGCAAGGAATGGGAAGGAATTCGGCCATGGCCTTTTGAAGGAAGCATCCCGGCATTTGCCTGGAGTGATTTGGGAAACCATAGAAAACCCAAATCTGGATGCCAGGACTGGGATTCGAACCGCCGTCCTCCCGAATGCTAGGCCAGAACGCTATCCGTTACACCACCACGCTCGGTCCTACGGCTTTTAATGATTAGAAGATGTTACAAGTTTGTACCGCAGTCAAACATTCATCAATTAGATGAAAAAGATCATAACGAACATTGTCCTCTTGCCGCCTCTTAACGCCTTTAGCAGCTTGGCTCTGCAGCCATATCCTTTATTTTCCTTCAGAAATATCAGGGGGAAATATATATATATATATATAAAAAAAACATCAGTAACTGTCGGAACTTCCTTGTACATGCAGCACTTTAATATTCATTCCCTGTTTGTCTGTTTTAAACTTTCTTACGACATTCCGGCTTCGGGGTACGGCAGAAGCAATAATAAAACTGATCTATGACAGCTCAGCAGAACTAACGCTGTAAGGCCGTTTGGCATGCGCAGACACATGTTGACGACGCTTCGCCAAGCCTCCTCGAGAGAGATGAGGCCAGCGCTGTTCTTGGCCTCAGGGAGACGAGGGATTACGTCAAGAGTGGGAGACACCACAGTCGAGCAAGTGTCCGCAATAGAACAGAGTACCTACTGTCAACAGTGCACCAATAATCAAAATCAAACTATATCAAATTAGAGTTTAAGGATATTTTTTGCTTAGAGTTTTATTCGACGTCGAGGTCATTAGAGGCGGGATGGGACTGGGGAAAAGGAACGAAAGGAATTTGGCCATGGTCTTTTGAAGGAAGCATCCCGGCATTCATGTGAAGTGATTGGGGGAAAACATGGAAAACCCAAATCTGGATGCCCGGACGGGGATTCGAACTGGCATCCTCCCGAATGCGAGGCCAGAACGTTAACCGCTCACCCACCACGCTCGGTTTAAGGATATACCTTGATTCAGAAAATGTTCATAGAACAGCAACACTGTCAGCTTCACTCGTCGATTCGAACGGGTCCATGTGTTCAGGTCTCGTCTGTTGTTAGTGATCAGTTGTTTCAGAGCTTGAACTTGGAAAAATCGCAAAACTGAGATTCCGGAAGTACTTTAATTCTCAGTTAATGTAAGTTTGCTTTACTTTGTTCTGAACGTGATTATGTAAAGGCGATCGCGATTAAGCAAATTACCATACGCTTTCGCAGTTTAAACGAAAATAATATTTCTAGTATGCATAACCTCTTTGTCGAATATAAGCACCTAAATTCTTGTGTGTTCCTTAAATCGACAGGGGTGTTGAATTTAGGCTCCTCAATAAAAATTTCACTTCAAATATAAGCCGAACGACCCTTTCTAGCCGTTCACAATATGACGTGGCACCCTGACCCTACAACCTTATTTTTAAACAATGTCATACATCGAACGTAGTAACGTTGAAGATGATTTCTGTGTCAGTGGTAGATTGCTTACAGGTCTACTAGTTCAAATATCGCGTCATGTCACTCCCACATGTATTCGCATTTAGCTGAACACGGAAACAGAATTACGCAAACATCATAACCAGTACATAGGCCCATCACACAACTTAAATATATGTCAATATAAATACTGTCCTTTTTTTTGTATCTGCTTAACGTCTCTTAACAGCGAGGTCTTTAGAGACGGGAATACTGTTCCTAAAACTATGTTGAGTAATTCACTAAGAATTTGTTTCATGAAGGACCTTATTAGCTTAATGCAAAAGTCTTTGGGTTATTATTGTTCCTGTAGAAAATATTTTTCAAAATCAAGACTCATATCAAAGTGCTTCGTGATATTCTTTTGTTGTTAAAATAAAATAAAAACTGTTAACAAGATAAATCTAAAATGTCTCAGCAGGGACTTGCTTTGTTTTGTATTTAACATTTAATATTTGCGTATAAAATCCAAGACATTTATAGGTCGGTACACTCTTTGTTAAAATTTGACCAATATCCGTCTCAACAAATAATTATACGCTTGTGAGCCCCTCAGAACAGCTTATAATTTCTTGGAGCACCCTCTAATAAAAATAACTGATAAGTTTAATGTCAAACAATCATCAGTAAGTTAGCCAGATATAACTGTAATCAAGATTCTTTTACTTTCTTCCTACCGTGCGTGGTGGGTGAACGGTTAACGTTCTGGCCTCGAATTTGGGAGGACGCGGGTTCGAATCCCCATCCGGGCATCCAGATTTGGGTTTTCCATGGTTTCCCAAAATCGCGCCAGGCAAATACCGTGATGCTTCCTTCATTAAAGGACATGGCCGAATTCCTTCCCGTTCCTTGCCCCAATCCCATCCTGCCTCTAATGACTTCGGCGTCAACGAGGCGTAAAGCCCAAGCAAAACAAAAATTCTTGTTATACCCCTCGTCGAAGTCGAGGTAATTAGAGGCAAGAAAGGACTGGGGAAATGCAACTGGAATGAATTCGCCCATGGCCTTTTGATGGAAGCATCACGGCATTTGCCTGGAGTGATTTCAGGAAACCGTGGAAAATCGAATTGGCGATGCCCGGATGGGAATTAGAATCCGCGTCCTCCAGAACGCTCACCTACAGCACGATTCCATTTGATCCTTATCACTCAACCCTTCTAGCGTTTTCTGAGTCTTGGAAATACAACCCTAGATTTACCATATCGATCTTTCGAAACAGACTTACTCCATCAAAAAATATGACTGGAATGTTCCCGTAAACATCACCATTTAACTTTTGTGTATACGTGGCCTTTCCCGTGCTTGCTGCTTCTTTCTGCGAAAGTGTGATACATGACATCGCAGAAATTGGAGATAAAAAGATATAATTTAATTTATTTTTACAAAGACATGGCATCCGTAGTATCTTAGTGGACTAGCATATTGATTACAGGAAGATGATATACAACCAGTTTTGGGTCGACATGTATGGTTAATGTTGCGAGTGAAGGTAGGTCAAGACAGGTTTTGCCCAATGCAAGTATTCTATCTCGAAACCACACAGAGCGTATTTTCTTCTAGCGGGTAAAACTCTGGCTATTTTAAGGCATGTAGTAGCTGTTAGAGTGAACTGTTTTGTATTACTACTTCATTGTAAACCAGAAAAATTCAAAGCAGAGTAATTTTTTCTTTGGGCTTTACATCTCCTGGACGTGGCGATTGTTTTAAGGCAAGGTGGCATGATACGGGAAAGCATTCGGCCATAGCCTTTTGGAGGAATCATCTCCCACATTTTCCTGAAGTGATTTCGGGATACTATGAAAAACCGAATTCTGAATGGCCCAACCGGGATTCGAATCCGCGTCATCCCTAATACTAAGCCCAACCCTTACCACCCTCCAAGCACACTAGGTGCTCGCAATTAGAACATCTGCTGTAGGCACATAGTATTAATTATGCTTGTACCTGTTCCTTACCTTCAATTTCAGCACAAGTTGCTCTCTTCAGTAATAGTAGTCTCATCGATTTTAACTCCAAATTTTTTTATCATTTGTGACCACCGTCTTTGAAATTGCGTGTTTGGGTGTGATAGTAGCCCGGAATCTCCCATCATGCGCTACGTTGATTTGAAAGTGGTCAACTTAGGGCATTTTCATATTTCGATAAAAGACGATTGTGTCACCATATTTAACTTTGCAGCAACAGCTACCTAGTGAAGACAAAAATGTAATGAATTATTCGATCTCACTTCAGATTGAAGCGGAGTGTAATCTATCGACTGACAAATAGGCCTATAGATTAACATTTCCATTGACAGTGATGATATGTAAAGTCAAATGGACACAAAAAATTTGTGCATGGCCTACTTAAACTTTGGTAGCCGGATTCGGTAGCGCGCGACTAGTGAACTGGCTTCGCGTTGCAGGGGTTGCCGGTTCGAGTCCGGCCTAGGGCATGGGTGGTTTTAATTATGTGTTGTGTCCATCCTGTGTTGTAATGTCACTCGTTATTTTGAGTAACAACACGAGAATATTCAATTTATACACACTTTAGGGATAAAAGAAACACAGTTGCTGGCTGAACGGCTATAAAGCCGAACGCTATTTTTTTTTTTAAATAAACCCTTGGTCATATAATTTATCCGATGATTCCTTAATCTTAGTTTTGTCATTGACTTATTCGATAACTGAATAGCAATACTTTAAATTGTTCATGTGTTTGAGTAATAGTTTTCATGACGAAATGCTCGATCTGTACCAATATTCGTATTAATTTCGAAAGAACATTCATGGCCAACATCAAGATTTATTTATCCCATTAATTATAATCTTATATGTGTGTATCCCTATATCTCTCCTTCCAGCCACAACTATCTACCGCAGACCATTAGACCTGGAGTCTCCCATCGTGCGCTATGGTGGTTGAAAGTGGTCGGCTTGAGGCATTTTCACATTTCGATCAAACACGTGTGTGTCACTACATTTAACTTTGCAGCCACAACAACCTATCGAAGACGACTGGTGTTTGTGTATGGGAGTAGCCTCGAGTTTCCCTCGTGCTCTATGGTGGTTGCATGTCAGTAGCTGTAGGTGTGTGGGAGAAATAATGGTAGAAAGTGGTCGAACTAGGGCATTTTCAAATTTCAACCAAAATTTTCTAAAAATCTTTCGAATCATCTAGAACTTTTTTGAATGCACTAAAATGTTGTAAAATCTTCTTGAATAATGTTCAAGAATATGACATTTTTTCGGATTTTTTAGCCATTAATAAATTAAACAATTATTATGCAACATATTTTAATGGTTTACATGGTTTTGACGGGACTTTCATTGGCGTGTTGCTAATTTGGCTGAGGGTATCATAGACTACTTTGTACCCTGGAAATATTTAATTCTTGATAAACATGAACAAGTTGTGGGCACCAGGAAGTTCGGGTGTAAGAAAACTTAGAGGACTGTATTTGCCTGTAGGAGTTACCGTGGCTGTGTGAGTTACCGTGGGCGAGGTGAAGCGGCAGCTCTGGAGGCTGCAGGCACTCATTACCATGCAGATGCGGCGGAGCTGACTTCCACCCGTGGGTGAGTCGACACAATTCGGAGGCAGCTGTCTGGCCCTCCGTGGGGGAGCTCTGCAGGAGACTGCAACTGGTTCGCCTGCTCTGCAGACAGCTGGACGGGAGCATCTCCACCACAAGCTGCAGGCTAGCAAGTGTTCAGACCTCTGCACACGCCTTCACCCAGGCAGTAGTCACTAAGCTAATAATCAGTCGCTACCCAACAGATTGGCAAAGAGTGTTAAGGCATGTGACAGACTAAGCCAATGAGATGAATAAAGTTATATCTTATGACGTCATTCCCGATTCTGGGCATATGCATCTCCCATGAAGGATGTACTCTCTTGGGTAGATGAAATAGGGTGGTTTCCCGTCGCTTTTCTCACCGAGTCTTCGTATGTGTTACTCTGGATGTAGATGATATTGTGAGCGTTCAGCATAGTGTCTTGTATGAAATGAAAGATGAAGAAGGGAGAGGGTGAAACGTGGTGCTACCCATTCAGGCCTACTCTTCCGAAAGACATCGGCAGGCTAAATGTCCCTATGAGACGGATGAATCATTTTCAACAGTGCCTTATTCCCTTACTCCATACGCATTGCGAAGAGTTTTGGGATTTAACCCAGAACTTTGGCGCAGAACCTAGTGATTAGGTACTGTGCAACACCACCTCTCCTATCTTGCCAATCAAATTCCGATGCTGAAAATTCTTCCGTTACCGAAACTCGATCCAGTCTCAGCGCTGAACATCATCACGGTGCCGTAACCAACTGAGCCCAAGGAGCGGCCTAATGTTAAATCCATTTTAATGTATTGATGGGTGGAGGAATTTTTAAGTGTGGGACTCACAATATCGGTATCAGATACAAGAAGTGACTCAACTGTCCGAACTCGGTGGAAGAGTGGTAACACTTGTGTCTGGCAATCGAAAGAAGCGAGTTCAAATCCTCGTATGGCAATCTATATTTCGATTTTGAAGAAAAAACATTGAGTAGCTGCACGTGTTTTTGGAAATTACAGGAGAATGTAGAAAGGAAGTGGGATGCGAGAATTTCTAAGATATGAGGTGGTTTAAAATGATAGAGGGTATGTGTCAGGCACACGTTGGTGATGAGTATATTGGACGAAAGATTGCGAGTAATTGTGACTCAGTAAAACTCTGAGAGTCCTTCTTAGTGTTTATCGATTTTGTGCACAAAACGTTAGTATTGATTAATTATGGTGAAGTTGAATGATGTTCAAAATTTGAAAACAAACTTCAACAGATCGCAGGCTGTAATCGTAAGAAAGTCTTTTTTTTATTGGTTTCCGGTCAAGGGGCCATTTAACCAGCCTTCAAACATATAACATTCTACATATTATGTCTTATTATGACATAAGAATTTTATAACAATGTATGTTATTTTTGTCTTGTTAATTTGCGCGTCGGTTAGCTAAGTTAAAACATAGAAATCGTAGGCAGTTGATAAAGAAGTCTCACCTGCAGTCGAGCCCATCAAACCCAACATGAGTGAATCAACCGGTGTCGGGAATCGAATTAAGTCACCGCGAATGACTAACTCGTCAACGATGGGGCCAGTACACCTGCAACACAGAGCCTATCCAGTGATACTATTCTCATCGATTTAGACTCACAGGTTCAAGCAACCTGTCCGGTGCCTGAACAAACCCCAATAAATGAACACCTTGTAAATACGATCTAGAAAAATTATTTAAAAAGCCTTCTGTTGAATAAGTTTCCCATGATATACAAGTTAAGCTATCTTGAGAAGAGTCTGGACTTTGTAGCATGGCTAGGTTTTGATATTTGTTTCTGTTTATTCACTTGCTATGAAGATAAAGGGCTTATTCACTGGCTACCTTACCCTTAAAAAATGGTGATATGTATCCGACTAAAATTAACGAATAAAGTTAGCGATCATTGTGGATTTTATGTTTCACACAAAATAACTAAATAAGTTATTTTGACAAATTTTGTACTTCAGAAAATAATTTTTCAACAGTAAATATATCCAGCATTCGATAGAAAACTTTATGAACCCTATATTATGCATATGTTTTTAAATCTTGAAAAGATTTTCCAAAATGTACAGTAATTTTATTCAACTTAAACTTTTTATTATTTGATTTATATATACCATATGCAACACAATTTAGGAAAAGATATAATGAACTCTATTTAAAAATTAGTCATTATTTATTTTTTAAGATAAGTTTTTACAACTTTATTTTTTGTTAGTAATTTTAGTACAAAATCTGTGTAGCCAACTCTTAGTGTGTGTGAGTGGGTCACTTGACAATGCTAGTATATATTATGACTTGAACAATTTACTAATAATTACCTAAAAAATTAAGTTATGTATTCAACCAGAAGGTAAGTTGAAGAGTTCAGAAGAATCTTAGGTTGGTATTGAAAGTAGGGTGGCCAGTTGCTTTCCTCTTTATCTAACGTAACGCGGTAATTCTACCTGGTAGAGGGGACCTACAGTCTAACATGGAATCCAAACCACGGAAACGAGCTGGCGAACTTCACATCACACAACAAGCTGTGCCAGAGGTGAAGGTCGGGTTATGTGCCACTGAAAATCTCCGTCGAGACAGTGATTCGAACCGAGGACCTTTCTATCTCCAGTCAGACGCATTAACCACAGAGCCACCAAACCACTAACAGTTACCTACAAACATATATTAACGGAAGGCGGAGTTCAGACATCTGCAGCAGCCTTCTCCAAGTGCAGAAAACAAAATCTCCCAGTTACGCTCACTTAGCGGCAATAAAACAAGAGGCATTAGCATGCGCTGGGTGTCAGCTGTGTTGACCGGCCGGCCATTTCTAGAGGCATAAAACGCGGTATCTGCGGAGGTATGCCGTCTGCCGAGGCGCATTAGAATGCTGGGGAACCGAGAGAGTGGTAATTGCGGCAGTTCTCGAAGAATGCATTGCGATGCGCGTCGCACCGGCTTCTCTGTTTTATGATCCGAGTCGAGCAGCATAGCGATGCAGGACTTTAGCACCTACACCGGGACCGTGCCAGCATCTGCATATACATTATTGCTCCCTGGAACAGCAAGGAGCGAAGCTTGAGTTCTTTCGACCTGGATCGAATCCTTTCTGCAGGCCTTCATAAATACTGCACATTACCGTATCTTCAAAACACAAAAGCCTAATGTTGGAGGTATAATAATAATTCCGTGTGACCATAATGACTTACTGACAGGGTTTCTATTGGCTGCGTAATCCGCCTCTGTCGTAGCCGCCTTAAACTTAACCGGCAATCCTACCGGCTATAGGCGATTTACAGTTTAACGTGGAATCCGAATCACGGAATCATTTTGGCGTACTTCACATTACACATCAAGTAGTGCCACAGGTGAAGGTGGGGTTAAGTTCCAATGAAAATCCCCGACGAGACGGGGATACGAACTGGAGACCTTTCCATCGCCAGTCAGACGCCTTAACCACTGAGCCACCACACCGCTCAATGTTGCTGATTATTATACAGGGTGGGGCATTTAATATGTTTTCTGGAAATATTTCGGAAAGAAAGCATTTTAACAAACAATAACCTATATAAAAAATAATCGTACAGTAGGGGGCTACAATTATGTGATATTGGTTTTTTCACAGGTGGCGCTGTTGTAGTTACAACAAGGCCAACTTAATTCTTTTAAATGGGAACCCCTATTTTTTTTTTTTTTTTTTTTTTTTTTGAAGATTCCGATTCCTCATGAAAAATAAAAATAGTTTGCTTAACTCACTTTTCTGTTAACCTCACAGATGGCGCTGTAATCGCGAAAAATTAATATTCGCGTTTTTTGTGTATAATTTTAATTATTGTTTAAATAATTACATGTAATTTTCATTCTGTAAACATAGAAGGCAATTTTAAAGGATAATGACGAAATTGATTTTTTAAATGCTTTTTCTTACTTATTTGCAGCCATGTCTACAGCAGGTGCTCAAAAAGGTGACCATTTACTTTCAGACATTTTCTGACACACTTCGAGCTGTTCAGCCCTCATTTCTGCAAAGTGTCAGAAAATGTCTGGAAGTAAATGGTCACCTTTTTTAGCACCTGCTGTAGAAATGGCTGCAAATAAGTAAGAAAAAGCATTTAAAAAATGAATTTCGTAATTATCCTTTAAAATTAACTTCCATGTTTACAGAATGAAAATTACATGTAATTATTTAAACAATAATTAAAATTATACACAAAAAACGCAAATATTAATTTTTCGCGATTACAGCGCCATCTGTGAGGCTAACAGAAAAGTGAGTTAAGCAAACTATTTTTATTTTTTCATGAGGAATAGAAATCTTCAAAAAATAGGGGTTCCCATTTAAAAGAATTAAGTTGACATTGTTGTAACGACAACAGCGCCACCTGTGAAAAAACCAATATCACATAATTGTAGCCCCCTACTTGTATGATTATTTTTTATATAGGTTAATGTTTGTTAAAATGCTTTCTTTCCGAAATATTTCCAGAAAACATATTAAATGCCCCACCCTGTATAGGATCAGAGGGATATAACGCGCGCGCCAAATTGACAGGTTGTTTCCCTACACTCATTCCCAAATCAGCAAATTGACCACACTCGCATAGTCAGATAATTTAAACTGCCAACCGTTCTGGTGCTCTAGACAGAGGAGAGCAGTAGGAGGATGTCCAGTATATCGCAATAAAGCAGTAAGACTTTTACAATGTCTATGGTCCTTCTGTTGCATATTTAAGTGGCACCATACAACTCTATGGGAGCAAGTCAGAAAATTTCTTAAGTGTCGATTTGACTCGATCGCGAGTAAATTTTTTTCCCCTAGGTAACTATTCTGTCCTATAAACGTTTTTTCTGCTTGAAGACGACTATTCTTTGTAATTCTAATCTCAGTATTATTTTTAATATACAATAAGGTAGAAGTATAAAACTTGTCAAATGTAGGTGAGTTTGATAGTATCAAATCCGAAGTACACGCCATGTTGTCAAAATTTCCATTCTTTTGTTGGATTTGATGAACGGATAAACATCACATACTTTTTATGACGATATTATGTGTGGTGATGTACTAGTAGATGATTTCATGCTGAGAATTGGTTTGAAATTCCGATCCTAAAGCAAATCAAGTTTCCATAATTATCTTGGTGCATCCAAATTGGAAGGACTACTATTTATAGGATAAATAACATACTATTCACAACAGATTTCAGATACGTGGATCTCTTTCTTTGATTTCAACCGCCGACCCAATCGTTTCAATTAGAAACGCAAACACAGGAAATTTGTAAACAAATTCCAAATGAATGTTTTTTTTTTTTTTTTTATTTTTTACTTACGGCTATACGCCTCGTCGACGGCTAAGGTCATTAGAGGCGGGATGGGACTGGGGACAAGGAACGGGAAGAAATTTGGTCATGGCATTTTTGAAGGAAGCATCCCGGCATTCACCTGGAGTGATTTGGGGAAACCATGGAAAACCCAAATCTGGATGCCCGGACGAGGATTCGAATTCGCGTCCTCCCGAATGCGAGGCCAGAACGTTAACCGTTTACCCACCACGCGCGGTCCGATATGTTGCGTTATTGTTTGGATGGCGAATGCGAGACTTTACATCTAGTGACTACGATGTTGAATGTCAAACCATCAACCACACAGTTTGCTGATGAAACTATAGAATCTTCAAAAAAGAAAATAGTTATACTCTTTAACTAAGGTCTATTCATCTTTTTCATTGAGTGTGGTGGATGGGCGGTTAACGTTCTGGCCTCTCATTCGGGAGGACGCTGGTTCGAATCTCCGTCCGGTCATCCAGGTTTGGGTTTTCCATGGTTTCCGCAAATCACTCCAGGTGAATGGTGGCATGCTTCCTTCAAAAGTCCATGGCCGAATTCCTTCCCGTTCCTTGTCCCCAGTCCCATTTTATGCACCCATCATGTGGCTACGCGAGTTAGGGCATCACTACACTGGATCTGGAAGGTACAACGGGACCAGGTCCGAGACCTGATCCCACTTATTGATAGTGATTTTTAGGTGATTTTCTACAATCACCTAGACGGATGTTGGGACGGTCCCCAATTTCCGCCTCATAAAAACTTTTCATTTTACAAACGAAAATACACTCAAAGAGAACATTAGTTATACCAATCGCATACAGGTGGTAATACTTAAAGGTTTCCCAGTTATAATAGTTTCATTCGGGTAAAGGGAATCAGCCAAATTACAACGAGGCAGGCATTGGGACTTCGCTTCACATTCTTTGAGATTCATGATGATTAGTAATTATGGCACCAAGATGCCTCATCAGTTCACGATTGAAAATAGCTGACAACTAACAGTAAACCGAGTAAAGATATGTTGAATAATCACCAACAGCACATTGAAATATTGTGTACGAGGAAGTTATTGTGTTGCAATTGGAGTTTCCAGCATCTGCAGCTTAGCGAAAGTTTTTTACTACATTGAGAAAGACTCTGAAATCGCAAGGTGCGGGTAGGTATACATACCAGCAGCTACATACGTGCCACAGTGTTCTCTCTGTGTTGATTTATTTGTTGTTTCAAAGCCATAAGACTTACAGCAGTATATTAGCTACATCACCGCAGCTGCAGCCTTCCATGGAGAATACTTTTGGAGAATTCCCGCCGAGAGAGCTGCTTATTTGCGTCACGGAAAGGAAAATTACAGCAGAAGAGTGAACACCTGCAATACTGTACAATGCTAACGTATCTTTAAAGGAAAATAACATTACAATTCAGACTCTAATGAGTTCGAATGTAACGTTAGTTAAAATTACCCAAAAACAATATCCGACGGTAGAAACATTTTTATCATCTCTTCGCCCGCTATGGGGTTGAATAATTTACTCAACATCCGGCTATGCTGTGGGGTTATAACAGCTTTAAATAATTCAGCTAATGATTCTGTACTGTAATAAGTTCACTGATTGTATTGATGCCTTGAATCTGAGTACGTCATCTACATGACTGCCCGGCTCGTGTGACTCAGTTTGTAAATATAAACGTTTCGCGTACTACCCGTTATCTAGACCGAGTTCTTCTTGTTTTAAACATGATCTACATCAAATTTCTAAACGTACTCTTAAATCCTCTCTGTATATGCGTTAGTGGTAATTAAGGAGGAAACTGAGTTAAGGACAATTTTATTACATTGTTGGACAAAATGCAACGATATTATCGGTGACGAACAGGGAAAATACCTGAAAAAATAAGGAAGAGGTGTTTGCACGTAGACAAGAACAGGACAGACTCTACAACAAATTTTAGCTAATTTCACTTATTGGTTGTATCTCAGTTTAACAGTATACTAATAGGAACTTTGGTGATAGGCAGATCTCATTGATGTATTTTTTCCCCAAGCTTTTCACAGTAGCAAGCACTTATATTTCAAAGAAAATGTTATTTAATGCTAAAACAACAACGGCCAACTCACAGCAGGTATTAAATTGACTGTTACGTCAAAACTGGATGGTGTCTGCTAGTATAACCTCACTTCCACAAACAGTATTTCCAATGTTTCGAAATTATTATTTTTTATTAGCTGTTACACACGACTTGGTAAGTGTGGACCTAAAATTGGATATAGAAAAAGCTGTACGTTAAGTAAAAGGTGTCCCAAACAGCACGAAGTAGGGATAATTTTAGGGGGAAGCCATCACCATACCATTCACCGAGGAGGGTGGGTGAACGGTTAACTTTCTGGCCTCGCATTCGGGAGGACGGCGGTTCGAATCCCCGTCCGGGCATCCAGATTTGGGTTTTCCATGGTTTCCCCAAATCACTCCAGGTGAATGGCGGGATGCTTCCTTCAAAAGGCCATGGCCAAATTCCTTCCCGTTCCTTGTCCCCAGTCCCATACCGCCTCTAATGACTGGTGATGATCCAATACAAGTAAATACGAGTAAGTACTCGATACTTTTGTTTCGATACCGAGTACTTTTCGTATTCGAATTAATTCATTCGATACTTACTCGGTATCGGAAGAAAAGTACTTGTAACGAATCGAAAGTATCGAAACGCACCCAGTGTTAAATTCTAAGCGCATCATACCTGCTGCGCCACTCAGTCGCGCCTGCGAAATTAATTTCCCGCTGACGTCAAGTTGGTAGCATTGAAAATAAACAAAAATCAATCTTAGAACAGGCAATCTAATCTCAAAGAGTTTGTTTTAGGTCCCTATTTCGTTGTAATAAAGTTCTACTTGGCGCGCATTTCGCTATACCTGGCTCCCGGGCAGCCCCACACAAAAACTAAAAGATATGGTTCATAAGCAAGTATGTAGCCCATGTGAATCGGAAGAAGAAGCTGCATCAGCATGCGTTTCACAGGAATATCACTTCTGGAAACATCACAAAGAAAAATTAAACGCACGTTAGTGACAAAGTCTGTTTCTACTTGTCAAAACCGAGCGTAGTGGGTGAACGGTTAACGTACTATCCTCGCATTCAGGAGGACGCGGGTTCGAATCCCCGTCCGGGCATCCAGATTTCGGTTTTACATGGTTTCCCCAAATAACTCCAGGCGAATGCCGGGATGCTTCCTTCAAAAAGGCCATGGCCGAATTCCTTCCCGTTCCTTGTCCCCAGTCCCATCTCACCTCTAATTACCTTAGCCGTCGACGAGGCGTAAAAAAAACTTGTCAAACACTGTAATGTCTCCAAAAGCAATCCAGCAATTACAGAATGGGAAGAAATGAAACTTATATTTCCTTGTCTGTATAAATACGCTCAATTGTATCCTATTGTAGCAACGACAGTATTGAGTGAATGTTTGTTTTCTAATGCGGTTAAACAATGACAAACAAAAGAAACAAGCTGTCCCCAAAATATTTGGGACAATTACTTTTTTGGGAAATCTTCCAAAAGCGGACTTTTATTGTTTAAAAGTGTTAAAACTATAATAAATAAATATTTAAAGATAAGACAAACCTGTATGATAGCTACATATAAACACAAAATGATAGTCTGGTGCAGCGCAAATCCATGACTATATTATACAAGAAGCTGTGTCTGTAAATGAAATTTATGAACAGACCATACACAAACTACCGCGAAACAAGCTTGAGCGACCGATATAACATTTCAGAGACTTGCACACGGTATCCGTCTGTCTGTCACGGTTCGGCTAGTTTTAAAAATTTTATGATAAAATATATAGTCAGAGAAAAGTAGCCCATTTCTTTCCTAACGGTTCGTAGTATTTCCTTGCCAGTGTGTCCTTGTCAATATTGTTTAGTCGTTTAGTGGTGAAAACGTAATAAATAGAAACAGAGACAGAGCTACTTTTGCATTTATAGTGTTTGTGTAGATGATATTGATACAAGGTAATACCTAGTTAAGCTGTTTGTTAAAATCTATTATTGTCTTCTTAGACGTTGCGGTTAGGTTAAAAATGCAGTCTGTACCAGAAGAAAAAATAACGTTAGATAAAACAGTGATGTCCGACCAGCACCAATGTAGTTACTTATCTTCCGAACTGACCAGGTGGGTAGAGCCCTTTCTTACCCGACATAAGAGGAAACAGTTTTTCTTGGTCATAGGCTAATAAGGAGGCCGGCACAGGAAGCGGGTGCAGCGGGAACTGTTACACGCTCGCCACCCCCGCTGTCACGGTCAATGGTTCGTTTCGCTCGGCCAGCACGTGTTCGGGGGAGCATTTTTATTTATTATTGGGTCAATGACCTGAAAAGTGGCGGCCGTTAGCCCGTATGCTCCCCGCGCACCAGGGCCTTCACGTAGTCGCTGCGCCTCTGCATTGCCGTAAGTACAGACTGCGTCCCGTGTGTAAGCTAACAGATAAGGTGTATCAGGAGCAATACGTGTAGTATTTGCACAGTGCTGCCATATTACTGTAACAGACATTAAACTCTAAAATCTATATAATTTTTTTCCGCTCTTCCCAGATCATCTTTATGCTTATTATAATGGCTTTGCTCTATTCATTTGGCATCAATATTTTCGGTTGTAGTTTTGGTTGGAGTACCGGAACGTTTACAGCATCAGTTTCCTAAAGTCTTATCTGTTGCTAATGATACCTTCCGTGATCTTGAGCCTTTACAAATGACCGTTTTTAACCATCTACACTCGTTGATATTTAGAAATGAAGTAGAGTATATTCTCATTCAACCAACAGTTGTCCATCCAGTATGCTTCACCATTAAATTTCAATCTTCTTTTTTCTATTTTGTTTATAATTTGCTCTATGTGATTGTATCAATAATTATTTCTGAATTTTATCTAAATCTTTGTTCTTTTGCGGCCCTAAGTTTTCATTAGTATTTTCCTACCGTTCTTCTCCAGCTCTCTCTTTAATTCAATACCAGGCATTCTGCTGTGTGTTTATGTTGTCTTTATTCATCTACATCTACATATTACTCTGCAATTCACAAAATTGTGGGTGGCAGAGGGTGCTCAGCACCAAAGCTAATCTCTTTGTTGTGCATTCCAATCCCTAATGGTACGAGGGAAAAAAGAATTCATATAAGAATCATTGCGGCACCTTATTTCTCTAATCTTATCTATTCTGTCATTCCGGCTCAAATAGGTTGGTGGACGAAGTATTTCACTACACTCGTGAGTGAAAGTGGGAGTACGCGTGTTTACCAATAAGTTTAAAATACATATTCAGCGGAAAATAATAAATGTGTACATCTATGATCGTGTAGCACCCGTAAATTTTTAGCTTACGTATGAATGGTTACTTAAAGTTTATTAATGGTTAATATTTTGATGCTCGAAGACATATCATACCAGTTTTATGCCCCATTAATTCTCGTTGAAAGGAATTGTTCGTGAACATATCGTATACTTAACTTCTTTTGCTGTGCTATTTTTTGTACAAACAGCTTAAAGCCGTTTTGTATAGTTTACGTGTACGTTTATGTGTATGATATTAACAACTACCAAGGTATGAAAAACGTCAAATTTAATAAATAATAACCATGACACGAAACATCTGACCAAAATTATAAATAACTCTATTATGAAATACATTCGAACCCAAATGCGTTTAGTGAAAAGAACTGTGAGTTCACCGATACTAACACATGGTAATATTACCTACGTGTTGAAGCACAATTGGAAGGCTTCAAATGTACAGGTTTGTTCCTAGTACAATAAAGATACTCGAATAAAACAAGAAATGGCTAGGACAAAAAAAAGACATTTTTTTCTTGCGAACGACGGATAAACCACAGAAAAAGTTAAGATAGTAACTAAGAAAGAAGTGTATAAAGCGCCAACATGATTTTTTCACAATCGTCTCTTATTCACTCATATTGTTATAATATCATTACGAAAAATATGATCTGACTTTACCAAAATATTAAAAAATTCATGCTGCATTACTACAATTATACGTAATCACACGGATCTTGTGTGAAAATTAAAATAATCAGCATACGATCAATGAGATTACCTGCGTGAAAAGTCTGCATTGATAATTGATGTCAATTTTGTTATCTACATGTATATTACGTAAGCAATTTTAATGCGCTCGATAATTTGTAGGCTTTGACCGATGATTTACTTAACTCCGTGTATTGCATAACTCTATTAGTTCCAATAATCCAATGTTCTTTGGATATGACCCTCCATAGCGGAAATCATTTATAAATAATTTACCAACAATTTCAGGTGTATCTAACAAACAAGAATGTTTAAAAATGAAGACGCTGGGTACCATTTATTCCTGATAAATAAATGCAAAAGCAAAAGAATAATATTCCGGTTTTGGATATTACAAATGACTCTGTGTTGCCAAAAAGGGTGAAACCAATCCTGCCATATTATTTTTCTTCTTTAGTCAGTCAAGTAACTTGATAGTATAGAAGGCATTTAAAAGTGACGTGTATTACAGAGTACAGGTTTAGAAATAAAAAAAAGAGTAATTAGAAAGGAAACAAGCAGATAGACTGAAACGCCGTGGTGAGGGTATTTTTTGAATACTGAAAGACAGCACAAGTGTCAGCACAAAACAGAATGCACTTACTGGACGCAAAACTCATCAACAAGTCTCAGGTTAGTCTTCTTAATGAAGTTTTCCTTTATTTCTAATTGGCAGTGTTTGTTTAGAGCCGGAGTTTTAATTAGAAAAAATAATTTTTAGATGACTTATGATTATTATTTATTTGAAACATCAGTCAGCGGACAAAGGAATTATTTGTTAAGCAATATATTCTTCCCCCTTTTTTATGCTATTTTCTCCCCACCAACTGGCAAACGGCTCTTGCGTATTTCGATTCTTTAAATAAGACAATTTTGTGTTTTTTTATTAGTAGTTTCCAGTATTAATGGGCTTTAAATGGCTACCTTAAAACTCCATCCATCCATCCAATGTAATGCAATTTATCGTTTTAGAAAATTGTTTTTGCTGTCATCAGTTTTTCGACTGGTTTGATGCAATCCTCCAATCCCTTTCTATCTCGCGCTAACCTCTTCATTTCTTACATACCCCTTACAACCCACGTCCTCAATTATCTGCATCATATATTCTAATCTCTGTTAACTTCTACAGTTCATACCTTCGACAGTTTTCAAATACCAAGTGAAGTGATTTTCTCCCGATTCCATAAGATTACGTTTAAATCAAATAATCCTTTAAATACACACTTTTATATCTTAAAGTCGTGGTTATCTGATGTTTTCATTATTTGCTCTGACACTGAGGACTACACTTAATGGACTGTGTATTCTACGTATATTCCATCATTATTAATTCAAAATATACTCTGAAATTCTCTTATTTCTATGAATATTTTCAGTTTAAAAATGAAACAATCACGTTATATTTAGAACCGAAATAAAAACAACTCATACACACAATGAAATTTACAGAATACAGCGGAAATTCCAATAGTCGATAATAGAGCTTTGATAGAAATAATCTTCATGGCTTTATCTGAATTTACGGTTTAGATATTTACTTGAAATTTTAATGAATGGGTCACTGACACAGGATTTTTTTAAAAGTTTTCGCTAAAATCAGTATGATGTACGGAGAATCGCAAAATAAATTAAAGTAACACAGTAATTTTGTCTTCATATAACTGACTATAGATATTTGATTAAACTCGTGATGGAACGTGTAATAAATTATTCAGAAAGCTTTCATTATACTAGAAGCGATAACGCTTGTAATCTCGGTGCCGCACTCTTATGGAAAATTATTTCTTATTTTATCTCTCGCATGCCGGACGAGTAACAACGTCTTTATATGGGGAGTCGTAACATAAATTTATGTACGAGTACTTTTCCAGCTTCGTGAAAAATTTGTGACTTGTTCAGAACGTTTGATTTTTCTGCGAGAGCAAATTATTTATTTATAATTATTATGTTTGCAACATTATTTTCGAAGCTGAATTAGAATTAGAATTTTGCTATTTGCTTAAAATTTTCAGAATATAAATGTTGCTAAACGGTCATAAAGCAGTCACTCTGAAAATTCAGGAATTAAAAAGACAGCGAAAGTTACTGATGGATTTAAATACTCTGTAAAATTATTTTACTCTAAGTTAGGCAGTCATAGCTAACGGTTATAACATTTGTAAACACATTATACATTACGGCTATTGTTACTTTCTAGTAATTATAAGAGACGTAACCTATACTTTCGCAAGCCAGGACTCAATCAAACAGAAAAAAATATAGAGTTACAAATAAAAAATTTAATCACAGTTCCAAGTGTATTACACAAAATATGATTTAACTGCTCAAATTAGTTAAAGGCAAGAACTGTGATTTTGATTTCGCAATTTTCATTATAATTACCACAGTTCCATAGTTATTAATAATAGCCTTTACTGCCATATTATGTACAGTCGAGTCCATCATTAGCTCATTAAATGAACAGAGCTTTAAAAGCCATCAAGGAATAAATATATGATTCAAAATTCTCTACGTAGTATACATATCTCTGGATTAGAGTTGTCTGTAATATTTAGACCGTTACAGGAAAATCTGATATTTACATCACAGTCTTCTGTATTAACATAAGCTGACTTTCATACGTTAGTCAAGTTACTATAACTTCCTTAAATGCAAAGATTCTGAGGATCGTGGCTTTTTCTTCGATAATACCGACAGATGATACTTTAAAAAATGGAAATCTTAATCATTGGCTTAAATAATGATTCATAGGTGTGCATTTCTCCAGCATTGTACAAATTTTGAAAGTTGAGTTTATGTGTGACCATATTTCTGCTGTAGGGAGGTCAGTTTCCCAATGCTAGTTTGGTTTCATAGATCAAAAGTCACAATGCACATTGCAGAAAGAAAAGTATTGCAAGTTCCTCTGTACCGAAATCTTTTTTCATTGCTTTTACATCTGTTTTCAGAGCAAAACTACAAGCCTGTATTTCAGGTGTATGGTGAAGTATAACAAATAAATGGTTATACATCTAAATGCAACATTAAAATGTGCATTATATATATATAAAAAATCCTAGAAGTTTGCCTACACAGAACATTTTCACTTTGCTTTCACTATAATTTTGTTTTTCTCAGCTAAACTGATCTGTTTCCCAAAGCTGGTATACTTTAATGTCATACAACCTACACAGAATTGTAGGGAATGAATTTTACAAACAAAAATGACAGAATTTCCTTTGTATTAAACATTTCTACAGCAGAGTAGTCATAATTCTAAAGCTAGAATACTTTGAAATTGTGAGTTCTACGCACACTAAGCAGTTTCAACCCTCCTCTTTTAAGCAATGTGCATTCTTTTGCATTGTGCACTGTTGATTTTAACGCCAGATTATAGCTACCTGTATGTGTCTCCATTTCAATTGTATAATAATTCCCGTTGTAAGTCGGTCCGTAAGTGTCTTGCTCTTGCCATTATAATGCAGATTATAAAATTTAGTTTTTTTTCGAAGGCGTCATTATTGAAAAATTGCACTTACTTGTGTCTTTTCGGGTTTGCGCTGCGTTTTTTTTTTTTGCTGATGTTGCCAACGTTTCGGCTCCAACCTGGAGCCTTCGTCAGGGCTTCTGTCTACCTCGCCATCTGGTGCTTTTTTTAATAAACTTGAACACTTGATTTAATGTTTATTTTGACCAGTAAAGATGATTTTGTTTATCCGAGCAGTCTCCGTTAGGATGAAAGAACATCTTCGTCACGCGAGACTACAACAAACCACGAAATCGGCAGTGGCGGAACATCATTTATAAGGAGGACATAAAATTGAGTGGGATAAAACTACGATCGTTGCAAAGCGAAAGGATTTTTTAGAATGAAAAATAATGAATCCATAGAAATTTACAAAAATCCTAACAAATGGAAGTGTGTGCTAGCAAATGAACACGTTGTAACAACTACAAGATCGCTCCATAATACACCAACGTCTTTGGAACAGTAAATATTCTTTGGCGGATAAACAAAATCATCTTTGCTGGTGAAAATTAACAGTGAACTAAGTGTTCAAGTTTATTAGAAAAGCACCAGACGGCGAGATAGACAGAAGCCCTGACGAAGGCTCCAGGTTGGTGCCGAAACGTCGGCGACATAAAAAAAAAGTAACACAAACCAGAAAAGACAAGTATGTGCAATTTTTCTATAATGCATATTGTTCAGGTAGTAATTAGTTGAAAACTCTGTGGTGTAGAAACTTTTGTAAAAAGATGGCTGTATAGCTGATAATGCTAAAAGCATTAAAATAAACGAATAAAATAAAAGTTGATTTCAGAAAAAATAATCTATTACATCAGTTTCGGAAACGGTATTTCTCCAATAGTGTGATAAGTTTTGTCATGTCTGGTATAGTTTAAAGTCGAGCATCTTACATGGAATTTCGAAACAGCATTGTAGCAACGAGCGCTGAGTGTTGTAAGCAGGAATGCCATGAGCCGCGAGATGTAATCTGTCTCCAAATATTTACAGACGAGGAGTGGCGAGCTTTCTATTTGCCCGAAGTCACTTCCTTTCCCCATGAACGTAGAGTGTCAAGTGCTTGCCATAGCTGAGTTGCTATATTCGGCAACGGAAAGTTTGTATATGTGAATCGAAATTCCTTCCGTGGTCTGATGGATGTCGTTTCGGGACATACATACTCTGCGGTGACAAATTGTTCGATAAATATCGGCTGCTTGTTGTGCAGCGAGAACGAAAACAAAGTGCTGGATAACGGTTCACGTTGTTGGCTTCGGTAGAAATACTGTATATCCACAGACACCATTTCAACATATCATGCCATACTAGTGATGCGGAAATATTCAGATACTTCCACTATACTGATTACATTTTTGGATGATTTTCCTACAATTACGTAAACTTTAGCTGAAAGTTGAGACGTAAATCAATTGTCACCTCCAAAGAACTTCAGACAAACGGAATAAATACCTCACATTAACTCAAAACATACATTGCTTGTAAACAGATGTAATAATTAGATTACTTTTTTTTAACTGAGAGATGAAACTAGCAGGTTTTCTTCTTTTACTATGCTCCTTGCATTTTTCAACATCCACAGAAACTACGACAGAGAACGGGATGTTTAAAGTATATTTAACAGATGAAGAAAATTAGGAAATGTTATGTAGCATTTCATCAATCCAGTCGAGAGGTAAACAAGATAATTACAGACAAAATTATTGCGAATAGTGATGACTTCATGTTGTGTGAACGCTGAAAGTGAACTGATTTTTAACTTCATAAAAAACTGCTATATAGGAACGTATGCGTGAAAGAACTTTTAACATTTTATTTATTATAAAAGCTGCGTTTTGTGCCATTAATTAAGAATGACAAATCATAACCTTATCTCAAGGCAGTAATGTTAATAAAATCTATACTTTTCTTAAAAGTGGATCAAATAGCAGGTCGGATGCATTTAAAATTTTACAAAGAAAATGTCCAAGCTCAAATTATCGGGTATCCAAAAAATTCTTCCCTATACTACTGCAGTAGCAGAAAATAAAAATAGAATTTTTGATCAAAATGATAATGCAAAGTGGATATGAGTAATATCTTGATATAAAAAGGTACATTTATTAGAAAATGTATAAGAAATTACGAACATACAGGTTGTGTATATACTTAAAGTTGTTGTTAAAAACCTATAACATTTTTTTAGCTTAAGTTCCAAAAGCTATGGACTCAGTTTTAGTTTTAGGAAGTTCTTTCTGAATCCTAAATTAATGTTTAACGCTAGATATCTTTTCAAATAGTGCTCACCTGCATTTGATATTATTCTTGTTTTGACCATCAGTTGTAACTTCATAACATGAAGTCATTTAAATCAT
>CM061920.1:296177141-296203017 GCA_031002005.1 Vandiemenella viatica | reverse complement strand
TCGTGGACGGCGTTTCCCAGGGTCGCCACAGTGGCGGTGGGGCAGGATCATTCCTGTTGACGGCGGCAGGCTCATTCCTGATTGCGGCCGACCCCTGTATACCGGAACCTGAAACAGAAAAAAAGGGGAAAATTTTAGTAACATTGAAAAAATAAATAAACATGTAAACAAAAAAAAATTATTCAAAGAAGTAGTATTGACTTACCAGTAATTCTATGGTTCCGGTGTGTAGGCGAATCTCCTGCTGGTATCGGTGGTGTGGAAACATATTGCACCAGAGACTGCGCCGGTATTATCCATCCCTGTGATGATGGTGTCGGTGGTGCACTGGATGATGGTAAGCTTTGAAATGACGACGCATGGCCATCTAAGCTCCACTGTGATGAATCTGAAACAGAATAAAAAAAAATATTTAGTAATATGAAAGAAAAACAAAATTATGTAATATGAAAAAAAAATATTTTGCACTTACCATTAGAAGTTGGTCGTTGTCGTTTGGCTTTAGACAGTAATGGAGTCCCATCGCGTTTATTCTGCTGCTGACTAGAAGTCGCTTCCATATCTGAAACATAAAAAAAGTATATCAGTAACAAAATAAACATGGAACAACATTAAAAAACAGATAAATATACAACTTCTATGACTGACATACCTTCAAAACTGAAAATTTCGAAATCGCCACATTCTGCAGACAGAAAAAAAATGAAATAGAAAAAAAATATAACTTTATAAAAAAAATTACAAGTTAAAAATTAAAATGCTTACCACCAATTAGTTCATTGGTTGCAATATTTAGAAGTTCATCAATTCCTGCAAAAAAAAGAAAAGAAAATAAACCAATGATATAGCGGCAAAACTAGCAACACCTAACTGTATAATGAGCAATCACTAAAAATTCATACCATAATCATCAAGTTGGCTTAACTCTAAAAGTGCCGCCATATCTGTGGAAGAAAACATAATATATAGTATACATTTAAGATGAAAATATATTTTATGCTATTTAAGAAAATTTTACACAAGTGTGATTGAACTTACCTTCGTAGTTGAAGAGATCTTCGGACATGGTTACCGGAATTCAGAAGAGCGAGAGAGAGACAACCTTACTCGCCGAACTGCGGAGCAGAAGTGATTCCGGGATGGCTGACGCAGGCTTCTTATACCTCTCGACCAGGCAGGCGGAGCCTGTTCAAACCAGTCGATGAACGATGCAGCCACACCTGGCGGGGACGGTTAAGTGGTCTGACAATAGAATGGGCAGCTGCAGTGAGCCCAGGTTGCTAGGGTTGGGGAAGCTGAGGTTAGTCAAGTGGTTAGTCAAGTGGCCTCTCCAGTCAAGTGGCTCTTGGTGTCGCTCAAGTGGCCTAACAAAGAACCCAAGGGCAGCTGGTGCTAGGGAAGGCAGGTGTTCAAACAAGTGGCCATGATTGACAGGTGGGGAGGAGAACAAAGAACCGCGAGGGCAGCTGGCGCGACACACCTGGTGTGGTTGGGGTCGCTCAAGTGGTCGAACAATAGAGGGGTAACTGAGGTTAGTCAAGTGGTCCTCAAGTGGGAGGGGAGAGAACAATAGAGGTGTGAAAATGATTGACAGGTGGGAGGGGGGAGAACAATAGAGGTGTGAAAATGATTGACAGGTGGGAGGGGGAGAACAATAGCGGTGTGAAAATGATTGACAGTTCTTTTGTGTGAGCGCGCACCGGCTAAACCATACTACTGGGGACGAGGGGACGAGGAATGGAAGGAACTAACCATGGCTTTTGAAGTAATCATCAAGTATTTATTTCGGGAAATCATAGAGAATAAGAACCTGGATGACCGAACAGGTGTTTGAACCCGAATCCTTCAAATGCCAGGACCGCATGTTCACGGACATCCTCCAGGCTCGGAATCTGATAAAGATACTACGTTTCTGTTTTGCACTGTCATTAGGACCAACCTTGGGGCTGACAGTATTCGTCCCTGCTGATGTTGCATGTGTCGCAACGATGTGGGCTTTAAGAGGAACCGTTAAAGTCTTTAACCAACACAATGAGTTGAAAGTAGGAGCAGCTAGAGGAGAGAATGCGATGCGTTGTCGCCAGTGACTCAGTAGGAAAGCGTCAACTTTGTGAGGAAATCGTGTAAACTGGGCGGGCTAGTCATGCGCCTGAGGCGTACGAGTCTGTGCCTGAAATACAAGCGACGCACTCGGTCGATGATTCACGCGGAAATGAAGACGAGTCATGAAGCAACAACGCCACACCGCACCGGAATAACAGGGAATGGCGAATGAGACAAGTGTCCTCACAGCAATGGCTACTTCACTCCTGGAAATAGATTTGCTGTTCACAGCAATTTTCCAAGCTTCCCAAGGGATTGTGCATAAACTACGTGGCTAGGTCTAAGGGGTGGGGAGGGGTTGGCAAGAAAGCTACGTTTGGGTACGTGGGGAGGGGGGGGGGAGGTGGTTACGAGCCAGGCCACGAAGATTTTCATTCATATTATTTGTCTATTTGTCAGAGTTAAAATAAAAAATAAAACAAGTTAAAATGAGATACAGAACACACAGAAGCATGTAAATATTTATTTTCCGTCATTTAAGTATCCCCGTATGTAATTTACGATAGTCTGAAAGGAGAAGTACAACATGTCTTCTTGAATCAATATGGAAAAAAGCTACGTGCTACGCCGGGAAAGGCGGGGGAGGGTAGAGGTAAAAGCCACGTCGGGCTAGCAGGGGGGGAGGGGGTTCACAGGAGGCTAAAATGGAGCTTCGTGGTTTATGGACGCTCCCTAACCTTTATTATACATAAAAAACAAGCCCTGTTGGGTGAGTGGTAAAGTTATGGCCTAGCATTCGAGAGGGACGCTGGTTCGAGTCCAGTCCTCCCATACTGATTTGGGTTTTCAGTAGTTCCCCCAAATCACTCCAGGCGAATCTTTCTATGGTTAATTCAAAATGGCCGCAGTCGAATTCCTTCCCGATTCTAGCCCCCAGTCCTTTCCCGCCTCTAATTACCTCGACGTCGACAAGTCATATAGCCACAAGCACAATATAGGTCTTACACAAAAAATCGATAGCTGTGAGCATCATTCTAGAGCATCGATGTATTGCGATACATCACTCAGAATCGTTGGTGTTTTCGATACATTAGTATTTTTTTTTTTTTAAATTGAACAGGTTATCAAATGGTATTAATATTCGAAACTTAATGAAAGAACAGTTGAGTTTTAATCATGTTTATTTTTGTGTTCGCTGACAACAGTCTTTACGTTTCAATACGTCTAATGTGAATTTGGTTTGTCATATTGCCATCCAAATTGCTGGGTAGGTGGGTCAGAAATTGCTAAGCTATTGAGAAAAGTCTTACCCGTAATTGAAACTGGCAACCTAAGTTAAGTATTTAAATGCTATTTGGTACAATTAGGAAACTATTGTTTATAATTTGCTCATACTTTTGACTGATATTCATTGAACAATCTAGCTTGAGTTTTAAGGTTGATAGACAAATCCTCAGAAAGGCTTTCCTAAGTTTTATTCAGTTTATAGTTATTATTAAACATGGTGCAGTATCCACTCCAATGACTGAAATCTTTACTACCATTCAAAATCAGACTCTGTTCAACTTTACCCCTATTATCCATGATGCCTTTGAATTCTTGAACAAGCAAGTTCTTGAACCGAAGGTCTAAAACTACAGCAATATCCAACGACGACACTAGATCAGTCATAACTTTTTTTTTCCTTTGTACCGAATAAAATACATCGGTGCATACCGATGTCTAAGAGTCAGAAGATATTTAGAATTAGTTCGTTTTATCGTACCACTTAAATATTTATCGAAGAAAGGATACACAGGGTGGCCCGTAAATAGATGTACTATTTTCAAGAGGAGTTGAAGAATATTAAAACGATTCACAATTGCAGAAAGACTCATAACCGGTTATGTTATGAAAAAGTAGCAGCACAGTACACGAAATGAAAGGTCACAAGGAAGAGATTAGGTAGAAAACATTTATTCCATTTCGTATCGTTAAAGGAGGTTACTTTCGATACATGTCTTACATTGCCGGACAATGGATTGGAGGAAATGGTCGAAAATACCTAGATTTTCTAAGATATCAGCTGCAGCAGCGATTGTAATCCGATCCATTTCATATGCGACAAGTTTTTCATACTCAACACATTGAAGTGATCCCCCCCCCCCTCCCAAAAAAAGAAAAAAAAAATCCAAGCTTCTTAATCTCGCAACCGATACTTGCTGTTTTGCATTGTTATGAACAGTGCCATCTAACGACGAACGTTGTAGTTTCCGGTTATAGGTCCCCGTGCAGTTCTGAATCATTTTGATCCATTTTTTAAGTTTGGATCCCTATTTATGGGGCACTCTGTATACTGAATAACCATCAATGCAGGCAGACAAGTTGCAAATATAGCGAGAATACACACAAACAAGCGACAAGTGGCATGATGTCGTCAGTTCATATTGTGACCTTGAGTGATAGCAGCTTATCATGTTAGCTGTGTGATGTAATGTGTAATTTTTAGGTGGATCTTGGATACCGTCACAGCAAGCACATAGCTGATAACGGAAAACCGCCATAAAACTTGTCATGCCAGATATCCGAACCTACTATATGCCCGTTGTATCTGCTCGTGTTTGTATGGCAGTTATTCACTGCGCGCGGTTAAACTGGAAACTTTGAGGCACCTAGTAAAGTTCAGTTACCAACCAATCACGCTACCTGAAACTTGGAAGTTTTGGGGAAGAAATTAGTCCACTGTTGCGTTCGATTCGGGGAACAAAATGACTTTAAATTAAACTTCGGTGTACCGGGATTTACAATTAATTATTTTGGCCGATTTTCGGATAGTGAGGCGAATATTGTGATGGTCTAACCTTGAAAATCAGAAATACGGGATTTGCGAACACGCAGCAGCGTATGAAATTCTCAGAAAGATGGCAACATTTACTTCCTTTAGGTCAGGTTGTCCTTGAAGACTATTGAACAGCTGATAATTCTGAAAAAAAAATTAAACACCATAATCTTGATGCCTGTTGCCGAGAGTTTGATTTTGAATTGAAGTTATTATTTACAATATTTCTGTGTGAATAAATGTTCTATCAAATGGAAGAGTTGTCTGCTGCAGGTAGGCTCTAGTTTTCCAGCAGTTAATTGACGAACTATACAACAATGTGGCTAATACATGTACATCACTTCCGGTTACTAAACCGACGGTTAGTAATCAATAATTATGGCGTTATCGGTCTGGACTTAGAAGAAACTAATCTTCAGACAAGTTTTTCATCCAGTTCATGAGTATTATTATTACTATTATTATTTTAAAAGAAGTTTTCACTTGTGAAAGCTAGAATTCAAACTTCTTGCTAATTGTTTTTATTTCACTTTATATGGGGCATATTACCAGTTCATGATGTTTCCAGAAAGAAATTTATTCTGTTCTATCAATGGCCTGTGAGACCATACCTTCTTTGGTATTAAAATTTATTTCTTTTTTATATTTATGTTACTAGCTGCTGAACATTTATTTGTGTGTAGCCTTTTAGGTTTAGAAAATGGAAGGCGGAATATCTGCAGAGTAGTATGCACTTTACGAATATTGTAAAATATATAGTAAATTAATTCAAATTTTCTTTAGGAGTACGGGTCACAAAATGACAGACAGCAGATCAAAAACACATTAAACTTTTAATTAATTGACAGAAACAGTATGCTATAAAAGTAATACGTAACATTAAGATACACAATAAAGTGCATAGTCAAAAATAAATTATTTTCCTGGCGTATGTTAATATTATTTGCTCATACAGACGATTTTCAATTGTTGTAGTTAACGGCTAGGTGGTGTATAATATCTTTGGTTTGCTTGCTGTAAATAGTCAATGAGATAATAATTCGCATATTTCTAAAAAGCTTGTGCTTAACCGTAATCATGTCAGACGAATATTATTACATGTGTTATCCAGACGTGAATTTAAATTTCGCAAGGAGTGAGTTCTTCAAGAAATCGTTTTCTGTTGATCAGTTTCTTCAAGATCATCGCTACAACATAAGTCTAGAAACCTTAATAGAAGATTTGGCAGTTTATTTGAAGATTTTGCGTACAGTAACCATTGAAATCATCACTAAAGGCTATGAGAACTTCCTGATTTTTTCTGCTGAAGTCCACAAACTGAACACAGCCATCAAAAATCTACATTTTCAGCTCAGACAACTGAAACCGCATTTTCAGAAACTGAATTCCGTGGTCCAGGAACACGAGGAGATCTTGACAGAACTTCTGAGGCAGCTCCAAGTTGTGAGAAATAAAAAGCGAAGTATCCAGGCTGTTGAACGAGTCCAGTTTCTTCTTCACCAATGCAATAAGTTAGTAGACGCCGGGAATGAGCAGTGTTGTAAACATGGTACATTAGAGAGAGTTACAGGTATGTATAATGTGCTGAATTTCTTAACTACAAAGTTTGATGCCTATATGAGCAGTGAACATAGGGATCAGATAGCTAAAATTCTTCACCTGACCACATCTAGTTTGGACAGAACGTTCTTGAAAAGTCTGATAGTCAAAGATGTCGATGCGCTTAGCGAATGTCTGAGAATAGGTGTATCTCTTGGCAAGGTAGACCATTTGGAAATGTTGTTTCGGGAGAAGGTGGTTGTTCCCAGCTTAAACAATATCATCAATGAAGAATCATTGTACTATGATCCGATGGGACTTAGTGGTGTATACAGTAAATTAATTTTCTTTCTGGAAGCTGAAGTTCTTCTGTTATTGGAACTGACTGTGAAAGAAAATAGATTTCCCGCGATGAAAGTTTATCATTTTTTAGTAAACAGTTACTGGTCTGAAGTTGAACAAGGACTGGAAATCCGTATGTCTTCCATCTTTGCTCCTGGAAACCCTGACAATTTTTATAATAATTTTACAGTGACCGTACGATTTATGGAGAGGTTGGAAAACTACTGTTTTTCGACAGATGTCGTTAAAAAGTTTCGTAGTAGCTCACAATATTCTTCTTTTATCGAGAAATGGAATTTGCCAGTTTATTTCCAGCTTAGATTCAATGAGATTGGGAGCCTAGTCGAAGGTGCTTTGATTGAGGGAATTATGGAGTCGTACAAGATGGAGAATACAAGTCTGAAACTTCTGGTATCGGATGTGGTGTTTGATTGCATGTCACGTTGCTGGTCTAAAGGAGTTTTTCTGAAACAGTTGACGCACAAGTTCTGGAAACTGAGTCTTAGTATCATTTCCAGGTACAATACATGGATTAAAAAATGTCTGTGTGATATTACCGAAGATTCTGTTGTCCCGAGTATCGCAGGGAGTCAAAAACTTCAATTCCTTGCAAGTATGTTCTGTGACATACATAATTTAATCAAAAAACTTCCCAGCTTCTGGGAAACTGTTCTGAGTGCATTGCATCCTGTACCTACAGGTATTCTGGAAAAGTTGCAAAATAGCCTTCAAATCAGTGAATACCAGTTGAAAGAACAGATCGGGGAAGTGTCTAAAGTTTTAACAAAAGAAGTAAGTCACCAAAGCGCTACCCATTTAAAGGAAGTTGGTGATATTCCGAGACTGTACAGACGCACCAATCGCAGCTCACCTACATCGCCCAGCGAATACGTTCTGCAGATTCTGACACTTGCTAAATCACTCAGTAATGAAAACATGATAACAGTGGCGCAAGAACCGTATGTCCAGTGTCTATCCGTCATTTATGCAACGATCACTAATCAGTTTTTCTTATCAGTTACTGATGTCCTGAAGTCGCTTCAAAAGACAGAAGAAAGCCTTCGCCGCTTGAAGAAAGTCAGAGACAGAGTGCCTTCGTCGACTGCAAGCGAAGAAAAAGCATCTAGTGACGAAGAAAAGATCAGACAACAACTCGCAATAGACGTGGGCAAATATTATCAAGAGCTAGAACACGCAGACGTGGACGTATCTAAGATAGAAAAGCTAAAAGAGCTGACTGATCTGGTGAAAGTTGTTCCAGAAAAGATTTGTGACAGTTTAAGTAGTCAATAGCATTGTTTGTCTGTTCCATTAGGCTAAAATTATGTATATAAAAAAAGTAAAGGTTACCTTTGAGGATGTTTAATCCGTATACTAGCTTCTAAATGACAACCTGTAGCCAAAAAACAATTAAAACTTTTGTTATTGACTGAAATTTTGTTATGACGGACTCAATAATTTACAGACTACAAGAAGTTGTTTTTAAAAATCGTCTTATTTTCTTTTTAGTGCAATCGTGTATTTTCCATATAATGCGTTTTTATTTTGTTTGATTGGGTTTTTTTGTTGTTTTTTTTTTGTTTTTTGATTGTTTCTATTTTGTTTGTTTTTATTTTGCTCGTTGTATTTTTGTTTTTTGTTTATTTTATTTGTACTTATTTGTTTGTTTGGATTTTTTAAGAGATACTTATTTACTTGTTTGGATTTTTTAAGGGAGATTTACTTTTGAGCTCAATTTCATGTTGTTGTTAATGTCATGAGTTGTTAATTAAAAACATCGATCTGCAGGGAACCAAGATATTTTGAAATGAGACGCGAGTGCAGTTATTGCACCATAGAGACTCTGGCGATGAGGTGGCTCTGTGTCAGAGAATGGCCGCTTTAATTCCAGCTATCTGCTGGCGAGTATCTACGCGTAGTATGGGGAGCTAATTACGGCTTAAATTATACGACCGTTTAACCAACGCCATTGTGTTGCTATAATCTTCCGTAATATACGGCGCGAGGTGCAATTAGAGCCCGAAGAACTGGCCGATAGTCGACGCGTCCGCCCGTATCTGGCGCGTCATCGAGTCACCCACAGCTGACTCCGCGGGGAGCTTAATTAGGAAGATGGACTTACAGATTGGGCGAGCCGTCGGAATCGTACACACGTTACAAGTAGAGCGATAACGACCAGTATTTCGGTGGTGACTGGGGGGAGGTACCAGGAAGAAGACCAACTCAATGATTAGCATTTAGAAGCCCATCAACGGAGCAGCAGGAAGGCAATTTGTCTTTCGTTATTAATGAGGCTCAAAGTGGTTTCCACAAATAATGTCTCCTCACTTTAACACATGCCGCCTTTTCTCAGTGGCTGTTGTTATCTCCAGGTTCGCGTCAACGGTTGAGCCATAAAGTAGAATTAAGGGTAGGAAATCAATTTATCTCCCAAGTACATCATCCAGGCAGGCAGTAAAGAAGAGAAAATGCAGCTCTCTGTTGGAACACTCATCGGAATAAAATACAAAGTACCAGTCTAGTAAAGCAAGTTGTGATAGGCCTAAATGGTTGGATTATCTCCTACCCAATAAGCAGTTTACTTAGGCTATCAAAAAATAAAAGTATATTAAGCAATTGTTCTCGAATGTTATGTTATCACCAAATAATTTGAAACACCTCTAGGAAATTAAAAATAATTTCGTATGGTCTTGCAATCTGGTGATGGGGTTTCGATCTGCCACTGTCGTGGTTCGACAATAGTTTAAGGTGGAATCCAAACAACAGAATGCCCCAGCGTAGCTCATATGTTTACGTAGCGCTCTTCAAAACCCCCATCCTATTCGGATTTGAGCCCGGAGCCATAAGGTTACACTCTAATTATTTATGTATTCGTTATATGATAAGATGGCTTCTTTAAGGCAAACCATAGGAATAATTTAAGTTTATAGAAGTCTGGTTGTCCTCTGTACAGCCGTCAAGGCACTTCTTACTCTAAACATACAGTAGATTGTAAGAAGTGCAAGGCAATGTGCATAATTAACAAAAATAATCTGTTCAGAAGTCCAAAGTAAAAAATTCAGTTATTTATGTAGACCATTCCCTGAAGTATTTGGGCGGAACAGTACAAAGCGACATGAAATAGGACCCGTACATTAATTGGATCGTAGTCAGAGCTAATTCTAGGCAGTGATTCGTAGGTTGAATCTTGAAAAATTATAATGTACGAACGAAAAAGGTAGCGCACAAAACTCAGAAGCGTTCATATTTGGACCACCGTTGAGACATTTGTAATCCTAGTCGTAGGGGATTTATTGACAAAATATTGAAAGTACGGAGAAGAGATGCTCAATTCGTGACTTCTTGCAACAGTCCTTATGAATATGTCACAGAATTGATCCGTAGATTGGGCTGTAATTTTCTGGTAGACAGATGTCGTAAGTTTCGTTTGGACTTATTCGTAATCATACGTAGATTAACTTTCATTTATACTTCGTCCACCAGCCTTATATGAATTCTTTTGTGGCTTGTGTAATTCGGGATTTGAATGCTCAGAGTAGAGACTAGTTTTGGTGTAAAGCACCATTTTACACTCACAATTTTGTGAATTGCAAAGCATATATGTAGATGCAGGCGTTTCAACTAATATTGATTGGTTACCTTGATTGAAGTACCCTTTTAAAATGATGGGAGCCATGTATTTTCATGTGTTTAGTTTTGAAATATATTAATTTTCTCCAAACTTAATTTGTTTAATTACCTTTCCAATTTTCTGCCATCGTTATATATATATATATATCAACGTTTTTCCTTACAATGTATTGTTTTTGTGCTAAAATTACAGTCTTAGACATTTCGTTATCAATGAGCGACTGAAAAAGTCTTATTAATCGGTAAATGAAAGCATATTTCTGGCATAAAACTTTATTAGATTTTATCAGAAATATTTCAAAATGAGTAAGCGTTTTCATGGATTAAGCCCGCTGAGTTTCACTTCAACGCATTCAGTGTTGGGGACAATAGCTGAAAGTTATCTTGTGACGCCTTCCTACTTTTGGATATGGCTAAGTGATTAATGCCGACAGCAATGAGATGTCAGCTTGCCTCGAACCTGACAGCTGCCCACAATACAGTAATTCAGTTGGACTAAAAAGCAGCAATCGCCTGCGACCTGACGTAATTACAGACGGTGCTGCAGCCATTCACTCGATTAGCCAGAGGCGTTATTAATGGTATACGGATAGCGACGTTTCATCCAGTATTGGCTACGCTCAATTCGGTGACACCTGGTATAAAAGACGAAGAATGATCGGAAACGCTCCAATTTGGGATTATAGCACTAAACGGCGATTCTTTGAAACAATTTTTCACGCGTATCGACTGTTCCATCTGACGCTTGGTCGTAATACGGAAAGTTAGAAATTCACGAGAGTCTTTTGTATCAGACAAGAAGGAATACTTGCTTATCTGGATGGCAGGTAATTAATAGTTGTCATTTAAAGGACAAATTATAACTGAATTACTAGGTTTAGTCTTTTAAGGAGTTAAAAACAGATAAAGCCGGTGTAAGATCAGATTTACAAGATAAAATATTTTGATGCAGTGAAATAAGACTCTGTTAAATATTTTAATGGTTACTTATACTTTTCCATTTATTTTTATCGATAGCAAAAGTAGACGGAGTTGTATTAAATACTTGGTATGGTAAAGCAGTTCTTTCACATTCGTTTGTTGAGCGTGAATAATCAGGTTTGAGAGCTTCCAAACAAAATAAAAGTTGCATCATAGGAAAATATCAATTTTGTGATCAAACAAAGGACAGGTTTATAATGTCACATCTGTTTGTATAATATTCGTAGTACTAGTAGTAAATGGAGATGGTTATAAGTTGTTTGTTGTGTCTTCTTGTTTACAACATGGATTGCCATGCAAAATTTGAATATTACTTCGGTGAAAAAGGAACGGCAGTTCAAATAATAGTTAAATAGGAAAGGAATATTAGCACACAAGAATTGTATAAAATTACATCCTGGTGTCAATGATAAGTAGGGTTCGGGTCTTTTTGACCAAAAAAATAGAGAAATATGCAGGCAAATTTGACCTTAAAAAAGGGTAAATATGACCAAAAAATGACAAAATATGGCATAACATTTAAATTTACTATACATCAAAACATGCTGAATTAAATATCATTTATTTTATCTAGTACTGTCAGTTTCACTTAGACAACATAATTTTCTTCCACGCGCTCACTGCACCATTGGGAAATTAAATTTCAAATAGCTTTGTTGAAGTCACTTTAATTTCACATAATTTACAGAAAATACCTCTTTTGTCTGAAATGAAATAATGCTCTCCAAATTCGTTTGGGTAACTCCGTAACCTTGCACTTTCAGAAAAATATTTTCCATCATGGCGGCACTCACTGATCCACTGCACATTTGACACTGATTGAGGAATTATTTAGAAAAATATTGGCAACAGTGAGATAATGATTGACGCGGATCCACTTAGTAATGGTGCTGCTGCATTGTCGAGATTAAAAGGCGGGCAGAACATTAACGTTTAGACAGTGACAATAATGTATAACTTCAATTCTTGACTGGTGAATTCTGACTAATTCAGTGACAATTAGTTTAGTTTTTTCCTCCAATGTATAATACGAGTACCGTTCTGCGAATAATTATCTTAATTTCTTCTCACACATAACTTCTAATGAATTCCCGGAATTATTAAAAGTTACCAGAATTTTTGTCATAATATGACCATATGACCTTACATATTATGGCAATATGAAGAAAACTATGAAAAATGACGTGAATATGCATATATATGCTATATAAAATACTTTAAAATAAAATCAGTCAACTCGTAATGTATGATGCTCGGATCCAGCCCGGTAAAGGTTACGTAATGATGATGAATAACTTTGGTTCCAACCAAGTAAACCATAACAAGTTTGGTAGAAAAAGATTAATACGCAGAACACCGTTACAATCAACAGTCATGTGCCCTCACAGGCTGAAAATTTAATCCGTAGCGTCTGTCCAAGTACCGAATGAATGGTTAAAATTTCTTCACTGCTGATACTCGAACAAGGTAAATCACAAGCTGAACACTAGAGGGCGTCACAGTGTTTTTAGGGATTTCGGCTACAACCAGCTCACGTATTCATTCACAGGTTACAATTTATTATTGCATCTCTGTATTTGGACATATTTTTCTTCTCTCTGCCCAGTCATCTTGGAATCACGTGCCTCCGGCTTTCTGTTTACACATGTGGCCAGTGTGAATAATGAGAGGGAAAAGGGGGGAGGGGAAGGAAGGATCTGCTCCTGCCAGAATTCATAGCAGGTTTGTTACATCTGTGTTACGATCTGTCTGCGAAACGAGTAACTGTTTGTGTTCCGTATGACGAGTGTATTTTTGTTTGTGGAATGTGTAGTTTATGAGGCGGAGATTGGGGATCGTGCCAACTATCACCAGGAAAAAAAGAAAACAGTAAACGTATCGCGACTTGGACTATAAAATGAAATTCTTTTGAATAAAGTCAGTATTTGTCGTGGGATTCATAACATTAGAGAAAACCATTCTGTCTCCTACTTTTTCCAGGGATGCTTGGATTGTATTTGTAGACAACATTATTTCTAATATTTATCTCCTCAACCTTGCCATTACTGCCCAATTCGTGGTATACCATCTTTGTCTCTGGTGATATGTTTCTTCCGATTGTAATGCTTAACTGTCAAAATACAACACAATACTAAAAAAAAGAGATTAAAATGTAACTGACAGAGACAGACATAAACTTACATCTAAAACAAAGTATTTACCTGCAGTAAACTGGATACAATCATAACACATGTGAAATCATATTTTTACATAATATATATATATATATATATATATATTTGAACCGAAAAATGGGGGGTCACCGGTTTTGGAAGGATAAGACCTCAAAAAAAAAGTCTCAAAAAGTTGGCAGAGTGATTTGTAGGGGGGGCGGGGGTTCTCACGGACCAGATCTCACCAGAGGGGGGGAAGGGGTCGGACCAAATCTCACTAAGTCTCACCAGAAAATGGGGGGGGGGGGGTCCGGAAATACACCTCACGTAATTTATGAATGTCCCTATCAATTGTTTTTCAACAATATTTGGCGTTATCCTAACGATCTCTATCTGTTTCCGCTTATAATTATCAGATAGTTTGCCGTACAATGCCAACACAGCTACAGCCACTGAAATAAAAAAAAAAAATCCATGCTAGAGCCGGCTGCGCATGCGCCATTGCGTGTCTACATATGGAGCATGCGCAATTGCGTGTCGCCCCAGCGTGACGTAACTAGTTATCACCTCATATCTCATCTAGTAGTCGCAATAGTTGGCGACATGATGTTGAGGACGATAAGAAAATCAATTTTGCCCTTTCAGCTTAAGCAGTTTTTTCGACAGATTTTAATGAATTTTTTTGATCGGCAAACACAGTGAATTTCCCGGGGGGCGCTGCGGTTTATTCAGAAACACGTGGCTGCCGTAGTGGAGCTGTGCCGCGCCAGCAGGTACTCACACGAGCCGCCTTGTTAGAGCACTGTGGCCGAGGGCCGCCTCATTATTTTCATCCCCCGGCACTTGTCGCGCGACACGCGTGTCTGCGCCCTGGGTGACGAGAGCCCAGGCACGGCCGCTCATTACGGATCCAGGGTCTCTCGACGACACCTTGAGGCAGGAGGAGCGACGCGCCGACACTCTCACGCTCAGTTTTACCGTTCGTTGCACAATCATAAACAGGCAATTCCCGGAGCGCAATACGCTTCTCTCGCATCCCAGAGGTTCAAGTGCTGGGACAGCACGCAATTAAGGCATTACTCGAGATGGTGTCAAAAAGTTAAGAAGCTGGGGAGTTTCCATCATTAAAGTATCGTCTTTAAACACCGGAAAGAAAGCTAAAACAAGCACACAATTTTAACACAACTGCTAACTACCCGACTGCGACCGTGCAGCACAATAAGTAATGTAATGTATAAATATTAAATAGCCACTTTATAATTAAGAATAAGATGGATATAATACACCGACGAACCAAAATATTATGACCACCTGCTTAATAGCTAGTTGGTCGACCTTTGGAACGCAATATTAAAGCGATTTGGCGTGGAAATGATCCGGCAGGTCCTTGGTAGCTTTCCCGAGATATCTGTCACCAGATGCCTACGCACAGGTCATTCAACTTTCTAAAATTACGGGCCTGTGGTTTGTGGGTGCAGAGCTGGACGCCATATCGTCCCAGATGTGTTCTGTAGGTTTGAGACCAGGCGAAATTGGTGGCCAAGACATCAAAGATAGTTCAATAACATGCTCCTAGAAACCAATGTAGCAAGATTCTGACATTGTGTGTGTGTATATGGGTTTTTTTTGTTTTTTTTTTAACTTATGGCTTTACGCCTCGTCGACGTCTTGGTCATTAGAGGCGGGATGGGACTGGGGACGAAGAACGGGAAGGAATTCGTCCATGGCAGTTTGAAGAAAGCATCCCCGCATTCTCCTGGAGTGATTTGGGGAAACAATGGAAAACCGAAATCCGGATTCTCGGACGGTAATTCGAACCCACGTCCTCCTGAATGCGTGGCCAGAGCGTTAACCGCTCACCCACCACGCTGTGGCATTGTGATACGGGCAGATATCCAACTTGTAGATGCCATCGCTGTATTTGAACACACGAAGCATGAAGAAATCTAGTTAATTAATATGTCATGCCCCGTCCGGGCATCCAGATTTGGGTTTTCCATGGTTTCCCCAAATCACTCCAGGTGAATGCCGGGATGCTTCCTTCAAAAGGCCATGGCCGAATTCCTTCCCATTCCTTGCCCCCATCCTTTCCCGTCTCTAAAGACCACGTTGTTAAAAAGGGACGTTAAACTGTTAAAAAAAAAAAAAAAAAAAAAAAAAAAAAAAAAAGATGTCATGGTGTCTTCGAAAATTGCCCCATGTCCCAGGGAAGCCCAGGTGAATGTCCCCCATAGCATAATGCTGGGCGGCATGCGTCCATGGCGTTAACCTGGAAGACGGCGTATCCGGACACGATCATCGACCTGGTTTAGCGAAATACGTGATTCAATCGACCAGGAGACACGATCCCACTAACCCACGGTCCAGTCTCGATGATCTCGTTTCCACTGCAATCGTAACTGACGATGTTGTGAGTCATCATGGGAACACGTAGGGGCTGTCTGTGGCGGAGTCCCATGTTCAGCAATGGGCACTGTACGGTATGCTCCGAAAGACTTGTGCCAGCACCAGCATCGAACAGTGCCGACAGATCTCTCACAGATCGCCGCCTATCCTGCTTTACAGAGCGAGCCTCCGACCTCCACGTTCTGTGATGAGGCGTGGATATCCAGCACCTTGTCATCTACGTGTGCTTTCACTCTCCTTCAACTACTTACCGCAGATGCTCACTACAGTAGAACGCGAACAGCCGTACAGCCTCACCGTTTCCGAGATGCTCGTTCCCAGCCAACGGGTCATATCAATCTGCCTTCCGTTAAGACGACTTTCAATCTCACAATGGGCAGTGATCATATTTTGGCTCATCAGTGTAGAGGTATTATGGTGCTACCCACCAGTGTGGCTCATTGAGCTGAGGCGGCGAATACTGCATCGCGGAGGTACAACGGGGCCGGGCACGAGCTCAAACCCTTGCGTACCGGCAGTACTGACTGAAGGGGAATGCTGGGACGGTTGCCAATCTCAACCTCATAAACTACACATTTCACCGAAAAAAAAAAAAAAAAAACCATTATCACACACGGGACATTGTTACGTGTTTCGCAAACAGATGGCAAGACTTCGCTTTCTCCTTTAGTAATTAGTACGAGCTGCAGTAGGTATAAAATGCCTGGTGTCAGCAAGGACATGCAGATGTAAAATAAAAGCTAACTCCTAATTTCACCACGCCAATGATTAGTAAAAGTCATTATAGGCAATCGATCCCTAATGTTGTGAAAATGTGGTGAAGGAGAAGAAAATAGATAGTCTGCTGTTACAAGGAAAGATCAATAAAAACAGAGTCGTATCTACGGCATTTGTAGATTTGAATAAAGGGTTTGATAAAGGAGGAATTTTTAAACAGTTCACGTCTATACGTTGAAATGTTTTCCCCTCCATGGACTAAGCAGTTTCATTTCATTTGCTCCCTTCATTATAGTAAAATCAAATATTCAGATGCCTCCCAACGGTTTACTTTATTCTTGGTCTGTGTAAATTTACAAAAGAGATATTTTCTGTCTCTTTTCTCTTCACCTGCATAAAAGTATCTACAAAAGAGTGAATTTTCAAAGACTGTTATCTGCCATTCATTGTATTTGTTGAAACAATTTATTTTAATATTCCTCAGTCTTATTGTCCAGCATGGTAATTTCTGAGTTCTTGATACGGTATTTTGTTTTCATCCGTATTCCCCGTCCGGGCATCCAGATTTGGGTTTTCCAGGGCTTCCAAAATCACTCCAGGCAAATGCCAGGATGCTTCCTTCAAAAGGCCATGGCCGAATTCCTTCCCATTCCTTGCCCCCATCCTTTCCCGTCTCTAAAGACCTCGCTGTTAAGAGACGTAAAGCAGTTAAAAAATCATCCGTATTTTCTTTTACGTACCACACAAAGTTCAGTTATGATGAATAAATTGTTTTCATGTCTTGGGGATTGTCTGGTGGTTTGTTGTTTACTTGCCCACACAAATCATTACAAAATTAGACAGGAAAATACCGATAATTGTAGAACAGACTGAAAATGGACGCGGAAGAATAATCGATAATCTTTATCAACTGGACCCTTATAAAACTAGAGAAGAAAACTGAGATTGAATTTGAGGGTGCATATTAGTATCTGTGAATTAAATAATTGAGAAACTAGATCGTAGCGACTGTGTTGAAACGAAAAGATAAGTTCTTCATAAGAACAGATGATCGATTGCATCAAACGAGTCGAAAAGTGTGGACAGGAATAAAGAACATTTTTATGACACCGTTGAACAACTGTTGTAAACGTGATTTCCGTTGAACTAGATTTTTACTGGTATATTGTAAACAATATTTTAAAACTTATTTGGTAAAGTGTCACTATATCGGGCCAAACAATTTGAATTATAGCAATATGTGCTGGCGAGCTTCAAAATGGTCTGATAACACAGTATATCAGTCGACATAACATCGGACCAAAGGCATTCTCCACAAAAGATTTATACAACAGCCATTGATAAGATTTTATAATTGACGTTTCGTACTACGTGCTGTACAGCAAATTCGCAAGGTTGTGGCTAGATCAAATCGTGTCGATTATCATGATTAAGTGTTTTTGGCAGGTTTTCGTAAACAACCTGGAAAATCCTTGGGTTGTCCAAAAGATCTTCCTCAGTACTAACCATTTTACGAACGCAACCCATATCAGTACAGATCTTACGCTATTCGCGGTTATGTGCCTACACTCACTTCTTATCAACACCTTAAAATATTTTCGAAATCTTACGTCCAGTCAACATAGTAAATATATGATACCGCTGGGCTCAATTTATCCCACTCTGACTGTGTCACAACGGGACGGAGATAATATTGTGAACTCTCATGGCAGCCAGCCTTGTATATGAAAAGACCCTTCACTAATTATTCTGTGAACGTTATTCATAGTGGTGTAGTGATTATAATTATATCGTCTGTATTATTCAAAGTGCGGCTTCTCATACAGGATAATTCAGAAGGAATATAAATACTGAAAGAGGTAGTAGTATGAACAACATTGAGTAAAATAGTTCATATAAACATGTGTCCGATTTCCATTGAGATGCTGGAATGTTATGCATAAAATAAACCTCAGAAAATGATCAAGAGCACACAAATAACTTATTGAAGTGCTTTATTAATGCAAGAAATTAAAATACCACCATCGACTTCAATACACTTTGCAGCTCTCTTCGCAATAGTACGTGTTGTTCTTTGAGTACGTCTTGGTGTACTTTTATAGGATTTTTGAACATTTAATTTAAACCGTTGTAAAATATGTGTGTGTGTTTTGCATGAATAAAGTACTTCAGTAAGTTATTGTGTGCTCTTGAACATTTTCTGAGGTTTATTTTATGCATAACATTCCAGCACATGTATCTCCAAAACGAATGGAAATCTGACACATGTTTATATGAACTTTTTTTTCTCAATATTGTTCATACTGCAACCTCCTATAATATATATCATTCCTCCTGAATCACCCTGTAAGCATATGTATTTTTGTGAGGCCCTACAAAGAACATCGGGTCCACCTTATGCCTATCACATACTGTGCTTGGAGGAGGTGTGAAGGAATACAGCTAGATAGGGTTATGGAAATTGCTATAGAGTAAAATCAGTTACTGATACTGCAAAGGAGCTGACGGAAGATATTGGTAGAAAGGAGGCAGGTATAGAATGTAGTGAATGAGTATAATGCATTCGTTGGTGTTGAAGTCTGGGAGAACATTAGACGAACAATTAGAAGTAGTACGTGGAAGTGCAGACACCAAAACAATAAATTAACACTTGATTTGAGACATAATGGTGGGGGAAAGTTTCCACATTTAGAAAAGCGAATCAAGAACTAAGATGTTGAAGAACTTTTCCTCAAATAGTGAAAGACTTTAAACCAAAATGCGCATACAGCAGTTAATTTGATCTCGGCGTCAAAGTTATTACTACAAATTCAAGTAATGATGATAAAAATTGTAATAATGATACCTTAAGTCTATTGCGTCATCAGCTACGTCACTGAAGAGAAAGAAAGTGGTGCTATTCGTATTGCGGACATAGCTACAACTTCTATTTCCTTAGGCAAAGGTGTGATTTGTCTATTTGATTGCGAATTGCATAAGTTTTGTTCTATGAGTGTTGTGGTAACCCATATGTAAAACTTGAATCTATGTGGCCGAAATTGGGGTGTATTGCAACATCTGGCCAGGAGAATCGGAAACAACCAAATAACCGAAATCAAAATACGATTGTCATATGAACTTGTGCAGATCGTACCTACGTCGATAGATCATTAACTATGGAATTTGTAGCACTCAGCCTGACTGAATGATTAATTTGTAATCTTCGCGGTGGATAAGACATAAACACAGAGGAAGGAGGTGGGCACGGTGTACTGATGTTCCTCATAAATGTGATTTTAAGGGTTGAATGAAAATGATTTCCATGGAGACTGCAGACAAAATTTGTTCCTTTGGGTACGGCAGCGACTCCTCGGAATTGGGAGAACAGCTACGTGTGGAGCTGGGCCCGTTATCTTCAGGCAGATAGCGGGTCTCTTCACAGAGGACAACGGCCTACAGGCCGCCGAGGTCAAACACACCTGGAGGGTATACCAGGCTCCAGGCTGCTACGAACTCTACTCACAATCTGACAAGTGTCTCTACATCTGACTGAGCAGGACCACTTATTCAGTAACTAGCAAGCAATCCCTTCAAGCAAAGGCCCGGTAACAAAGTATCGGGATAACAATTCATAGCCTGAATGGAACTAACATGCAATTTTATAGTATAGTATAGTTTTGCTGCATCGAATAAAGTAAGAACTAAACATTCCTTGCTGTCTACTTGGGAAACAGTCAAATGAAATTCTAGTGAAAGTGTCCCATAGCTGAATGAACGGTTTATTTCGAAATGTTTCGCAATCAGAGGAAAATGTTTCTTAAAGAACTTGTTGTCAGTTCAAGTAACTCATTTTCGCTGTTCTTGGAGGTAAGGCAGCTATACATTCGCGATATCCTGCAGCACTCAATGGAGAGTGAAAATGTAAATGATCACTGTGAATCTATACTTTCTACTGCCCTTAGTGAACCGCATTGCGTGGAGTAGAAGTAGTAAAGGCACAGAATAAGATACTATGATAAAATTAACATTTGACACTCCATAACTTTTCTATTAATTACTGTAATTAAAATTGAGATACAAAGGAATTTAAATATAACGTGAAAGAATCTATAAGAATCATAGTAGATAGAATTCGGAATAAGAACTAAGGAACTTATTTTATTTACAAAACTGATTTCTAAAGTAAGAGCGAAATGAGAACCAATTCGTATTATAAAGAATGGAAACTCATAATGGAGTTATAAAAGCTAGATGTACGAACTAAGCTTTCTAATTCGAGTGAAAATTCGTGCTTTGGAAACACCAGATAAAAAGTAAAATCAAAGCATTTTAAATGTGGTGGCATGGAATAATACTGAATATAAAATGTTCATATAAGGCACCATATTTATACATTCTGGAAATGATATATGAAGACAGGAATTAGCTAAATAAATTTCATGAAAGCAGAAATTAGGATAATGAGTTGCGGTTGTTGCGTTTTTTTTAATTATTATTTTTAAGTGGAATTTGGTTATATGGTGCAGTTTAAAAAAATCAGAGCAAGATTAACATTTTTAGTATACTTGGCACAAAATAAAGAATGTAGGTTGGTTGGGGTATGTAGAGATCAAAGGGTTATCTCGGGATAGGAAAAGATAGAGAATTGCATCAGATCTGTACAGAGTCTAATGACCGGGCTTTCTAAAGAGCTTGCTAATATTCCGCTTCAAGAGTCCTTTATAAATATATGTGACGAATTCTGTATTCCATTTATCTGCAGTATGTGTCACCATTTTTAGTATTGTTTAAGTAGTATTATCAAGAACTGGAAACGCCAGGGAACTTAAATTTTTCTTCGTGTGGAACTCAGGACTCTTCGGTCTGCAATATTTATATTGTTAGTACTGGTGAGTTCAAGAAATGTAAACAAAATCAAGTAAGCTCCCATCCCACGTAAGGTTTTAGGCGGTTTTGCATAAGCTCTAGTCAAAAGCTGTAACAACCCAGAAGTTCTGCCTCAAAAATCGCACATTTCAGAAACTAAATTAACAAATAACAATCACCACAAAACCTATACGCTCGACGTTACCACACTCGCACTCACCGGAAAAGTATCATCAATATATCTCTGAAGGTGGTTGGTTATTGAGAGTCATATCTCTAAGACAAGTATCCGATCTGGATTTACAGCTTGATCCTCGCATTTGAGAAGGCGTGGGTTCATATTCCCGTCCTACCGTAGGCCTACAGATTTCGTTTTTCCATGGGTTTCCTTCATAAACAAATCAATCAGTCCTACCTATCTTTAAATGTGGCTAACCATCCTGTTTCTACTTTCTGTAATATTTTTCTGTAATCGTCATTCTGTTCTCTTCATTTACAAAACATGTTAACTATGCACTAAAACTATTAAAAATTAGAAAATCTGCTTTGTCGCAGTTCCGTTTCTGAAGAATGGCCCCTGCTCTGATTCATAAGCATATAATCGAAGTGACGCAAAGAGCTCCATCCGGCATGTGGCCCGTTCAGTTGTCAATAGTTTTACCTAGGTAATGGAAGATTAAGATATGGGAATATGTGTAAAAATAGGCAGAAGGTATGGAATGCTCCTAATTTGAAGTTATTAGCTGAGTTAAATAATTAGTTATATTATGTCGGTAAAATATTCATGTAAGATTCTCTTAACATGATGTATAAAGTTACCGTCTTGTGTTGTTTGTGTAACGAAACGAAGAAACTCGCATATTTGCAGATTACAAACCTTAAAATCCCGAAGTGGGATTGTATAAAATATTTGATGCGTTGAAGTAGATCTAAATATGGATGGAATAACGTCCTAATCAATTGAGGTGTATGGCATATCAAGGCGTTGGAGGGTGTTGCACTCTATAGCAACTTACTTCGTAAATTTAGCTGAGGTGGTTTTTCCTTCCTTTCCCCAGTGAGAAAACTATTCGTTACTGTCACAGTATGCATAGATGAATTTGATGGTAATGTGTATCGTGGTTGAGAGATAAAAAAATGAAGAGAATATAACTTGGCGCCAGCCTATTCAGGTCTTCTTTCCCCGAAGGGCACGAAATTGACCACCAAGCTTAAAGTCCCCGTCCGATTGACGAGTTATCATCCTCACTATGGCGAGAGATTCACTGCAGAGGAATTGCTGTTTAAACCCAGCAGTTTGGTAGAAAAAATGTAGCTTAGGAAGCCAGCACCACCCATCTTTTTACCCTGCTGACCTAATCCAAATCGATGGAACTGGTGATCAACCGAGCTAATCTAGTCTCGTGATGCAGACCCCGTAAGATTTTGTTAGCTATCTTGGCCACAAAGGAGACTATAGACCATTCAGTTAACAGACGTGGCTCAAAGTTAGTCTGCTCCATCCACACTCTGTTGCCCTTACCCCTGCCTACGGAGGCGAAATTTGCCACTCGCTTGTTGGACACAGCGTTCAGCTGGAGAGGTAGGAAGGGAGGGGACGGCGAAGTGATGAGCGAGGCCGGTGGAACATAACCTTGAGCCGCCGGCATGGAGTGAACAGAGTATAATTAAATTAGTACACATTATCAAACAGAAACCTCACTGATGTTGGAAGTGTGAGATTTTGCTATTGTGAGTGTAAGAAGCTATCGTCCTACACATTCGTGGTTCCCATTGTTTCGGCAGATATCTGTTGGAATCCTGCGCGACTGTTGCGTCAGGGCTCCCACTCGAACGCGTTACGTGACTGAAAAATGCGGACTATTGAGCCGCGACGACCTACGCCAACTCATTTAGACGGCGGGCACTGACTGTATAGAGTTCAATACAAGTTGCCCGTCACTCCTCGCAGGGGCGTTTACACGGCCGATACAATGGCCGCTTTGTCGCCCGTCAGCCACAAGGCCGGGACCTGCTGCGTCAGTCCACGCGCTCCACTCTCAATCGGCCAGAACACGGCGATCCAGAATTGAATCCCTCAGCTAATATTTTACAAACACGGCGAGGTTGTGAAATTGCCAAGTCAGTGATTTCGCACAGAGGACTGGTACCTGCTGGAAGCAGTAATCGCAAGTCCAAGCAGTGAATCGCTTTGTATTTTTCTCTCTAAATTTAGTATAGGCGAAGTCTGAAGGGGTGGCCGCGTATCTCGTGCAGCAAAGCATCTTACTGCGGCCAGAACCAACGGGGTTTGATTCCCCACGATACCGAGAATTTTTTTTTCGAAGTTGAACGTATGGAACGGCTCGTTACGTCCATTCAGCCTGCTATACAATGAGGAGGTAAAGAAGAATGGAACACGGTGCTGACCCGGTACATCATTGTAGTGCCAATAGTTTGTGACTAGGAATGTGAACCTCTACCTCCGCGCATGATGGGGAAAGCGGCAACCAGCTAAAGAACCTCCGTGATTTTTACCTGTGTGAAGTTATAGACAACGGAAAATGGTGGATTTAAGATTTAGAGCTATTGTAAAGCACCTACCAGTAGTAAAGTGATGGCTGTAATCTTTATTTATGTATAGATCGGTATCCTGAATATAATTATATGTCTATCCATTAAATGGAATCAAGAATTGTGTTCTGGATGGAAGAATTAATAAGAGGAAGGATTCGAAGTTTTGGGTAGGCGAATATGAGGATGCAGGTGACACAGAATATTTTGACTGTTCGAGTTCATTATTCCAGTGAGTAACTCTGTCGTTGTTTACAGTCACAGATCAGATTGTTCACAGATGGCTTAGCGCTGTACAGTAGGATTAGACTGAGAGAGGATTGTAAACAGCTGCACGGGGATCTTTGCCGGGATAACCAAGCGCGGGGGGGGGGGGGGGGGGGGGGGGGGGGACATGGTATATATGCAGATAAATGAAAAAAGAGTCAGCTTATTAGGGTACACAGAGAATTGAAGGTTTTGTAGTATTAAATATACTGTGAACTTAGTTTTTTTCTGTAGAAATTGCTATTTAATACTCTCTGAAATAGATATGATAATAAAGCTGGAATTGGGCATGCTAGAACATTTGACAAGCTAATGAGAGTGATGGGTATATAGAGCATAATGGATGAGAATCTGACCAAGAATTAATAGCCTGCGGGAGTAAAGAAGAGTACCATCAATATAAAATGAAACTCGATTTCAGAAATAAGGGAATGGTAAAGTAAGTTGTCCACTGTTGTTAAGGTGGTCGTGGACTGAAATTAGAAATCGGCTGAGTTGCTGAACAGATTACCTGAAAGAATGAAAAGATTTAATGCAAAAATGTGCAAAAAGTAGGACCAAACGTATCCTATTAACGATAATAATAACGTGTGCTTGGGTTCTCACTTCTCAAATATATCTTATATTTCGAATTAAAAACAATCAGTGGCCTATTTATTCAAAACTGTTAACTTTCGAACGGTATACCTAGGGTTCATATCTCGATAAGATATCCAATTTTTTACCAAATTTCGTGTCTTTAAAAAGGATGTAAGTAGTCTCTTCACTAATGAGAGACAACACACTGCGACTGGGTGTAATTGCTGCTGCAAAAAAATATTTTTTCGAAGTGGTTCTGCTCGGAATGTTTGCAGTCAGTCTTGAAAGCGGCGTATTCTTTAGTCTTTAGAAACCGACTGACGGATTATCAGGTTCTCAACCTTCATGAAATCCTAGCTACTTGTTTCTCAAAAAAGCCCATCTATTTATATGTAATTACATTCCATGTTGACTGATTTAAGATTTTAACAGCTTATCGACAAAGATTTATGTGATATAGGACAATTGTTATTAATTGTAACTGATACTAAAAAGAAAATTATGTGATGCTAGGTGATGACATGTTTTTGTAATGAACTGATCGAGAGAGATTTGAATATAATACCGAATCTGAATAGTTAGAAAAACATCGAATTAAAGTGTCTTGAATCTGAATACAAAGGAAGTAATTCGTGAAGCAGGCACAGTGAAGAATATCTCTGACAGCACAATAAGTCAGACTGTTTTGAGTATAAACGCGTCAGCTTCACGCGGGAAGGAAGGGGGAAACAGAGCTTGGCATCAGATACGAGGGCCGGGCAGGTTGCACACAAATTGGGGGTTGTCTTTTCGTTGAAACAACCGCCTGGCCAATTTAATTCATTACCGTCCTAGGGAATCATCGAGGAATTACGGCTGACTTTTGGCGCCCCATCTGATAAAACGCAAGCATACCTTCGGGCGTCCCTCTTGGTGGCGAGTGAGCTTGGGACACGTCGACTGATTGGGGGATGTCCGTTATGCAGTCATCAACGACGTACACACCCCGACTGAATCTCTACGT
>CM061920.1:295991931-296176141 GCA_031002005.1 Vandiemenella viatica | reverse complement strand
AAGGACACAGTGGTACCAAAAGAAAATACGCCACAAAAAAAGCAGTCACCATAATATCGAGACTAAAATTCAACCACGGGAGATTCGGAAGCCATCTATACAAAATAAAGCTAGTGAACTCCCCTTGTTGTCAATGTGATGGGCAGTCTGAGGCCGACACAAACCATATATTCTTTGAATGTAATAAATACAAGGAAGAAACGGACACCTTTTGGGAAGACTTGAAACATTGGGGTATAAGATATCCAGTCAATGTCAGCCATCTCCTTGCCTTAGGAAATATTTCTATATACCAAAAGATGGTACACTTTATTACAAGAAACAATATAGAGATATAATCGGGAGATCCCACCCCACTCTTCAATATTGCAAATAGTTACCGTTCATGGAACACTAGACGGCAATGGTTTTATTATATTTTAACCTAAAAACTATAAAAATCATGTATTATCAAAATTTACTGTGAAAATGTTTAATCTTTAACTCTCCATCTAACCATCTTTATAATTTTATGTCCTCATTGTTGATGTGTACTTTCTTAATGTTATGTAAATTATTATTTCTGCTGTATATCATCGTAAAGTATGTTTGATCTTATAATATAAACAGTGATTTGTATATATGGTTGGGTAAATGTGAGCGAATCAGTGTATATGTATAAATAGAATGTATATTGACTGTATGGCCAACAGGCCAAGTGTCAATAAATAAATAAATAAAAAAAAAAAAAATAGTTTACCGGTTTGAAACTCGATTACGACTGGGATTTTTAATTAATTTCTCTCAAAGAATTGTTAGTGTGTATGAAATACCTGTATGGTACAACACTTTTGGAAAACTTAAATCCCTCTATTTCGTAGATTTTCTTACTTAGTGTAGGCGTTCATGACATAAGCGGATTGAGGTACTAATTGAAACTGTTACTCAAGCGGCAGAAATTCATGTAGGGTTAATTGGAAAATAGCGCTATACGACTGATTATCATTAATACTTGTTCCTAATATGTAATACAATCACGCACAAAAAAAAAAAAAAAAAAAATCGTTAGCTCACTAGTCGAAAAATCTCGTGTAACGTTCAAAGAAGGTATGAATTATAAGATTTGCCAGGACAAAGTTTGTTGTATGAAGGACTATCCACTAATTTAATGTCTACTTTTCTCAACTCTGAATAGCGTGGTAACTATCAGTTTAAATAGAAATGACGAATAAAGGATATCAAATAGTTTCATACGTGAATGCAACGATTTAACAATATCCCATTTCTTTCTTCTGTAGAAGAATGACGAAAAGAAGATAACTTCATGTTGGAGTCCGCAGATGTCATAAATCTTCTGAGACGTACAGTAACGTGATGTTTAAAACAGATTAGAACTGATAGCAAGCAAATTGTTGTTGATTGGTTACAGTCACTGCTCAAATAATATCGGTTACATACTTTATAACGAGCTGTTATAAAATTTACTAGAACTGTTACTAAAATCCTTTAAAATCGAAATCTAGATGGTTGGAGCGGAATTAATATAGCTTATATTTTGGTTAGACACAAAAAAAATTTCTGGAAACTAGTTCTGAGACAAGAAATTTAGTGTTCTTTTTTAATATAAAAAGTGGATTGCTGTTTAGAATCATCATGTTGCTAGTACGGGCATTAAGATCGGTGTAATGATTAACTGATCTAAAAGGTCGAATTTAATAAGCAGCAATCTGAGGATCGTAATGACGGTGCAGTATAGATACTGCTTCATGTTCAAGATACAGAGGTGAAATGTTAAATACAGGTCATAACTTTAAGCTTATATCATCATTGTTTAAATCTGCAACGGGCTTAGTAGTCTGTGAGTGTTCGAAGTACAAAGATACGCGGATAGATTACCTTAGTATTGTAAAACAAAGGACAATCCTCTTCATTTAAACTCCTATTGTTTTGTTGATATAAATATTAAAGATTACAGCCTTGCACCTCAATGAAGTGAGATTTGAGAAGCTATCATGTATAAAATTATTCATTAAAAGTCGTGTCAGCACACACTTTTCCTAATGCTAGAAAGTTAACTGATTTATCAGCTTTCTCTAAATAATGCTGTAATCAAAACTGTGCATCCGTTGTTTAAAAAATGTCCTTATTTTTTGTCCAGCTCAGGCAGTGGTAGATCCAGTGGAGGGGGAGGGGGCTTGGGGGCTCAAGCCCCCTACAAAAAAGTATCTACGTCCACCCCCTACATCGTAATTTTGGAAGCTTTTTTTAGCTATACTGATATTTGAGGGGGGGGGCTCAACTATAAAGCCTATTCTTGCCAAACTCTAGTCCCCCCCCCAAACGAAATCCGCTGAAGCCCAACCCCCAAATGAAATCCGGTCAAGCCCCTTCCCTTCAACCCAAAATCCTGGATCCGCCACTGAGCTCAGGTGACAAGTGTCGATGAATTAAAAGTTCCTATTTTGATGCATGATTATCGTGCCTAATTGATTGATGATATTAATTAATACTATAAAATATGTTATTTTCTAGAACTGTTAGTCAGTACATATGTGGGAATGGACATGAGAAAATATGCATTAAGTTCCCTTCTTCACACTTACCTCGTCATGTGATTCCATTTACATTGATTTGGTGATAGAATTTGAAAGCTGAAAAATTTAGGATAAAACAATGCAGAATGAATTGATGGAAGTCTATCACTATTGCTCATATCCATAGCAGAACAATAAAACGACTATTGAAAGTTATTTTAAAGTGCTATATTTCTTTCGCTTATAGATCCAGGACTCGTCAACGTAGACGTATTTAAAAACGGAAAAGGACTGGGTGAAAGGAACGAGTAATTATCTGCCCGTGGCTTTTTGTAGGAACCATCTCGGCATTAGCCTGGAGAGATTTCGGGAGACGATAGGAAACATAAATCTGGATGGCAGGTCGGAGATTCGAATTGACGTCTCCCCGAATGCGACGCCATCACGCCCGGTTTTTAAAATTCGGTTTGCCAGGGTGACATATTGGCAGATTTTCACAAAAGCATTGCCTTTAAATTTCTTATGAAACCATAGATTGGAAAATGTGAAAAATACTGTACTTTCAGCCAACGTCACTTAGTTCATAATTAGCAGCTATGATGCCAAGGGAAGTGATTTATGATTAAGAAAAAGTTGGCTGAGAGAAAAACAGCGTTGCAAGACAAGTAGTTGTAATGAACGGGGAACCGATTATATCAACTTAAATTGAAGAGGATGTTTAAAATATTTACGAGGGCACAATAAAAGTACTGACGAATGTGAAGCGATTGCCAGTTAATACTTGAAAATGAGAAAATACTAATAATCACACTATATATTAGGACAGATTTTCCATGTTTTCCCCAAATGCCGGGGTGCTTCTTTCAAAAGACAATGACCGCATTCCTTCACGTTCCTTGCTACCAGTACTTTCCCGCCTCTAATGACCTCGACGTGACGAGGAGTAAACCCATAAAAAAAATAAGCTTATTTCAAAACATGACTAAAATTCTACGATAAGGAAAGTGTAGTTCATCCAAATATTTCATTCACACAATGTTTCTTATGGGAAATTTCAACACTGAGACAGTTATGGATAGGGGACGATGGGGACGAGGAATGGAAGGAACTAACCATGGCTTTGAAGTAATCATCAAGTATTTATTTCGGGAAATCATAGAGAATAAAAACCTGGATGACCGAACAGGTGTTTGAACCCGAATCCTTCAAATGCCAGGACCGCATGTTCACGGACATCCTCCAGGCTCGGAATCTGATAAAGATACTACGTTTCTGTTTTGCACTGTCATTAGGACCAACCTTGGGGCTGACAGTATTTCGTCCCTGCTGATGTTGCATGTGTCGCAACGATGTGGGCTTTAAGAGGAACCGTTAAAGTCTTTAACCAACACAATGAGTTGAAAGTAGGAGCAGCTAGAGGAGAGAATGCGATGCGTTGTCGCCAGTGACTCAGTAGGAAAGCGTCAACTTTGTGAGGAAATCGTGTAAACTGGGCGGGCTAGTCATGCGCCTGAGGCGTACGAGTCTGTGCCTGAAATACAAGCGACGCACTCGGTCGATGATTCACGCGGAAATGAAGACGAGTCATGCAGCAACAACGCCACACCGCACCGGAATAACAGGGAATGGCGAATGAGACAAGTGTCCTCACAGCAATGGCTACTTCACTCCTGGAAATAGATTTGCTGTTCACAGCAATTTTCCAAGCTTCCCAAGGATTGTGCATAAACTACGTGGCTAGGTCTAAGGGGTGGGGAGGGGTTGGCTGGAAAGCTACGTTTGGGTACGTGGGGAGGGGGGGGGAGGTGGTTACGAGCCAGGCCACGAAGATTTTCATTCATATTATTTGTCTATTTGTCAGAGTTAAAATAAAAAATAAAACAAGTTAAAATGAGATACAGAACACACAGAAGCATGTAATTATTTATTTCCATCATTTAAGTATCCCCGTATGTAATTTACGATAGTCTGAAAGGAGAAGTACAACATGTCTTCTTGAATCAATATGGAAAAAAGCTACGTGCTACGCCGGGGAAATGCGGGGGGAGGGTAGAGGCAAAAGCCACGTCGGGCTAGCAGGGGGGGGAGGGGGTTCACAGGAGGCTAAAATGGAGCTTCGTGGTTTATGGACGCTCCCTAACCTTTATTATACATAAAAAACAAGCCCTGTTGGGTGAGCGGTAAGGTTATGGCCTAGCATTCGAGAGGACGCTGGTTCGAGTCCCAGTCCTCCCATACTGATTTGGGTTTTCAGTAGTTCCCCCAAATCACTCCAGGCGAATCTTTCTATGGTTAATTCAAAATGGCCGCAGTCGAATTCCTTCCCGATTCTAGCCCCCAGTCCTTTCCCGCCTCTAATTACCTCGACGTCGACAAGTCATATAGCCACAAGCACAATATAGGTCTTACACAAAAAATCGATAGCTGTGAGCATCATTCTAGAGCATCGATGTATTGCGATACATCACTCAGAATCGTTGGTGTTTTCGATACATTAGTATTTTTTTTAAAAAAATTGAACAGGTTATCAAATGGTATTAATATTCGAAACTTAATGAAAGAACAGTTGAGTTTTAATCATGTTTATTTTTGTGTTCGCTGACAACAGTCTTTACGTTTCAATACGTCTAATGTGAATTTGGTTTGTCATATTGCCATCCAAATTGCTGGGTAGGTGGGTCAGAAATTGCTAAGCTATTGAGAAAAGTCTTACCCGTAATTGAAACTGGGCAACCTAAGTTAAGTATTTAAATGCTATTTGGTACAATTTAGGAAACTATTGTTTATAATTTGCTCATACTTTTGACTGATATTCATTGAACAATCTAGCTTGAGTTTTAAGGTTGATAGACAAATCCACAGAAAGGATTTCCTAAGTTTTATTCAGTTTATAGTTATTATTAAACATGGTGCAGTATCCACTCCAATGACTGAAATCTTTACTACCATTCAAAATCAGACTCTGTTCAACTTTACCCCTATTATCCATGATGCCTTTGAATTCTTGAACAAGCAAGTTCTTGAACCGAAGGTCTAAAACTACAGCAATATCCAACGACGACACTAGATCAGTCATAACTTTTTTTTTCCTTTGTACCGAATAAAATACATCGGTGCATACCGATGTCTAAGAGTCAGAAGATATTTAGAATTAGTTCGTTTTATCGTACCACTTAAATATTTATCGAAGAAAGGATACACAGGGTGGCCCGTAAATAGATGTACTATTTTCAAGAGGAGTTGAAGAATATTAAAACGATTCACAATTGCAGAAAGACTCATAACCGGTTATGTTATGAAAAAGTAGCAGCACAGTACACGAAATGAAAGGTCACAAGGAAGAGATTAGGTAGAAAACATTTATTCCATTTCGTATCGTTAAAGGAGGTTACTTTCGATACATGTCTTACATTGCCGGACAATGGATTGGAGGAAATGGTCGAAAATACCTAGATTTTCTAAGATATCAGCTGCAGCAGCGATTGTAATCCGATCCATTTCATATGCGACAAGTTTTTCATACTCAACACATTGAAGTGATCCCCCCCCCCCCTCCCAAAAAAAGAAAAAAAAAATCCAAGCTTCTTAATCTCGCAACCGACACTTGCTGTTTTGCATTGTTATGAACAGTGCCATCTAACGACGAACGTTGTAGTTTCCGGTTATAGGTCCCCGTGCAGTTCTGAATCATTTTGATCCATTTTTTAAGTTTGGATCCCTATTTATGGGGCACTCTGTATACTGAATAACCATCAATGCAGGCAGACAAGTTGCAAATATAGCGAGAATACACACAAACAAGCGACAAGTGGCATGATGTCGTCAGTTCATATTGTGACCTTGAGTGATAGCAGCTTATCATGTTAGCTGTGTGATGTAATGTGTAATTTTTAGGTGGATCTTGGATACCGTCACAGCAAGCACATAGCTGATAACGGAAAACCGCCATAAAACTTGTCATGCCAGATATCCGAACCTACTATATGCCCGTTGTATCTGCTCGTGTTTGTATGGCAGTTATTCACTGCGCGCGGTTAAACTGGAAACTTTGAGGCACCTAGTAAAGTTCAGTTACCAACCAATCACGCTACCTGAAACTTGGAAGTTTTGGGGAAGAAATTAGTCCACTGTTGCGTTCGATTCGGGGAACAAAATGACTTTAAATTAAACTTCGGTGTACCGGGATTTACAATTAATTATTTTGGCCGATTTTCGGATAGTGAGGCGAATATTGTGATGGTCTAACCTTGAAAGTCAGAAATACGGGATTTGCGAACACGCAGCAGCGTATGAAATTCTCAGAAAGATGGCAACATTTACTCCTTTAGGTCAGGTTGTCCTTGAAGACTATTGAACAGCTGATAAATTCTGAAAAAAAAAATTAAACACCATAATCTTGATGCCTGTTGCCGAGAGTTTGATTTTGAATTGAAGTTATTATTTACAATATTTCTGTGTGAATAAATGTTCTATCAAATGGAAGAGTTGTCTGCTGCAGGTAGGCTCTAGTTTTCCAGCAGTTAATTGACGAACTATACAACAATGTGGCTAATACATGTACATCACTTCCGGTTACTAAACCGACGGTTAGTAATCAATAATTATGGCGTTATCGGTCTGGACTTAGAAGAAACTAATCTTCAGACAAGTTTTTCATCCAGTTCATGAGTATTATTATTACTATTATTATTTTAAAAGAAGTTTTCACTTGTGAAAGCTAGAATTCAAACTTCTTGCTAATTGTTTTTATTTCACTTTATATGGGGCATATTACCAGTTCATGATGTTTCCAGAAAGAAATTTATTCTGTTCTATCAATGGCCTGTGAGACCATACCTTCTTTGGTATTAAAATTTATTTCTTTTTTATATTTATGTTACTAGCTGCTGAACATTTATTTGTGTGTAGCCTTTTAGGTTTAGAAAATGGAAGGCGGAATATCTGCAGAGTAGTATGCACTTTACGAATATTGTAAAATATATAGTAAATTAATTCAAATTTTCTTTAGGAGTACGGGTCAAAAAATGACAGACAGCAGATCAAAAACACATTAAACTTTTAATTAATTGACAGAAACAGTATGCTATAAAAGTAATACGTAACATTAAGATACACAATAAAGTGCATAGTCAAAAATAAATTATTTTCCTGGCGTATGTTAATATTATTTGCTCATACAGACGATTTTCAATTGTTGTAGTTAACGGCTAGGTGGTGTATAATATCTTTGGTTTGCTTGCTGTAAATAGTCAATGAGATAATAATTCGCATATTTCTAAAAAGCTTGTGCTTAACCGTAATCATGTCAGACGAATATTATTACATGTGTTATCCAGACGTGAATTTAAATTTCGCAAGGAGTGAGTTCTTCAAGAAATCGTTTTCTGTTGATCAATTTCTTCAAGATCATCGCTACAACATAAGTCTAGAAACCTTAATAGAAGATTTGGCAGTTTATTTGAAGATTTTGCGTACAGTAACCATTGAAATCATCACTAAAGGCTATGAGAACTTCCTGATTTTTTCTGCTGAAGTCCACAAACTGAACACAGCCATCAAAAATCTACATTTTCAGCTCAGACAACTGAAACCGCATTTTCAGAAACTGAATTCCGTGGTCCAGGAACACGAGGAGATCTTGACAGAACTTCTGAGGCAGCTCCAAGTTGTGAGAAATAAAAAGCGAAGTATCCAGGCTGTTGAACGAGTCCAGTTTCTTCTTCACCAATGCAATAAGTTAGTAGACGCCGGGAATGAGCAGTGTTGTAAACATGGTACATTAGAGAGAGTTACAGGTATGTATAATGTGCTGAATTTCTTAACTACAAAGTTTGATGCCTATATGAGCAGTGAACATAGGGATCAGATAGCTAAAATTCTTCACCTGACCACATCTAGTTTGGACAGAACGTTCTTGAAAAGTCTGATAGTCAAAGATGTCGATGCGCTTAGCGAATGTCTGAGAATAGGTGTATCTCTTGGCAAGGTAGACCATTTGGAAATGTTGTTTCGGGAGAAGGTGGTTGTTCCCAGCTTAAACAATATCATCAATGAAGAATCATTGTACTATGATCCGATGGGACTTAGTGGTGTATACAGTAAATTAATTTTCTTTCTGGAAGCTGAAGTTCTTCTGTTATTGGAACTGACTGTGAAAGAAAATAGATTTCCCGCGATGAAAGTTTATCATTTTTTAGTAAACAGTTACTGGTCTGAAGTTGAACAAGGACTGGAAATCCGTATGTCTTCCATCTTTGCTCCTGGAAACCCTGACAATTTTTATAATAATTTTACAGTGACCGTACGATTTATGGAGAGGTTGGAAAACTACTGTTTTCGACAGATGTCGTTAAAAAGTTTCGTAGTAGCTCACAATATTCTTCTTTTATCGAGAAATGGAATTTGCCAGTTTATTTCCAGCTTAGATTCAATGAGATTGGGAGTCTAGTCGAAGGTGCTTTGATTGAGGGAATTATGGAGTCGTACAAGATGGAGAATACAAGTCTGAAACTTCTGGTATCGGATGTGGTGTTTGATTGCATGTCACGTTGCTGGTCTAAAGGAGTTTTTCTGAAACAGTTGACGCACAAGTTCTGGAAACTGAATCTTAGTATCATTTCCAGGTACAATACATGGATTAAAAAATGTCTGTGTGATATTACCGAAGATTCTGTTGTCCCGAGTATCGCAGGGAGTCAAAAACTTCAATTCCTTGCAAGTATGTTCTGTGACATACATAATTTAATCAAAAAACTTCCCAGCTTCTGGGAAACTGTTCTGAGTGCATTGCATCCTGTACCTACAGGTATTCTGGAAAAGTTGCAAAATAGCCTTCAAATCAGTGAATACCAGTTGAAAGAACAGATCGGGGAAGTGTCTAAAGTTTTAACAAAAGAAGTAAGTCACCAAAGCGCTACCCATTTAAAGGAAGTTGGTGATATTCCGAGACTGTACAGACGCACCAATCGCAGCTCACCTACATCGCCCAGCGAATACGTTCTGCAGATTCTGACACTTGCTAAATCACTCAGTAATGAAAACATGATAACAGTGGCGCAAGAACCGTATGTCCAGTGTCTATCCGTCATTTATGCAACGATCACTAATCAGTTTTTCTTATCAGTTACTGATGTCCTGAAGTCGCTTCAAAAGACAGAAGAAAGCCTTCGCCGCTTGAAGAAAGTCAGAGACAGAGTGCCTTCGTCGACTGCAAGCGAAGAAAAAGCATCTAGTGACGAAGAAAAGATCAGACAACAACTCGCAATAGACGTGGGCAAATATTATCAAGAGCTAGAACACGCAGACGTGGACGTATCTAAGATAGAAAAGCTAAAAGAGCTGACTGATCTGGTGAAAGTTGTTCCAGAAAAGATTTGTGACAGTTTAAGTAGTCAATAGCATTGTTTGTCTGTTCCATTAGGCTAAAATATATGTATATAAAAAAAGTAAAGGTTACCTTTGAGGATGTTTAATCCGTATACTAGCTTCTAAATGACAACCTGTAGCCAAAAACAATTAAAACTTTTGTTATTGACTGAAATTTTGTTATGACGGACTCAATAATTTACAGACTACAAGAAGTTGTTTTTAAAAATCGTCTTATTTTCTTTTTAGTGCAATCGTGTATTTTCCATATAATGCGTTTTTATTTTGTTTGATTGTTTTGTTTTTTGATTGTTTCTATTTTGTTTGTTTTTATTTTGCTCGTTGTATTTTTTGTTTTTGTTTTTTGTTTATTTTATTTGTACTTATTTGTTTGTTTGGATTTTTTTAAGAGATACTTATTTACTTGTTTGGATTTTTTAAGGGAGATTTACTTTTGAGCTCAATTTCATGTTGTTGTTAATGTCATGAGTTGTTAATTAAAAACATCGATCTGCAGGGAACCAAGATATTTTGAAATGAGACGCGAGTGCAGTTATTGCACCATAGAGACTCTGGCGATGAGGTGGCTCTGTGTCAGAGAATGGCCGCTTTAATTCCAGCTATCTGCTGGCGAGTATCTACGCGTAGTATGGGGAGCTAATTACGGCTTAAATTATACGACCGTTTAACCAACGCCATTGTGTTGCTATAATCTTCCGTAATATACGGCGCGAGGTGCAATTAGAGCCCGAAGAACTGGCCGATAGTCGACGCGTCCGCCCGTATCTGGCGCGTCATCGAGTCACCCACAGCTGACTCCGCGGGGAGCTTAATTAGGAAGATGGACTTACAGATTGGGCGAGCCGTCGGAATCGTACACACGTTACAAGTAGAGCGATAACGACCAGTATTTCGGTGGTGACTGGGGGGAGGTACCAGGAAGAAGACCAACTCAATGATTAGCATTTAGAAGCCCATCAACGGAGCAGCAGGAAGGCAATTTGTCTTTCGTTATTAATGAGGCTCAAAGTGGTTTCCACAAATAATGTCTCCTCACTTTAACACATGCCGCCTTTTCTCAGTGGCTGTTGTTATCTCCAGGTTCGCGTCAACGGTTGAGCCATAAAGTAGAATTAAGGGTAGGAAATCAATTTATCTCCCAAGTACATCATCCAGGCAGGCAGTAAAGAAGAGAAAATGCAGCTCTCTGTTGGAACACTCATCGGAATAAAATACAAAGTACCAGTCTAGTAAAGCAAGTTGTGATAGGCCTAAATGGTTGGATTATCTCCTACCCAATAAGCAGTTTACTTAGGCTATCAAAAATAAAAGTATATTAAGCAATTGTTCTCGAATGTTATGTTATCACCAAATAATTTGAAACACCTCTAGGAAATTAAAAATAATTTCGTATGGTCTTGCAATCTGGTGATGGGGTTTCGATCTGCCACTGTCGTGGTTCGACAATAGTTTAAGGTGGAATCCAAACAACAGAATGCCCCAGCGTAGCTCATATGTTTACGTAGCGCTCTTCAAAACCCCCATCCTATTCGGATTTGAGCCCGGAGCCATAAGGTTACACTCTAATTATTTATGTATTCGTTATATGATAAGATGGCTTCTTTAAGGCAAACCATAGGAATAATTTAAGTTTATAGAAGTCTGGTTGTCCTCTGTACAGCCGTCAAGGCACTTCTTACTCTAAACATACAGTAGATTGTAAGAAGTGCAAGGCAATGTGCATAATTAACAAAAATAATCTGTTCAGAAGTCCAAAGTAAAAAATTCAGTTATTTATGTAGACCATTCCCTGAAGTATTTGGGCGGAACAGTACAAAGCGACATGAAATAGGACCCGTACATTAATTGGATCGTAGTCAGAGCTAATTCTAGGCAGTGATTCGTAGGTTGAATCTTGAAAAATTATAATGTACGAACGAAAAAGGTAGCGTACAAAACTCAGAAGCGTTCATATTTGGACCACCGTTGAGACATTTGTAATCCTAGTCGTAGGGGATTTATTGACAAAATATTGAAAGTACGGAGAAGAGATGCTCAATTCGTGACTTCTTGCAACAGTCCTTATGAATATGTCACAGAATTGATCCGTAGATTGGGCTGTAATTTTCTGGTAGACAGATGTCGTAAGTTTCGTTTGGACTTATTCGTAATCATACGTAGATTAACTTTCATTTATACTTCGTCCACCAGCCTTATATGAATTCTTTTGTGGCTTGTGTAATTCGGGATTTGAATGCTCAGAGTAGAGACTAGTTTTGGTGTAATGCACCATTTTACACTCTCAATTTTGTGAATTGCAGAGCATATATGTAGATTCAGGTAACTTACTATCGTTTCAACTTTTATTGATTGGTTACCTTGATTGAAGTACCCTTTTAAAATGATGGGAGCCATCTATTTTCATGTGTTTAAGTTTTGAAATATATTAATTTTCTCCAAACTTAATTTGTTTAATTACCTTTCCAATTTTCTGCCATCGTTATACCACACACACACACACACACATACACACACACACATATATATATGTATATATCAGTTATTTACGCTCAACGTTTTTCCTTACAATGTATTGTTTTTGTGCTAAACTTACAGTCTTAGACATTTCGTAATCAATGAGCGATTGAAAAAGTCTTATTAATCGGTAAATGAAGGCATATTTCTGGCATAAAACTTTCTTAGATTTTATCAGAAATATTTCAAAATGAGTAAGCGTTTTCATGGATTAAGCCCGCTGAGTTTCACTTCAACGCTTTCAGTGTTGGGGACAATAGCTGAAAGATATCTTGTGACGCCTTCCTACTTTTGGATATGGCTAAGTGATTAATGCCGACAGCAATGAGATGTCAGCTCGCCTCGAACCTGACAGCTGCCCACAATACAGTAATTCAGTTGGACTAAAAAGCAGCAATCGCCTGCGACCTGACGTAATTACAGACGGTGCTGCAGCCATTCTCTCGATTAGCCAGAGGCGTTATTAATGGTATACGGATAGCGACGTTCCATCCAGTATTGGCTACGCTCAATTCGGTGACACCTGGTATAAAAGACGAAGAATGATCGGAAACGCTCCAATTTGGGATTATAGCACTAAACGGCGATTCTTTGAAACAATTTTTCACGCGTATCGACTGTTCCATCTGACGCTTGGTCGTAATACGGAAAGTAAGAAATTCACGAGAGTCGTTTGTATGAGGCAAGAAGAATACTTGCTTATCTGGATGGCAGGTAATTAATAGTTGTCATTTAAATGACAAATTATAACTGAATTACTAGGTTTAGTCTTGTAAGGAGTTAGAAACAGATTAAGCTGGTATAAGACAAGAACTACAAGATAAAAAATTTAATGTAGTGAAATAAGACTGTTAAATATTTTAATGGTTACTTATACTTTTTCATTTATTTTTATTAATAGCAAAAGTAGACCGAGTTGTACTAAATACATGGTATGGTAAAGCAGATCTTTCACATTTGTTTGTTCAACTTGAACAATGACGTAATAGGTTTGAGAGCTTCCAAACAAAATAAAAGTTGCATCACAGGAAATTATCCATTTTGTGATCAAACAAAGGACAGCTTTATAATAACACATCTGTTTGTACAATATTCCTAGTGCTAGTAGTAAATGGAGATGGTTATAAGTTGTTTGTAGTGTCTTCTTGTCTACAACATGGATTGCCATGTAAAATTTCAATATTACTTTGGTGCAAAAGAAACGGCAGTTAAGATAATAGTTAAATAGGGAAGGGATATTAACGCACGAGAATTGTATAAAATTACATCCTGATGTCAATGATAAGTAGGGTTCGGATCTTTTTGACCAAAAAAATATGCAGGCAAATTCGACCTTAAAAAAGTGTAAATATGACCAAAAAAAAAGAAAAAATATGGCCGAACATTTAAATTTACTATACATCAAAACATGCTCAATTAAATATCATTTATTTTATTTAGTACTGTCACTTTCACGTAGACAACATAATTTTCTTCCACGCACTCGGTGCAGTGAAATATTTTCCAGCATGGCGGCACTCACTGATTCACTGCAGATTTAACACTGATTGGGGAATTATTTTGAAAAGTACTGGCGATAGTGAGACATTGATTGACTCGGATCCACATAGGAGTAGTGCTGATGCATTGTCGAGATTAAAAGGCGGGCAGAACATTAACTTTTATACAGTGACAATAATGTATAACTTCAATTCTTGACTAGTGAATTCTGACTAATTCAGTGACAATTAGTTTTGTTTTTCCCTCCAATGTATAATAGGAGTACCGTTCTGCGAATAATTATCTTAATTTCTTCTCACCCATAACTTCTAATGAATTCCCGGCATTATTAAAAATTACCAGAATTTTTCCTCATAATATGACCATATGGCCTTACATATTACGGTAATATGACGAAAACTAGGAAAAATGACCTGAATTTGCATATATATATGCTATATAAAATACATTAAAATAAAATCAGAAACGTCTAATCAGCGTTTAATTCAACATTACAGTTTAAAAAGAAAGCAGGAAAAAATACGACTTGTCCTAAGGATCCGTACCTTACTGATAAGGTATCAAGCATTTTGTCTCCGCCCAACGGAATCTGGGAATTCATTCTTACGGGCTCAAGGCAACCTGGGAATAGTAATTAGTTCAGTAATATAATAATTCCGTGTGGTCGGAATGACCTGGTGACAGGGTTTCTACTGGCCGCGCATTCCGTCCTGTCGTACCCGCCTTAACCTAACCCGGCAATCCTACCGGGTACGGGGGACCTACAGTTTAATGTGGAATCCGAAGCACGGAAGGGTTCTGGTGTACTTCACATTGCACATCAGGCTGTACCAGAGGTGAAGTTCTGATTAAGTGCCACTGAAAATCCCCGCCGAGACAGGGATTCGAACCGGGGACCTTTTCGATTTCCAGTCAGACGCCTTAACCACTGAGCCACCAGATCGCTTATTAGTTCAGTGATTTCGTGAGTGAACTCGTTATGTATGATGCTGGTATCCAGCCTGGTAAAGGTTACGTAATGATGATGAATATCTTTGGCTCCAACGAAGTGAACCATAACAAGTTTGTTACAAAAAGATCTACACGCAGAACACCATTACAATCCAGTCATGTGATCTTCCAGACCAAAAATTCAATCCGTAGCTTCTGTCAGTGTACTACTGGTACTCGAACAAGATAAATCACAAGCTGAACACTAGAGGGCGTCACAGTATTTTTAGGGAGTTCGGCTACAACCAGCTCACATATTCATTCACAGGTTAAAATTTACTATTGCATCTCTATATTTGGACATATTTTTTTTCTCTCGGCCCAGCCACCTTAGAATCACGTGCCTCCGGCTTTCTGTTTACACATGTGGCCAGTGTGAATAATGAGAGGAAAAAAAAGGAGGGGGGAGGAAGGATCTGATCCTGCCCGAATTCATAACGGGTTTGTTACATCTGGCGTAAAGTCTGTGTTACGACCTGTCTGCGAAACGTATAACTGTTTGTGTTCCGTATGACGAGTGCATTTTTGTTTGTGGAAAGTGTAGTTGATGAGTCGGAGATTGGGGATTGTGCCAACTATCTTCAGGAAACCGCCTGAAAATCGCAATCAAACGGCCGTTGCGTGGGGACCAGGACACGAACATGGTCCCGCTGTACCTCCCGAACCAGTAAAAAAAATGCAAAAAAAAAAACAGAAAACGTATTGCGACTTGGACTTTGAAATGAAATTCTTTTGAATAAAGTCAGTATTTGTTGTAGGATTCAAAACATTAGAGAAAACCATTCTGTCTCCTACTTTTTCCAGGGATGCCTGGATTGTATTTGCAGACAACATTATTTCTAAGATTTATCTGCTCAGCCTTGTCATTACTGCACAATTCGTGGTTTACCATCATTGTCTCTGGCGATATGTTTCTTCCGATTGTAATGCTTAGCTGTTACCATACAACACTACTGAAAAAGTGATTAAAATGGAACTGACAGAGACAGACATAAACTTACAACTAAAAGAAAGTATTTACCTGCAGTAAACTGCATACAATCATAACACATTTGAAATCATATTTTTACATAATATATATATATTTTTTTTTTGAACCGAAAAGTGGGGGTCACCGGTTTTGGAAGGGTAAGACCTAAAAAAAAATCTCAAAAAGTTTGCCAGAGCGATTTGTAGGGGGGGGGGGGGGTCTCACGGACCAGATCTCACCAGAGGGAGGGAGGGGTCGGACCAAATCTCACTAAGTCTCACCAGAAAAGGGGGGGTCCGGAAATACGTAAAAACACCTCACGTAATTTATGGATGCCCCTATCCATTGTGTTTCATCAATATTTGGTGTTATCCTAACGATCTCTCTTTGTTTCCGCTTATAATTATCAGATAGTTTGCCGTACAATGCCAACACAGCTACAGCCACTGAAATAAATAAAAAAAAAATCCATGTTAGAGCCGGCTGCGCATGCGCCATTGCGTGTCTACATATGGAGCATGCGCAATTGTGTGTCGCCCCAGCGTGACGTAACTAGTTATCACCTCATATCTCATCTAGTATTGGTAATAGCTGGTGACAAGATGTTGAGGACGATAAGAAAATCAATTTTGCCCTTTTAGCCTAAGCAGCTTTTTCGACAGATTTTAATGAATTTTTCTGATCGGCAAACACAGTGAATTTCCGGGCGCTGCGGTTTATTCGGAAACACGTGGCTGCCGTAGTGGAGCTGTGCCGCGCCAGCAGGTACTCACACGAGCCGCCTTGTTAGAGCACTGTGGCCGAGGACCGCCTCATTATTTTCATCCCCCGGCACTTGTCGCGCGACACGCGTGTCTGCGCCCTGGGTGACGAGAGCCCAGGCACGGCCGCTCATTACGGATCCAGGGTCTCTCGACGACACCTTGAGGCAGGAGGAGCGACGCGCCGGCACTCTCACGCTCAGTTTTACCGTTCGTTGCACAATCATAAACAGGCAATTCTCGGAGCGCAATACGCTTCTCTCGCGTCCCAGAGGTTCAAGTGCTGGGACAGCACGCAATTAAGGCATTACTCGAAATGGTGTCAAAAAGTTAAGAAGCTGGGGAGTTTCCATCATTAAGGTATCGTCTTTAAACACCTGAATAAAGCTAAAACCAGCACACAATTTTAACACAAATGCTAACTACCCGACTGCGACCGTGCAGCACAGTAAGTAATGTAATGTATAAATATTAAATAGCCACTTTATAATTAAGAATAAGATGGATATAATACACTCACGAACCAAAATATTATGACCACCTGCTTAATAGCTAGTTGGTCGACCTTTGGAACGCAATGCTAAAGCGATTTGGCGTGGAAATGATCCGGCAAGTCCTTGGTAGCTTTCCCGAGGTATCTGTCACCAGATGCCTACGCGCAGGTCACTCAACTTTCTAAAATTACGGCCTGTGGTTTGTGGGCCATATCGTCCCAGATGTGTTCTGTAGGTTTGAGACCAGGCGAAATTGGTGGCCAAGACATCAAAGTTAGTTCAATAACATGCTCCTAGAAACCAATGTAGCAAGATTCTGACATTTTGTGTGTGTATGTGGGTTTTTTTTTTTTTTATTTTTTTTTACTTATGGCTTTACGCCTCGTCGACGTCTTGGTCATTAGAGGCGGGATGGGACTGGGGACGAAGAACGGGAAGGAATTCGACCATGGCAGTTTGAAGAAAGCATCCCGGCATTCTCCTGGAGTGATTTGGGGAAACCATGGAAAACCGAAATCCGGATTCCCGGACGGTGATTCGAACCCGCGTCCTCCTGAATGCGTGGCCAGAGCGTTAACCGCTCACCCACCACGCTGTGTGTGGCATTGTGATACGGGCAGATATCCAACTGGAAGATGCCATCGCTGTATTTGAACACATGAAGCATGAAGAAATCTAGTTGATCACAGAGTCATGGTGTCTTCGATCACTACCCCACGTCCCCGGGAAGCTCAGGTGAATGTCCCCCATAGAATAATACTGCGCGGCCTGCGTCCATTGTGTTCACCTGGAAGTCGGCGAATCCGGACACGATCATCGACCTGGCGTAACGGAATGCGTGATTCAATCGACCAAGAGACACGTTCCCACTGACCCACGACCCAGTCTCGATGATCTCGTTTCCACTTCAGTCGTAACGGACGATGATGTTGGGTCATCATGGGACACGTAGGGGCCGTCTGCGGCGGAGCCCCATGTTCAGCAAATTGCACTGAACGGTATGCTCCTAAACACTTGTGCCTGCACCAGCATCGAACACTGCCGTCAGATCTCTCACGGATCGCCGCCAATCCTGCTTTACAGAGCGAGCCTCCGACCTCCACGTTCTGTGATGAGGCGTGGATATCCACCACCTTGTCATCTACGTGTGGTATCACCCTCTTTCAACTACTTACCGTAGATGCTCACTACAGTAGAACGCGAACGGCCGTCCAGCCTCACCGTTTCCGAGATGCTCGTTCCCAGCCGCCGGGTCATATCAATCTGCCTTCCGTTAAGACGACTTTCAATCTCATGTTTTGGCTCATCAGTGTAGAGGTATTATGGTGCTACCCACCAGTGTGGCTCATTGAGCTGAGGCGGCGAATACTGCATCGCGGAGGTACAACGGGGCCGGGCACGAGCTCAAACCCTTGCGTACCGGCAGTACTGACTGAAGGGGAATGCTGGGACGGTTGCCAATCTCAACCTCATAAACTACACATTTCACCCCAAAAAAAAAAAAAACAACATTATCATACACGGGACATTGTTACGTGTTTCGCAAACAGATGGCAAGACTTCGCTTTCTCCTTTAGTAATTAGTACGAGCTGCAGTAGCTATAAAATGCCTGGTGTCAGCAAGGACATGCAGATGTAAAATAAAAGCTAACTCCTAATTTCACCACGCCAATGATTAGTAAAAGTCATTATAGGCAACCGATCCCTAATGTTGTGAAAATGTGGTGAAGGAGAAGAAAATAGATAGTCTGCTGTTACAAGGAAAGATCAATAAAAACAGAATCGTATCTACGGCATTTGTAGATTTGAATAAAGGGTTTGATAAAGGAGGAATTTTTAAACAGTTCACGTCTATACGTTGAAATTTTTTCTCCCTCCATGGACTAAGCAGTTTCATTTCATTTGCTCCCTTCATTATAGTAAAATCAAATATTCAGATGCCTCCCAAAGGTTTACTTTATTCTTGGTCTGTGTAAATTTACAAAAGAGATTATTTCTGTCTCTTTTCTCTTGACCTGCATAAAAGTATCTACAAAAGCGTGAATTTTCAAAGACTGTCATCTGCCATTCATTGTATTTGTTGAAACAATTTCTTTTGATATTCCTCCGTCTTATTGCCTACCATGGTAATATCTGAGTTCTTGATACGGTATTTTGTTTTCATCCGTATTCCCCGTCCGGGCATCCAGATTTGAGTTTTCCAGGGCTTCCCAAATCACTCCAGGCAAATTCCAGGATGCTTCCTTCAAAAGGCCATTGCCGAATTCCTTCCCGTTCCTTGCCCCCATCCTTTCCCTTCTCTAAAGACCTCACAGTTAAGAGACGTAAAGCAGTTTTAAAAAAATCATCCGTATTTTCTTTTATGTACCACAGAAAGTTTAATTATGACGAATAAATTGTTTTCATGTCTTGGGGATTGTCTGGTGGTTTGTTGTTTACTTGCCCACACAAATCATTACAAACTTAGACAGGAAAATACCGATAATTGTAGAACAGGCTAAAAATGGACGCGGAAGAATAATCGATAATCTTTATCAACTGGACCCTTATAAAACTAGAGAAGAAAACTGAGATTGAATTTGAGGGTGCAGATTGAAACTAGATCGTAGCGACTATGTTGAAACGAACAGACGATCGATTGCATCAAACGAGTCGAAAAGTGTGGACAGGAATAAAGAAGAGTTTTATGACACCGTTGAACAACTGTTGTAAACGTGATTTTCGTTAAACTAGATTTTTACTGGTATACTGTAAACAATATTTTAAAACTTATTTGGTAAAGTGTCACTATATCGGGCCAAACAATTTGAATTATAGCAATATGTGCTGGCGAGCTTCAAAATGGTCTGATAACACAGTATATCAGTCGACATAACATCGGACCAAAGGCATTCTCCACAAAACATTTATACAACAGCCAGTTGATAAGTTTTTATAATTGACGTTTCGTAGTACATGCTGTACAGCAATTCGCAAGGTTGTGGCCAGATCAAATCGTGTCGAGTATCATTATTAAGTGTTTTTGGCAGGTTTTCGTAAAAAACCTGGAAAATCCTAGGGTTGACCAACAGATCTTCCTCAGCACTAACCATCTTACGAAACACAACCCATATCAGTACAGATTATATGCGATTCGGGGTTATGTGCCTACACTCACTTTTCATCGGCATCTTAAAATACTTTCCACATCTTACGTCCAGTTGACATAGTAAAGATATGATACCGCTAGGCTTAATTTATTCCACTCAAACTGTGTCACAGCGAAACGGAGATAATATTGTGAACTCACATGGCAGCCATCCTTTTATATGAAAAGACCTGGAAAACACTGCTACTTGTTTCTTCACTAATTACTCTGTGAATGTTATTCATAGTGGTGCAGTGATTATAAAATCATATCGTCTGTAGTATTCAAAGTGCGGCTTCTCATACAGGATAATTCAGAAGGAATGGCAAATATTGAAGGAGGTAGTAGTATGAACAACATTGAGTAAAAAAGTTCATATCAACATGTGTCCGATTTCCATTGAGATGCTGGAATGTTATGCATAAAATAAACCTCAGAAAATGATCAAGAGCCACAAATAACTTATTGAAGTGCTTTATTCATGCAAAAAATAAAATACCACCATCGACTTCAATACACTTTGCAGCTCTCTTCGCAATAGTACGTGTTGTTCTTTTGAGTATGTCTTGGTGTACTTTTATGGGATTTTTGAAAATTTAATTTAAACCGTTGTAAGATATGTCCGTGTTTTTGCATGAATAAAGTACTTCAGTAATTTATTTGTGTGCTCTAGATCATTTTATGAGGTTTATTTTATGCATAATATTCTAGCACCTGTATCTCCAAAACGGATTTAAATCGGAAACATGTTTATATGAACTTTTTTACTCAACATTGTTCATGCTACCACCTCCTCTAATATTTATCATTCCTCCTGAATCACCCTGTATGTATATATACTTTGGTGAGGCCCTTCAAAGAGTATCGGTGACAAAGTGGTTGGAGGAGGTGTGAAGGAATGCAGCTAGATAGGGTTGTGGAATTTGCTATAGAGTAAAATCAGTGACTAATACTATAAAGGAGCTGATGGTAGGAATTGATACAGAAGGAGACAGGTATACAGTGTAGAGAATGAGTATAATGCATTCGTTGGTGTTGAAGTCTGGGAGAACATTAGACGAACAATTAGAAGTAGTACGTGGAAGTGCAGACACCAAAACAATAAATTAACACTTGATTTGAGACATAAGGGAGTGGGAAAATTTCCACTTCTAGGAAAGCGAATCGAGAACTAAGATGTTGAAGAACATTCCCTCAAATAGTGAAAGACTTTAAACAAAAATGCGTATACAGCAGTTAATTTGATCTCGGCGTCGAAGTTATTACTACAAATTCAAGTAATGATGATAAAGATTGTAGTAATGATAACTCAAGTCTATTGCGTCATCAGCTACGTCACTAAAGCGAAAGAAAGTGGCACTATTCGTATTGCGGACATAGCTACAACTTCTATTTCCTTAGGCAGAGGTGTGATTTGTCTATTTGATTGCGAATTGTATAAGTTTTGTTCAATGAGTGTTGTGGTAACCCATATGTAAAAATTGAATCTATGTGGCCGAAATTGGGGTGTATTGCCACATCTGGCCAGGAGAATCGGAAACAACCTAATAACCGAAATCAAATTACGACTGTCATATGAACTTGTGCAGATCGTAGTTACGTCCATAGATCATTAACTATGGAATTTGTAGCACTCAGCCTGTCTGAATGATCAACTTGTAATCTTTGCCGTGGAAAAGACATAATCACAGAGGAAGGAGGTGGGCACGGTGTACTGATGTTCCTCATAAATGCGATTTTAAGAATTGAATGAAAATGTTTTCCATGGAGACTGCAGACAAAATTTGTTCCTTTGGGTACGGCAGCGACTCCTCGGAATTGGGCGAACAGCTACGTGTGGAGCTGGGCCCGTTATCTTCAGGCAGATAGCGGGTCTCTTCACAGAGGACAACGGCCTACAGGCCGCCGAGGTCAAACACACCTGGAGGCTACACCAGGCTCCAGGCTGCTACGAACTCTACTCACAATCTGACAAGTGTCTCTACATCTGACTGAGCAGGACCACTTATTCAGTAACTAGCAAGCAATCTCTTTAAACATAGGCCCAGTAACGAAATATCGGAATAACAATTCATAGCCTGAATGGAACTAACATACAATTTTATAGTATTACAGCACTTGCTGCACCGAGTAAAGTAAGAACTAAATATTCGTTGCTGTCTACTTGGGAAACAATCAGATGAACTCCTAGCGAAAGTGTCCCATTGCTGAGCGAAAGGTTTATTTCGAAATGTTTCGCAATCAGAGGAAAATGTTTCTTAAAGAACTTGTTGTCAGTTCAAGTAACTCATTTTCGCTGTTCTTGGAGGTAAGGCAGCTATACATTCGCGATATCCTGCAGCACTCAATGGAGAGTGAAAATGTAAATGATCACTGTGAATCTATACTTTCTACTGCCCTTAGTGAACCGCATTGCGTGGAGTAGAAGTAGTAAAGGCACAGAATAAGATACTATGATAAAATTAACATTTGACACTCCATAACTTTTCTATTAATTACTGTAATTAAAATTTGAGATACAAAGGAATTTAAATTATAACGTGAAAGAAATCTATAAGAATCATAGTAGATAGAATTCGGAGGAACTTATTTTAATTTACAAAACTGATTTCTAAAGTAAGAGCGAAATGAGAAACCAGATTCGTATTATAAAGAATGGAAACTCATAATGGAGTTATAAAAGCTAGATGTACGAACTAAGCTTTCTAATTCGAGTGAAAATTCGTGCTTTGGAAACACCAGATAAAAAGTAAAATCAAAGCATTTTAAATGTGGTGGGCATGGAATAATACTGAATATAAAAATGTTCATATAAGGCACCATATTTATACATTCTGGAAATGATATATGAAGACAGGAATTAGCTAAATAAATTTCATGAAAGCAGAAATTAGGATAATGAGTTGCGGTTGTTGCGTTTTTTTTAATTATTATTTTTAAGTGGAATTTGGTTATATGGTGCAGTTTAAAAAAATCAGAGCAAGATTAACATTTTTAGTATACTTGGCACAAAATAAAGATGTAGGTTGGTTGGGGTATGTAGAGATCAAAGGGTTATCTCGGGATAGGAAAAGATAGAGAATTGCATCAGATCTGTACAGAGTCTAATGACCGGGCTTTCTAAAGAGCTTGCTAATATTCCGCTTCAAGAGTCCTTTATAAATATATGTGACGAATTCTGTATTCCATTTATCTGCAGTATGTGTCACCATTTTTAGTATTGTTTAAGTAGTATTATCAAGAACTGGAAACGCCAGGGAACTTAAATTTTTCTTCGTGTGGAACTCAGGACTCTTCGGTCTGCATATTGTTAGTACTGGTGAGTTCAAGAAATGTAAACAAAATCAAGTAAGCTCCCATCCCACGTAAGGTTTTAGGCGGTTTTGCATAAGCTCTAGTCAAAAGCTGTAACAACCCAGAAGTTCTGCCTCAAAAATCGCACATTTCAGAAACTAAATTAACAAATAACAATCACCACAAAACCTATACGCTCGACGTTACCACACTCGCACTCACCGGAAAAGTATCATCAATATATCTCTGAAGGTGGTTGGTTATTGAGAGTCATATCTCTAAGACAAGTATCCGATCTGGATTACAGCTTGATCCTCGCATTTGAGAAGGCGTGGGTTCATATTCCCGTCCTACCGTAGGCCTACAGATTTCGTTTTTCCATGGGTTTCCTTCATAAACAAATCAATCAGTCCTACCTATCTTTAAATGTGGCTAACCATCCTGTTTCTACTTTCTGTAATATTTTTCTGTAATCGTCATTCTGTTCTCTTCATTTACAAAACATGTTAACTATGCACTAAAACTATTAAAAATTAGAAAATCTGGCTTTGTCGCAGTTCCGTTTCTGAAGAATGGCCCCTGCTCTGATTCATAGCATATAATCGAAGTGACGCAAAGAGCTCCATCCGGCATGTGGCCCGTTCAGTTGTCAATAGTTTTACCTAGGTAATGGAAGATTAAGATATGGGAATATGTGTAAAAATAGGCAGAAGGTATGGAATGCTCCTAATTTGAAGTTATTAGCTGAGTTAAATAATTAGTTATATTATGTCGGTAAAATATTCATGTAAGATTCTCTTAACATGATGTATAAAGTTACCTTGTGTAACGAAACGAAGAAACTCGCATATTTGCAGATTACAAACCTTAAAATCCGAAGTGGGATTGTATAAAATATTTGATGCGTTGAAGTAGATCTAAATATGGATGGAATAACGTCCTAATCAATTGAGGTGTATGGCATATCAAGGCGTTGGAGGGTGTTGCACTCTATAGCAACTTACTTCGTAAATTTAGCTGAGGTGGTTTTTCCTTCCTTTCCCCAGTGAGAAAACTATTCGTTACTGTCACAGTATGCATAGATGAATTTGATGGTAATGTGTATCGTGGTTGAGAGATAAAATAAATGAAGAGAATATAACTTGGCGCCAGCCTATTCAGGTCTTCTTTTCCGAAGGGCACGAAATTGACCACCAAGCTTAAAGTCCCCGTCCGATTGACGAGTTATCATCCTCACTATGGCGAGAGATTCACTGCAGAGGAATTGCTGTTTAAACCCAGCAGTTTGGTAGAAAAAATGTAGCTTAGGAAGCCAGCACCACCCATTTTTACCCTGCTGACCTAATCCAAATCGATGGAACTGGTGATCAACCGAGCTAATCTAGTCTCGTGATGCAGACCCCGTAAGATTTTGTTAGCTATCTTGGCCACAAAGGAGACTATAGACCATTCAGTTAACAGACGTGGCTCAAAGTTAGTCTGCTCCATCCACACTCTGTTGCCCTTACCCCTGCCTACGGAGGCGAAATTTGCCACTCGCTTGTTGGACACAGCGTTCAGCTGGAGAGGTAGGAAGGGAGGGGACGGCGAAGTGATGAGCGAGGCCGGTGGAACATAACCTTGAGCCGCCGGCATGGAGTGAACAGAGTATAATTAAATTAGTACACATTATCAAACAGAAACCTCACTGATGTTGGAAGTGTGAGATTTTGCTATTGTGAGTGTAAGAAGCTATCGTCCTACACATTCGTGGTTCCCATTGTTTCGGCAGATATCTGTTGGAATCCTGCGCGACTGTTGCGTCAGGGCTCCCACTCGAACGCGTTACGTGACTGAAAATGCGGACTATTGAGCCGCGACGACCTACGCCAACTCATTTAGACGGCGGGCACTGACTGTATAGAGTTCAATACAAGTTGCCCGTCACTCCTCGCAGGGGCGTTTACACGGCCGATACAATGGCCGCTTTGTCGCCCGTCAGCCACAAGGCCGGGACCTGCTGCGTCAGTCCACGCGCTCCACTCTCAATCGGCCAGAACACGGCGATCCAGAATTGAATCCCTCAGCTAATATTTTACAACACGGCGAGGTTGTGAAATTGCCAAGTCAGAGGACTGGTACCTGCTGGAAGCAGTAATCGCAAGTCCAAGCAGTGAATCGCTTTGTATTTTTCTCTCTAAATTTAGTATAGGCGAAGTCTGAAGGGGTGGCCGCGTATCTCGTGCAGCAAAGCATCTTACTGCGGCCAGAACCAACGGGGTTTGATTCCCCACGATACCGAGAATTTTTTTTTCGAAGTTGAACGTATGGAACGGCTCGTTACGTCCATTCAGCCTGCTATACAATGAGGAGGTAAAGAAGAATGGAACACGGTGCTGACCCGGTACATCATTGTAGTGCCAATAGTTGTGACTAGGAATGTGAACCTCTACCTCCGCGCATGATGGGAAAGCGGCAACCAGCTAAAGAACCTCCGTGATTTTTACCTGTGTGAAGTTATAGACAACGGAAAATGGTGGATTTAAGATTTAGAGCTATTGTAAAGCACCTACCAGTAGTAAAGTGATGGCTGTAATCTTTATTTATCGGTATCCTGAATATAATTATATGTCTATCCATTAAATGGAATCAAGAATTGTGTTCCTGGATGGAAGAATTAATAAGGGAAGGATTCGAAGTTTGGGTAGGCGAATATGAGGATTGCAGTGACACAGAATATTTTGACTGTTCGAGTTCATTATTCCAGTGAGTAACTCTGTCGTTTGTTTACAGTCACAGATCAGATTGTTCACAGATGGCTTAGCGCTGTACAGTAGGATTAGACTGAGAGAGGATTGTAAACAGCTGCACGGGGATCTTTGCCGGGATAACCAAGCGCGGGGGGGGGGGGGGGGGGGGGGGTGGGGGGGGGGGACATGGTATATATGCAGATAAATGAAAAAAAGAGTCAGCTTATTAGGTACACAGAGAATTGAAGGTTTTGTAGTATTAAATATACTGTGAACTTAGTTTTTTTCTGTAGAAATTGCTATTTAATACTCTCTGAAATAGATATGATAATAAAGCTGGAATTGGGCATGCTAGAACATTTGACAAGCTAATGAGAGTGATGGGTATATATAGAGCATAATGGATGAGAATCTGACCAAGAATTAATAGCCTGCGGGAGTAAAGAAGAGTACCATCAATATAAAATGAACTCGATTTCAGAAATAAGGGAATGGTAAAGTAAGTTGTCCACTGTTGTTAAGGTGGTCGTGGACTGAAATTAGAAATCGGCTGAGTTGCTGAACAGATTACCTGAAAGAATGAAAAGATTTAATGCAAAAATGTGCAAAAAGTAGGACCAAACGTATTCCTATTAACGATAATAATAACGTGTGCTTGGGTTCTCAAATATCTTATATTTCGAATTAAAAACAATCAGTGGCCTATTTATTCAAAACTGTTAACTTTCGAACGGTATACCTAGGGTTCATATCTCGATAAGATATCCAATTTTTTACCAAATTTCGTGTCTTTAAAAAGGATGTAAGTAGTCTCTTCACTAATGAGAGACAATGCGACTGGGTGTAATTGTCTGAAAAAACAATATTTGAAGTGGTTCTGCTCGGAATGTTTGCAGTCAGTCTTGAAAGCGGCGTCTTCTTTAGAAACCGACTGACGGATTATCAGGTTCTCAACCTTCATGAAATCCTAGCTACTTGTTTCTCAAAATAAGCCCATCTATTTATATGTAATTACATTCCATGTTGACTGATTTAAGATTTTAACAGCTTTATCGACAAAGATTTAATGTGATATAGGAGCAATTGTTATTAATTGTAACTGATACTAAAAAGAAAATTATGTGATGCTAGGTGATGACATGTTTTTGTAATGAACTGATCGAGAGAGATTTGAATATAATACCGAATCTGAATAAGTTAGAAAAACATCGAATTAAAGTGTCTTGAATCTGAATACAAAGGAAGTAATTCGTGAAGCAGGCACAGTGAAGAATATCTCTGACAGCACAATAAGTCAGACTGTTTTGAGTATAAACGCGTCAGCCTTCACCGGAAGGAAGGAAGGGGAAACAGAGCTTGGCATCAGATACGAGGGCCGGGCAGGTTGCACCAAATTGGGGGTTGTCTTTTCGTTGACAACCGCCTGGCCAATTTAATTCATTACCGTCCTAGGGAATCATCGAGGAATTACGGCTGACTTTTGGCCGCCCCATCTGATAAAACGCAAGCATACCTGCGGTCCCTCTTGGTGGCGAGTGAGCTTGGGACACGTCGACTGATTGGGGGGATGTCCGTTATGCAGTCATCAATGACGTTACACACCCCGACTGAATCTCTACGTGTAAGGATCAACGAATTCTCCGGGAAATTTAGAATCTTCTATTGTTACTGATGGGTCTCATTTATACCTTTAGGTGACACCTGAGATAGTTTCAGTTCATGGCTTTATAACGGGTTCTTTGTATAGCAGTATCATTTACGGGATCAAGGTCTATTTACTTTTTGTAATTTTAATAATTTTTTAAATTATTAATTCAATTACTGGTTAAAATGCCGTAAAATAGTGTAAATTACAGAATATAAAAGTAAACTGGTCAAATTAAATAGGCCTCGGATTGTAGTTGTCAAAGCTGTTCCTGAAGAGAACATCATGCAGATAGGCTCTGAAGAGTTCTTGGTACCTCCCTAATCTTTTCAAATTTCATAATGTGATTTTGAGGGCGAATAAATAATCTCCTTGGTCCTTAGTTTTCGTCTCTAATTTATTGTACATAACATTACCTATTATCGAGACTAAAGAGTGATGTTTTACTTGTGGTGCGGTGTTGACGTATAGTCATTCTAGAAACTGGAACGAAACATCAATTGATGAAATTGTAATAAAGTTGCCGTTGCATGATTCGTCCAGGGCCAGAAGTGTGCAGCATTTCCGCAAGTAAAATGGTGTATTAATATATCAACATTTCCGAGTCTGTTGATTTTAAAGGGATTTGAAAAAATTTCTCGTTTTTGGGTATAACGTTATTGACAACATTATACCATAGAGCTTGTATTTCGGCAGTAATATCTCTATGGATGATATTAGACAACATGTTCCCCCAACAAATATCCATGAATTTTGTTTAAATCATATTTATCCGTCTGTGAGCTCTCATAGTTCAGTAGAAATCATTGGTCCTTACATGTATGTTGTCCTTTCCAACTGTGATGATTTGCAATGAATGGATATAGGAAGCAATGTGTACCAGTACTTATAAATACCTGCCTTACAGCAAAACAAAACCTACTTTACCCAGCGTGGGTGGTGTAACGGCTAGCGTTCTGGCCTCGCATTCGGGAGGTCGGTGGTTCGAATCCCCGTCCGGGCATCCAGATTTGGGTTTTCCATGGTTTCCCAAATCACTCCAGGCAAATGCCGGGATGTTTCCTTCAAAAGGCCATGGCCGAATTCCATCCCATTCCTTGCTCCCCATCCTTTCCCGTCTCTAAAGACCTCGCTGTTAGAGAGACGTTAAGCAGGAAAAAAACCTATTTTGAGAGTATATGTAGTTGTTTAGTTATTTTTGAAGATAGTTATTGGTTGTATGTCTCTATTCATATATTTTTAAAAAAACTTTTAGATAAATACAGATATTATTCAACGGTTGACTGATCACACAGCTATTTGCTAAATCTTTTGTTAGCTGACGTAGGCCATGATGGATTAAGGCATTCATAAAAATATCTGAACTATTAGATTCACATAGTTAAACATGGTCCTTAACTGGACTAGAAAAATATACAGTAACACTATCTGAGAGTGGAGACACGACAGTTTCAGCCAAAAATGTTCATCAGTTGTTTTTGACATCCAGCTCTCCCGTTCTGCGTAATTAAGTTCCTCACGCAGGCATGTATTAATCCTGGTGTTACTAAAAAGGGTCTGTATGGTGTTTACAGTGAGTCTTCCTTTTTAAACTGGAAGAATTGGACAAACTTTTTTAGCTGGAGTGATTACGAGCCACATGCAGGTCAACTAATGGAAGTGTTGTCAGCTGAAAATTTTTCTCTAGTCGAGCGTGACATATTGTAGTACAGGCGTTTCAAGATGAAGAAAATCTCAGCATCGACAGAACTTTTGAATACGTTGGCTCATTACATGTGTAATGAGACTCTTTCCATGAGCGAGGTCAGCGTAAGATGAGTTTATCACATACTGTCTGCCCTCAACAACACACGAACTTCCATGAAAGGATCCTGAATAGTAGCCGTCGCAACCAAGCGGAAATACTGGAGGCTGTTATTACAGTGGATCAAGCTGCAGTTCTGCTCTATGATCATATTCAAAAACTAGAATCCATATACAACGGACCGAGGTTAAGGGAAAGAAAGGTGATACAATGGAGCAAAAAGATCATCAGTAAGAATTTTGTGGGTCTAAAGGTATCTTAATGATTGGGTTAATGATTGAGCTCTAAGGGGAGAATTGTGACAGTTAATGAGTAGTAATATGCCAGGTTGCAGTACAAAGTGTTCGATGCCATCGAGAAGTAGAGCTGCTGAAAGCTAGATCGAGGAGCTCTTCTACTGCACCATTGAGCACCACATCACATAGTCTCATTTGCCAAGGCAGTTGTGAAGGATTGCTTGTCTTAGGAACTCCGTCACTCATCTTACAGTCAAGGCCTACCCACCAACGCCTGTAAAATATTTTACAAATTCAAAAGGACCTGCGACGTAGGAAATTAAAAAATGAAGTGCTGAAGTGTACCGTTCATGAGATCTTTACCGGATGAAGCTGTTCTGAAATGTTATTTCCAAAATGTAGTAAATCTCTTGAAGTACTTGCGTAGTAAGATTAAACATGTCCTGGTAGTGTTGTTTCTATCATCTGTGGAACATGGTTGGAATGGAAACTTCTAGCACCTAGTGTATGAGGGATTTTTCGTTTCTTTCCTTTTGACACTCTATCTCCTTTAGCTCAGCAATGTGGCGTTAAAATATCAGCATTTCACATCACAAATGACACACCTCAATTTCGTTAAATTAAAACAGAAGCTGTTAATTTAGTCAACAACGTAATATAGTAACTGTCGATGGTGGAACCAGAGGGAGAAAAAGGGGGGGGGGGTTTCTGAGGGGCTCAAGCTCTCCCCAAAAATTCTAGGTCCAACCCGGATATTGTAATGTTGGAGATTTTTCTTAACTCTACTATTCTTTTAAGGGCGGCAATCTGAAATAAAATGTTGGCATGAGATTTCTGTCGTCGACCCCCCACCCTCCTATTTCGGCTCATATTATCCAAGGAGACTATAAAGCCTACCCTCTCCCGATTCAACCCTCCGTCCCAAACCAAAATCCTGAATCCATCACTGGTAACTGTAGATTCACGTACAAAAGAAAACGTTTGTCTTACACTTGTATATCATATCATTGGCTTAGTACGACTTCTACGGGTTTCTGATGTTAAGACCAGTGCTAGGGGCTGAAAAGCTTTACTTATTTCGAAAATTTTGTTGTTTCGTTGCTGTGATAAATATGTGCTACACCAACCGTGAAACGCACCCAGTGGTGGCAACAAAGAAACGCTATGACTCGAAGTAAAAAAGTCGCTGAGGAATGCAGCAGAGGCTGCCTTCGACAGCTCCCTGTTTTTGTGCTCCGCCGTCACGCAGTATAATTACAAGCGTATTAGTGATCCCGTCCGTGACTCTAATTGAGTCACCTACGACTAGTAGGTGGCCCCGGGCGCACGCAGTCTGCCCTCGAAATTACACGGCATTAGCTTGTTGCTTCTGCGCCGACGGGCTGCACCAGCAGACTGCACCGCAGACCTGTCAGGGACGGTAATTGCCTTTTGTCGTTCCGCTCTTGCTCTGAACAAAAGGAACGTCGTCCGACGGCTTTGTCTCTCGCTGCGTCTCCCCAGGCGCGTGAGCACTTGTTATCTGGCCTGACGTTCGGCGAAATGATGGAGATTGAGGGCTTACGTGCGTAATAGGCCACGCACCGGGGGAAAATATCCGCTCTGCCTCCCCGGAAGAAAGCCGGCAAAACGGATCGAAACGCGAACACGAGCAGAGGTCGATCGAGTTCTGTCTTCAATTTGAGACAGCAGTTTCAGGGGAAAAGAAATGTGGCTTGAGGGTTCTCACAATACCACGATCGACTGATCATATTGTCCAATGTGAGGACTCTGAGAAGTTTCTAAATGCTCTAAACAAAATACTGGGAGTATAATTGGTAATTCTTTTGGTTTTCCAGACTGATGAAGACAATACATTAAACTATACCTGCCATATTGATCATAAGAGTTGGATGAAAAAGGAGGATGGGTGGTATCTGTGAATTAACGTACGTTGTTCTTGGTTTTACTCAACGTTTCTATGAAGAAAGTCATACGTTACAACCAAGGGAACCAAGAGGACCCATCGTCTTATCTTGAAAACTTCCATTAGGTAGATATTTCATAACAGAAAACTGGAATCTGTAAAACATATCCAAACCTGGACGACTCAAAATTGATGGCAACAGGTCTAACGAAATGCGAATCAAAATCAAGATCTTCAGAGAATATTTCGTTGGATAGGGAAGACATTGAGGAGGGGGATATATTCCGCTACCCAAAATGCTGAAACCTAATCAAACGGTCAGAGCAGTATAAACACATCAAAGGCCACTTTCACGCAGCTGAGATATGCCAGGAGACCTGCTAGTTTACGAGTTTGCTGCAGCAGTAAGCTCCGTATGGCGGTGACACTTCCTCATTTCGGTTAACAATTGCGTTTTTTTTTTTCCTGGTGAGACTCTTCCACTTTGGTTGTGCTGAGCTCGGCGCATTTGGCCCTCTGTATGGTCACGGTAGCCCTTGCCTGATTTCGATTTTCTATGGTTTCCCGATATCACTCCAAGCAAAAGCAGGGATGGTATCTCTAAAAGGTCATGACCGAACTCCTTCCTGTTCCCTTTCCCAATCCCATTCAATCAGGAGGGAGAGGCACTCTGAAGCCTGGAGCAACCAGTGATGCTGCGGGTTAGCCCGGGAGGACACAAACTTCCATTAAAAATATGAAAAAAAAATTAAAAGTTGACCAATGAACTCTAGACCTTCTTAAACTGATGCTTGAAGATAATATTATTTAAATGGTTAAACATAATACTGCGCTTTGGGAAATAGCCAAGCAGACAGCAAAAGAGGAGCAGATCAACCACTAACATAAATCGAAGAATCGATTGCAAAACAGGCTCTGAAATGGAACCTTTCAGGCAGGAGAAAGTGAGGTAGAAGTCGGGAGACAAATAGCACATCTGTAGAACCAAGAAATTACAGCCGTAAATAACACCTTGTGAGAAGGAAAACAAACGGTGAAGGACGTGACTGTCCAGTATTTTAGGGAATGAAATGTATATATCTAACTGCTAGATTTAACGGAGGTGTCATCATCTATGCGTGAACTATTAAGCACTACTTCGTTTGTGAATCGTGTAGTTCTTAATGCGGAAATTGGGGAATAGCCCAGATTTGCTTACGGAAAACTGCTTAAAAATTTAACGGCTGGTAAGTCTAACCTAAAGTTTGGTCGTAGTTTGTAACGTACTTAATTGCAACGTCTCTATTTTGTATAATACTTTAAATATATTTATATACTTTATTGCCTCTTATTTCCAGCACCAGACCAGTGTATAGAGATTTCCTTAACCCCTCTTTGTCCGGCGCTGGTTTTAATATGATACTCACGCTGAAAAATCAAAATTATTATTATTACAATTCTTATCACACAAACTCAAATTAATTCCTTTGTCTGTATCTACATATATCTCGATCTCAAATCAAAACACTTTCTACTTATCTCATCACTTGTATATTTTTTATTTAACAAACAATTCTCTTTTCTCAAGTCATATAACATTATCTTTATCCATAACCCTAAACCTTCTGCCCTCAGGCTAATATTTTACTATTAATAATCCCGCCAGGATTCTTGTGGCTTCTCCAGTGAGCCAAACTGTTTCATCTCTTCTTTCAAACTTTTTCATTCCAAAAACCCAAAACTCGTCCTCTCCATTCAAATCTTCTCTTCAACAACTCATTCTTGACTCTTCTTTTATTTTTCAGAGATCTCATTATTCATCTTGTTATTCTTTGACCTTTGAACTTAAAAATTCCGAGTTAATACATACCATTACAATTTATTAAATAAAAAAAATAGCTTAATTAATGTCAAATCACACAAATGTGAGGTTGTGTACCTCACAAGTTCTATTCTAACTTCCTTTTCGAATACAACTTAGTTCAGGATGAATCTTCATGGTCCTATTGGTGTGACTGTACTTCTAAGTGGTTAATCCGGTATCGGGTTTAGCGGAGGAAATTAAGTCTTACATTCTTCTTGTGAGCACTATAAGAACTTTTCAGTGTCGTCATCATCATCATCATGTGCATCACATTCAGATAATTCAGTCTTGAAATGATGTTGCCTCTTATACTAATGAGTTCATATTACAGCTAGAACGATCTAGGGCAATTCACTGTTCACTAACTCCAGCGGTCCTGCTTACGTGTTGGGACGTCGCACAGTGGTTCAGGATTGGAATATAGTGGACATTCGAACTTAATTAATAATATCGATCCAAAAATAATTGCTGTAGATAGAATTTTCTATGCTGATCAAAACTTATTATGTTCAATTTTTGATAAAAATGAGTCCTTCACACTTTAAATTACAAGAAAATGTTTGGGTGAAAATCTATTTTATTTTAATTACCTACTTAATATTACGACATAAAAATTTCTTGCGTGTCCTTGCCGCTGTGACTACAGGGTGTAAGTGAAGTTATATATATTGTATTTCTTTAAGAGAAATTGAATTTAATTTTTAATAATATACGATACTACCATAAATGTTAAACTTTTTTCTTATTTTCTAACTAAAATGTTTATATTATTAAATATATTATGCGTAAATGAAACACCAAGATTAATTTTACCAAATAAAGAAAAAAATGTAGAAATATAAATGAAATAGTTAATAAATGAAAGGATTGCAAATAAATATTTGGGAAATAACGAAAATTCATTATAAACAAGTATTAAAAATCAATAAAAACAAATAGGAATTAGCAGAACTGCATAAACTAATGAAAATCAAATAATCAATTAGATTTTTTTAAGTGTGAAGGACTAATTTTTATTAAAAAATTGAACATAACAAGTTTTGATCTATATAAAGCAATTTATTTTATCGATTTTATGACTTAAGTTCCAATGTCCACTATACTTCAATCCTGAACCACTATGCGTCTATCTGGTTGGCTTCCTCTTGGTCTATGACAATTTCTACTGCTACATCGTTTGTTTCCACCCAAATCTTTTCTCAGTAAAACATGAAAGGCGCGATTTTTTAGTAAAAAATTGGGAATTCATCAAGCATTCGCTTACCATATCACGGAAAGCCTGTTAGAAGGGACAAGCCCGCCAGGCAGGAGGTTTGAAACTGGTCCCCAGCATCCAGAATGATGTAGCTTTAACGTTAGTACCAAATAAACGAATAATTATTTTCCATGCCAACCATTTGGAATGAACTGGTGCAAGCCCGGCACGGGAGGTCAGGTACCTCACGCAGGGTGGTGAAGACAGAGCAGATGCCAACCTTGCTGCGGGACGGTTTCTCACGCTTCATTTGGCAGCTGATATATGAGCCGGCAGCCAGCACTCCATAAACAGGAGAGCCCGCCTGCCCGCCGCGGTGTAGAGTTACTTCCTGCATCGCCCAAGGCCGGCCGCTTAATGTCATCTGCATACTGTACTGACTGTGAGCATACATAAGCAGCTGCCAAAGATTATGTCTCGCGCCCGAGTTTGGTCTTACCATGCATTGAAACTACGCTCCTCTCCGAATGAACTGATGAATCGCACGATCAATCGATTACGCATAGAAGATGTTTCACGAACATGCACGAACTACTAGATGTTTTTTTTTTTTTTTGCTGTCCTCAGTCTTTCGACTGGTTTGATGCAATCCTCCATCCTTTCCTATCCTGTGCTAACCTCTTCATTTCTACATACCCCATACAGCCCACGTCCTCAATTATCTGCTTCATATATTCTAATCTCTGTCTTCCTCTACAGTTCTTACCTTCGACTGTTCCCTCCACTAACAAATTAACCAATCCTGTATGTCTCAGAATATGACCTACCAGCCTATCTCTTCTTTCGGTAAGCTTCTTCCACAAACTTCTTTCCTCACCCAAAAAATAATTGGGATGATATAGAAAAGCTGATTAGTTAAAGCAATTTTCATGTAATGGATGGTGTTGTTGGATGGCCGAATGTGCTCATAATTACTTTCTTACTACTCTTACTCGCGACTTCGTACGCGCGGACATAGCATTTTATTATTAGAATTGGATATAGAAAGATGTAAGTTAACTGAAGGATGTTCCGAAAAGCACGGGGTTTGGATAATACGACTGCCATTGCACCTGCCTCATGAAGAGATCAAATTTGCAACATGTTTAAAAATAGCAACAACTGAAGGGGAGGGGGGGGGGAGGTTTAACTGTACGAGACTACAACAGTTCCTACGGCAGATTTTTGTTTTTGCTTAAAAATTGTCACATTCTGAGTACATCTTACGTTAATAACATTTTGTATACATCGATTTTGTTATTGATTTCCTTTGCCAGGATACCTTTGGAGGTTGGTAACATATGAGCTAGCTACATACAGGTTAACCAGGAATGAAAGGAAAATCCTGCAACCCAGATAGGTCACATCATTTCCTACTATATGCGAAAATTTTATTTTAGTACAAATCTCATTATTTTATAGATATTGATTTTATTTGTATTTTTTCGAAACATGTGACATTGTTCAGTTTATTGCATGCCATTTCTACAAATTAAGTCTTTTTGAACACTGATTTTTTTAAATTTATTAGGAGATATTTGGTTCATCTAAAACGATGTTACTTTTTTCTTAAAACGTTAAAAAAAACTTATAAAAATCTTAAATAGTATACTTATTTTATACTTCTTTTAAAATGATTGTTTTATGGTAGTTCAATCTGCTAACGAGACCATTGTGCATTTTAAACATGTAGTAAAAAAATGATGGTAATGATAAATAAAAAAAGATTTTTTTAAAAGATTTTTTAACGATTTAAGAAAAAAAGAACATTGTTTTAGATGACTCAAACATTCTTGAGTAAATTTAAAAAAAACAGGGTTCAAAAAGTATTAATTTGTGGAATAAATAGCCAAGTCACATGTTTCGAATAAGAAATTTTAAAAAAATGAGTATATTGAAAACGGCGAGACTTTTACAAAAAATATTTTTTTTTCATATAGTAGTTCATGATGTACCCTATCTGCGATTTCAGGATTGTTCTTTCATTCCTAGACACTCTGTATAAATGTACATGGAGAAAAACGCTTTTCTAATTGTGACCCTGCTGCTTTCAGTGTCTGTCCCTAAGCTTAGCAAATCCATGCCAATATTATGTAATAAATTGTGTTTGTAGAGGAAATTTATGAACAGATTATATACAAAATTACTACTAGAGAAACAAAGCCTGAGCGACGGATATAATAATACAGAGACTTACACAGGCTATCCGTCTGTCTGTCACAAAACATGTTACTTCCCCCAAGAAAAGCATCCCATGTTCTAATGATACATAATATTTCGTAGTCAAATTTCATCAAGATCGGTTAAGCCGTTTATTCATAAAATCGTAACAAACAGAGGGACAGAGCTACTTCCGCATTTATAATATCAATTTAGATATCTGGTTTGCTTCTTCTGGTGTTTTATCAAGGAATTTCTTATATTATCTCCTCTGAGAGTGAGGGTATCCTAGAACGCGTCTCTGTAGTTGTTGGAGAGATCAGTGACTCGCCAAGGAATTTCCGGTGATTACATGCCCATGTGTTCACTGTCGCGTTCCTGAACAGCTTTTGTAACATAGATGCATTGTATGAATGAAAGCATTTCATTCTGTTATGCGTATATGTCGCCACTCTCGTCTTTACTGTTCCTCTGCACTACTTTGAGTTCACTAGTTTTTTTTACACACGCTACCTTTCTTAAAAATTTGTCTGTCCATTTCTGAAGCACTTTACATATTAGGGATTGTGCATAAACTACGTGGCTCAATCTAGGGGGGGGGGAGAGGCTGGCTGGAAACCTACGGTGGGCTACGTAGGGGGGAGGGGGGGAGGGGCGGTTCCGAGCCAGGCCACGTAGCTTTTCTTTCATAAAATTTGTGACAGTTAAAATGAGATACAGAACACACAGAAGCATGTAAATTTAGTTATCCTCGAATGTAATTTACGATAGTCTGAGAGAGAGAGAAAAGTAAAAAATGTCTTCTGGAATCAAAATGGGAAACAGCTACGTGCTACGTGAGGGGGTGGGGGGGGTAGAGACAAAAGCCACGTCGGGCCTTTACGTTGGGAGGGGGGGGGGGGCAGGTGGGGTTCATAGGAGGCCGAAATGGACGTCGTGCAGAAATCTACTTAGAAATTTAGGAGTACTTACACAGAATGTATACTCCCTACTATGGTTTGTAGTGGAAAATCCTGAACACTTCAATCTTAATGCTGACATATATAGGCATAATGCCAGGAACAAACATTTACAAGATATAAAATGCTATCTACGAAAAGCTAACAACTTTAAATCAAAACTGATGGAGCTTTTGCTTCAGAACCCATTTTACTCTGTGAAATATTCTACTACAATGCAAATACCTCGACTACGCATTGAATAGGACAAGGAGAATTTTTATCACCATTTGGCCTCAAATTACTTACTTTTCAGTGTGGTACTACTTCACAAGTGGGGAACCTTTATATCCAAAACAGTAAGTATTTAATTACCTCCTATGTCTTATTAGACTTACCCCACAACTGATGACGGCCATCTAAATTTTATTATTACTAATTAATTGCGATGGAACATGTGTCCAAAAAATTTCGAAAATGTTAATGAATAAAATAACCTCTTTTACCATTATTTTTTAATTTGATTTTTTTTTTTAAAACTTTGAGCTACAGGTTAAATTGTCTAACTACTGTGCACATACAACGTTTGTATATATAACAGAGAGGATAAGTAGATTGACAATCTGCTCTGCCAAAGTTCTTCTTGAAGATAAGACTATCCATTTAGGCTTCCTCCGTTTTTTTTCCAGAATCCATAATACGTATTCTAGTTTTTTTTTTTTTTAATGGCCTTTGGTCATGTCAGTCATACAGCCAGCGCAAAGTGTGTATTCCTCTTACAATGTATACGTTTCATTTCAGTATGAATATTTTCCATCTTCTGTAAGGACGACACAAGACAAACACAACATTTAATTAAAACCACCCGTGCCCTCGGCCGGACTCAAACCGGTGACCCCTGCAACGCGAAGCAGACACGCTACCCCTACGCTGCCGGGGTTGGCATTCTAGGTTCTTGGGCATCTTATTTGATATAGTATACGTATGTAATATGCTTGACGTAGTGCCCAGACTAAAGAGTTATGTTTCTCAGGAGATCTTCTTCTTCTTCTACGGTAGTCAATCCTGGGATTGGTCTCGGGGGATACAGACTTGAAATTTGAGCATGCTGGAACCTTGAACGAAACTTCAATTGGAAAAATTTGCTCTAAATTTTCCTTTGTATGCATTACACAGATGCAGTTGTGTGCCAATGGCCTTCTTCGGAAGGATCCCACCATCCTTCGATTTGTGGATGAAATTAGTTTTTAATCGGTGTATTTGGGAATAAACATTTCTATATGTGTCACATCTACCTGTTGATTTTGAGTGGATGCGAAATAGCTTCTTCTTTGTGGGTAAAATGCCATTGACTACATTATACCACAGGTCTGACAGATCGAAGTGCTCTGTTTAAAATATTAATTCACACGTTTAACCAACTTGAATCCGAGTATTTTATTTTACGTATTATATTGTTTTTGTCTTTTACTGTCAAAGTTGACTATAACTCTTATATCGTTTTGAGGATTTTATCCTTTCGAGCTGCAATGAGGCAATTTCTTTCTTGAAAATAAAGTATCAAACCTTTGAGTGTGAGCTATTTATACTGGCGCATCTAAGCTTACAAGTTTGTAATAATCAACTAATTGTGTCGTTATGGTATCTTTATATCTCGCGTGTCATTCATCGCACTTAAGAAAATAGCCTTAGATTTGAAGTTATCATCCATTAATCCCAAGCCACTTCTTGTCACTTAGCAGGATTAGAGTTTGGAAATTGACTTTGAACAAGTCGTCCTGACAACAAAAACCAAGGTACAGCACGTAGAACAATCCGCAATTTTTTCTTTAGATGCCGGAAACTCTTGCACTATGTTAGTCAGCTTTCCAAGAACCGCAAAGTTAATTAGTCGTGATTTTTGTATTAATTTTCTTGGTTCTACGGAGTTTTAACGCACCCCTGGTGTTATTTAATTAACAAAGCTCATTATGTGTATACCAGCCTCCAGCAATACACCCACAGGTCTTAGCTGTTCCGCTCTTCGCATGCCTATGTAATTTTGAATTCTTGAAACATTCTGTACGAATCCTGATTTGTAGATCTTAATTATAGCCCCACTCGCGTTGCTAACTAGTCTTAATTGATTTAGAATTAGTTCCAGATCTCATTTCTTGTTTCTGCTGATGTAAAACGCGATATCGTCCGCATACGATCTGCAGGTATATCATTTACTTTGGAAAATAATACCATTGGTCAAACTGCAAACTGACTGTAGGGGTAATGCTAATAACGAATAAGATCATTAAAAGTGAAAAACCCTGTCTCACTGCTAGGCTCAGAGGTAGGGTTTTATTAATTTAAAAATTTTTTTTAAAGAAACCATTTAGTGTAATCCTCATGTTTACATCTGATATCAGTTTGCTTATCACCAAAACAAAATTTTCTCCTATTCCAATTTCTTCATGGATCTAGAAAAAACCAATGATCAACATGATCTTACGTCGTGTCAAAGCCCAGAAAGAAAATTCCTTCTTTTAGTTTTAAATGTGCTTCCAAACATATCATATCTCTATATTGTAAAAGGGCATGTTGGTTGGAATCCACGTTTCAGAATAGGGCCTGACTGGTATTAAACTGATAACGGAACCGAATATGTCATAGAAATGGATATTACATATACACTTGCATAACTTCGGAAAATCCTAGGGAAAGGCTTCATTTTTTCGCATTACATTCAACTTTCAACACAGCGTATTTTCTAATGAAAAACCTTTGCTTGCTGCCTGGTTTCCTTTATTAGAAATCGTCTTCCAGTAGCAGAATCGAAACAAAACTCTGGAAAAATTTTCCTTGCCCACAATCCGGCAAATCTGTGAACGGAAAATGTATTTACGGTGTTGTGTGTTTAGAAGCTAAATCTGTTTCTAATCTGTAATGCCTGCTTCGTTAACACAGTTGGCGCAGACACTGTGTTAGCTGGTTCCAGTCCTGATGGTGGGAGAAATTTTCATCAGGTCTTAGCCGGCGGGGTAGGAGTGGTGGTGGCAGAGCAGAATTCAAAATCAACAGATTGTGCTCCAAAGTCCTGGGTTAAATACCAAACATCTCCGCAGTGCGTATGGAGAGAAGGCATACGACATTGCTGACGGTGATTCGTCCTTCGGGTGGGAGCGATAAGCCTAGCGTCTCTGGGTGTCTTTCGGAAGAGTAGGCCTGAATGATCCTTCACCGGTCATCACCCTCACCCGTCTTTATCTCTCATTTCATACGGTACAAACAACCTTCTGTATTGAACACACATACTATCATAGTAATCCACACCTACAGCAACAAATACGAAAGAAAACACAGTGGGCAAGGCAACGGGAAACCAACCGAGTTCATATTCCGAAGAGAGTGCCAATAGAGGAGGACATCCTACGTGGTTACCGCCAACGCCCAGCGTCGGGCATGGCATCATAAGAAGAAGTTTTATAATGGCTGTATTCTCTTTCTCGGAAAACCGATAAGCAAATCCCATTCTGATTGATTAAGACAAAGGTTTGCAGAATGTAATCTCTATTCTGGGCCATATTATGCTGACGACATTGGATCAGAGCCAGTGAACCAAAACAAGAGAATTGCGGTAGTACGATATCGAGTTGAAAAAAGGAAAACCCACAGATAAAAATTCTTGGATCATTGCCCTTTCTTAAATGAGGGCTCTGCGAGCGACGTAATTCCAACGATGATAACGCTTCAGACTGTACACTGCACTCGGAATATCCAGAGATCAGTTTTAGCAATGTCGTTGGCCTGCACATTGATTGTTGTGGAATGATAACGCCTTTAAAATGAATTGTGGAGCAAACAATTCCGGTGCAGTGTTTGTGGTTGTGATAATCTTAACTTTATTTGTTCCACTAATTTCTGATCGTATATTTGTAATCAGAACGTAACAGTTATCTGATTTCTATTAATATTCGTCTATACTTGAATGTCTGAGGGAAGATGTCAAATCGAAAAAAAAAAAAAAAATGTGTTTGCCCTTCAATATTCTACATGCACTAAAGTTTAAATTTGTCTCTTAAATTTTAGAATATGATTGTAATAATTGTACATCATTTTGTTTATATAGCGATACTCAATATAATTTTCACAAAATTATGGTGGTAATGTTTCATTCAATTCCAAACTAAACTTATCGACTAGACAGATAACAGATGTGATATAAATATGTTACTCCTAGTAATAATAATGTAGGCACATATAAATAATATGTTCTATTGTCATTTGACGTCTTCTTGAAACACTTTCTATTTCAGTCTTAATAAATACGGAAATACCAAAACTAATCAATTAAGAAAAGAACTTTGTTATAATGGAGTTCAATAAACTAATCTTGAGCTTTGTCAACCGTTTATAAAAGTTATTTGTGCAACATCTATTTATCACATTTACAAAAATACGAGTTTAATGTAAATGCTTTAAACAGTAGGCCTACATATTAGTTATACGAACAATCAGCAAAATTAATAATAGAAAGTTGGGGCATCAAATTGTCCTGCCAAATTCGCTCTGCTATGACTATCTGATAAAAAAAAAAGTTGCAGAGAAATCCCTTGATTCATAACCAAGTTATACACACTGGGCGTTTCATTATGGTTGATTGCACATAGTAGTTACTTCTAGATGACCAAATTGCTATGGAAATTATTGATATTTATCCAGTAAGTCATAGTCTTCATGATTACCAAACAAAATTTCAGTAACTAAAAGAAATGTCCGTACTGTAGGAATGAAGTAACGAATCGGAAGAACGTTGGTTCGAATCACAGTCCTTTAATCGAGATTCCGGTTTACCATGTTTTTTCCGAAATCATTCCTGACGAATGTTGGAATGGTTCTTTTAAATGGCCATGACTAAATTCCGTTCCATTCCTTGATTCCTTGCCTTCGTTTGTCTGTTGCCTCTAATAACCTCGATGTCGATAAGCCGTAAAAACCTAAAAAAAAAAGAAGAAAAAATGTTTGTGAAAACAATATCAACTTGGATCGTGATATTGTACATAAGAATATGATGCTGAATTCCTTGAAATTAGAACTACTATTTTTTGTTTTTTTTTGTCATCATACTCAGAAACTGGTTGAAATTTTTGAAGGAGACTTACAATTCAGATTATCAGATCAAAAATGTTAATGATTGAAATACTTTATCTGAACTTTCGTCATTGGTCGAAAAAAACATGCGTTTTAAAGTAAATATTTTTTCCAGATGTAAAATGTAATGCAGATACGCTGATACGTAGGGAATTATGTCAGTAATTTTAAAATAATTATAATATTTAGAGTCCAGTAAGCTGGACATTCGCGTAGCAGAGTATAGTGTGTTCAGTTACGTCCAGCATTTGCAGACGTTTCGCGTCCGCTAGATTTATGAACCATAAACTTAGCGATTGATTATTGGCACTGCCTGATCATAAAACGAGAACCTCGACGGCACCCACTGTCAGCAGTTGCAGGACGTTAAACGGTTATACCGTCGTAAACTTCGAAACGTGGGTTGTTCGACAGAACATGGGAGTGAGTCTAAGCAGTAATAGGAATCTTAACATCCCACTAATGAATTGTCTGGAAAGTAATCAGCATACGTTTCGCTGCCGTCCAGTGCCACGTATATTTATGAATTATTTGCATGTTTAAAAAAAAAGTCAATCACAGTAGACCTAACTGAGATTTTTGATCCATAAAATGAAATGATCTGAATAAATGGTGTAAGCTCTTCATCTCTCAACAGTTAATTACTCCTTCAGTCATGGTGTATTCAAATCCCGTTGGGAGAATTAAGTTTTAAGAGTTCTGCTTGATCATACGAGTTACTACAGAACTTTCCGTGGGTCGGATGTTATAACAAACTGTAGGTCCAGTTGCTACAGAGGCGAAATGCGTCACACACCGAACCTCTGTCACGTAGTCGGAAGACCACACAAATTTACTTAGTGATACAGGCGTAACGCATGCTGGGGAAAATAAATAAATATAGGTAATGGTTATCTTCTAAAGGGGGGAGGGGGGCAGTTTAGAAGTTCAGAAGCAAAATTTTAATGATGTCTGAACTCTTTCCGAAACTTCTTATAAGGATAAAGTGGAAATTATATTCTTGAGATAAACATAAACGGGGAATACACTTTTATCTTGGCATTATCAGCAAAGCAGTTTCTGATTCCGAACAGAGTAAGAAGCAAGAGTTTCTGTCAGGGCCGGCGTTAGGAATTTCGGGCCCGGGGTAAAACGGGCGACCCTTTTTTTTTTTAGCTCTACAAAATGACCAGGCGACAATGGGCGTAATCTTGGCTTCATGGCCTGAGGGCCCCTATAGTCGGTGATCGGGCCCCCCATCAGCCCGCGGGGCCTGGGTATTTTTGACCCGCTTCCCCCCCCCCCCCCCCTAAACGCCGGCCCTGGTTTCTGTTTATTTATTTAAAAAAGAGATTTGGTAATGAATTTTACATTTCACTCAATTTTACGACGAACCAGTGACTTATTGAGAATGCTTGTACTTGAAAAATCTTCCTACACAGACTTTGAATTTCTACACACGTACATTCGCAGATTAATGACATTAAAGTAGGCTCACTTTTGTTGTTATGGAGTCCATCAGGTGAGTGGTTACCTTCAAATTTCAGTTTTCCAAGATTTCCGGATATTAGTCCCGGCAATACAAGGATGTTTCCGTTCTACGTCCGTGGATGACATCTTCTCCGTTCGCAGCTTACATTCCTTTTTTTTCCATATCACTTTATGCATCATTGGTATAGAGTTCATTAGAGGAGGGAAAGTACTGGGGGAAAAGGAACAGGAAGGAATTTGACCTTGGACTTTTCAAGGAAGCATCCGCATTCGTCTGGAGTGATTTGGGGAAACAATGTAAAACCCAAATCTGGATGCCCCGGCTCGGAAAATTCCAAGATCTGCCACTGATTCGAACTCGCGTCCTCCTGAAAGTGAGGCCATAGCGTTACCGATCACATTACTCTCCAGGCTGTGATGACATCGACGTCGACGAACAGTCAAGTTCTAATAAAAAAAAACATCTTCTACTGTTGATATCCATAAAGAACAGACAATAATGAACGAATAAATCTTTCGGATGTTAGTCTATACTGATGGTATAAATTGTAACAAATATCGTATTCAGTTTATAAATTCAAACTTTTTCCTCGTAAGTCAACTCTGTCGACTTAGCAACCGTAACTCCCTGGTTAGTGAATCCTAAGTATGAGCTAATATTTTGGCAGACGAAGAACTATCGAAAGAAACAGCTTTATCTACGGGAAACACCTAACACGACGTAGATATAAACGTGGAGAGTTTGGAATGTTTTCAAGTTGTTTTCTCAGTTGTGCAGAAAAGTTTTTATTTTTACCGAATAGGTTAATTTCAGCAGTATTATTTTCGGTAGCAGGTATTATTCACTCTGTGTTTTCAATATGGAAGTATACATATTTGCTTGTATTTTATTTATTGCTTTTGCAATAACTATTATTTTTTAGTAGTTATGCCACTCCAGGTTTTAATGAGATATCTATGATCGAAAAAGTCGTCACATCCCAACTGAACAGGTGCACAATCTTCTAACTTTCTTTTGTTATATTGCGACATTGTCGTGTCCCGCTTTGATTTTTCTACTTCTTGTCAAACAGAGCATAAATTGTTCAAGTTTTGAAAAGCGAAGCCTTAAGATTAAACACAAGCAAAGTTCGTATTTCAGCCTGATTAGGTAACGCGAATATGGCCTATGACCATAAAAGCTCATTTTTTATAACTGCTAACTGATCTTTTTGCCACTTGTAGACGTTCTGCAATGTATTTTTTGTTTAAAACGAGCTTAAGAGGTCCAAAATGACACATAATTTTATTCTGAACCCCTTACCTTTTTTTTGATTATCGCTTTACGTCGCGTCGATGTCAAGGTAATTAGAGGCTTGTAAAGCTTGGGGCCGAGGAACAGGAAGGAATTCTTCCCTAGCCTTATGAAGGGATCATCCTCGCATTCTCCTGATTTGGGGAAATCATGGAAAACCAAATTCTGGATGGTTGGAAGGGGATTCGAACCCGCGTCCTACCGAATGAGCCCACCCACTACACTAGTGACGACTTAACATATCCAAAAAAACTTGGTAACGGGTTTATACCTAATTCTGTAATATGTAACCATGTGCCTGGAGTAATGACTTTCTACAGTGAATTCGTCTGGAAGATTTGGTGAAGGATTTTCAATCATTCTCATTCCACGTCTGTCATCGATCAACCTACGGCCTGACGTAGGATCCAAAACACCAGAGGTTCATAGCGCCCTTCAAAAGTTTCAAGTTGAGGATTTGTCAAAATTCCTGTTAGTGATTATTGTGTCGAAACCTGCCTAGGGAATGATTTTTACAGTTAAATCTTCTGTGCGTCTTGTGTTGTAAATGCTCACGTGGATAGTAATAATGGAGAAATGCAACAGTTACAAAGTTGACTTAGCCTAGATGGTGGAATGTCTAAAACTGGAGGAAAACATTTGAAGATTAAATAAATCTTAATGCAATTACATAATGTACCAGAGATGTTAGGAAATTGGGTTACAAAACTTTGATCAGACCACTGGCAAAACTTGATGGTGTAGTTTGGGACCCACATTTTGGGTATCAAATACAGGGGTTGAAGCGCGTACAAATAAGAGCAACTAGATTTGTTTGTGGAGCTGGATTGGGAGTCATTGGAGGCCAGGAGAAGGGTGGAAGAGAGTGCTGGAAATGTACTAGGCATATGTAGGTGATGGGGCATGGAGGGGTATTGGTGAAAAAAATTAGGAATAGTGCGTAGAAGGGGAAACATGACCATGACGACAAACTGGTTCTCGATTTCATGCATAAGGGAGTGGGAAAATTTTATTTTGTGGCTAAAGGTGTCAAGGATTGGAACAAATTAACAAGTGAAGGGATAAATAATTTACCAAAACCGCCGAAGGAATTTTAAAATTAAAATTTGTAGATGGGGGAGGAATTTTACATTCAAATTATGTACGATAAAAAAAATAAAAGAAGATAGGGGTAATTGGATGACAGGGAATATCCACCGGAGCATGTGCTCCATCGCTATTACATTAATAAAAACAATAATCGCTTCGTAAAAAAAAAAAAAACTTTGCAGTTAAGCGTATTATGATGTGTAATTGTGGAATTATAGCGTATTTTAAAGCGTTTTTAAGCATGCCTATGATTGTAAAGGTTGTTAAATGATGTCAGACCACTATCCAGACGACATCATGAAATTGAATTAAAGAAAATTTCGGTTATAATTTTTTTTTATAAATTATCAACTATGCATAACAGGCCAGTAACAAAATGCTCTGGTTTTATTTGTTTCCTTTTTTTTGTAAAAAGTTATAAGTACAGATTTCATCAGATATTTACGAAGATGACAGTACGGAATACGAGATTGATACGTATGTGGCAAAATGTGGATATCAGGCATACACGCAGGAGTTCTTGTAACTTTAGCCAATATGCGATACAAAGCTTCTCACAGAAGATGCCAAGTTTATTTTTACCATTTCTGGAGAAGCTTCATTTGTAAGAAGTTAACGCATTGCTGATATGACGACAGCGAGGCAGTTACCGCCGGGCGTTCAGAGCGCGACTGCAATCAATTGTTTCCGCGTCGGCAGATGGCACGCCCGTGCTGCTGCAGTGGCGCCCCGACGCCACCCCCTCCACCTCTCCTCTCCCTCCCCCCACCCTCGCCAGTTAGCGCGCGCAGGCGTCGCGACGTCTCGACGCGCGCATGCGCGCTTGGCGCGCCGCCATCTTGACCGACGCCGTGACGTCAGAGAGCGGTGCCGGGAGGGGGGCGGCAGAGAGGGTGTGGTGGCGGACGCGACGCCTAGCGTCTCAGTTGCGGACCAGAGTCGCAGCAAAAGCTTCAAGCCCAAATCATATCTCTGACGAATCCATTTCGTTTAGGGGCAAAGATCACTTGCTGAGTATAGCTCTCATTACGAGAAAGGGCATTGTAGTTACTAAACGAGCATCTGGAGCTTGCTGACAAGTATTAACTGGACTCCAGATTCGTTGGTATCATCTCCGAAAGGACTTTGCAATGATTGTGCAGTGTCATTTATAATTCTAGTTATTTTTAATTTTTCAGAGTGTTTCTACCAAATTATACCCTTTAAAAATGCAGCTTTCTTATCTATCCGTTACGTCGTACAGAGAATTCAGAGATTAGATCACTCACTGATAAAATGTCTTACAGAGAACAGAAAGAAACCATGTTTGAATCCAGATTTCGGCAGGGATTTTTGTGAGCTCTTGGCCCGATGTTTATTTCTATTTTGGGAAACGTGAGGTGATATTTAGGATGGGGTACTTCATTTATAGCAAGGCCATTGTATTGCACAGGTGGTTAGCTATGTTCTTTATCTGTCTTACGTACTAAAATATTTATTTCTGGTGATGTCAGAAAGTCATTTAGGCTCTACTATTACCGCTTTAGTTCTTAGTAGCGCAATGGATGTTAATTTTTAGAGCTGTCAACTCTTGATGCTGGTGGTTCGTAACTGAACTCAGTCAATCTGCTAGTTTCTCTTTCACTGGAAATCCTACCGGATTCTGCAAGTGAAATTTTTTTTGGATTTGAGACTACTCAATTTAAATAATTAAGTTGTATTATACCACCTGCCCTTGCTAAGACTACGATACCATTATTTTTGGAGGGATTTTTTGTGTTATACACATATAGTCATTAAGTTTGAATTTTGATCAGACACCGGAAGGTCTGTATTACGCTTTGAAATTTCAGAATGAGGTCTTTCATCGGGGATTATTCATATTTCATGCACCCTATGGTTAAAATTGTTCTTATCGAAATTACGAAAACCACAATTTCAAAGCTTTCCCTATTCAGATTTCAGGTTAACGACAATGCATCACGGATTAGTTTAAACCACGACATAGACTGAATTTTTCTCCTATCCAAACTCAGTCATTAAGACAGCGAAAAGATTAGCGTCTAGCCTCAAAGGTTCAAATGTAAAGTTATGGCTTTGTGTAAACCAGTTACGGCAAATATTTGGGATGATGTAAAATAACGTTGTGGGAAAGAGTAGAAACGACATCAAAACATGTTTCACATCTCAAGTGCTAAGTGTCTAATTGCTCTCTTCATAACAGTTCTGGGTATTGGCTGAGGTGTATATTGCGTTATTCATGGCGAGAAACGCAGCGATATACCAAGAAAATAAAATACTCTCTGCTATCAATAACACTCACTTTCTATTCCTCGGAGTGTTTCTTAGTTCAGTGAGCTAATATATAACTAGATACCATCTTAAAGCTGTGTTCGAAAAAGATAATACTTTTAGTGAGAAACCTGCAAATTTTATTCAAGAGCTGTCATTATTACAAATACCAGCATTGAATTTAATAACATTAGTTTCATCCGATAAGAGAAATGAATTCTTAGTCCCGAAAACATATACATACACACAATGTTTTATGACGGGACCACACTTGTATTAACCTTTAACTCTGGCTCATTTGTCTGTAATAATAACAGTGACGACCAGATTACAATTATATAATTTCTGACATGAATCCACACATAAAAAATACACTAATTGTAAATTTATTTTGACGTCTCCTAAATAACAAAGTTGAGAAAATGTTCTATAACAAAGCACACGATGGCAGAACTTATACTCACATGTTTTCTATTCTCTTGTATTATCTAACGCTGTAACAACGCTGATGATGCTAGGTTTGCGACTAAGGCTGTCAAACTTACTTTCTTCATAAAATCGTGTATAAAAAATTTGTTAATTTTTTGGTTATATGCTCTCAGTAATATCTTCTTTATTTTCAATTAAGACAGAAAGGGAGAAAGATTGAACTTAGTATCATTCGTGAAAAAAATTAAAATATCAAAACCTGTTTAATTATTAAATAGCATTTACTTGCACCATAGTGGTCTGTCAGTATCTCAAGAAACGATCAAATATCAGAAAGTGATTTTGTCTATAATTTTATCTTTCCCTGGTTATATTTCTTCTCCTTATTTTCGCGTGCTATCTTATTGAACCCTTGATTTCAGCTGAATAAACTAAAAACCTTAAACCAAGCAGAAAATTTCGCTCTTATCAGCTTGATAAATTATAATGGACAACTGACGTCTAAGGCACTACTGTGACCCTTAATTTCGAAACAAAAATAAAAATACTATTTTTAATTAGTAAATAATATTATTAAGTAAAATCTATAGAAATAATTAATTATAGTAGGATCGTCTTATCTAGAGATTCAGTGTATTTTCAAAACAAAAACAAAAAACTACACATTGTTTTGGTTAATGCATGTTGGTAAAAACTACATTTTTTAACAGCACCAAAAAAATTCGAACTGAACTCTCTATGTGAATTGTTTTATGCTGTAACACTGAGATACTCGTTCAATACACTAATATTGTGTGGGTAAACACAGAACTATTAATATACGAAAACAAATATTGTTCTAATAATGGTACCCATAGGCACACATTGATGATATAGTTAAGGTGAAAAGTGCAAAATACAAGATAACAATATTTCAAATGTCACAAATACATGAACACTGAAAAATGTTCCATACAGTCGTAATCTCTAATTATATTAATCACTTATGATGTTGGTCCAATGATTGAAATCGCGTCAACAGATCTGCAATAATCCGCAAATAAATTAAATTAGCAGTTGTGTGAACGTCAGAATGTAATATGTGCTGCCATGAAAATCATGACATACTAAATTACAGGTACCCCTCGATATTATCTGTGCCAACTCGATTGTGGTTATGGGATCAACAGAACAAAACATGTATATGATCAGATTTCTTCGAAATTAGATAAATGGCTTCCTCGATTTTAGGAGTAACAGTAGAGGAGAAACAGGAATGGCTGTTAATGAGACTTCGAGTCATTTGTCCGGTTGAATATATATATATCAACAAACACTTAATCACCTACGTTCAAACTGAGGTTTTGTTCAGGCAGTCATTAACGAAAGTTTAACAGCTATTCTAATAATTATCAAATGGTCTTTTTCCTTACACTACTACAACCGAGCATTGCAGTTTTGAACTATACTTGTCATTCTCAGCAAACGCTCGCTCTTCCGCGCTGCATAACTGTGAAATCCGGGTGAGTGATATTTGCAGAACACACAGAAAACGATCTTGAGCGAGAAGAGCGCCCTATACGTGCGTCGGATGCGCTGTTTTAACATAGACTGCTAGCCGACCAGCTCGTGAGGGGTATGTCTCTCTATTGTGATGCTAAGAGACGGGACCGGCACTCCGTCTAACGCAGGCACAAATTTGAATATGACCCCACTGCCTAGGGACCAGACAACCAACGTAAATACCACTCACACGCTTTTAATGCGTGAATCTGTTAATGCAGGCAGAATATGTATCAGCTGTTCGTCTTGCGTAACCTAAGACTCTCTGATACATTTAGCAAACGATATGTCACACTAATTATGTTGTTGTTGCAAACCGTTTGTTTGGCTTTGCTGCTATTAGAATACTTTTTTTTAAAAAAAATGCTTAACTTCTCTTAACAGCGAGGTCTTTTAGAGACAGGAAAGGATGGGGGGCAAGGAATCTGAAGGAATTCGGCCATGGCCTTTTGAAGGAAGCATCCCGGCATTTGCCTGGAGTGATTTGGGAAACCATGGAAAACCCAAATCTGGATGCCCGGACGGGGATTCGAACCGCCGTTCTTCCGAATGCGAGGCCAGAATGCTAACCGTTAAACCACCATGCTCGGTCTATTAGGATACAGTGAATTTACTCTCGCGCTTGCTGGAACGGTTAAATTTCCTATTATGAATTATAGTCGAGGTTATGATACACCATGAATCCAAATAAGAATTCATATTACGGGATTAGTTATAAAGATTTCTGTATTCGTTTTTTTTTTTATTTAAGTTTCTTGCATGAGCTCCTTATTTCTGGTATCATTACTTCTTGCGAATTAATATAGTCTTAAATGCATCGTACTCAACGCAATATTTATTTTCTTATACGGGATAATAAAGAGGATACAATATTTAATTTTAATTCAAGTTGCTTCCATGAGCGCTATATAGTGACCGTACTTATTGCAGTTGCATATAAGCAGTTATTGCGATCTATAATAGGTCTGGCCATTCTCTCTGTAGTTCTTTGTTAAAACAGTAAATTATAATTTAACAAGCATGCCACAAGCCGTACAAAAAGAACTGAATTGAGTGAATGTCGAAAACAAAAGTTTCACAATACTCTACCCAAGAACCAAATGCAGCGAATGATAATCGATTGTATAATTATCAGCCAATTAAATCACGGATTGATTTGGTTACTAATCCACATAGATATTCAACAATCTTCTCCTGGTAGAACGGTCTTCGGCGATTCTCCTTCTGCCAACTACAGCGACCCTTCGTATATCTTTGTCAGATCTCTCTGATGGTCTTCTTCTTGATATTAGAAAATTTGTTGGACCCCATTCTAACACTACTTTTGTCCATCTTTTTCCTTTCTTCTCTAAGAGGGTGCTGTATGATCGCGTAATAATTATTTCTCACAGTTGGAACAAAATCTGGGTAATATTTATTGATTGATGCACCATGCAACTTTCTAATTATCAACATCAATTAAAATTCGTTTTCATAGTAATACATTATGAAAAACATATTAAAACCACTCTTGGTTGTACTAAGTATTATGCTATATAGTATAAGACTTGTTTCTTGTCGATGTATTATATGAGATCGAAAGATTTTGGAAATTCGTTGCTAAGTTTGTGGCAGATTGCGATACAGTGAATTTACTCCTTTGCAATGGCAGAAGTTTTGATTTTGCAGTAGAAACGTTAAGTTATGGTCATGCTGTAATGCACTTGAAATAGAACGGCAATTAATGCTACGTAAGTACAACGTAATGAATGTTAGCTTCTGTATTTATTTCTAATTTTCGTTACTTTTTATGAACGCCATGTTGTGAACATACAGCTCCATGTAAGCAGTTACAAACGAATCATGATTTGTAATAGGAACGTTCGTTTTTTCTTGCACCTTGTTTGTATAAAAATAATAAATTATTGCTGAGAATACACAAAAACAAAAGCTAAAACTATGTTTCATTTCCGGACTTCTTTCATCTCTTGTCTAGATATTATCAGATATTTAAATAAAAACTTAAATTTGTTTGCGATATGTTTTTGATTGTTTCATTGAACACTTTGAAACAGATTTAATGCACAGTTTTTATTGCTTTACTCACTTTTTACTTTAGTGTTGCGATATATTGTAGGTGAGTGCTTTTGCTTCTTTCATGTATATTTGTCTTTTGTACTTCAATCATAATTTCCAGGGAAATTATCGTATTTAGTGTACGTTCTGGTTGTTTCTTTATTTCATCAAGACACAACAAATTCTGTTTTATCGTGTGTTGTTAGCTCGGATTTCAATTTACGAAACCAGAAAGTATGTGCTTAGTGCCAGCTTCTGATTTATCTTTTTGTTACGTTTCGGTTTGGTTTTCCGGTATAAACTGCTTATAAACATTATTTAAGAGAGTTTATCATTTAGAATAATTTCTGCTTTGCTAAGTTTACGTGTCAGTTGGAAATGTGTCATTCCTGCGGTTATTGTCTTCCAGACCGATAATGTAGTGCTCTGTTGACTGTTATGATTTTCATGCCTATATTTGTGTATGGGGTTGGTACAAATACTGATGACCGTTCCAACATAAATCTGTTGACAGGAAGGAATGATGACTGGATCTCGGTGGACGTAATTTCCAACTCCGTGACATTTTCACATACGAAAATCTAGGAAAAGTAGTAAAGATTCTTGGCAGTAAGATGAAGACTGCGACAGTCTCTTGGTTCAAGATAACATCTTTCTGGAAAATAATATTTTTACAAACCTAGCCAGCACGTATCATGATTAAAAACACCCTGTACGAGCTGTGTACATTTCGTTTCTTTACTTTCTTGTTTTAAATTATCATATCTTTCCAAAAAGGTGTTTTTTGTCACAAGCCATTATCTCCCTTCAAACCAAACCTAAATCGATAAATGAGATATGATTTTTATTGACTAAGGTATCCTCTTTGGTCACATCCTACTTTAAGAAAGTAATTTTTGCAAATTCGATCCTTAAAGGGTAAAAATGCCAATATTTCTAAAATGCTGTTTTTTCTACCGCGAACCATTTATCTCCCTGTATTCCTAACGGAAATCGATAAATGAAGCACCATTTTTATTGTGATCCCCGATTTGGTGTCATACTATATTAAGAAAGGGATTTTTCTAAATTTGTCCCGTAAAGGCTAAAAGTATCAATATTTCGACAAGGCATTTTTGTGTCACGTGCTATTTATCTCCCTTGATATCTAACCAACATAGATAAATGTTGAATCATTTTAAAGATCACAAACTTCGCTGTGGTCACAACATATTTTAAGATAGGAATTTTTCGGAATTTGAACCTTAAGGACAAAAGTATCATTATTTCCATAACTTATTTATTTGTCACGAGCCATTTATCTTCCTTGATATGTAACTGAAATAGATAAATGAAGAATCGTTTTAAAAATTAAGATCTCTCCTTTTGTCACATCGTATATTAAGACAGGAATTTTTCGAAATTCGTCCCTTAAAGCGCAAAAGTATTAATATTTCTATAACACATTTTTGTGTCAAGGACCATTTATCTCCATTGATACCTAACCGATACACATAAATGACGTATCATTTCAAAGATTAAGAACTTCGCCGTGGTCACAACATATTTTAAGAAAGGATTTTTTCGGAATTTGAAACTTAAAGGACAAAAGTATCATTATTTCCGTGATTTTTTTTTTTTTATGAGCCATTTATCTTGCTTGAAATCTAACCGAAATAGACAAATGAGGTATCATTTTAAATATTTATGTCTCCACTTAGAGAACATTATAAATTAAGAATGACGTTTTCCGGAGTAGCACTTTAAGGACAAAATTAATAACTGTGAAAATCGGAAATTAGAGACAGTTCAGATTCAAGCCGTTAGATAGCACTATCAAATATCACAGAGGTATTAATAAACTGCTTCACTGGCGTCGACTTTTGCTACGTACAATTACACTAAACAAATAAAAAATTGTTACAAATGAGGCGGTACTTCTTTCATCCTAGTACAATGCACCAACCACACTATTAATCGAATTCGCGAAAATTTCGCGAGGGCTCTCTAGTTTAAGGGTAATTCTGCAACAGTTATCTCTGATATCGTTTCAGCGCAACAATCTACACAAATAAATAGCCCCAAAGCATCAGTAAAAGAGAAACATCAAGGAAATACAGATAAACTAATGACTGCACCTTTTGTCCACTAACATCTATCATATTTATCCCAGTTGGTTTGTGACATGTAAATATAGAACCAGGGACGTAGCTACTACGGGGCGGTGCAGTGCACCGGGGCACCTGGCGATCTTTTTTTTTTTTTAGCTATACCGTCGTCTAAGGGGGCCCCTGAGACACAGGGAGCCCCTCACAAAGAGCCCTCACTGCTCAGGGGGGGGTCCCAACCACTGCTCGGGGGGCCCACAAAGCACAACTCAGGGGCCCCCAGGGCCCCCAGCCTCAGCTCAGGGGGCCTCTACCAGCCACACAAAGCAAAAAGAAGGTCGCCCATCTGGCCTGAGGGCTCAAAATAAATTTTTTGCACCGGGGCCCTCATTGATCTAGCTACGTCACTATATAGAATAATCAAAAATAGTTTTGTCATCAATATTTTATCTTATAACAAGCAATTTAGTATTCTAATCTCCTCGTTCAGACAAGCCCATACCACTTAGCCGTCAATTAACTACTTGTAGTAGCAGTTCTCAGAAGTTCTTAAGCTTCACTGTATCCTGTACTAATAAATACATTCTATTTCAACATGTACCTTACTCCTATTATTTGCAATATTCGTCTATAAAATATTTTACTAGACTTTTAAAGAATCATCTCTATTTAACATGTCATCTTCTTAATTTCTATTACGGAAAATATTTCCAATGGTTCTGTTTCAAGCCATTAAGTACAAACTGTGCTTCCATTAGAAGTCTCCAAGTTTATTTTGTGTCCCCTTCGTGCTTTAGGACTCTTCCACGTAAAGGTCATTTACGTTGGGAGACGACTGGGAACAAGGAACGGGAAATAATTCTTCCATGGCTTTCTGTAAGTACCATCTCGGCATTCGCCTGAAGTGATTTCGGGAAACAATGAAAAATCAATATCTGGAACCGGACAAGGATTCGAACCAGTGTCTTTCCAAATGCCTAGCCAGATCGTTACTACTAACTCCCTGGGGTCGGTTCCAAATTCAATCTTCAAACAGCTTCAGTACTAGCAATGTATGATGCTGATTGATAGTCTCTCGAACAACTATTTGAACAAAAATAAAATATTTTTTATTGTTTTTCCTTTGGTTAAAGCATGTGAGCGATTAATAAAAAAAATGTGGGTGATGAGGAAAAGACCAAGTCCTGCCTATTTTTTGACATATGTAACTACATATTCGACGATATGTTTACAAATTCCTTCTATATCATGCATTATGATTTGAGGACATTAATTATATCCTGAGAACCCACTAAGACGTGAGTTTAACACTTACAGCCATCCTTGAGGTTACTCTCTGAAACACCCGTATGTAACACAAGTGTGTCGTAATAACATCGCTGAAAATTTGTATTTGCGGCTAATAATTTACTTATTTGATAGTCTAATAGAAATTTCCTTTCAAAATCTGTTTATGTTATGTTAGGTCTGGAGCTGCGTATCAACTACAGTATAAAATTAAGCTTTTATCTGTCGAATGTTAATTGTTCAAAGCGAGTTAAGTTTTTTTACATATCCGATAACATAGGTAACGTTGAGAAGAATAGCGCAAGCATGCTGTTCTAACCAGAGCGGAGGGCTGATCTAAGAATATAGATAAAATGTTTACTAGAATGAATTCGTTAAAGTCGGCTTGCCAAATTAAGATCCTAGACAAGTTTCCAGTGTAACTAACATTATTGACATTGGTTCATGGAAGCAGCATGCTGCTAATGATCTTTACCAAGTTATTTGTCTTCAGGTCGTAGGTAATTTAATTTGTGTTTGTAAACTGATTGCTATGTGTGACATTTCAAAATAAGTAACTTCATCATCCCTAATCGCAAGCAATAAATGTCTACATTAAAAAGGAACATAAAAAATTAGCTTGTCAAAACATCAAAGGTTGCCTAGTTGGTGAGTGGTAACATAAATTCGTGTTGAAAATTAGAATTGGTTTATCAATGTGCGCATTAAATACAGAAATATATTTTTTTAATACACATTCAGTATACTTTATCTTCAGCTAGATTAACGTATAATCAAAAATTGAGCACAAAAAGAAATCATATTGCCTCAGTAAAAATATTCCTTTAGTTTTAAGAGACATAAATATTCCAGTCATTCTTTTGTAATTTTGAAAACAACGCAGAACAAAATTTATAAAATTAAGCTTCTTTTTTTACTTTTTTTTTTACATCCTGCGATACCAATTACATATTTTTGTTGCATTGTATATAAATGGAGGACTATGTCCTTTAACAGTAGCTTCGGTATCTTTCCACAGAGCCATAAGGAAGGGAAAGAAGATAAAAACTAAGAAACAGCCACACCATTAAGATTTTATTATACTGTTAAAACTCGACTACAGGAAACGGTTTGAGATGTTTTTTTTAATTAGAAACACCTCGTAAATATTTCTCTGCTCGGATGTCTCTATTTGACTACTTCAGAAATTTAAATGAGTAGAGGACAGCTATAATTACTCAAGCTGTTGCACGCAACGTTTACAACGCGGTTTCAACTTCTATCTACAAAGGAAAGGAAGTCGTTTTAGCCAAAGGCTTCTCATTTTAGCGGATACAATACAAAATCGGACCATCGAATAGTACATAAAGATTTTAGTTTCATGCTAGATTCTGAAAGTTAATGTTTTACCCAAGGGTAATTGAAGCAGAAATTATGATTTGAATTTATGGTATATTAAACAAATACCAAAATTGTTAGCACTGTCTAATAAGGGAACATGAGCTCTGTTATTTCATTCATTATACAAACATCATGTGTTATTATTTCTTTATTTTTGACAGGTATGAAGCCCATACAAATTTTGATCAACGAATTATTGATAAACATCTTACAAATTTTTGCCAGGCTTAAAAGCAAGATTATCACTTTCAAAATTGATTGATAATTTGTCGAGAATGATCTGCAGTCTGAAGACGTGAAACATTAGGATAACAAAACTTTTTTTTTACTTTCAAGGAGCACTCAGTTAACCAAAAATATGCGAAAAGGAGGATGACTATGCTTAAAAATAATGTCGAACTACATTACTGATTTTAAGTTAACCAACATTCATTCGACAGTCTAGGCTGTTAGCTAAGAGGTGAAAATTTCATATACGATACCGTAACTTAAAAGTCATCCACCTTTAAAGGTAGAAAAATAGCATTAGAGGTTTTTCAGAGCTTGAAAAAAAATTGGATGGATTCTTTTTGTTATAGATTGCAGAATCGGAGAAAATGAAACATGTAATTTATTGAAAACTAATCATCTGTGGAATGGTGCTAGGACAGGCCATCCTCATAAGCGCGGTTTACATCGCAATTTAGAGAAATCATTTAATTAGGATGAAGTTCTCCTTTAGTCACAAAGTTACCGAGATAGTAAGGATTTCGTCAGATGAGAAGAGAATTTTCTCTGCCAAGAAACATTGAATTATTGCACAGATGTTGTCTTAAATAACTTAGTTTCGTTCTACAATGTTGGTAGAACGACAACCACGCCAATAGATCATGCTAAGATTATCTCTTTTTCCCTTACCCTTTAGTTTATGGGATTCAATTCAGAAGTTGTTGTCATATTGATATTACCGTCTTTTATTTTCTGTTTCCGGATAACCGGCCACTTTTTTTTTATATTTTCCTTACTGTTGAGCCTCTATTTTGTGGTTTTTATTTATTTATTTTGTTTAGTTTATATGTGCTTTCTTTTCGCACTGTGCTTTTTATTGTTTGCGCATATACGGTTATTGTCGCTCAGCAGCCGTACTGGTCTCCTGTGTGGACCGTCTTCTCTGTCGTACTATGTAAGAGAGCAAATAAGATGGTTCTCGCTCTACTGCGCTTTCTGGTAGAATTTTGTTTCTGTTGATATCTGTTCCGAACTCTCGGGATCCCTGATATCTCATGAATGATGTCCCTTGGGAACCTTATTGGTAGATGGAGTGCTCTCTTCAGTGCCTTGTTTTGCTTCTTTTGTAACTTCTCGAGGAGTGTTTTTGTGGCGTATACTTGGGATGCATATTCCATTATCAGGCGCACAAGTGCCTGATATAACTGAAGGCCACATCTGGGTGGTAGTGTGCTGATGCGGTTCAACACTGGATACTGTAGTCTCAGTCGTTGGTGAACTCTTCGCCTGACCTCTTCGGAAAGCAGCTTCCACGTTAATTGTTTGTACATAGGGTCACCCCAAGATATTTCGCAGTGGGAACCAACCCGATTCTATCCCTGGAATGCCTGAGTATCGGCCGGGGTAGCTGACACCTCCACGTCAACTAATGGCCCAACTCTTCGACTCGTTGATCTTTATCCTCTCCTTGGGGGCCCACTTCTCAATGTCTTTCTAGCGCTACTCGGAGGCGGCATCCCGCGAGGATCGGGCTGGGATATGTAACGAAGATCTCCATGTAGTCAGCATATAGCGCCAATTTGGCTTGCTGCCAAATTGGGATGACGGCTTTGTGCAGTGTGTAGAGCACTGGGCCCAGCACAGTCCCTTGATACACACCAGCGAGGATAGGTCTTGTAGTCAAGCTGGCATCGCCTACTTTTGCGGAGAATGTTATTTTCTAGAGGTGATTCTTCAACAGCTGGAGATACGGTCCTGGAACTCCTAGTGTGACCATTTTGTAGAGAAGTCCACGTTACCACACGGAGTCAAAGGCCTTTGCCACGTCGAGGAGAACCACACCACATTCATCTCGTGCGTTTAATGCAGTGGTTGCTTCTTCGATGACCTTCGACCAGTTTGACACCGTACTGCTCCACCAACGAAATGACAAAACGAAACTGAAGCTATGTCACTGCACAATGATTACGGAAGGAAATGGCTTTACAGCAGTGCTGGGTGAAAGGTGTATACGGCGATGTTGTTTCATTTACTGCTGGTAGATAATCTGTGGATATATCTAATTTTAGTGGAAAATATTATGTTTTGTGCCTTTTTATATGATATTTTTGTATAGGTTGCTTTTATTAATGTGTTGTTATTTATAAAGTTTCACTAAGTGCTAAGTGATAACTGGATAATCTTCGTTTCGCTGTTAAGTGTTAATATTTTGAGCCTTGTAGCTATTTGATCCAGTAGATATTGGTATAGAATCATTGAAAAACTATAGTTCAACATTTATTTATTTATATAAAATAAACAATTTATACTAGAAAATTTCTTAATAAAGTCTCTCATATTTTTGATTTACTGATACATATTTTTCAAGTGACTCATGCATCCTTTGAGAAGAAAAAATACGTCAGTTGTTGATGCTGAACTGGAGAGTGTATTTCATTCACGTATGGCTTTACGCCTCGTCGACATCGTGGTCATTAGATCATGATAAGAACTGTTGGCAAGGAATGTAAAGAAATTATTCCATGTCATTTTAAACTAACCATACCAGCATTCGTCTGGAGTGATTTAGGAACCCCATGGAAAACCTAAATCTAGATATCCGAATGGGATTTGAACCTACGTCCTCCCGGATGCGAGGACAGAGAGTTACCGTCCACCCTCCACGCTCACTATATTTCATTCGCGTTACATTCTCGACCATCATCGGAAATTACCCTCTTTTCGGCTCCTGATGTCCGATGGTATTTCTATGTATCAAGTATTTCACGGATCTCTGATGATTTCACGTTATACCTGCTTGTTGAATGGTAACTTTCGGACATATAATTCGTAAAAAATCGATTTTGATTGCCAATCCAGTCATTCAGAAATCAGCTTCTCATTGCTTACCAAAGTCATTCTGAATGGAGTCCGAATAGTTATTCCATTTAGACAGTGGCCGATTCTTAGCCATGGTCCTCTACTTACTCCAGTGACAATGTCCTCCACGAACCATACAGACTCCAAAACAATTATAGCTTCAAAATATTTTCTACTGTAACACATAATAACAATCTGAGGAGATAATAAACAAAAACGAAATGTTGCAAGACCAAAGAACTATTCTGGCGGACGCGGATTCCAATAGTCATCCAAATTTCGGTTTTTCAGCCTAGTGCTGGATGGTTCCTTCACAAAGCTATCGCCAAATTCCTTTCTATTCCTTGCCCCGAAAGCTTTCCCGCCTCTAGTGACCTCAACGTTGACAAAATGTAAAGTCATAACCAAAATAATAATAATAATAAAAAATATGACACCATTGACTAATTGGAGTAGCCTAGCACTTCTTCTTTAGCATACGTTTTATCATTCAGAGTGTTAAACTACAAAGATATTTGCTGATCTGTCACTCAGAACTATCTGTTAGACACTGTACAGTTTGGACTGACGGTTTGACTGGGCACACGTGTATCTGGCCATATGTATGCCGCCTGATACGCAGGTGCTGCTTTGGCTGTTCGGCAAGCTGCGGCCGTTTTCTCATTAAGCCGCTATCTTATCTCCGCTTGCGCACTTCCCACTGCCGTAAAGCCGATAAAGCGAACCGAAGCCTTGGTTCAGGAATTCATTCTGGCAGCTCCAGAGAAAATTGAAACCAATTACACTCACATCAGTATTCAGGGCTGAGTAGCTACTTACGTCAGACAAAATATCCAGCATACTGTAAAACCAATGGCTTATTAGGCCCAGGCTGTTACATCGGGACTGCAAGATTTTACGCGGATGGTCGATTTTTGAACAAGGCCCGTAGAAAGAAACAGGTGGAATTTTTTCCTTTTTTTGTGAATCCGAGATTAGTATGTGCATCCAGGTTTGTTTCTCGGTACGGCCATCAAGAAATCAGTTTTCCGTGGTTTTCCTATAACACTCTTTGTAAACGTTGACGAGGTTTCTTCATGAAGAACATATTTTATTTCCTTTTGCCTCCTATCAAACAATTTTCTGTTTCAACCCAAATCACTTCCTTATAGAAAAGGCACAGCTATAAGTTCCTAAATTAGATACAAGAAATGCATGGATTATTGAAATAAATGAAGCTGAAAAAAACTTTTGTTTGTTGCTGTTATCAGCTTCTCCACTGGTTTGATGCAGTCCTCCATCTCTTCCTATCTTTTGCTAACCTCTTCATCTCAACATATCCCTTACTACCTACATTCTCAATATATATTCCAATATCTATCTTCCTCTACAGTTCTTCGACTGTTCCCACCACTAACAAATAAACCAATCCCACATATCTTAAGATATAACCCACCAGGATGGTGGGATCTCACGAAAGAGGAGACATGATGTCTCCTCTTTCGTGGGATTCGTCCAAAAACGTCTAACCTCACCCATCATTTCATAATTGCTTTGTCCGTTTAATTTCCAGCATCCTTCTATAGCAAATTCTAAAAACATGAACATGAATTTTGAGAACATGAACGAGGAATACACGCACTTGTGATGAGCAGAATGGTAAGATATGGTGAAGAAGGAGGTGGTGAGAATAGTAAGTAAGGAAAGAACATTGTTAAAGAAGGTCAGAAAATGTAGACATTATGCTAAAGGGTATACTAGAAAGGGGAAGAAAAAGTTCCATATGTTCAATAGTCTAAACTTTAGGCCACGACTTGTGTAGATACAGAGATTGGCAGAAGGCAGAGTGCTATAACACGAAAGTACTTTCCAAAAGGAAGAACTAAGTGACAATTTCGCCTCTTAATGCAAAAAAATAAAAAAAATAGTAATATAATAAAATAATAAATAAAACTGAAGTAATAACTTTAATATTTTTATGCAGTTATGGAGATTTGCTTGAAGTGGAACTGAGAATATGTCTGTTAAATAATGACATGTCTGTATAAACCAAGAAAGTTAGAATAATGCAAAGTTGCTGAGCAGTACACTCATCAAAACTATTATTCATGAAAGGTTCGCGCAATGGTTATCCATAGCAGGTGGAGCTTAATAAATATCTCTTTGTGCACAGTCGTATTACAACCCGACGATAATTTATAACAGTTGTATGAAAGGAGGTAAAAGTCTGGAAGTAAACTTATTGCGATGCAACTGAAGTTTATATGGCCGTGACGACATTCTTTTACTAGAGAAACGTTGGCGTGGTGCACTCTGTTCCATTACTCTCCATTTAATCCTGTTGTGGTTTTGTCAGATATTTATGGCACAACTTAGGTACGGTTGTCGTCAAGAAAATTGTATTCAGCTAGTCTGCCGGAAAGCACATAATGTAATACATATTGCTTGAACTGAGCCTTTCGGGTTGGTGGCCTGGCATTCGAAAGGATGCCGGTTCAAATCCCCGTCCGGCCATATTGATCATGTGTCGCAATTGTTCCTTCCTAAGGGAGCATCCATAAACTATGTAGCTCTATTTTGAACTCCCTTGAAATTCTCCTCCCTTCCGCGTAGCGTGACATGGGTTTTGCCTTCACATTCCCCCCCCCCCCCCCCCCGTGTCACGTAGCTTTTTTCCCTATTAATTCCAAAGAATTTTTGTATCATTTTATCTTATCAGACTATGGTTAAAATTGTTTTGTATATAATGAACACTGCAGTTACTTGCGCTATGTACTTTTCCATAATTATAAATATTCTGAATGAAATGTTGAAACTAGTCACTCCTCCAAATGATCAATTATTGGAAAAAACCTCTTTCTCAGGTATAGTGAGGGAATTTTTTTTTAGGTATTTTGATGTAGTTCTGTCACCTTTCGCTCTACATCACCAGGAAATGATTATCTGATCTGCTTAAAAGATTTCTATGACTCAGTGCATAGTGAAAACTCTTCGGAAAAACATTTCCAATAAGGCTTGAAAATCTGGTGACATCTGCAAGCGAATCTGAGTCTAGTTACGGCATGTTTAATGTTTTTCGAATAGTAATGCTTCGTTACCTATTGGTTAGTTTAAATGCACAGGCCTTTGCAACCCAACGCTATGACTGCAAGTCACACGTATACGCGTCACCGTTTGTATATAGCAGCGGTTCTCAACCTTTATAAGTATACGACCCACTTTTAAGTAAAAAAAAAAAATGTCGCGATCCACCTAATAAGAGAGTCTATCTAATATCAGAATAGGAACTGTTGTATGGCCTCGATATGCTATAGACTATCCTATCCTTCGTACAAAAGATATACCTGTACTATCAGCAAAAACAAGAATTGATAATACATAATACAACAAACATCACCTCATCAATTTAACTGCTGAAATTCCACGATTAGAAGGAAGTAACTCGATCAGCATATTCAAATGCAACTGGTCTGCCAAGTCACTATTTGGTGGAGTGATAGAGCGGGGCGGGAGGGGGAGCGTTCAGGGGTTACCATAACGATTGCGCGATTGCTGCCGCTGCTATATCTCACAACGAGTTTATTGCATAATACTGGCTGACTGTTTAAGAAAACTTTTTTCACAAAGTTTTAATTTAAGCTAATAGCTTTCACGATTATTGTATTTGTATAATATCATATTACATTTTTGAAATAGATGAAATAAAAGAGATATTTTTGTGGCAAAATCCTCGATTATTCCGCGACCCACCTAAACACACACCGCGACCCACCGCTGGGTCTCGACCCGTAGGTTGGGAACCGCTGGTATATAGGATATCTAAATTACATACGGACATAATTAAATGACTGAAATAAATACCCACACGCTATTGTGTATCTGTACCTTATTTTACATGTGACAAGTAATATGAATGCAAAGCTACGTGACTTGGCTCGAAAATATTCCATTAGCCCCCTCCCCCCTTCCCTTCCTCCCCTCCTCCCCACGCAGTCCAGCATAGCTTTCTGTCCGACCCCTCTCCCCCTAGACCGAACTACGTAGTTTATGTTTGCCCTTAAGACTTTGGTTAAAACAAGATGAAAACAAGATATAATATAATACTCCATTTATAAAGCATCAAACGAAGTATGAATTCGAAAATTGTAAGAAATTGCGTAATATAACTTTATCTTTGGAGCTACAAAATCAAAAAAATACCAACAACAATTTCAAAGAAACTTTTCCAAATAAGGTGCAAATAGTTGCTGACAAATTACATTGAAGACATATTCAAGTCGCTAGCATAATTTTAATCTGATGTAATCGGAACAGTCGTTAGTATGAAAACATTCTAGCGTTACAAAGATAAAAATCCGCTACTCCCATTGTCGACCTCTTGACCTGCTGTTCTGTTGACTTAGCTCGTAGTAAGGTCAAGAGAATGCTGTCAGCGTTGTGATTAAACAACTAACGTTCTTGTTTGTACAAGACAGCACGAACAGGGGACTAATGTGGTACTTACGTCTCACTTCTTGCAGAGACATTTAAAAAATGAAAAATAAACTATGATACAAAATACTGTATGAAACTTATGTAAAAAGAGTTTGAGTGCATATCTCTTGTGTCCATAAAACTGGGTTATTTATCATATATATTATTTCTATAAGGTATTTTTTTGTCAGAAGCCTATATCTTCCTTCATACTTAACCAAAATCAATGAATGAGGTGTCATTTTAAAGCGAATGGTCTCTACTTTAGAAACATTATATTTTAAGAAATAAAGTTTTAGGAATTCGACCCTTAAAGGGCGAAAATGTCAATATTTCTATAATGCTGTTTTCTGTGTTACAAGTCATTTATCTCCCTGGATACCTATCTGAAATCGTATAATGAAGTATCATTTTAAAGATTAAGATCTCCGCTTTAGTGACATCATATCTTAAGTCAGAAATTTTTCGGAATTTGACCCTTAAAGGGCAAAAGGATCAATATTTATGCAATTCGCTTTTGTGTCACGAGCGATTTATCTCCCTTAATATCTAACCGATATAGATAAATGAGATATCATATTAAAGACTAAAGTCTCAGCCGTGGTAACATTATTTTTTAAGAAAGGAATTTTTCGTAATTCGACCCTAAAATGGCACAAATGATAATTTTTCTAAAATGCGTTTTTTGTATCTCGAGCCATTTATCTCCCTGGATATCTAACCAAAATCGATAAATGAAGTAGGATTGTAAGGAGTATTGTCTCAGCTTTGTGAAATCATATTTTAGGAACGAATGTTTTTGGAATTCAGCCCTTAAAGGGAAAATGTATAAATTTTTCTATAACGCATTTTTGTGTCACGAGCGATTTACCTCCCTTAATATCTAACCGATATAGATAAATGTGGTATCATATTAAAGAATAAGGTCTCCCCCATGGTAACATTATATTTTAAGAAAGGAGTTTTTCGTAATTCTACCCTAAAAGGGCAAAAATGTTAATTTTTCTAAAATGCGTTTTTTTTAATCTCGAGCCATTTATCTCCCAGGATATCTAACCAAAATCGATAAATGAAGTAGAATTGTAAGGAGTAATGTCTCAGCTTTGTGAAATCATATTTTAAGAATGAATGTTTTTGGAATTCAACCATTAAAGGGAAAAGGTATAAATTTTTCTATAACGCATTTTTGTGTCACGAGCGATTTATCTCCCTTAATATCTAACCGATATAGATAAATGTGGTATCATATTAAATAATAAGGTCTCCGCCATGGTAACATTATATTTTAAGAAAGGAGGTTTTCGTAATTCGACCGTTAAAGGGCAAAAATATCAATATTTCTAAAATACGTTTTATGTCTTTCCAGCCTTTTATCTCCCTGGATTTCTAACCAAAATTGATAAATGAAGTAGGAGTATGAAGAGTAATGGCTCATCTTTGATGACATCATATTCTACCTAACTTTTCATCGCATTTTTTTCGCGAAATTTTCGCACGGGTCGTCTAGTTCTTTTGAATAGTTTTAAATTTAATCTATATGTAATGAGATACTGAACTTTCTGCTGTTGTTATTTATGCTCAATAAAAGCATCAAGTAATGCAGCACTGATGTCACGATTTTGAATAATTTTTAATTTGTTACATGGGTTGCTAACCTTAACGACAGTATTGGTAACAGAGAATATATTTTCAATAATTCTTATTATTCCGTTTGTTCGTTAAAATGCTGCAATGTCATTGGTTAGTGACCAGCTGTCTTTCTACAAAATTCTATCCTGAATGACTACTCGTATCTTGGGAATCGTGCTCATCACTGCCAATTACTATGAAGAAACACCTAAATTCAGTAGACTCGTTAGAATTTTTTTCTCCAATCGTTTAAAAGAGTTTGAATCAAATCCTGCTATAAATCAATAAATTTTAATGTGCTTGTTCGTAAATATTTGGAGGTGAATCACTGATGTGTTCATAAATGACGAAGTGCTAAACAATGGAAATCAACTTCTTGATCTTCGAGTGATCTCACATTTTCAAATGGAAGATTATAATTTGATCATCGTAGAATCAGACACTGACAAGATGTAAGACATCTAGCGGAACTAAGTAAGTTTGAGCATGTCTGCTAGTAACAAGAATAAAGTTTACGGAGTCGCAGGTAGGCGATAAGCATTACGAGAGAGTATAATTAGTGAAATAATTATTGACATGGTGACAGTGAGAACAATCTTTCAATTGCCTCTGACAACATAAAGCAACTTGTTCTCCATTTTTAACGTACGCGAGTCCTGAATTGATGTAAAGCAGTACCGCCATGCTCGAATATATCAATTTTACAGTATTAGAGTATACCTAAAAGTAAAATGTAATGTATGTTGTTACCTCTACTGTTTCTCTTATTGCAAATTCTAAGTTCATTTCAGTAGAGTTTAATGTTAGAGTACGACATCTTATAAGCAAGATTTGTATATATAAACTGCTCTCGGGTGACTAGCCGAGTCAAGAGTGCGTTGCTACACGATATTTCGGCGACTAGATTCATTGCCGCCATCTTCTGGTGAAGTGCCGTGTGCAGCGGAAAGGCTAGTTCTTATAGCCTGCCAGGTGGCCCAGTGCGCGGGACAATGGCAGGCTATAAGAACTAGCCTTTCCGCTGCACACGGCACTTCACCAGAAGATGGCGGCAATGAATCTAGTCGCCGAAATATCGTGTAGCAACGCACTCTTGACTCGGCTAGTCACCCGAGAGCAGTTTATACATTCTCAACGCCGAGAAAGACTTCGTTCTTATATAAGATATGTATAGATTATCATGCAGGTTGTGAGTGGTACTTACATTACTGTTGTTTATGCTTTTCATATAAGATATAATTACGTCAAGAAACGGAAAAATCTTCTTGTATAATGTTCCGGAATTGAGTAGTCGTTTGAGAACGTTGCTGCTCTAATATGGTCGATATATTAAGAAACATTACCCAGGGAAATAGGAATAACAACGATTACAATTAGAAATTTACTCTGTACCTGCTTTAACAAATTGAACTTAGTAGATTAAGAATGTTTTTAATTTAGAGGAGACTGCAGTTTGTACTTTCCCCAAATACTGTGGCGTGGAAAAAATATATATAGGCTACCAAAGAATGTTGATGGTAAGATATGAACGAAATTTTATATTTTGTTGACACTTGTAAGCTTGTTTGAATTGACGAGTCTCAGAAGTTTGGTGCGTTTAGTGTATATTCTGTTTTTACATTGTAACCATAATTTTAAAATTCTTTCGATGAATAGCTTACAGAGAGAAGACGATGCCATTAAACGATTCTTTTCCTCAGAGAAATGCCAGTGTGTAAAAAAAGTCGAATTCGAGTGGCGATTAAGCATTTGAATTTCAGTTAATCTACCAATGATCAAATTCATTTTATTCGCCCTTGTCGTACTAGGAGAACAAGACTACATTCACCTGTATGGGAACGACTATAGATTTAACTTAAAAATCTCCTAAAAAAAAAAAGAATAATTGTTTGTCTTTATGAAGTATTGTACTACATACTATATGCTAAAGATTCTGAGGACTTATAGATATAAACTGTTTTAGTTCCTTACTAGATAAATGTGCGGTTGAAATACAAAGCCGACTCATATCAATACTCTTGTAAATAATACTTTTTTTTCGACAAACGGTTTTTCTGTTATGTTGGTTGCCCGAAACTATTTTTAATTTTTGAACAGGGGGTTCAATTCCAAGTCCGGCCATCCAGATTCGGTTTTCCATGGTTTGCCGAAATCACTCCATGCAATGCCGCGATAATTTCTTCGGAAGTATATAGCTGAATTCCTTGCTATTCCTGGCCCACCATTCTAATCCAACTTTAGTGACTCTGACGTCGATTAAACGTAAAACCATCTTTAAAAACGTAATTACTTAAATTCTGAAGCTCTGGAACCATTTAATGATTTCTTAATATTTGTTTTTACTTTATCTGTTTTACTTCAACAAAATAAACAAATATATTGTTTTTTTATTATCAAAGTAATCAAATATTCTATTTTTAATCTTACCAAACTGATTCTCACTAACCATTGACAAAAGGCAAAACTTTTTGTGATAGTAACTAAATTATTAGTGTAGAAATATATTTTTTATTTCGTTACTATAATTATTATTGATTTCATTGTGATTGCGGTGTTCAATGATTGCTATTCTGTGTATGAAAATACGATGGACTTTGTTTCCAGTATCTGCCCTTGTACTATTTTGAAGTTTCTCTAACTCTAGTAACGAATGTGTCTCAAAGTTTTGCGGCAACCTGTGCAGGTTGTAACCCGCAGACACAGTGACATGGCAACACCCTCGCCTTCTGAGCGGGACAATGTAAAGGTGGGTTCCCACGGCCTGTGCATTTGCCCGCCGCACCGGTCTAGCTATAAACAGCGGGCCGTGGGAAGGGACCGCCTCTATTGGCACGGATGGCGCGCCTCTATCCGTCGCTAGTCGGTAAAAATCAAACGCCCTGGTAACTGAAACGACATTAGGGAACATGGAGTGGAGGTGACTGCGAGGTGTCGAGGGAAAGACTTTGGCGCGTGATGATCCGTACAATTGAGCTGCATGGCGTGGCCTACAAAACCACTAGCCACCATACCACAGCTGCTGTGGCTTGTAACGTGACGCACTGTCGCCACGTTACAAGGTGCATTTTTTTAAATTATATATGTCATAATGTTAGAGTAATTTACATAAATCTTGGGCGACCACTTAAATAGATTTTTTTTGTAATTTTATAAAGTACGCAAGATTCCAAGTGAGGACTGTAATGAAATGGTGAACATCAGTCTATGTTGGTAAAGCGAATATTAAAGAATTATTGAGCTATGTAGGCTTGAAGCTAATCGTGGTCTTCCCGAACCGTGGTGACAAGGAGTCGCGGATTTGGGGTTTGCTGGACCACACACCCTGCTCCCTGGGGATGGGCGGTCAACAAGGTCACTCACCGGGCGGGAAATGCCTGCCACCCGAACACAAGAGTCATCCCCGAACGCAGCCGAATATGTCCGACCTCTGTTAGATACGCTGGGCAAATCGCATATCGGGGATGTCACGTGACATTACGTGCCGACCTGAAGATCCAATCCAAATGAGCGTATAACTTAAAATCCTGGGAATTTCTGTTATATGTGAGCTTCGAGACTACAAGGGGCGGAGCGAGAAGTTTCCTCGCGAGAGAGAAGAGCGACGAGCTTCAATTCGATCTTCGAGTCCATGCTATGCGAGTCTAGTCTGAGGTTGACTTGGAAAGTTGACTTCTTTCGCCAACTGCTGCTTCTGGCTTGATGGAGCAAGCTTATCACGGCAACACAGCCGGTAATGCGATGATGCGCATTGTCAGACCAGAGATGCCTGTAGCCGCCTTGTGAGATAGTCTCACATACTGTGGGTCCGCCCCAATCACCGCAGACATCAGGCGCAGAACTACAATGGTAACTTATTACGACCAAGCCATCTGATTGTGAATTCCGTGAAACAGAACCCTTAAACGACTTTGAGAGGATAGATCCATGTTCTCACTTTGTAATTGTAAAAACCCCTGAGCTAGTGGCATAATTTGCCAGAACTAGTTATTTTCGAATGATATATTGTTCATTCGTGGCGTCCATGATTTTCTTTTTTAACTGTAAAGTCACAGTATTATGATACCTTTGTCTGAGGTCGTCATAACTTATATTTTTCATTGTTTCCAATTGTCATTATTTCTTGCATTATGATTCTGAGATATATTTAAAAGTAAATATACAATTGTTTGCTTGCTCATGACGGCTAATTGTACCTATGAGCGTTGCTTTTATGATTTTGCCAATTTGTGTTAATGTTAACGGCAAATTCGCTCAGACTTGTAATCGCCAGTGTTTAGAAAATAAATGTCATATTGTGACAATTTTTCCTAAATTCCAAATAACGTCGAGATTCTTGCAAAATTAATAAATTTTTACTCCTTCATAAAAATTAAACTTAAAAATCCACAATTATTAATCATAAAGGTATGAAAGATAATTGTAACGTAGTTCGCCCACCAAAGCACCCACTACAGGCTCTTGACTAACCCACCTTTACACTGTAACTCTCTCAGCCTGAGACCGAACACGCAATAAAGGCCAGGAATTAGCATGAATCAACTTGGTATTCTCCAATCCGATTACAAAAAGCGGACTCTTCATGCTATGAATTTCTTTTTTTGCTTTCACAACAAGGTACTTAAAGCACTGCAGGCACAGAACGTCATGAACCACTAATTAAAATTATGATCTTCTCAGCCATCAGTATGGTGAACGATTAATAATGTCTTTGGAATTGTTGAGAGGGATATACAAAAGGATAATTCGACTATCTAAAAACTTTTTAATTGCCGCGCAGTCCACCTCTGTCATTACTTATGCTTATATAAATCTAGTTATGCTAAAGGGGGCCTATAGTTTCGCCTGCAATCCAAAACTAAAACGTGTGGTAGCGTATTTTACATATTCAAAGCAATCTTAGTGGCCTTTTAATACTAAATCTGGAAGACGTGGAAATAGACAGTGCATTTCATATCGGGAGGTTTCCTCTCATCACTCGAGGCGAATGCCGGGATGCTTCCTTCAAAAGGCCATAGCCAAATTACTTCCCGTTCCTTGTCCCCAGTCCCATCCCGCCTCTAATAACCTCGACATCGACGAGGCGTAAACTCATAAGTAAAAATACCTACCACAATCGGCCTACTTTCTAGCCACTGTGGGAAAAGTCTTCAGTGGAATAAGCTGCTGAATCCCACACATACAGTTTTGGAAACGTCTCTTTGTCCTATTCTGATATTTGGAACTACGCTTTACCTCCTTTTGTAGTAGTTTTTTGATGTTGAAACTTAAATATTGGTTGATTGATTTTACAGAACCCAACTGGCATGAACATTAAGGGAAAGTAAGTTTTTACCTACAAAAATAATAAATCTTTGTAAAAATAACCCATGTTCCTTCAATAAATTAAGAAATAGGGAACTATCATCAGTTTGCCGTGCAGACATGTTGCAGACGGCGTTGGTACAAGTGTGCTGTAGAACAACTGTTCGATTTTGATGTTCGCAGATTTATACGTCCGAACGGTCAATTGATAACCTCTGTCTGACATAGAGGCCAGTTCGAGTGCTTGTCTTAGCAATAACACTCATGATTCACAGTGTTGTTTTCGGGCATATTCGTAATGTATCATGCGCATTAGTATGACAAAGTGCCCTATCCTGTAGGTGACGCCGACTGGAAGCTCAGAGCTGCGAGCTATGTGCGCATTATTCCTTCCCGGTACAATGCGAAATTACTCAACCTGTTGGTGACTCGCACTTGCGACTGCTCATAAACTCTGTACCTACGCAACACATACAGAAGCTCTGTGGGAAAGAACTGCACTCACACACACATAGATACAAATACACAAACGAATGCACAGATCAAACACGTACACAAAACATACAAAATAAAACGCGCGCGCGCGCGCGCACACACACACACTCACACACACACACACATACACACAGGAATTCACATACACACACAGAAACAAGCAAACTCACGCATACACACAAAAACACGCATACATACAACAAAAACACTCAAACAGAATGTTTCCATTTCACAACGAATGGGATCACTTCCTGAACTTTTCTGTAAAGGTGGTTTTTTCAAAGTTTAGTTTGCTTGCTGTTTGTGAATTGTATTGTATTTAGTGGCCTTCGGTTCTAGAGGAAAGATAACTAGCCCAGTGCAAAGATCCGGCTGTTCTTTAATCTTCCGAGGTGTTTCTTCATCGGCAGTTATTGGGCTGTAGTCTGTGGAAATCCGTGAAACCCCTTCGAGAAGTTCAGAGTGGAACAAAATTCCTCGACATCATCAAAGATCCGTAACTTCGCCATCCTCTTCGCAGTTGCACTATCTTTCAAATGAACTGGGCAACCTCTTCGACATCCAAAAAATCATTCTAAATATCTCCCACTGATTGTCAATTTATTCAAATATGTAGTAATCTATGGTATCATGAACTAAATTGTCATCCTTCGATTATTTTTCTTCTGTAGTTTTATTGTTAGGTATTCGGCGTCTTACGTACTAATTTCTGCTGAATTTTGTTCCTGTAGCTGAGCTAAGGCTGTCGATTTCGACTTTAGAAACATTTTCCCATTTTTTAACTGATTTACTATTCTTCAGTTTTTCAAGGTATAGAATCACTTTCAGTTTGGTTTAAACTTACGTATATTTGCCATAACATTAAATAAGAAGTTTTTTGAGACAGTTTATTTGAGTCATACGATCTCTTCGTGATTTATAATACTGCTAACGTTTTCTAATAAATACGTTCATGGTTGTATTTAATGCTTCCTTCCTAGTTCAGGTATCGATGATTGTCCTGTACACACACGTACTCTGCTTTGTTCCAGTAGTTTTTGGGGCTTTTTTGACAATTCATGACACAGAATTTTAGTGATATATTCTATACGTCAGTAGAAAATGGCGTAGGACAAGGTTTTAGATTATTCTTAATAATATCCATCTTGTTTGTAGAGAAAGTAATCAAGAACGTTGAAGAAAAATTCCAATTTGTTATAGGTGTTCAAGGAGAAATAATAACCTACTTTTTGTTAATAACATTGGCTTGATTGGAGGTAACAGTAAAAATATTACACAACAGTAAAAATATCTAAACATAACTGAGTGACCTGAATTGGGAGAAAAATTTCGACTTAAACAGAGCCAAAACAACAATCAAGTTTGTAACAGTAGATCAAATATAAAAATAGTTTTTTTCTTGGAAACCAAAAACAATAACAAAAGCAGAATAGTAACTTTCCAAAACGTTATTTATGGCGTACAGTGCTTTATAGAAGTTGAGCATGTACTTCTGTAATACCAGAAAGACGAAAAATTCAATGTGGTGCAAAAATGTTGAAAACTGAGTGGGCAACAAAGTGCGAAGTTAACGGTTTTTGGAAATTATGGACGAGAAAAGAAGTTTATTTAAGAAACTGCTGTGCTAATGACCTCGGTGACCACGTACCTTCAAGTAACGACAACAAGAAACTGACAGAAAGAAGAGAGGGAAAGATGACTCACATTTAATACATGTGGAATTGGTTAATTTATTGGAGGAGTGAACAGTTAAAAGAACGAAGACAAAGTTCAGAACATGTGAAGCAAATAATTGATGAGTTGGATTGAAATAGGTACGTAGAGATGATTAGATTAGCTCAAGATAGGAAGAAACATACCCTTGCAGCTAAGTCCTTAATTGACTTATGGCAGGGAAAAACTGCGATGTTAATTCAAAGATTTTGAATGCAATTTGCTCAAAGAAATACACTGTTCACGTCAACCTCCAAAAAATATCTCATAAATCCCGAGGGACTGACGGCATAAAAAAATGTATCGATAGTTCAAATGTTTAAAATCTATTACCTCTTTATTACTGGGCGCTCTCTTACATTCAATGCCCACTGTGTGGATCTGAAACTCAAAGTATTCGCCCGGAACAACATCATCGGAAAACTTACAAGTATCACCTATGAGCACATGTGCCCTGGCACTCAGTTTCTCCGCAGCAGAATTCTCGTCACCAGTTTTGGCAAAACTCTGCACATGCTAGGCAGGTTGATATAGTACTGAAAGATTCTGGTCGCTTTGTAATAGGTTGCCTGAAACCAACTTCTGGTCAACAAAATGTATCAAATCATAAGTATAGCACCACCTGACATTAGAAGGAAAACAGCTGCAGAGATGGAGAAGAGGAAGCAGGAAACTGACCCCTAGACACCCATTGTTTGGACACGAACCTCAGCCCACAAGGCTAAAGTCAAGAAAGAGCTTCATGCAGACCACTACAGCCAGAACATCTTCACGTGGAGTTCGCCGAGTAGAACTATGGTGAAATTCGTTTCCTGAAGGGCATTGGAGGAATGTCAAAGAGGTAACGGCAGCGGGGTGTAACCAGCCATATGCCATGTGGAAAAATAGATTGAGAACTGAAGTGTCCTGATGTAGATCCAACATCAAGAAATAGGGTTACACTACTGAAAACGAATTATGTGAATGTGGTGAGCTGCAGGACCCACAACGTCTGCTGGTATGCAGAAATCTACATGAAACCTGCACTATCGACGACTTTTTTAGGGCAAATGAGAAGAAAATGCAGAATTGTGGTCTGTACATTCAATTTAATTGTGTACTGTAGTCTATAAGCTTGATATTAATTAATTAATTTTATTTGTTTTAATTTGTTTCAACTTGTGATGTTATGTCCTGAACACGATATATAAATAAATAACTGTTTTCTGGAATCCCCCAAAGAAATCGCTCAAATTCCAAAGCCTAGACCAATATATACAAGTAATCGCTTAAATAACAAAAGTTACAGGTACATATACAGGGTGTTACAAAAAGGTACAGCCAAACTTTCAGGAAACATTCCTCACACACAAACAAAGAAAATATATTATGTGGACATGTGTCCGGAAACGCTTACTTTCCATGTTAGAGCTCATTTTATTACTTCTCTTCAAATCACATTAAACATGGAATGGAAACACACAGCAACAGAATGTACCAGCGTGACTTCAAAGACTTTGGTACAGGAAATTGTCAAAATGTCCTCCGTTAGCGAGGATACATGCATCCACCCTCTGTCGCATGGAATCCCTGATGCGCTGATGCAGCCCTGGAGAATGGCGTATTGTATCACAGCCGTCCACAGTATGAGCTCTAACATGGAAAGTAAGCGTTTCCGGACACATGTCCACATAACATATTTTCTATGTTTGTGTGTGAGGAATGTTTCCTGAAAGTTTGGCCGTACCTTTTTGTAACACCCTGTATATTACCGAACTGCAGTTTAATTGATTACCTCCGTTGACCTTGATTCCTGAAACGAATTAGTAAAGAGTAGGACTCTTGAGCTCATCCCCAGGTGGCGGACCGGGAAATGCCTCCCGGTTATGGATGGTAGAAATTAAATACCCTCGACAGACTATAACTAGCAGTACTGTAATGTCTGATCCGGAGCGGGCGCCTAAAGTCGGCGTCTTTATTCCATGTTAACGGAGGCTGAATAATATTTTGGCAGTAACTCTAAAATGCTAGGCGTCAGACTCAAGAACGAGTCTGCCGAAATTTAAACGTCGCATCACGACGCATCAAGAAAATATTTTTGAAACTGCTAGGGCGTCCCCCCTCCCCCCCTGTAAGCGACGCGCGTCAGCATCCCCCGATTAGTGTGAGAAATGGGCTAGAGCTACATATTCTAGGCAGGAGTGGGCTGAAGAAGCTAGTCCAACGGGTTAGAGTGGCTACCATTAACACAGGTATTCTCAAGGGCAGAAACCGAAAGCTCGCTGATGCATTGAAGACCCCGGCGAGTAGATATTGCCTGCAGCCAAGAAACCAATTGGACTGATTCAAAATCCATGGATATTCGATCACAGAAAGAACACAGACAGGAATTGCGCAGCTATCGCTGTGAGTACAAAGTTCCCAGACCAAGTCACTGAGGTGAACCTTGTTTCTGACTGACTGATGTCTAGCAAGATCCTTTACGGTTCCATAACCTTACGCATAGTTTCCTGCTATGCTCCTCAAACTAGGTGCCCGGATGATCTAAAGGGAGAATTCTTGAACAACTAGGCAACCTTCCTGCAGTGTGTTGAAGGAAATGGACTCTTCTTCATTGGTGGCAACCTGAGCGGAGATACTTGAAAGACTAGAAACGCTTTTGGGAGAGTACATGGTTTCAGGACTTTGGAGAGCGAAATATGGATGGGACCAGTATCCCGGAATGTGCTGTGGCTTTGGAATTAATTGTGGTTAGCACCTTTTACAGAAAACGTCCATCACATTTCATTACCTTTAGCGGTGGTGGCAGGAATTCTACGCAGAATGATTAATTTGAAGAGGCGACTTTGAATTTGTAACTGATGCAAAAGTCATACCATCGGACATCATCGCGCCCCAAAATCAGCTGCTTCTCCTAACTTTCAGGATATTTCTCGACCTCTACAAGAAGAACCTTAAATTTACATCGGAACGAATTAAGTTGTGGAAATTAAAGCAGCGTCACATCCAGCTGGAAATTTCTATAGACTCTCTAGATATGCCAGAATATGGACAGCATGTTATAGAACTCTGGATAACAGTCCTCAAACACATTAAGACCATGGGCAAAACGAAACCTGAATGTCATTCCATCGATAAAGAGGAGTGGTGGTGGAATTATCACATAGAAGATGCCATCAACACAAAGAAGTTAGCCTACAAGACCTGGCTCAAATCACTATACCGTATTGCCGCAATTTGGTAGTGATAAACCGTTACATCGTTTAGCGGTAATTCTCGAGATATCGCAAGTCAAAATCAGTTATATATACAGTTCCTTGTGCCTTTGGCGTTGTTTTAATCTACTCCAGGCCGAATTTCAACCTAACCACAAGAATAAACTCTACGTGGCGATACACAATGTATTAATCCGCGTGTTTTAGTACTCTTACAGTTCAAAATGAAGTTGTATTTTGAAATTAATTCTTATAATTTATGCTGGGCGTACTTTAAATCCTGAAATCCTGTCATTACAAAAAATTAATTTAGCAATGTATTTCATGCGTTTAGGTGTATCTTCATCGCTTGATTTTGAAGCGGCGATATCAGTAGCTATAGATTGTGGTTAGGTCGAAATGCAGCCTAAACAAGAATGTTCTTTGAACAACAAAAGGCATGAGGCAATCAATTATTGTTAATTATTAATAACCTGCTTTCAAGAATGCAATGTTAGCTATTAAGTGTAATCACGAAAAAAAAAAAACAACCGCTGTGCATGTCCAGCCTAGATTTCCGTGTGGCAATGGCGACATATTTTTTTCTGGTCCAGGTCGTATTTCAATCTAACCATTTTGATTTTGAGATAAGATGATGAAAGATGGCTCTAAGTTTTGGTGGATGCGTAGAAGTTAGAATAAAAAAATACATTTCATTACCTACGGCATGAGAATGTACTATACACATATGGCATACGAAAACTGGCCAGCAATTTTAGATTCGTTGTAACTGCTATCGTTGGCGGCAAAGATAAATGGCCGTTGAATGTACCAAGGAGGAAGGAAATATATGGAGGAGAAGTGACGTTAAGTCTGTGACGCCGGCTCTAAACTCTCGCGCATGCGCGGTGGCGGCAGCGGCGCTATTGGGAACCCAAACAAATGCAAAGTTCACATTGTGTTTGATTCTGTGATTATTTCATTTTTTAATGTGTATAATTGTTTTAAAATGCCATCTTGTGTTGGATACGGTTGCACAAATAGGCAAGAGAGGAAAGAACCTGGAATATCATTTCATAAGTAAGTTTCATTCTAATTATCGTTCTTGAAGTGGGCAGTAGGATTTGCAAACTTTGGCACCTGTCTATAAATATTTAGTCATAGCTCTCAATGGGATGACTTTGTTCTCAAATTTTTGTTGGTGTAGTGTAGAAAATCAGTATACCTTGCTAGTTTGCACATAATAGACTAGCATTACTTTTTAACTAGTGTTGAAAATGAGATTTAAAGGGGTGTGTTTTACATCGCGATTCAGTGAATTTAGCATTTTGCTTTCTTTCGTCACGTTGCAGTTTATACTGATAGTGTATGATGAATTTAAATGTTTTAAATTATACTATGCAATCTAGGAATCTTGATGAAGTAAACGATGTTGTTACCGCAAATACAGTTTGCGATTCAAATACGCGTGTGTGGATGTGTCTATATAGTTTGATTCTGTAGCGGCAATTTAATGGAGATTTTGGTTAGGTCTAAATGCAGTCTGGACCAGAATAGTTTCGTTGTTCCATAAGGGACAAAAAATTTATCTATTACTGTTAGTAATTTCATGAGAACCAAGTTAGTGACAAAACGTGTATCGTGATGGAAACTACTTCCAGCTATTCCCAATTAAGCTTACGATGTAAGGTTAAAAGATAAATATTTTTATTCTGGTCCAGTGGTAGTAAAAAAGAAAAAAGAAATATCCATTCTGCATGTCCACCATGTAATTCATTGTGGCTTTGGCAGAATTAATTTTTGGTCCAGGCCGCACATCAACCCAATCCCAGTATATCCCGAAAACTAAGCAAGATATCGTAAAATTTTATTCTTTATTTTCGATTTGTCTGGTCGTATTACATAAGAATCCATCATTAAATTTGACTTTTGCGAACGTTTTCTTCTGCATTTCAACTCAAGACACCTCACTTTTGATACAGTATATCTCGAGAACTAGGCGAGATATCGAAAATTTTTATTCTTTATTTTTATTTGACTCGTCTTTTTAAATAAGAATCCATCATCAAATTTGACTTTGACCAATTTTTTCTTCTGAATTTCAACCAAAAACATCTCACATTTGAGACAGAATATCTCGAAAACTAAGCAGGATGTCAAAAAATTTTATTCTTCATTTTTCATTTGTCTCACCGAGTTACATAATAATCCATCACCAGATTGCGACGTTACGTTTATCCTAGAGTACCCTTGAGGTTTTTGTACATATATCCCGTGTCTGTATTGGTACGGCCCCCCCCCCCCCACTCCTCCCCGCCCGGCGTCACTTCAATGCGTGGTGAAGATCTCTTGCGTCGTCTCCGTATTTTTCTTTCTTCCATGGAATGTACTGTCAAAACTATCGCACACGGGAACTTTCGTGTTGCCTTTATGTCTAAGGTTCATTTGTTTTTGCATTAATAGGCAGTTTCTAGCTTCCGGAAAATGTGTGTCAAATTTCTGACGAACAGGGCAACTGATTCTCCGTACGTCCTTATTGTACCGTTAGCGACAATGTTTCATGTAGCTTTAATTTCTTATTTTTCATATATTGTACAGTGTTGATATATAAGTATAACCAAAATATTCGAACTATAGTATGGAAATTGAATCTAAGGTAGTAACTAAAAGAAATGAAAAGATTTAAATGAAATCTATACTTTTTGCTTCTCCAAGTTAATATTTGATACTAAATTAAAAGATCTCACAGTATTTCTATACACGCCAAGACCAGCGTGTGCGAAATAGTTGGTAAATGCTAGTAAAGCATATAGATCAAATAGAACAATCCAGAATAATCAATTGCAGAGACCAGACAATATGATTTAAAAAATCACTATGTAATATAGAATATTTTTTTTTTTTTTTTTTTTTTTTTTTTTTTTTTTTTTTTTTTTTTTTTACATTTCATTCCTCCCAGCAGAAGGCTGGGAGGCGGGCTGCTGGAGAGTCATAGGGGACTCTTTTCAGCCAATCTACTACTACGGGGAGGGAAGGGGGATGGAAGGTCGGCCGTGGCCTTCTAGGGAACCATCCCAGCATTCGCCTAAGTGTCTGAGGGAAACCACGGAAAACCTCAGACAGGATGGCCGAACCGAGTTTAACCCCGGTCCTCCCGAATGATAGGTAGGAGGCCAATATTGGCCTCCTCCCATCTCGGTATAATATAGAAAAAAAAAAAAAAAGTGTATTTTATTTATACGTTAAAGTAAAATAATATGGCTGCGAGAAATAACTACATTTTTAAAAGTGTTATTTAGGTTATAGCTGAATACGTTGTACAGCTGCATCGACTCTAATGAAATAAGTTAAGAAGCGCCCTTGCATGTTATATATATTCTTTTTAGACTGTTTTAGGAGCGTTTTAGTTGTTCACGATCACGAAACATCAACTGTTATAATGTCGCTTTTAAGACTAACATTTTAAGCTCTGTAAAATAGTTGGAACCTGTGACCTAAACATGAATAAGATAAACAGAAAAAAAGGACTTTCTGGAAAACAGAAATCTTTTATTTACAAACACTGATCTACTCTAAAAGAACTTTCTAAGTTTATGTGGATGCAACACAGAACTTGAAGTAAAGGCTACACAAGAAGTTTATGGGAGTGTTTCACAGAAAGAGGATGCTGAATCACATTTTAAGACAAACTTGGTTAATGTATTAGTGGAGGGAACAACAGAAGATAAGAACTGAAGAGAGGACGAAAATTAGAACTGAAGAAGTAGTTAGCTGTGATATGTATGTCGAAAGGTAGAGATTATCTCAAGACTAGAAGAAATGGAGAACTGCGTCAAAAGAGATGAGAGACTGATGACAGGCAAAACATATTTGCACATTCAATTGAAGGAAAAACACAATGCGATGATGTAAATAACCAAATGTGAAATGATCAGCATTTCGATTAAGTGTATCAACTGATGTAACTTCAGATTGTTCTTACCAACGTACGTAATACCTTTGATAGCTTCAACGAGACACGTACGTCAGTTTCGATAAAGTAATCAGTGAATCACTCATGATATTTTGGTATAAAGCACCCTAACATCAGACACAAAATGTAAACCAGAAGCTCTCAAATAACTAGTAGAAGTGGACAATATTACAGTTATAAAGTCCGTGTTGCTATTCTACTGCCATTACTGTACATTACTGACTACAGTGTACTCATTTGCGCGTGAAGATATATACAAAGTCGATAAAACAGACCTTCTGAGAAGCTGTTACAAAGTGATGTGACACTGCTTGTTTAAAATAGGAGTGCATTGATATGAAGAAGCAAGTATCTAGAATATCTGTTAAAGGAAGAGTCTTGAAACTACTGTATCTAAAGAACTATTGAATAAATGAGCATCTAATAAAGAGGTCATTTAAACTGTTGTTATCGTCACTACAGGTACGGATAGTAATGGTAGAAAGACGAAGATGTGAAGCAGGTATTTAATGTTTCTTGTTGGTTTTCTCCTGTCAGCAACACTTAAGCCAGCAATGTTTTAACTATTAATTCCTTTTAATTTATACTTCGCCAGTAAAAAGTTGTATGTTTATTCGACCACGATGCACATCGTAAAGATAGACTTGTGCGCACGTTTAGAGTCAGAACAGTAACCTCTAAATGGCAATGGTCATTTTGACTCATTACATCATTTTAATGTAGTGGCCTGGTGGCTCAGTGATTAAGCCATCCGATTGGAAACCAGAAAGCCCCCAGTTCGAATCCCTGTATTGGAAGGGATTTTCATAAGGCCTCAACCCGACAGTCACCTCTGGCACAGCTTGTTGTGTATGTGAAGTACGCCAGAACGCTTCCGTGGTTCGGATTCCTACTTTAGAACTGTATATCCGGTTTAGACTCAACCTTCGGAGGGCGAACTTTCTTGTGCTCGTGAAGCGGTTACGTGCAGTTGTGTTATTGTGAAGATGGATCAGGAAGTTATAGTTTCTCAGACAACTGTACATTGAATAGCCAACACTCAGTGACAAGTGAAATCCAAGTTACTATTTAAACAGAAATCAATTACATCTGGTATCCAGTTATTAGTATAACAATTATTACCTCCGTTCATTGGTCTCTCCTGCTCGACCAGCTCCCATAATGTATGAGGGGGGGGGATGGGTTACATAGTGAGGAAGGAACCGAAAACATAAAATATTTCTCACCTAGAGACTCAAATCACAGCCACATCACAACTAGGAGATAATATCAACAGCATTACGGTCACCAGCCCACTAACAGAAGAAGACAACCCAGCAAACACTATACGTAATCTATCTGGACCAGGGACAGATGACTCTATGTGCGGCTATCAAGTATCGGGTGTCAACATGACTAAACGGCAGAGGGACGAAAGGAGACCTATAAGGTCAGTACAGAAAATCTCAAGACTGTCGTCAGGTGGCGCAACAACACACCACCCAGCTGCCTTATTCAAAACGGCACCGGTATCCAGCACCGTCAACAATCAGGAAAATCTACAGCAAAACACAATGAACACCAAGTATGAACCAAGTGACAGTCGATCGTAGATAGTAATGATAGAAGTAAAAGACAAGAACATTGGACGGGTACACCGAATGGCGATAGGGAAACACCTGGGGAGCAAGGTCTCATGACTTCTATCAACCTTGTAAAAATTTGTTCTCTGGTCGCAATAGAATTAAAATAGAAACCAGCAATATAGACTCGGAAAATTATGGGATAACATCTCAGGTAGTTTTTGAAAATATCCCAAGAAACAGGGTGTGTATATATCGCTCTTTGCAGAAATCATTTCAGTAATCGAATGTGAGTTCCAGGTATTGAATATCAGATGGTTCATAAAAAAATGGTTAAAATGGTGCAACAAGAAGTTATTCTACAACTAGTAGGCGTCCTAACAATTAGATCATATCTTGTAGCACAATTCGTCTACATCAATGGTGTAAGGGGGCATCCACAAATTACGTGAGGTGTTTTTCCGGATTTCTGGACCCCCCCCTCCCCCTTGGTGAGATTTCGTGAGATCTGGCCGGACCCCCCCCCCCCCTCTGGTGAGATCTGGTCCGTGAGAACCCCCCCTAGAAATCGCCCTGGAAACTTTTGTAGACCTTTTTTTTTAGGTCACACCCTAACTTTTTTGACGAAATACCCTCCTAAAATCGACTTTGGCGCAAATTGTAGACCTTTTTTTTTGCTCTACTGTCCCCAAATTTTTCGCAAAATCTCACGTGAGATTTCCGTAGACCCCCCCTCCCCCCTGGTGAGATCTGGTGAGATTTCGCCGGACCCCCCCCTCCCCCATTTCACCTCACGTAATTTATGGATGTCCCCTAAGATGCAGGGTTAAACCCTAAACCCCGCCATTTTCCAGTGCTATAAATGTTTGCACTTTGGACACGGCACTAATCAGTGCCGCAGTCAGGCACCATGCAGCTTCTGCGCATTGGATCACAATGTCGACTCATGCCCAAGACAGCCCCACCATTTGAGTCAACTGCTCAGCCCAACACCAAGCAACTGACCAAAATTTCCTAACTACCAGAAAGTGAAAGTAATCAAACAATACATGGTGTACATTAATGTTGGGATGGACATCGGGGGTGGTTGACACTATCGATTGATACCAGTACAATAGACAGAGAGTTGTCATTGTGTGTCGTGTCCACATTAAGGACCGCTTAAAGGAACTTCTCCTCTGTTAGAATGCCAACCAAAAAGTGAACAATAAATTTATGAGATTAAAAATGTAACGCGCACTTGTTACTTTGACATGGGGAAACTAACCAGACAGTTATTGGATGATAGGAACCACAAATTAAAGACATTAGGTAACGCCAACTGCCCCAGTAAAGATGCTAAGAAATGAATCGAACTATAACCAATAAAGATTGTACACAAAAATAGACATCCCGTAAGACTTTGTTCTTTTTTCTGTTTCTCCAATGACGGTAGTAAACTGACAGAGGAGAGCAAGATTCTATGGCTGCTCTAGGCCGCGGCTTGTGGAAAGATTGAGACTTTCTGCTAGGCCATCTCTTTATTCGGCTGGGACGCACAAGCGTTTTTGACTAACAGCTGGGAGATACGCTAACTGCCATACCACAGAGTGTGGAAAATGCCTTTAGTGTTTTGAGTTATTAATTTTATGATGAACCCACCATAGTGAGTTAGTACAGTGTCTATATTGGTGATGTACTATTATGGGAGTCTAGTAGGTTTGGAGGTCACACATCTCCAACGATGCTGTCAACAACAGACGAATAGTAAACTATAACACCCATTAAGATACATTGTGCCTTATTTGATCCGAACCCAAGAGCCTCTTAGAAGGAGATCTGCAAGTTTCTCAGTTGCTTTGGACTTGTAATTTTTGTAAATTTAGAACTATATGAGCAGCGCCCACAAATTATAGTGTATTGTTTTGTGTGATAGGAACAATACGATTTAACAGCATATCTGATGCTCAACACGTTTCATAGTTAGGGACTTCAGTTAAATTTTGTTGATATAGTAAATTAATTATTTTCATATTGCATTACCACAGGGATACCCCCGAAGTCTTCGGTCACCAATTTGAAAAGTTTCGATATGTCGCGCATGCGCCTTTGTCGTGGCCAACTTAACCTAAACCGGTAATCCTACCGGATATATGGGCCCTATAACTCAACATGAAATCCGAGTGAAGGTCGAGTTAAGGGCCTATGAAAATCACCGCCGAGACAGGAATTCACACCCGGGGGCTTTCGATCTTCAGTAAGACGCTTTAACCACTCATGCTCTCAAATATTATTTCTTTCCCACTTTGTTTCACTCCATACCTCATATATCACATCTACACTAGCAGCGGTTTTCCAGCCTATCTGTTTCACTTGTTAAATAGTATTCGTAAATGACATTTTTCCCTCCATCATAAAAGTGGAAAAAAATAATTTTTTTAAAATAAAAAGAAACCAGCCTAACCTCGTGGGTCAGAGGTATCCCTTGAGCATAACATTCAGGAGAATCGAGTCACCTTCCGGCCGTTCAGATTTCGATTTTCGACGTTTTCCTGAAATCACTCTAGGCGGATAGCTAGATGGTTATTAAAGAAAGGTCATGGCCAAATTCCTTCCCGTTCCTTGTGCTCAGACATCTCGTTCTTCTAATGACCTCGACGTTGTTGATGCCTAAAGTCTGAAGTAAAAACAATAAAAAATAGTGTAAACACCATGCTGGTTGAGGTCACAGGCGACCAACAACCACACACTTAAAACAGGAATGTAAAATGTAAGTGATAATATGAATCTACCTCATTACATATATGTAAACAAGACGTTCTGCTTGCTAATTTAAAAACAGATATGTAAAAATATAAGTCATCCTTACGCTTCCTATCTATAAAGAAGTTTCGTTCGTAAAAATAAAATCATTATGTAAAATATCACAAATTACAGAAAACGTTGTACGTGATGATACCTCGACGAGAGGCGAAACGCGTCCGTCAAATAAATATTATCAAAAACAGTTGTACTGGCGTAATTATTCAAGAATAATTATTAATTTAACAAACAACTGTGGAAGAGATGGCCTACAATAATCACATATAATAAAAAATCAGTTAACAAAGGTGAATGCACATTTATGAATATTGAAAAATTAGAGATTTAAGTATATGGCTTATAGTTATCGAAATTTTGTCAACACTGCTTTGTTACTGGGTACAGCATTAGAATATTGCTCTTATGTTAATAAAATATTGTGAGAAGAAAATGAAAGATTCTATGCATGAAAATGACTGAACAGACTTTCAGGTTTTTCTTTTTATTGTAGCTTTACGCTTTATTTGCGAAGTCATATTCGAAGTTGGATGATTATAAGGTTTAAGAAAGGGAAAGAGTTCGGTCATGGCCTTCTGAAGAAATCATTACCGCATAAGCCTTGAGTTATTTCGGGAAACCATGAAAAACCGAGCTTTTGATGGTCGGAAGAAGATTTGAGACTATCTAGGATCCATGTGTGGTAACGATCTAACCCAGTTTTTCAATTTACGTCCGTTCTTGAATGCAGCATTCTTAGCACACTTGCAATAAACCATTTTCGTTGACTTTCTCTTTAGCTTTCATTTTCTGTACCCGCTTGATATAGATATGCTTCCAGTTTGCAGTACCCACCTGTTAACTGATGTAGGATTTACGACTTTGGTCTAGGCAGAATTGGATTAATATCAGATTCTTTATACGATTCCAACAAGAATTCTTGTAAAAGTCGTTTAGCCCTTGATAATAACGGCAGAAATATTAGGGTGATCGGGAAAAAATTGTAGTCGTCATACAAATTTTGAAACTATCGTCGTAATTCGTAAAGAACAACCACACGCTTTGATAAGTGATTATCCCCTACAATAAGTTCATTGTCTGAAGGGAACGTAAACTTTGATTATCTTTTATAAAAGAATTTCTGCCTCAAAAACTGGAAATGTGATTGTGAGTTCACCGTGCGCCATTGTGGCGGGCTTATGTCAAGCCGAACTCAGATAACCTTTCCGTTATCTTGCGCCGTGTCGGTATCTACAACGAACTAAACTCCCACCTGCAAACAGCAACGAAGCATCCAACACAATTCGTCGTTGTAAAGTTACAATATGGTGCATTTATAAGGTCGTATAAATTAGAAATAATTACCTCCGGTCGGTCCTCTATCAATATCACTTATCTAAAACCATTTCTCTCTGCACGTGGCGACCCGTTGCCCCTGCAGAACTAGCTGTCGAGGTCGAGAGGAAGTCACGAATGCTGGGCAAGTTCATGGCTACTAACTACCGTCCCAGGCGATGTAGTGACGTGGAGAGGACACTTCACACGTACCTGTCAAGGTGCGGAAACAACACGGGGAGTCACAGTCACCGGTTATAAGCTCTGTGCTGATGGGCGTGCGCACGAGCGCCAGGGGTGATTTCTGTCGGTGGGATAGTCCATTGTGGCTAATTGATCAGTTACCGCCCGCCTCAAGCTGGGCAGCCCCCAGCCAATTAGGTACTGATCCGCCCCTCATCTTGAGCTTCTATAGGTGTGTGGAGCAGCAAGCATGTCACAGTGCTTGTAACAACGATGAGAGAAGCAATCATCTGGCAAAAAGAAAAACAGTTATAAACCATATAAAAACCTGATAACGACAACGAGATTCGCCTCGTGGAATGTGAGAACCATGTTACCAGGATCTGACACCCCAACTGATGGCATCCCTGAACTGAGGAAAACATCTATCATCGACAGGGAACTGATGCGTTTACGAGTTGATATCGCTGCCTTACAAGAGACTCGGCTTTCGGATGAGGGCTCCATTCGTGAACAAAATTACACCTTCTTCTGGAAGGGTAGAGACAATGGTGCAAAGCGCGAGCACGGGGTGGGCTTCGCAGTTCGCAACAGCTTGTCTAACTGCATCGAGGCACCCATCTGTATTTCAGAGAGAATTATGTCCCTGAGAATAACAACTGCTTCGGGTCCCATAACCCTAATATCTGCTTATGCACCTACATTAAAGGCCTCTCCAGAAGTTAAAGATTCTTTCTATGAAAGCTTACGTGCATGTCTAGCAAAAGTACACCTCTCTGACAAACTTTTTATTCTTGGTGATTTCAATGCAAGAATTGGCAGCAGTTCTGATAACTGGCCGGATTGTATTGGCCGCCATGGAATAGGAAACATAAATGAAAATGGGCAGCGTCTAATGGAACTATGCACAACACACTCCCTCTGCATATGTAACACCTATTTTCAGAATAAGCCTGCTCACAAAGTGTCATGGAAACATCCAAGATCAGGTCACTGGCATCAGCTTGATTTTATCATCACTCGCAGGCGAGATTTGCGCGACGTTCTCAATGCCAGAACCTATCACAGTGCAGACTGCGACACTGATCACTCTCTGATAATGGCCAAAACACGCATTATTCCAAAGAAGATCCATTCAGCGAAAAGCAACCGCCGCAAAATTATGTTTAAGATCCCAGTCAATCATGATGATGCTTTACACAAACAATTCTCAGCCGAAGTAAAAGAGAATCTCAGTTATGCTGTACTGAGGGACACAGGTAGCGCCGAAGACATGTGGCTTCTAGCGAAAGAAAAACTTTTACAAACTGCTTTTAGAACCTTTGGAACAAAAGATGCGTCTCAGAATGACTGGTTTGCTGATTACGAGGACAAATTACGTCCATACATTGAGCACAAAAGAGCAGTTCATATAACACTTATAAACAGCCCCAGTGATCATGCCAAGTTGGAATACAAAAAGCTAAAGCAGATCTACAACGTATCACTCGCCGTTGCGTAAATGAGTATTGGACAAACCTCTGCAAGTCCATACAGCAGTACCATGATAGCGGGGACTACCGAGGCATGTATCAAGGCATCAAGAGTGCCATCGGGCCCACAACCAGGAAACGTGCCACCCTAAAAGACTTAAATGGGGAACCTATTGTTGACAAGCAGAAGCAGTTGGAAAGATGGTCAGAACACTACACCAACCTTTACTCCAGGGCAGTCAGCATAAAGCCTGAAGCACTAGACAGTTTACCTACTTACCCTACTGCATTAGAACTTGATGATTTACCTTCACAGGACGAACTTCATTTTTTCACTGAAGAGACTCAAACTGGGAAAAAGTACAGGTCGTGACAACCTACCGGCTGAAATAATTAAACTTGATTGTGTTTTTCCGGTCATATATGAACTCCTAAAGCGGTGCTGGTATGAGCGTACAATACCACAGGACATGCGTGATGCAGATATATTTACCCTTTATAAGGGCAAAGGTGATAGAGGCGATTGCAACAATTACAGAGGTATATCCCTCCTCAGCATTGCTGGAAAAGCTATTGCTCGAGTCGTTTTGAGAAGACTGGAAACCCTCGCCTCACGTGTCTACCCCGAATCTCAGTGCGGATTTCGCGCCGGCCGCTCCACGAGTGACATGATCTTCACTGTCCGCCAACTTCAAGAAAAATGCCGTGAACATCGTGTGCCTTTATACGTGGCTTTTGTCGATCTAAATAAAGCCTTTGATACTGTTAGCCGTACCGGCCTTTACGACATCCTGCACAAAATCGGCTGCCCACCTACGCTGTTGTCTTTAATAAAGGCCTTCCACGATAACATGAGAGGTTCTGTGGTATTTGATGGCGAAGCTTCTGCATCCTTTAAAGTAAACCGCGGTGTACGACAGGGCTGTGTCTTAGCGCCCACACTCTTTGGAATTTTCTTCTCTGTTCTACTCTTAGTAGCTTTTAAAAACTGTCACGTTGGAGTACATCTGCATACAAGGAGTGACGGTAGACTTTTTAATATAAGTCTATTGAGATCTACTAAAAATCTAATTGAACTAATTGTTCGTGAACTTCTATATGCTGACGATGCGGCTTTTGTCGCTAATACCGAAGATGAGCTTCAGGAGGTTCTCACCAGATTTGATCATGCATGTCATCTGTTCTCGATGAGTGTCAATATCAAGAAGACGGTTGTCATGGTTCAGGGCACAGACCGTCTCCCGAAAATAACATTGGAAGGCATCCCTCTTCAAGTAGTAGAACACTTCCACTATCTCGGCTCCATCACTACATCCAACCAGTCCATTCAAAAGGAGATTGATGCACGAATTGGCAAAGCCGCGACGACCTTTGGCAAGCTGTCCACACGTGTCTGGAGAAACTCCAAGCTAACTCTCTCCACCAAAATTCTAGTATACCAGACGTGTGTCCTGAGCATCTTACTGTACGCAGCTGAGACATGGTCCACTTACGCCTGGCAAGAGAGACAGCTGAACGCTTTCCATATGCGCTGCCTGCGGACAATACTTGGAGTCACGTGGCAGGACAAAATGAGCAATGAGAGTGTTCTGTCTACCACGAAGTGTCACAGTATTACTGCCACCCTAAAACAAAGACGACTCCGCTGGCTTGGCCACGTCCATAGAATGGACCCTGAGAGATTACCACGGAAAGTCATGCTCAGTCAGATTGCTAATATCAAGAGACCTGTAGGGCGCCCGATGTTAAGGTTTAAGGACTCCTGCAAGCGTGATTTGGAGAGCTTCGGCATGCGCACTTCTGACTGGGAAGCTTGCGCCAGCACGAGACCCTTATGGCGTCGACATATTACCACCGGCATGTCCAAATATGACAGAACATGGTTGGACAAAATAAAGCTGAAAAAGCTTCGTAACAGGGAAGTGCTTCCACCGGATCCCTCTTTCGTGTGCGATAGATGTGGCAAAATCTGTCACGCCGCCATCGGACTATTCAGCCACAAAAGAAGATGTGATGCACTCAACCCTAGCCATAACTGAGTCACTACAACTATCATCTGTGAAGATGCTGTGGCCAATATATAAAACCATTTCTAGAAAAAGATCTAAACTTGCAGCGCAACATCCATATTAATGAATTATTTCAAAGCGGCTGTGCAGAAATGAAAAGTAAATAATCTTAGAGCGTAAGTACCCCATTCTAACATTGATTATCTAAAGTATAAAGAATTTGAGCATTGGGTATAAACAACGAAGTCCATATATTTCGCTTTGAATACCAGTATGCATGTTGATATATCTTAAATACAATTCAGGAACGGTTTACTGCATATTTCTTCCATCGTATGTTTTGCTTTGTATGTTTTTAACCCCCAGGTTATTTTTAATGCAATCTGTCATAATTCTTACGTCAACATTTTTTATATTCATCAACATGCACGTGAAAAACATTTTTTGATTGATATTAATGTTAATGACTTTGTTATGTTTTTATTGGCACGATACATTGTTAGGAAACAAACAACTTTATGGCTGGAATACGACACATCGGATTTACTCATTTAATGCTGTACGTTATTTTTCAAGATCTGTTCGCTGTGCAGGTTCGTATTGCGTAACGTTTCAGGTTTTATCTTCCAGAAGCATAAATTCTTTTACAATCTTCTCTTAGTTACGTAATTTCTGTGAACCGTGACGTGATCGCATGATGAGTCCTACATTATGTTAAGCTGTCTCTGGATCCCATTGTGGAATAACATTCTTCTCTTGCTATTTTCCGGTTGAAACATTACATCATCGTCACTTTTTCAGAAGCACCGGGTTTGGGCACGTATGACACCTTTCCACCTCTCTATCAATCCACCACTCTTCCTCTACAACTGGATACTTTCTTTGTATACTTTTCTTCATGGAGTCCTACCATCTTATTAAGTGTGGACCTCTTTCCTTCAACCGCTGCATAAGTCTTCCGTATTGGCATCGTCTCTTCCTCCAATATCTTAAATGTCCATACCATTTAATATAATCTTCTAGATTTTCTCATTTAGTCTGTCAACACTGATATCCTTTCTAACATCCTTATTTCTTATATCAGCTCATTTCTTCTATCATGTTTCTCAAGAACTTCATCTCACTGCTTTGATTTTATTCTCCTCTCTCTTTGTCATGAGCTAAGTTCATGTGTCATATGTCAGTGTGGGAACAAAATATATCGGCAATGAACATTTTTGTGTTGTTCATACAACAGTTGAATGCTATTGAAACTAGGAAGTCAGATCAACTGAAAATTTATTTAGATTCGAAATAGTTAGTGTATGGTACGATTATAAAACACCTGGTTTCAAAAATTTCCATTATTGCTTAGAACGATCCATAATAGGATCAAATGGCAGAAGAATATGAACAGCTGAAGGGTGATCTAGACAGCATATCGAGCTGGGTAGGTCAACACAGGATGAAGATAAATACAAAGAAGAATCAACTATAGGTTGACTTTTTTTTTTTTACTTATGGCTTTACGCCTCGTCGACGTCGAAGTCATTAGAGGCGGGATGGGATTGGGAACAAGGAACGGGAAGGAGTTCGGCCATGGCCTTTTGAAGGAAGCATCCCGGTATTCGCCTGGAGTGATTTGGTGAAATCATAGAAAACCCTAATCTGGATGCCCGGACGGGGATTCGAATCGGTGTCCTCTCGAATGCGAGGCCAGAACGTTACCCGTTCACCCACCACGGTCAGTAACTACAGGTTGAGTATTATTATAGGGTGGGGAAGGAATTGATAGTTGAAGACTTGAAATGTGAATACGTTGGGATAACTTTTTTTATATAAATTCAACTGGGCGTGACACATTAAACATTATTGGAGAGAGTAGTAAGGAGATATACGAGAGAAGTGAGGGAACTGCGTTAAAAACTTTGTTCAGATTATACCTTGAATAAGGAGGGTTTGGGGCTAACGTTTTTGGCGTCTAACACAGGAGTTGGAGGATGTGCAAATAAATGCTGCTAGATTTTTCTCTTGAAATAACTGCCGAACACAATCACTAATTGATATGATAAAGGAGTGGAAATAGGATTCATTAGAAGGAAGGAGCAGGGTGAAGAGAGTTATGGGAATGTACAGGGTGTATGTTGGTAAGCAGGCGTTAAAAAAATTGAGACAGGTGCATGAAAGGAAAAAGATGAACATAACCACAAGCTTGTACTCGATTTCACATATAAGGGTGAAGGAAAATTTTCTTTCGTAGGTAAATGGGACATTGATTGGAATAAATTACCAAGGAAAATGATTCGTAGAGGGCAAAAGTAGGGATGTAAAATTAAAGAAAAAATGTGTGTGTAGATAAATTATCACCGGGATTTTGCACTCCATCGCATATAAATAAATGAAATAACAATTACTCGGTGAAATTTTGCTATTGAAAGGATTAAAATTGAATTATTTCATTAACATAATACGTAAAAGAAAGAACAGAACTATTTTGTGGCTATGAAGGTAGTGAGAGGAACTTCTGGTTTGGATGTGAAGCACGCCAAACAAGAGGCCGGATTCTGATCGTTTTTCACGTTGGAAACAACAGTGGGGTAGTGGACCTGTAAGGGACAGTTTCTGCGACCACTGGGACACATCGTGGAGAGATTTACAAGTGAATGGAGCCTCAGATTTATTAGGAATGCCACGAATGCAAGGCAACGTCTAATGCTGTTGTTTCTTTTACTTTTCTGTAAACCAACGAGATCCGAGGTCAGACTTCCGGAGAGGCAGCTCTTTGTAATTGTTAGCTCAGAAGTCGCGCCCTTTTTAATTGAAATTTACATGTCTTAAATGCTGAAATTTTCAATCGAGAATGTAGCATTAAAAAAAAAAAATACTTCTTAAAACTCATTAAAAAAAAATAAAAAATATTAAATTGTGAATTCTCAATTTTGTTTTGTTTTGTTTGTAAATGCAAGGAAATCCCTTTGAGGTAACTAACTGTAAAATCACGATAACTTTAAATTTAAATAATTAATAATCCACTTCCTCCATGCATAAATGTTTTATCGTGTTTTTTATTAAATATTTCTTTCCGTACTGTGTGGTATCCCTCTGCCTTCTCCAGAGTTGCTAGTGTTATCACTATACGCGAGTAGGTGAAGATGACTGTGGATAAGTGACTGTTGATTACTGTGTTCTATTAGTATTTTGTTTGAGGATGAAATTAGCGAAAGGGCAAAACATGCTGCCGGCTATTTAGGTCCGATTTTGGAAAGACATGATCGGAACCCTCAAGTTTAACCAGAAAGTGTCATACTCTATAACTCAATACACGTTCCTGAAGGATCTGGGTTAGATTTAACCCTCACCGTTGGTGCAGAATGTGGAAATCAAAAAATGTTCACCGTCATTTTCCCTACCATACCGGTCGCGAACGAGATGGTGAAAATTACTCCTGCCATCCGCGCTCGAGCCCAACTGTGGAAGATACAACTACTGGTCCTTTGAAATGGCGCTACCCTGGTACGCGTTATATATTCACAGTTTGGGAGTGCGCATTAAGGAATATCTGATCAGGGGCAACGTGCTCAGGTTGAAAACTTTGTCCTATCACACCGGCTGTCTTTTTGAATGGGAAGGGAACACCTTTCCCAGAAATTGAGACAGAAACAATAACAAAAAAAGTGATGTTCCTAATATTACATTTCTGAGATATTAAGCCAGCTCTGACAGGTTGCAGTTCATGATGGCAAATTTAAAATTATTATTCTACAGTTTAGTAACAAATAGGCTATGATTATTCGACTGTTATTTCACTATCGGAAATGTTAATCTCGTCACTTGCAATTACGATGCCTTTATAATGCAGCACATTTCGCATAATCACACAGTCATGTCTTCATTCTCACTGCGAAGAAGTCTGCTCCGTTCACCGTAAGCGCTACGTGCCTGGTCTTTTCCCTGAACTCGGCTATTGTCACCAGTACAACGGAAAACCGCAGTGAGACTATCATTTACCAGGAAACGGACATCGCATCTGAGCTCTACAACACAAAAGATAACGTTTCGTCGAAACAGTACCTCTCTGAAAATGGTTGTGAAATATCTTCCTCTGTGAACACCTTGTTCGTGTCCGGACATAGGTGATACGATGGGCAGTGTCTACCCCTAACATATGGGAAGATTAACTTGGCTGGTTCCAGCCTCCTTCCCCGGTATTGCAGTGTTTGTAAGCGGTGTTGCAAGTGTGGATGACTGTGATAGAGAACGTGTTCAGTGTATACAGCCAACGGAGTTTGCGAAAAATAATTACGTTAAATTTTGGATGAGGCGAAAAAATTGTTGATGTTATTGAAGAAGAAGAATGAAGATGACTGACTCTACCTGTTAAACTAGTTGGTCACTAGATTGCAGATTAAAACTGATCGGAACGTGATTTATACTTTTACCAAAGATCTCTGTTATAGCATAAGATACATTATTCTATGATGACGCAGCCAACTACCTATTTAGTAGTACTGCTTTATCCGTCCGCGCATCATAGGGGCGCTCAAATTTAAACTCTAATTTAGCATTTATTCTAAGAATTAGTTGGAACAAATAACGTTTGATTGAATCAGCGAGATTCCTATGGCATACCGTGAGTTAGCATCCAGAAATGGCCATACGTGTACCACGCAGTTAGCAAAACATCGCTTCCGTACTACTTTATTGAAAGTTATCAGTAGAAACTGATAACAAAATGATGATAAGCATCTGGTGGTATACCTTAATCCAGCAATATTGGATCTCATTTCAAACAACTATATTATTCAGTTTCAGGTGGTCCAATGACCAGGAAATTTTATGTATGAAAAGGCAATTATTTTAAAAATTAAATAAATGCTAAAAATATAGGTGAAACGGAAACTTAACTTAGTCCACAACCCGAAGGTTGGTTGGATCCTCCCGAAGGAGGTAAATTAAGCCATTGTGTCAGAGGTAGGACGGCCAGTTCCTTTCCTCTGTGACCTACAGTTTAATGTGGAATCCGAACCACGGAGTGGCCTGGCGTAGCTCATATGATCACACACAACTCTCAAAATTCCTACGTCTGCCGGGATTCGAACCCGGAGCAGCGAATGGTTTCAAAGCAAGCGCCTTAACCACTGAGCTACCAGACCGCTATAGGTAAAATATACGACTTTTTTGTAAAAAAAAAAAAAAAAAAAAAAAAAATTGAAACTATGTCAAAAGTTATATAATTACTTACTACAGAGTAATTATTATTCCATAAATTGTAAATTATTTCATTAATATCAGTCCAATAGTTATCGAGACAATATTTAAAGAGTTTATCCAGAGAGCCAAATGAAGTAAAGAAAAAACACACTCATAACCAAGCTTTCAGCTGCCAGAGTTACAATTTCTTTGCTCAAATGAGATGGTGTGACAGCCCTATTAATATGTAAACATAGAAATCTAGCGCCCTGTATACTTAGCAGAGATATAGAAAGACAGCTGCTGGGACATTCATAGATCACTTGCCCAGAACTCAAGAAGTAACCGTTACGTGGTTTGGTTTAGGAATTTCTATTGGCTTGATGTCCGCTTCACTACGGATAGTGACTATTACACATGCACAGATTGAGGTGTGAGGCCAGCGGACACGCACAATCGATACTTGCCCAGGTCGCGCACTTCCTGCGACAACCGGAAGTGGCGTCCCGCGCCGTCCGCTTGGCAGCTTCCGGGGCGACAACCGGTCAGGCTGGCCAACATTGGCATACCGCACGCAAAATATACGTGCAGGCAATAGCTTCCGTGTTAGATGTCATCACCTCATCATCGTTCCGCTTTCCTTCTTTGGTTTCATGGAACGTAATCAACGAAACTAACAACATTTGGAACAAATTTTTATTGGTAATATTTTGTTACGTCAGTCTTATTGCGCAAAAACTTTCTGATAATGTGTCTTTTTTTTTAAATCTCGTTACTTGAAAACCTTTCCGCATTTCGTAAACTCAGAATATTAGCTGAACTCACGATATAGATTAAAAAAATCTTCGATTTCATGTTGTTATTGATTTGTGATGTTCTTATTTCATTATGAACTGAAGATTTATTTTAACTGTACAGTATGAGGGTCCATATTTAATTAAAATCAATATGGTGTTTCAACATATGCTTTTTACTGTTTATTAAAATTTACTTTTGAACTACTTAAATTGTTATTAATATAAGTTTAATTTTGTGTAATTTTAGCACACCTAAAATCAAATCCCAATAAATCTACATCTACATATATACTCTGCAATTCACAAAATTGTGGGTGGAAGAGGGTGCTCAGCACCAAAGCTAATCTCTTTGCTGTGCATTCCAATCCCTAATGGTACGAGGGAAAAAAAGAATTCATATAAGAATCATTGCGGCACCTTATTTCTCTAATCTTATCTTTCCTGTCATTCCGGCTCAAATAGGTTGGTGGAAGAAGTATTTCACTACACTCAAAAGTGAAAGTGGGAGTACGCATGTTTACCAATAAGTTTAAACGAAACGTGTGTCGTCTATCATACATGATTAGTAATTTTTTGAAGGGAAGAAGAAGAAGTAGCACAGTATAAAACAAATAATAAGCATAAAAAAGAATTTTTATTAATTATTTTTATTTCAAAAGTGTAATAACATAGGCAATAAAATTAATGTCTTACAAATTATACTATCAAAGTAAATTAAAGAGAATTTTGTCACTGTATTTATGAAATTTCTGAAGCATTCGACTTGAATCATATCATCCAATTCTTTTGAAAAAGTCTTCGAAACTGTTTTCTTTAAGATTGTGCGGAATAAACATTGGAATTTTACCGACACTGATTCTTGGTTCAGTATTAGTCATTGTTTTCCCGGTAGCTCAGTGATAAAACTGTTTGTTCTCCAAATAAAAGGTACCATGTTTAAATCTCGGTGGGATCAGAAAATTTTAAGAGTTCTGCTTGATCATGTAAGATGCTCCGGAATATGGAATAACGTTCCGTGATTGGGATACCAAGTTAAGCTGTAGGTCTACGACAGAGGCGGAAATCTATCACCAGGTCACCATTTGAATTTACTCAATAGTGGTTAAATGTTTGACTAGAAATTTTTTTTTACTTTTCCTTACGTTAGCAAGCAAAGAAGTTCAAAACAGTCATACTCTGTTGTTTGCTCTCCGAATTCCCCAACAGCTCTCAATTTTAATAGTTAAGGTTTCGTAATCAGCTTAGTATTTCCTGGATGTACGGTGTGGTTGTTCACCATACAAGTGCTGCTGTTCCCTTTTCTCGCATTTTAGTTACCATCCAATAGTGTCTCCCAACTTAGTCCTACTTGTCTTCGTTGATATAAGTGCCCAGTTTGTACTTGCGAAGTGTCTACTCGGTCTGGTGCATGAACAGCAACGCTAGAGACTGGAGGGTTGGAGTCCATGTTTTCTCGAAATCAGTCCAGGCGAACGTCGAAATGGTTCCTTAAAAAGGCGAAGGCACAGTTCCTTAAAGTTCCGTGCCCAAAATACACTTCAGGCTCCAATGACCTCGACGTTAATGAGCCGTTAGATACTGATTTTTTTTTATTTAAAAATCTCACTCTTTTCTGAGTTTGGGTACATTTGAAATTCATTCTTGATACGGCAAGGTCACATCTGCATCTCCGGCCTTTAAATGTTATATGGAGTCATGGTTGTAATTGCTACATACCATTTTTGTCCTAATGGACGGAAGTAGGTGTTTTAACTGCTTGCGGAACATGTAACACTTGGATTTACGTTCTCTTAGCCAGTTCGAGAGTTTTCTACCTAGTAACTGGATACTATATTAGATAAGCCTTAATTACTGCACTGACAGAAGTGATCAGGATGGCTGATATACAGGTAGTGGTAGGCTTTTGACATTTTTACGGCCACATCCTTCTTTCCAGAGAAAGGCCTCCTTAAAATCATCGGACAAGTCGCTGAATTTCTTTCTGAGACACTTTCTATACGCTTAGATCCTTGATATGAACGATGTGAAGTGGTTACTAGCTTCGCCGGAAGACCTAATGGCAATGAATTGCGAAAATCAGGTTGTTTCAACAATAGTTAACCAGAGAAGCGACTCCTCAGGTCAAGACATGCTGTCAGGAAAGTGTTCAGCAGGGGTTTCTACTGGGCGGTAAAAACCTCGAACGGATTCTTTCCTCATCACATTTATGAAACAGGATTTGGGGCTCTGGCATTAGAAATCTCCCCTTTGACTCTGGTCGTTGTGGCTTCACGGTGATTGACGCGGGATTACCTGATTTGCGTCACAGTGACGGTGGAAATTTTCATCATGGGAACCTGACTGCCCCGGTAGGAGAAGTGTTGTTCACGGCTCACAATTAGCAGATTGTATGCCAAAGTTATGATTTAGGTTCCGAACCTCTCCAGAGTGCGTATTGAGCGAGAGCTTGCGGCACTGTTGATAGTGAATATTACGTCGGTTGAGGATGTTATACGTGGTGGATTCTCGGTTGTCTTTCGTAAGAGCAAGCCAGTAAGGACGTTCATAGGCTTCACCCTGCCACTTCTTTCATCTCTCTGCCACAACACAAGCACCGAACTTGGTGGTGTAACGGATAGCGTTCTGGCCTCGCATTCGGGAGGACGGCGGTTCGAATCCCCGTCCGGGCATCCAGATTTGGGTTTTCCATGGTTTCCCCAAATCACTCCAGGTGAATGCCGGGATGCTTCCTTCAAAAGGCCATGGCCGAATTCCTTCCCATTCCTTGCCCCCCATCCTTTCCCGTCTCTAAAGACCAAGTTGTTATAGGAGACGTTAAACACAAGCAACACACTATACCATTTATACACACACGTAATACCCACATACATTAACAAGTCACAGTTACACTGAAGAAGGTGACGGGAATCCACCCCAGTTACATCACCCTCACTATGCAGTGGTAGCACCCTCCATAATAAACCACTACGCTCGTATACAGGTTACACCACGCACAATGACCCCTACCAATCTTAATGTACTGGTCCCAAGAACCTGGACAGTTATAATATACACTGAAGGTACCATGTTCCGTGTTGATAGCAGAAATCCAGTACCCTCTTTAGTAAATGCGTTGCCTGGAGACTGCGCTCACCTCAATACTTCGGCTACCTTCGGCGAGTCTCGATCATGCCCGACGTGTTAGTTACGCCGACTGTCACCACAACTCAGCTTTGCTAATCGCAATTTTAAATAAATTACTGCGTCTGATTTTATTAGAATAAGGGTATTCGATGTTTAAGCTATATTCTTTGTAGCAGTTATTAAAATACATTACATCATAATCTATAGTAAAAAATTGACAGAAGATAAGAAACAATGAAGTTTATTAAAATTTCAGAGAATGTTTACACGAAGCGTCCGTAATTTGTTTTTGAAATTATACTTTCCGTCATTTAAAGTAAAATAGATTTATTTTAAAAAATTCTAATAAAACACTCCGAGAATCTAATCAGACTATGGTACTCATTACATGAAAAATATCTAGAAATGATCGTTATTCGTTATTCCTTACAAGCTTTTCCAAATAAATTCCTATTACAACAACAGACGATAACCGTCGTTTTTGACAGGCGTTAAAACTATTATCTGATATTACTAATTTCGAAATATTTTTTTCGCCGTATAGCAGAAACGAAGACTGTATTTTTCTTCACCACTAGAGGAATGAGAACTCTCAGCTTATGTACGTGCATCGCACATTTCTTCTGGCAGTTGTTATACATCCGGAACAGTTCGCATGCAATCGAAAATGTGTTAAAAATATTTAAGTAATTCGAAACACAGTCTCTCCACATGGCTGACACAATTTTCTGGTGTTACTGGTTGTGCTACAGTGTATCTTTGAGACCAGTTCCTGAGAAGCCGTATCAACGAACAAACGCATGGAACTGTTCTTATCAGCAGAGCAGGCTTAGTAAGAGCTGCCCTGGGGTCACAGAACTGCGGTGGATGCTGGACTAGGGAGAGACAAGGCAAATATTAGATAACACACAACGTAGATAGGCAGAGCGTTGTGGGTGAGCATTCGTGAGGACGCTCGTTTGAATCTCCGTCCGGAAACCCAGAATTCGGTTTTCCATGGTTTACCGAAATAGATCAAGCCGGGATCATTCCATCGAAACGCCGTGACCTAATTCCTTGCCCCAGTTCTTTCCCGGTCTATAAAGACTTTGACGTCGACAATGCATAAAGACATAAACAAAAAAGAAAGAAAAACCTGAACACACTACGATTACACACAAAATAAGTAAAATAAGTTTTGTTTGTGAGCGAGAATGTGAACAGAAAAATTTGTGTCAAAAAATTATTGCACTTTCTTCCCTTCCACCTCGTGTAGCTATGTTCTGGCAAGGTTAGTTATAGAAGACTATCTTCGGGATGGGTGAATCATTTCATTCGTGCAAATAAACGACTTCCATACTATTTTGCGAGTGTGACAGAGAGATGTGACGACAATTGATCTTTCAATATTAGTTATTTAACTGAATCCGCTGGTTCTTCCAGTGCGGCCAGGAGTTAATTAGTTTCAAAGGAATCTTCAGTTCATCATACCACCAACTATTTTGAACTCCTTTCAACGTAATTTTGGTTGCTTTCCAGAATCAAAGAACTGATGAATGACGTATCAGAGCACTAACATATTTTTTAAGTGAATCTCGTATTTCTCCGACAAGCACAAAGCACAAAACATTTATGAAATAATTGTCTACAGATAATTGTTTCTTTTTTCAACTAAAGAAATGTCCACTCCAGGCAAACGCCGGGATGCTTCCTTCAAAAGGCCATGGCCAAATTCCTTTCCATTCCTTGCCCCCCATCCTTTCCCGTCTCTAAAGATCTCGCTGTTAAGAGACGTTAAGCAGTTAATAAATAAATAAATGTCTAGCTACAGTTGAATTCAAATATTCCACCGAAGATTAAATCTTGTCCATCTCATAAATACAATCAAGCTTTGCCAAACGTAAAGGTCACGTGGTGATGATTAAACGTTTTGACGTTTACCCGAGTCGAACCGGTGACCTTCAGTTTTCAAAGCAATAATCTTAGCAGTAATCTTTTTTTTTCGTGTTGCTTTACGCCTCGTCGATACCAACATCATTAAAGTCAGGAAGGGAATGAGAGCAGGGAACTGGAAGGAATCCGGTCATGGCCATTTGAAGGAATTAACCCGACTGGGGTGACTTAGAGTAACCACGAAAACCAAAATCTGGATTTCTGGATGGGGGTTCAAACCTGACTCCTTAATAATGCGGAGTTAGATCGTTACCGCTGATCCACTACGTTCGTTCTTGAAAATCTGCCGCACTGAGCCTGTTGAATGTGCGTTTAAAGTTCGAGCCTGGCAATCAGAAGGATGTGGGTTCGATCTCTATTCTGACATTGTATATATCGATTTCCGTGGTTTTCCAAAATAACTCCACGTGAATGTTCGGTTGATTTATTCGAAAGGCACAGATTCAGATGAATGAGCTGGAATCGTGGAAGAGTAGGTGACAGTGTTCATGTATTCGCAGACTCGTGGAAAGGAATTGAGTACTTCTCCATCCTTGTCAATCCCTTCGTGACTCTAATGGCCTACACATCAATGAATGGTAAAGCCCTAACAAATATCATAAGACTAAATGCAAGACGCCTCTGTTTGCTGGATGTTAAATCAATAATTTTTACCATAACAAGGGGAACATATCGTGAAGAAAAGAGCGCAGCTATATTTTCATCATAGTGTATGGTTCGATAGCTTTTAAAATATCAACAGTATTTCCAACAGATTCAGATAAATGAGCTAGTATAGTGACGGTGTTCGTGTATTCGCAGACTCGTGGACAAGCAGTTGAGTGAGTGGCACAGTACTCGATGTAGATGCAGATGCTGATTGGTTGACCACATGTCGCTGCCACATGCCTGGCTGGCCGTTACGAAACGCAGATACCAATCAGGAATGCGCTGCGTGCCGGAAGGAGGACCAGTTGTTTGAGGACACGTAATTAGAGCGGACTTGCATTAATTAACCGCCGCTAGATTAACGTTGATCCCTGGCGTCTGACACCACCCCAAACTACTTGCTGTGCTTGGAACAAACAAGCAGGCACAATATCTGTTCTCCTTCAGGACGCAGCCCACAACAAGTCACAAACTTTTTTCTAGTTCTAGAAACAGTTTTCGCGGGCCTCTCACTCATTTCCTGAGAGCAGTTAAACAGCTAATGAAATATTTTCCTTGAAGCTGAGCTTCCGTGATGTCTCGACTAACTGTTGTTTTTGTTGATCAGTTCATAACACTACAAACCAATCGCTTCTTCAAGCGGATTGCTGAAGTACCTGGTACATAGTTCACTAAACCACGAAAAATGAAGAGGAAAGCTAGTGTGAAGAAACACTTTCTTCAAGATCTACTTTTTTTTCAGACACTGATTCTGAAGGAAAATTGGTTTAATATATAAGTGAAAAAAGTACTCTGACTCACAAAATCAAGTTATCACAAATAGTCATTAACTAGTCTTATATTCTTTTCATTTCTTACAAAACGTTTTAGCTCAGCAGCATTAAAACAAATTTCAAGCTATGTTTTTAAATAGCTGGTGCCCACGACTTCGATCGTGTTTGTAAATAATTTTGATTGATAACTACAGACATGCAACCACCATGGTGAACAATGGGAGACTCGAGGGTAATACCACACACAAACGCCAACCATCTGCGCAGGTTGCAAATAGTAATACAGGGACGCACACGTTTTTGGCCGAAATATGAAAGTGCCCCAAGTCGACCACTTTCAACCACCATATCTCCCACACTCCCATAGCTACCAACATGCAACCACCATAGTGCACGATGGGAGACTCGATGCTCCTACCAGTGGTCTGCGCTATGTACTTGTGGCAGCAAAGTGAAATATACGGACACACATGTTTTTTGGCGAAATACGAAAATGTCCCTGATCGACCCTTTTAAACCACCATATCTCCCGCGCCCTTACAACTACCAGCATTCGGCCAACGTTGTGCATGGTGGGAAACTGCGTGCTACTACCACACACAAATACCAGTGGCCAGCGCTAGGTAGTGATGGCTGCAGAATGAAATATGGGTACACGCATGTCTATATATATATATATATATATATATATGATTTGACTATTTTTAAAAATACAGTGTGTTCATAACCGATATAAGAACATTGGCTGAAAATGGGAAGGGATAGGCCAATGCCTTATTGAAGGAATCACCGCCAACACTTGGAAAACTGACCCCTAACAGGTAGGACCAAGAATTGAAATCCATTCCTTCCGAATGTCAGGCCCAAATATCACCGTTCCCCTCTGTGGGAATGAATTTTTCCAGAATAAAGTCGATTAAAAATATTCTAGAACCATAACACCAACCAGAATACTGAGGGGAGTTCAAGTTTAATTGTACAGTACATAACGTCTGTTATCCACCTGTATATTTCGGTCTTTTTATCTCTCTAAAATTTTCTAGTTGCTGTAACTTTTTTCTCACTTCACTAAGGATCAATAAAGTGTAAGGACAGTCTTAAGCTTAGCACTAGTTCTCGTTTCCATTCTTATCAAATTTAATCTCCCAAAATGGGTACATTGAATTTGGCTATTCTAAGGTTTGAAGTGTTGCTTATCTCCTTCCACTTGACCTAAAAGTGGCTAGAAAATGATAAAATATATACAAAGAAGCTTGTATTTCTATTTGTTTTAATATAGTTTTTTTTAAAAAAAACTGTTTAGGGACAACCAGGAATCATTGAAACAACATTGCACTATATTATTTTAGGTAGTTATGCACAAAATTTGTAAACTTCAAAACTCCTGCTTAATTCTAATTAGTACTACGGTGTGTATGTATAAGTTTTGATCCTAATTACAATCGTTAAACCAAGTACCTAGTTAGCTGGATGACTGCTGCAGAACGACCTGTTTAACAGTGGAAGTCAGACATTTCCTTTTCCGAAGCACCCTACGCATGCTCCAAGATATGCAGTGTGCTGAGAATTCTGCTGGTATTCCGTAATTACAGCCAGTCATTAGTTGCAGCTTTCCCGTCACTGGATTGCAGTGTATTAGTCGCCATAAAAATAATAGTGTAGTATTAGTAACGACTGCACATCCCACCAATTACGCTCGGAAACCTGTAGTAGCGTCTCATCACGAATACAGCGATAATGACGCACTGAATAAGTACTACGGAATTTGTTCCTTCCGGTCGAACTGCTTCTACGGCAACTTAAATAATGTTCGAACTACCACCACACGCGAGTAAAGAGCCCAACACACAAACATATTCTCAGGTATTTACTATTAATGAAGTTGTTCGAGGAATTTTGAACAGGGATTGAGAAAAACAATTATTTATCTTTTCAGGTCAAGGCACATAGACAGAAAACACACACATATGGGAGAACAAAAACTTTTCTGCTGCAATATGTAAATTGTGCGATGTAAGAACGGAATACAGCTTGTAATGGAACAATATTTTAATCCTAATTTAATACTGCAACAAAGCGTCTAAATATCTCTTGGTAATTACACTAATAACTGAAATCTTCTCAGAGTTATGTTCGTTTCACTTACATTAGAATTATAGTCCAGTAACATATGTAATTTTTTTTTATATCCATCTGAGGTGCGAATCTGATATTCCAGGGAATACTCTTTTTACTGTTAGTTTAAATAACGGATTTGTTTGTAGTCGAGCGAAACCTCCTTCAGCATCTGCTTACTGCTCTAGGTATTTTATATACGAAATTATATTTTCTGTTTTGCTTCCTTATGTACAATATGTGTTCGTAACAACCGGACCATAATGGTTAACTCCAAAAAGAGAAAAAGAAAAGAATCACGGGCGGGATACTTTACTGTAACAGAGTATGGTAGCTTCATGAGTGTGCTTGAATTTTTCTGTAAGAAGAATCGTCACCATCCAGACTGATAGTAGCAGAAAGTAAAGAAAGCACACAGATTTTGACTTCTCACGAAATTACAGAATGCCTTGAGCAGCGGTACTGCATTAGATTTGGTTATAACCAAGTAAAAACTAACCCGAAGATCAATCAAGCTTTCGGCGATGACGCAATACTGACGCCAAAAGAAGTACGTATATTGTGAAATTATAGTCACGAATATCTTTTTTTATTTTTATTTATTTTTTATTTTAAGTGAAATTCATAATGTGTATTCATCGGAACTTTATCTTGGTAGTGAATAGTGGAAATTTTGGACGGAGACAGTTATAAGGGTGTTTTGGACATCTTAGTGACAGAGTTTCAGTTTACCACGCAATCCACATTGAATCAGAACCACTAAGTATCTTAGCGTACTTTATAAGAGCAAAGCAAATCTTAAGTAGCAGTGATGGACGATCTGAGAAATTCTTAATCAGACCGGTATTCGAAGAAAAGAAACTCTTGATCTCAATTTCGATACATTCTTTATTGGACTTCCAGGCTAGTTGGTCATCTTATAGGTGATGATGATGATGATACGAGACATTGAAGAGTTGACCTGTGGCGCCTCTATTATGACAACTTATCCTAGAGCTCTTCCGGCCAGTCTTTCCTATATGAAGAACGTTCCTCTGTACTGTACTGGCAATACTCAATAAATCTTCCACCAACTGAAAACTTCAATACAAGAAAACCTTATACGATGAACCAGCTGTCCTCCATTCCAGAAAAGTCGTGATGAAAAGTCAGCTGAGCAGTAAGTTTTACCATCTGTCCCATGCTAATAGGTGCTTCATCTTTTGGATGTCCAAGTGACGCTGCGTCATAAGGTGTAAAGCCAACGTTTCGTCCGTCATACTGTAGTATCCTTCTTAGGCAAAACAGCTCTGCTTCTGCCCAAAAAGAAGACCGCAGTATGACGGTCAAAACTTTGGCTTTATACATGATGACGCGGCATCTCCCGTACAGCCAAGAGACATCTGACTCCGGCCCCGGAAGCCTAAGATTACAGGTGTTTCTGCTTGTGAAATGTGATACATCAAAGAATTTGCTGGGATTAAATCCGTGATCGCGAATGCTGAGGATATGACGAGATTTGGACGCCGTCAGCTTATTCGGCAAGTAAGAAATCTTTCTAACAATAGCGGGACCGCTGTGAGAAATATGCGCCTCATAACTGAGGTATATGTGTAATATGGCTTGAGAGTTCCAGATATATAATTATTTTCTGTCACCTGATACTTATTAGACAACACCGATTTAAAAAAAAAAAAAAAAAAAAAAAAAAAAAAAAAAAAAAAAAAACATACTCTACTGGTTGGTTACGTATATAAGATGGGGAAAGAATTGCTTGTTGAAGGTTTGAAATGTAAGTATCTTCGCATAACATTTGATAACAAGCTCAACAGGGCAGGACACATTGGACAGGTAATAGGAAAAGTTTTAAAGACCCTTCACTTGTTGGAGGGTCGTAAGGGGGGGGGGGGATGTACGAGAGAAGTAAAGGAATTGGGTTACAAAACATTGGACAGACCATTCCTTGAATATGGTGGTGTATTATGGAACACATATTTTGTGTATCAACTACAGGAGTTGGAGTGGGTGCAAAGAAGGACTGCTAGGAATGTCTCTGAAAATTTCCGTAGAACACAAGAAGAAACAGATATGATAAAAGTAGTTGAATGGGATTCATTGGAATACTGGAAGAGGGTCATCGGAATGTATACGGCGTACATTGGTGATGAGGCGTGGAAAGATAGTGGTGGAAGAATTAAAAACAATGCATGGAAAGGAAAATATGACTACGACCACAAGCTGACACTCGATTTCAATCACAAGGATGTGGTAATATTTTATTTCCTAGGTAGGGGGGGGGGGGGGTCAGGAGTCGAAATAAGTTACCAAGAGAATTGAAGAATAATTTATTAAAAATAATTAAACGTTTTGAAGTTGAAATTTCTAGACGGCATAACTGGGTGGACACAGAAAAAAGGAAAAATGAGTGCGCTCCATGGCAGTTAAATTAAATTAAATCAAACCTGTACACACGCAGCACAACTAAAGATAAAAGTAGTCAAAAAGGTTAATGTTCATCCGTACTAACACCAGAGCAGTTCCATTTAGGAACGGTAGAGGAGACTAGCGCTGCAGATGTTATGATGTATTTCTGTAACAACTGAAAATTCTCAAGTGTTCTCGTTGGTTGAGGTATACTCGACATGAAACTCAACCATGCAGTGCTCCGGATACTGGTATTAGGCCTCCGATCCGTGCGTCCTGAATGACCTTCGCCCTGTCTGACGACAAGTGGAGCCCAGCTGCTGTTTAGGCCGCAGCTGCTGGGAAAGGAAAATACGAGGCGAGGGAAGGGAAGGGGTCCCTCATCTGCATACAGCCAGCCGGACTACCTGTGCCAGCGGGATCCATGGGAAAAAACTCAGCTCGGCGCCCCCGCGGCTGCTGGCTGCCTACATTCCTCCGCCGAGGTCTCCGGTTTTTATGGCGAACACGCTTTGTCCCTTCAAAAATACGACTGGCCACGGCGTCCATGAAGAGAGGCGTTGCGAGGGCTTCCGCCTTACGCATTCAGTCCTCTAGTTCATTACTACGAGCTTTGTCGTTGTAAGTTTGGGTTTTAAGGTTCGGAGGAAGCAAGGGATTATGTGGTATACGTATGGAACTTTCCAACTTATTGTATGCAGCATATCTGACTCGACCCTGCAAGCACTCTGATAATCAGCTCCCTCCTCCTCCCCCTAATCTTCCAAGAACCTTCGTCGAGGACAAAGGGACTGAAGCAAGATAAAGCAGAGTGAAACGTTCAGACATGTAGTTGAATTTTGTTTCCAGTATCGAAGAGCGGAAAAAAATAATCTAGATGCAAGCCTTTTTTTTGAATGGTAATGGGTAGGGTTCGGATCTTTAAGAGAAGTCATATTTTTTTCCTGCCTTCGTTTTGAGCCAAAATGCCGAGTTAAACACTGATTCAACGTTTCTGATTGTATTTAAATGCATTTTATATGCCATATAAATGCATATTCAGACATTTGACTAGTTTTGTTCATCTTTCGATAATATTTATGGTCATATGGTCATATCTTGAGGAAAAATTTGATAGTTTTTTAATAGTACGGGGAATGCACTAGATATAGACGAGAATAAATTGAAATAATTATTCACAGAACTGTACTTCTGCTATACAGGTGGGGAAAAAATAATTTTCCCTGTGGTCAGAATTCGCAAGTCAAGACATTGTCACTTTCTAAACGTAATGTTCCGTCCGCCTTTTAGTCTCGACAATGCAGCAGAAGCATGCCTGTGTCGATCAGCGTCAATCAATATCTCAATGAAATATCCTCAGTCATCGTTAAATCTGCAGTGGATCAGTGAGTAGACCTATCGCCATACCGAAGATAAAATTTTCTGAAAGTGCGAAGTTATGTAAGAGAATTTAGAAAGGAGTGTTTCAGTACAGATGAAAGAATTGTATTCTGTAAATTATCTCAAATTAAGTGACTTCAACAAAACGATTTATTAATTTAATTTCCCAATGGTGCAGTGAGTGCACGGAAGTAAATTATGCTGTCTACATGAAAGCGACACTACTAGATAAAATAAATGATGTGTAATTGAGCATTGTATGATGTATAGAAAATTTAAATATTTGGTCATATTTTGTCATATTTAGGTCATATTTACCTATTTTTAAGTGCGTATTTCTCTGTTTTTTTGGTCATAAAAGTCCGAACCATAGTAATGGGTATAGAAAAGTTCCCTTTTCACATCAGGGTCATCACCATCATCATTCTCCAGCTCCAGTTTCAATTGTGCTGGTCACTCTCCACTTCTTCCTGCCCATGAACAGCTGATGTTCATGAATAATCCTCCAATCAAGCCATATGTCTTCCAGATCATTCTTGATTTCGTCTGTCCAGGTTTGGGCCTTCCCTCATGCATTTTCCCTTATTATTTTAAAGTAGTCCTTTGCTTTTATTTCTTCCTCCATCCTTTGAACATGTCCATCCAACATTACGCGAGACCAATGTAAGGATTTTGCCGTACTGATGTTTATACCAGCTTCTGCACGATTGATTTCATTCCTTACTTTGTCCTTTCGTGTCCTCTGAAGCATGGTACGCACAAGCTTCATTTCAGAGGCTTGAAGTCTACTATTTTCTCTTCTGAATGAGGTACATGTTTGTAGTAGTCAGTATGGGGATGTAACAGGGTTTGAATAGTGCATGTTTGCACTTTCTGGACACTTTGTTGTCCTACAATAGATATCTCACTTGGTTATAAAAGACTGGTGCATTATGTTACTGTTTGTAATCTCACATTTACTGGTGTTATTTTTACACCGAGTACTAGCAAGATATTTGAACTGGTCAACATTTTGGAGCTGTTGATTGCTTAGATCAGTATTCACCCCTGATTACTCAGCTGGTCAAGCTACATAAATGCTAACTTTGTCCAGGGTCTGCATTTGGGACTTGTTAGTTTTCATGGCAAAGACCAGCATTACAGGTGATTGCTTCCCATACATTAGAAACAGAAGTACACCACCCCCTCCAGCTGTTTATGGAATTATATTAGAATAAACACCATCTTTTCCTTGTGATACACCCTTAACACTTTTTTTAAGTACTGATCAAATTTAGGGACACAAAAGAGTTATTAGGGTGTCAGGTCATGACTACGTGATCTAATGTAATCTATTTCTTGAGCGTGATCAGTGTTGAATCTCTTAATGTCGGTTTAAACCAAAAATGCACTGCACGGAGTTTAAAAGTGACAGAAAATGAGTTTCTGGAGACAAAAATAAGTTATTAAGGACAACAAAATGAGTATTTTAGGACAACAAAATGAATTTTTTTTATAGAACCAAAATTCGTGACCACCTGTCCTGATATGACTGAAATACGTATTTGATGTTTGTTTGATCCTATAGGCTGAGTGCAAAAAAATTTGAAGAACTTCTGTTAAGTTTAAAGGCATTTAGAGGTATTAATAATAATATTAAGGACGATCAGATCAATCTCGCTACAACGAATTTAAAACATCATCCAGAAAGATATAGTACTCTTTTATTTCAAAGAAAAAGAGGGATAGAAGAAACCAGACAAGATGGATATAGACCGATAGAGTACCAACACCATAAATTAGGTAGATTCGTCATTGATCGAGGATGGTGGGTGAGCAGTAAATCTCTGGCCAAGAGTTCGATATGGCTTTTCCATGGTTTCCCAAAATCACTCCAGGTGAATGCTGGGATGGTTCATGGCCGAATTGCCTCCCGTTCCTTGTCCCCAGTGCTCTCCTGCCTCTAGTGACCTCGACGTCGACGAGGCGGAAAGCCAGTACAAGAAAAAATAAATAAAAAACCTCAGAAATTTATGTTGTTTTGCGACTATACTTTCAGCTGAAGAAACTAAGTCTTAATATACAGGGTGTTACAAAAAGGTACGGCCAAACTTTCAGGAAACATCCTCACACACAAACAAAGAAAATATGTTATGTGGACATGTGTCCGGAAACACTTACTTTCCATGTTAGAGCTCATTTTAGTTTCGTTAGTATGTACTGTACTTCCTCGATTCACCGCCAGTTGGCTCAATTGCAGGATGGTAATGTTGAAAGCCCTTGTCTACGCAACCCCGGTATCAAATGTAGAGACTCTTCGTGCTCGTATTGTGGACGGCTGTGATACAATACGCCATTCTCCAGGGCTGCAGCAGCACATCAGGGATTCCATGCGACGGAGGGTGGATGATGTATCTTCGCTAACGGAGGACATTTTGAACATTTCCTGTAACAAAGTGTTTGAAGTCACGCTGGTACGTTCTGTTGCTGTGTGTTTCCATTCCACGTTTAATGTGATTTGAAGAGAAGTAATAAAATGGGCTCTAACATGGAAAGTAAGCGTTTTCGGACACATGTCCACATAACATATTTTCTTTGTTTGTGTGTGAGGAATGTTTCCTGAAAGTTTGGCCGTACCTTTTTGTAACACCCTGTATAAACTAAGGAACTAATTAAATGTCAATAAATATTCGAATATCACGAAAGGAATCAGAAAATTTCGTAGTATTAGTCCCTTTCTTTCTACAAATTCTCCATCTTACTGCCAACTATTCTGTAATTAGAAGTAAAAATCATTGAACTCGGTTGAGGTACCAAATCGCGTAGATTATTGACAGAGGAAACGTGATGCCAGTGATCCTACCTGCTTTGATTTCTGGATTTATTATGACTTAACGTCACCGATTACTCTTGAAGATGAACTGTAAGGTCTTATTCTGAAGTTCTGATCGTCTGTTATCGTAAATAATATTGTACGTGAAATCGGATGAGTGGCATGTACTAGATTCTTTGGTCTAAGTAAGTTAAACAACCATTAAACAACAATATACAATAGCAGCTCAAGCCTACAAAGTTAAACGTCACTTGATTAATCGGAAATTATTTTTGGTTCAATTACATTAACGTTACATTCTTATGCACATGCGCTCACAGCATATAAAAAAAGAAGATCAATAAGTAAAAACGCAGCTGAAGACACCAATAAATAAATAGAAAAGGCCCAAGTTTTCCGGAACAAAGGAGACAGGTAATACTTTCATCCGTGGTCAGAACCACGGGATTTTTAGTAGTTTTGTTATTATTATTTGGCTTATGGCTTTACGCATCATCGACGTCATTAGAGGTGGGGAAAGAATTCTGTCATGGCATTTTGAAGGAGCCATCGTGACATTCGTCAGGAATGATCTCGGGAAACCATGGAAACCGAAATCTCGATGGCCGGACGGGGATTCGAAACCACGTCCTACCGAATACGAGGCCAGAGCTTTGCCACCTGCCCACATCACTAGGCAATACAGATAAAATTAGATTTCCTTCAAATTTTCGTTTCCTGTCTTTATGGAGATATAATACTTCAAATTCACTAATGCAAATAAAAATTATACCACGGAAATTAGATCGTAAATAGAGAATTTCATTGATATACGAAGTTTATGTGAATCTGTTAGACTACAGAAGAAATCAGTTAGAAGGAAATGATAATTTATTGTTTTAAGATAAGTTTGGATACTGAGTGTGTATTTAAGTATTCTTCCTTTGATACATCAAAGATGCCTCGATTATAATGTCCCTGTTCTAATCAGGCCTCGATCCCAAAGAGCCAGGAAGGCCAATTGAAAACAAAAAGACATTTCCGATTTTATGTTCAAGGAGAACTAAAAAAGGGTAATTTGATTTGCGATTGAATATCTTCTCCAATTACAAGTATTTTTACTAGAAAACTTCTTGCCACTTATACGTATTAGATTCGAGCTAGTGGTATTGTAAGACGGAGCGTGGTGGGCAAACGGTTAGCGTTTTGGCCTCGCATTCAGGAGGACGGCGGTTCGAAACCCCGTCCGAGCATTCAGTTTCCGGTTTTTCATGGTTTACCAAATCACTCCAGGAAAATGCCGGGATGCTTCCTTCAAAAGGCCATTGCCGAATTCCTTCCCATTCCTTGCCCCCCATCCTTTCCCGTCTCTAAAGACCTCGCTGTTAAGAGACGTTAAGCAGCTAAAAAAAAAAGTATTTTAAGTTAGAACTGCTGCAGACCTGACCAGAAGACGACAGACAAACCTGTTACTGTGGTAACACCAGGCCTAAGCCACAACTCCTCAAACCGACAACACTCGCGTGTCATAATCACAGGCCTCGGCGATCCCAATTATGCAGATTCATGCATTGTTCGATTGGTTTTCGAAACCACACGATTGCCCCTTTCCAAGATTCTCTCACCTGAAAGGCGGGTCTACACCTCATAAATATAGTGCTCGGAAGATAATTCATTGTTTACCAAGGATACGTGTTATTAACTTATTTACTCTTCTTTCGCCTTTATACTAAATTGACGGTTTTCCGTTTCTTGGCACCAAATTTTCAGCTTTCGTGCTCAATGGACTTCATTTACATATTCATTCAACACCTAATATCCAGCTGAATTTCCTTGTTCACACGATCCTTCACAGTGCTATCACCTCGAGCAGAAAAACAAATCATATCTGTTAAGCAAAACTCTTGCTAGCCTAGTTATGGTTTAAAGCTCAGAGTGACCAAGCAAACTAATGTTGACGCAGAATTAAATTTTTTTCTTGCTTAGCTTTTTACTGCTTGTCTTGGTAATCAGAAGCAAGAGAGGATTTGGAGAATGAACGAGAAGGAATTTGATTTTTTTGAATAACCATCCTTGCATTTGCCTGGAGTGGTTATGGGAAGCTACGAAAACCGAAATTAAGGTTGCTGACTAGACCGGCCATAGAACACGTAGCCTGTCCAACTCCAGCACTGAGATTTAATCTCTCACCCAGCCACTGTTTCGTTTTCAGAAAAATCAGTTCAAAATTTTTCGATTGTCAGTATGAATGATTCTCGCTTAGTGCCTCGTTTACAATAAAGAATGCCTGTCAACTACTTACAACAATCACAAATGCCTTGATCAATGAGTAATAGTCCTTGATAACGTTTCAATTGTTACTTACTTTCATGTAAAATTATAAACTAATATTTGTAATTTCTTAAATGGCAAAAGTTACAAATGCCAAAGTATGTAACACTACCCAATGCGTTTATTAATCAAATATTAATCTTTAAAGTTTTTATTTTATTTTTATTTTAATGGCATTTGGATATTCTCCTTACAGCCAGCCTCATATCATTATAATACTTGCATCAGTGATCAATAGCAGCATAAGACTGAAATAGGAATACAATTATTTTCACCATTGATAACACATCCAAAGCCAACGCCAAACTGTAATATGATATCATACACAATATAAAAACACAATTACATCTACAGTATTTATAAGCAATTCAATACCATTAAACATAATTTGACCACACAAAGATACGGCATTCATGTTTCAACACTCGGTACCACTGCACAGACATACCGCAGCCATGCCGCAACATAGTATAATATGTAATACAACAATGCAATCTCACACACAGCATAACAATACAATTAGAGTATAATGTTTACACAAAAATGTGACACATTTCAATACAGAGCGTCACTCCACAGTCATACCGCATCTAGACCACAATACAATATACAATATAAAAACGCAATCGCATTCACTCTGTACACAACGTGATTAAAATATAATATAATACAAAATATAATATAATATATACAATGTGATTACAGAATTACAAGATCAAAACAATAACATTAAATCTTGATGTTGTTCTCTTCCAGGAACTTCGTTATTATTTTGTAGATGGTAACATCTTCCAGAGCCAGGAGGTGGGTAACTTTTATTGGTAATTGTATTCCTAATCCCACAAGTTCTTGTATGAGCCGTGTGCTCTCCCGCCATTTTTCCTTGCAGGCAAATATCTACGTCGTGCGCTCTTAATGCATGTTCAAGACTTTCCTTATTAGATTTTAGTGAACGGGCGTTCCATTGTAGCATTGTAATCTGTCGTCCTTGGGCCATAGATTTCCTGGGAGAGGTTTAGTTCAAACCAATTACAAGATGTCGCCAACTTATGTTCTGTAGTGAAGCTTTCTCTGTTTGGCAATAGCGACCAGCAATTCAATTGCGGTATTTTTATTTGATGTGCGATTTTAATGTCACATAAGATGTTTTCCATTGTTGGAGGATTTAAGCTCCGATGGTAGTTAATAGTTCCTGTAGTTTAGTGCCAATGAGTGTCGGGTCTATTATGCCACTGGTTTTGGTTTCTTCTAGTATAGAGATAATGAAGATCAAGAGCTTTTCAACCAGTGGGGAGGATTTATTGGAGGGTGGGATAGTTTCTGTGCTCTCTTTGCCATAGGTTGACTCTAAAGGTGTTGGTTGAATTGTAGTTTCATGGTGGTTGTTTATTATTGGGCTTAAAGGACCATCACTTCTCCAAAATAAATGTCTGGGAATTGTTATTCTATTTCCTGCTAAATTTGATTGGGTCGAGTTTCCTTTTAGGCGGCTGCGTGGAGCTGTTTGGCGGAAATCATAGCGGCTTCCGATTTCACGTGCTTGATAGCTGCTACCATCATAGGCTACGATGGAGCTTGGAGGCAAGGTTTGCGGAACGACTTGTTTGGCAGCTATAGGAATAGGAATTTGCTCCGATGTTTGCTGACCCAAATGTACAAGTTGAGGGCTGGATGCTGCTATGTTCGCGTATGAACGCGGGTATGTTAATTGTGGCCAGTATTGGGACTATTGGCTACCACAAAGTTTGTTTCCTTTCAGCTCGCTGTCTATATTCCGGGCAAGAACGGTCGGTGGACAAGTGGTGTCCTTGACAGTAAATGCAACTTAGCTGGTTTTCTGAAGTACAATCTTTGAGATTATGGGGGCCTGCACATCTGCTGCAACGAGGTTGGCTTTTGCACTGTGATTGACTGTGATTATATCTAAGACAACGGTAACACTGTAATACAGGTGGCACATAGGGTTGGACTTCGCAACGCATGCCATATAAGTAAACGTATTGCGGTAATACTTGGGACTGGAAGGTTAACACACATACAGGTAGGGGGCGGTACTGAGTGCCGCTATCCGATGGGACTTTTTTTTGTGAATCTTCTGACTTTCAGTACGGGGAAGGGAGAAACTATTTCACTAATTATTTCGTCTGTAGACAGTGAGGTGTCAATGTTTCGAATCACTCCCTGCTTCCTCGTCATGTAGTACGGGATGTACGCCTCTAAGTTGTTGTCTTTAAGTGATTTTAATTCCACCAAGGAGTTTGCGGAGGCACTAGATTTAGCTTCAATTCTAATCCTGTTGCGCCCTGCTGAAGTTATGTTACTGATTTCTGATCTTAGGTGGTTGTTCTGGCAGAAAAGTATTTTTCCAACAGACATAGGATGGAGTCTGCCTATGTTGTTGTTAGTGCTTTCGACCATCACATAGTAAGGGCCATTGTCAGTATGTGAATATCTATTGTCTTGGCTACTTTGATTTGAGGGGTAGTCAGATTTTTCGTAGTTACTGGATGAGTCCAGGTATGGCTGCGATGTTGACATAGGGGTTAAGTTTGTCACGTTCGGGGATGTCTTTTCATTAACTAATGAATCATTTACATTGATAGGTTGCGGGACTTTTGCAGTAAGTTCTAGGTTATGTTGACACTGGTCTTTTTGCTTCGCGCGTTTATTCACTGGTGATGACTGGTTAATCTTCTGAGGTGAGCGTGATCTTGGGCGGGCTCGCGATGCCACTTTTTGAGTCTGGCGAGGCTGCTGTTGCTCTGTTAGATCTCCGACCTGGTCGTACTGTATCTCTTCCGTTGCCATATGTGGGAGTCGTTTGGCGTATGATGGTTCTTGTACAGGCTGCATCTGGATGCCAAGATTTTTTCCGGTGTCCTGAAATGTAGGAGGTGTCTGAGGATCTTCGATGTCGAAGAAAGGATCGAAAGTTGGGTTTTGCATCGTATAGTACGTGTGTAATGCTGCGCCCACTGCCTGGCTGGTCGACGGAATCGTCCAGAGGCCTCAGCCATAGCGTTCCGAGACTAAGTCTCTGGAGCACTACGGTATTGGCTACCGTGTATTAACGTCCTTTTCGCGTTAGTTGACCACTATTATTTTAACACTTAAAATAGACAGTCGATAAATACACTAACACACACTGTACCGATTAGTGAAATCCAATCACTTGGTAAACACCACTCGACACTGCTCGCGCGTAAACACGGAAGTGAACCGAACTGTGCGATGGCTCAGAGTAGACTGAATCTTTAAAGTTTGGCATGAATGTGCGGAGTAGAGGGGCTTTCATTCGTTGATCAACACTTATTGAGTTTTTACAAAAGAAAACGTGAAACAATCATAAATCATTGTAAGAATTAAAACAATTTCTTGAGGTGACAGTCTAAGATGTAACCATCTTTTAATGGAGCAAAGCTTAAAGATGGGCAAGGTCATAGTCAACAATCTGTACGTCCGAAAAATTTGACAAGATTTGGAATTTTTCTTTAATAGGGACTACCAAATGCTAGTTTAAAATGCTGAAACAATGTCACCAAATGAAAAGTGGGATTATCTAGAACAGACGAAAGCAGAGGGCAGGTAACATATTCACCATGACTGGCTGAAATCACCACTGGAAATAGTAGAAGAGTGACCTTAATGTATGAAGTGATATTCAAAAATTCTGAGAGTAAAATCTGTAATAATCACTTTTAGGCGTCATGACTTCCGTAATCTTTAAAGTACTCCTCCAGTGCCCGAATGCACCAGGTATATGGTCTTTCCCACAGGTCGAAAACATTTTTGGAATGCTGGATCTATCATATTCCTCAGCAATGCCTGCGATTCATTTTGTCTCCCCTCTACCGTCTCGAACTAAAGAACTATTAACTATTTCATGGGGGGAGGGAGGGGGAGAATCACTCAAAATCACAGGTTGCAAAGAGGAGTACAGGTGAGACGGTCGTGGAATTCTTCGCCAAAAACTTATGTGTACGGAATCTACTGTTGCCCGGTGCAGTGTCGTGATGAAGGAAGATACTTTACCCATTCCGTAGCTTTAATGGTTTTCTATGTATATCCTCGCAAGGGCGTCTTAAAACGTAGTAATAGGCTCCCGAAATGTAAGTCTGGCCCTGAATCGTTGACTACTTTCACATACAAAAAAGAGTATGTTCTTCATTTTTCCTCTTTCCCTTTCGGCATTTCTTGGTTCTCGAGTAACTGGGGTTTCCACTACGACGATTGTTGCTTCGTTTCTGAAATGTAGCTCGGCGTCTCCATTAATGACTCTCTATTAATGGCTTCATTACCTGTGAACAGGTGTCGAACAAATTTTGACGCGATTTGATGCGTAAAAAATTCTTCCCTAAAAATTCGCTGACCTTTCTGGTGGACAACCTCTTGAAGCGTTGTCACACATCGCAGCCATCGATTTTTGTAGAGAGATTCACCCGAAGACCTTACTAGACCTTGTCATCTTATAAATGGGACAGTTGTAATATTCACATTTAGTATTCACCTTATTCATGTTAGATTATTACCAATATTCTGACTCATTTAATTGAATTTTATGCAAAATGTCTCCATTGAGTTGTAAGTTGTTATTCAAGGAACGAAGATTTTAGCGACTATATGATTTTTAAGAATCTGTTTACCACCATCTTCTCTGCCTTGGTGGCGTATTAAGGAATGACCAAAACTACTTCCACCATAGCGAGCGTTGTGGGTGAATGGTTAACGCTCTGACCTCACACTCGGAAGAACGCGGGTTTGAAATCCCGTCCGAGCAACCAGATTTGGGGTTTCCATGGTTTCCACAAATCACTCCAGGCGAATGCCGCAAAGCTTCCTTCAAAAGACCATGGCCGAATTCCTTCCCGTTCCTGGTCCCCAATCTCATCCCGCCTCTAATGACCTCGACGTCGACGAGGCGTAAAGCCGTATTTTTTTTTTTAACCTTCCTCCACCTTGGCCCGAGCCAGCTAATTCCTTATCAAGTGCTGCCTACCTTCACAGTGTTCTATTTTAGTGATTGGGCACCGGGGCAATCTTCTGAAGAACGCAACAAAATTAAAACGTCCTATTCCCGTAGCGGGACACAAGTTAGTACCATGCAGCATGAGTTTAGAGGGTTAGCCAGTAAGCTCAGGGAACTAGATGATCCCTATTTCTCACATTCGGGAGGACGCCGGTTCGAATCCCCGTCCGGGCATCCAGATTTGGGTTTTCCATGGTTTCCCCAAATCACTCCAAGAGAATGCCGGGATGCCTCCTTCAAAAATGCCATGGCCGACTTCCTTCTCGTTCCTTGTCCCCAGTCCCATCCCGCCTCCTCTAATGACGTCAATGTCGACGACGCGTAAAGCCATAAATAAAAAAAATCTATTTCTCATTTCAGGCGTTTGTATTTTCGAAGCCTGAATTCATTTAATCGAAGTGTCACAACTTAACTTAAAGCTAATGTAATCATAGTTTTTATATTAAAAAAGCATTTCATACATTTAATTTAACCAATAAATTCAATATACAGTCTCAGTATTTCCTCAAATAACGGATCAGTGTTATTTTCCTTCACTGCTTTGATCACAGTTTCTTGACACTTGAACCTTGTTTCGCTGAGCATATATCGGAATCTTCAGTGTGGAAAATTATACCTTTTACACCATCAGGGTGATACAGTTTTAATAACAACTTACATGGGCCGTTTGTATTTTCCAGATCTGGACGCTGGAAAATGTAACACTTATTGAGTACTTTGGAAGTTTAGTCACTTTGAATCCTTCCAAATTTTCCTCATATTTACAGTAGCAGTTAGAATACTTAATGTTTCAGACTTAATGCGCTTATTATTAATTACATCGAATCGAAATTCTTAGTTAAGTCAAAGATTTTTTTGGGACCATCCATAAACTTACGTCACACATAAACTGGAAAGGGGAAGGGGACGAGATAGTCCACAACGTAAGACCGGTGTAACGAGGAAGGCGCTATTTTGCTTTTATCGTTTTATGTTTTTCTTTTTGGTAGAATTTTTTTGGTTTTTTTGCTGTTTTTGCTTTTTCTTATATATAATTGTTTGTAATTTATTGGGATTTTTATATATATAAAAGGATATAATGAAAAAAAACCAGTAGCCTTGCTGATAGTGTGTTTCGTGTAACTTGAATTTTTGACGAAGAATTTCAGTAAAACCTCAGCATTTTTTTAAGGATATATGAAACCCTTAAAATTGTTAACGACGATGCTGAGACATGAAACCGTTGCTGTGGTACCACCCAATCTACAGCTCAACTGCTATATAGGGATCCTCTAAAATGCAGGTAACAGAAACTGCTTTCACAAGCCTCATGTCGATCTTTAGACCAACTGTTGAGCCTTCTGGGATTCTATTTTAAATGGTACCGATCAAAATTCATCAAAACCCGAACTATAAACTACCAGACAATGGAAAAATCTTTCACGACGTGAGCAACAATTCTGACTTTAAACCAGAACTTCCTAATGTACCAACCTCTTCGACCGACTGAACGGTTATTTTGCAACGGTATACATCTCATCTACATCCGAAACGATGTGAACTCTCAGTCCTCGCTGCGTACACGCAAAGCCCGACGGGAAGATTTAATCATCTGCATGAGAAAGTATTCGGAGATGGAAACCTGCAGCAGCCTCCAGTTTCCGGGATCTGCATGTGAAAGTGTCACCTCGAGGAAGCTACCTGCTCGTCCACGCTGGCCCGTTTGGCCGCGGTTCTTTCCCACACAGCGACCACCCGCAGTGACTTTGCATATTGAACCACGCAACCCTTCAGGCGCACAGCAGAGGGGTAAGTGCGGGTCAGGGCGGGGACCGACATAAAAAACGAAGAGAAAATAAAGAATCCCTCATCGCCGTTGCTCTGCATATAACGTATGCAAAACTATCTGCATATATTCAAATCAGAAAACCATGGGCCGGGGAAGGGTGGTCGAAACACTCTTTGGGGCCCCTCTACTTCCCGTTTAGCCCCTCTTGGAGGCGACTTCCTGGACCGGAGTAGTCCGTGGGAAGAGGGCGGGTGCGGACATTTGCATACGACTCTGCAGATGCTTTTCTCGCTACCTGGCAGCCACAATGCTGCCTGCATATGCATGCGTGATCGCGGAAGGACTTGGCTGGCCTCAGCGGAATGCTAGATGGGCCCCAGGCCAGGTGCGCAGTGCAGAATCCTCAGGACCGAAGCAGGTGGAACGAGCGGAGATGTTTCTCACGGCGATCCTAGGCGTTTTTGACGGTTGGGCGGTGGTAAAGAGAAAAACTTATTGGAATTATTGCTTCAGCAGTTACAGCATAACTGACGACAATAAGGCACATCAGCTGAGCGTGAACATTGAAGAGAAGTTCTCCAACAACACTTGCTGGTGAATCGAAAATAAATATCCAAATGATAGATGTATTCCGTTTTGACCTACGCTCTCTGCAGCAATAGTTCTTACTACTGAACATAATAGACAGAAAACTGGAGAGACACCAATATATATATATATATATATATATATGTGTGTGTGTGTGTGTGCTATGGCCATATATATGTGCTGTGGCCATAAGATAAATACCTGTAAATAAATTTGAAAATAAGGGCTTCTTTCGCTGTTACTTGTCCATCAGTTATGATTTTATGTCATAAATACTACAGAAAAGTTAATTTTTTTATTAGAGATGAAATACGTCACGTGCTAGCCATGCACTAATACCACGCAATTATTTTTTTATTACCATGCTCAAACTTGCAAATACACGTTCAGAAAACGAAATAACATTTTTTGTTAAGAAAATGTATACAATTCGTATAGAGGAAAAGAAAAATATATGCAATTGCAATGACATCATAAAGCAGTCATGCTGAATAGTCAATCTGTATTGAAGAAGAAATGTTTCACAACAATTTTTTCTGTTTCATGAATGGCCTACCTACATATCCCTCTTTTTTGCACAAGACGTTTGTCACAATTACGTAACTGTATTATAATCTTGCCCATGTATTCTTCTCTAGTAACATTTGTGCGTCTGGGAGATATGAATAGTGCTATCAGATTCTTGAGAAACAAAACTTTTTACTAATAAGCTCTTTTGTAAGATCCTCTATAGCAGCTTAAAACTAAAATATAGAAAAAATTATACATTTAAAACCTGGATACCTATCATCAAATTAGGTTCTCTTCAGTTATAAAAGTTGTGAATTGTTTCATATGTGCTGTCTTGGTTTACCATGTCTTTTTTTTTTTTTACCATAATCCTTTTTGCTTGGATTCAAGGTTTATTATATGGACCGCAAAATTAAGTTTGTCGTTAACATGAAATCTTATCAGTGGGTTGAAAGAAACACTTAGTTTAAGTTAATAAATTCAACCAGCTGGATTTTTTTTAGACATAATTCTGTAAAATTAGAAGGTATGATTCCTGTTTCCAGATGTTTTTTCATTATAAGCTAAACGAAAAAACAACCTGTTTTCCTAACACAAGGGTTGGTTCGATCATCCCCAAGAAGACATTCTTAAATATTTTGTTTGAACTTGGACGGCTTCTACCTTTCTCCTCAGGTGCCTACATTTTATCTGAACCACGTAGTAGTTCCAGTCCACTCGACATAATAAATTATCCGAAATAAGGTTACTGAGAATCAAGGAATCGATCCGCAGTCATTCATTATTGTAGTCCGTCATCACTCCGCAGAGCTGCGATGAGGTTCATGAAAGCCCTAAACGAAGATATAAAAATCTGTTATAATCTTTTAAGGCCCTTTTTATGTCTGTTGAATGGATTAGGTTGTAATATTTTGAATTTGTAGTTTAATAGGCATCAGAGTAACTTGCCCGAAAGAAAAAGTGAAAAATGTTGTTATGATTAGATGAGACTAATAGTTTAGTCTTCACGGGTGTACTGTGACTGTGCTATCGAAACACGGTCTGTCCACCAGCACAGACGGGAAGCTATGTCTTGGATAAAAGTACGCTTTGGTCAAGTGGGAAGCAAACACATTTCTTAAAGATGGTGGCTAATACATAATGCAAATGAAGTGCATAGTCACCGGCTCCACTCTCAAAAAACGTTACGCGCTGCAGAATGCGACCGAAAAGTGTTGTGCTCAAGTGCTGACTTCTAAAAGCAGTACAATGCTCCCTCCTGACACCGCCAACCAGTTTGTTGACCGAGCGCTATGTCAGCTATAGCCAGCACGAAAACAGAGGTCGGTGAATCTAGGTGCTGAAGATGCCTGATGAAGCTGCAAACACCTTGTCTCTTCTTCAATGTAGAACATAGCCATCATTGACTCGATAATCTTTTAATTTGGAGCAAGTAAAATAGGTACCTAAAACTATTATTTAACTATGTTTTATTTTTGTTATAATTTTACACGTGAGAGAGGATTGGGAACAAGAAACGTGAAGGAATTCAGCCATGACCTTTGAAGGAACAATCCCGACATTTTCCTGAAGGTATTTCTAGAAACAACAGGAAACCTAAACCTGGATGGTTGGATCAGGATCAGCACGCTTCCTTAAAGATGAAATGACTGAAAGTTAACCGCTCACATGCCAGGCTGGGTAAAAAATTATTACACACTCGTCCACGTGTTACGCCCAGTCTCAACGTAAATTCCTCTAATGTTTGGTACTTAATTCGAGTCTCTGGTTCCCTTTCGCGGAAACGATATTTTTCTGACTCCCTGATTTCTGAAATAAGCTATTACTTTTTCTTCAAGGTTTTCTCTTCTGTTCCAGAAGATTATCTTAAATTGTCTTTCACTGTTTATTCATACCTCATCACCAACGTTTGACTTACACCTGCTCACCACTCTCTTAAGGCCGTCTGATCTTCCAGTGAATACGATCGTAGCTCCTTTTCATTCCTCCTGTTGACGGTGTTGTGCAATAATTTGCGCAAACAAATCTAGTTGCCTTCCAATGCTCTTCTTCCAACTCCAACATTTGGTATTGATGATATCAATTTCTTACCCTTCTTAATTAAATTCCCTTACCGCCACGGTACATCTACTCACTCTCCTATCTAACAGAAACAGAACTTTGTTTTCTTTCCCTACTGTGTTCCCGGAGTGTGCATGCATAAATGAAAAGCCCATATATTACATTTTACACCTTACTCCATCACATTCACAAAAGTAATAGAAAAAAAACTTTATTTTCTTGTATGCGTGCCTAATAACTATTTTCGTAATTTATCTTTATTCCATGGTTAAATACTCAAATAGGAATCATATCGAGATCTCTCTCTAGCATCTTAGAATCCTCTCTCATTTTAAGCCTATTGCACAGGTTTATGTCACCTTAACAACAGAATCATTCATCACAATAATTAATCCTAATACACTACCCTGGGACACTCCTCATTGTCACCTTCGATGATGGTGCCTCTCTCCCCATGACTACTTCCTACCTGATAAGAATCTCGTTGCTTTACAAGAAACACATTGATTCACCTTAATCGTTTCAGCTACAGTCATCGCCGTTCTTTCGTTCACTGTGTCAGATGCCATGTAGAAGTGCAGTGATACATTTGTGAAACAGGATTTACTACAGAGAAATAGTAATTATTTATCAACCAAAAAATTAACCAAAATTTGTAAAATAACATTGATTTTACATATTGAAGCAGGTAACATTAATTATCACAACATTCTTTTGTTTGTGAATTACATCTTTCTTTCCTTTTTTTATTTTTATTTTTTTTCAAAAAGGAAATGTTGTATTTTCGTATATAACTTTAGTACGAAAATATTAAAAATAGAATTTTAAGTATAAGTTCAAAATAAAATTACAACGTACGAAAATACAGTATTTCACAAACTACTCCCAGTATCTCAGTAAGATCGATTAACTCTAAAGGTAGAATTAACTGGAAATTCGATTAGTGCTTTTGAAACTGATTTAACAGTTTCTTTCCTACCTGCCACTCTATAAAACAGATAATATTAATCAATATTTGTAAAGGGCAAGGAGTTTTCCATTTCTTACGAGCTACCCTACGTTTCGCTTTATACTTTTCCATCATTCAGACACTTCAGTAAGAGGCAGAGTTTTTAAAATTCTTGGACATAGCACTGTTAGCAACAAAAGAGTATCTTTGGGAAGGAGCGTAACAAATACAATAGTAACCTGCTACGCCTGAAGCGATTCCGGGTAGATTTCATAAACTTAGTTATGGCTTGTCGGACGGAAATTCGATCTCCGGTACTATAGAATCCCAGACTTCATTATTATTTTTTTAATATGGCTGGGGAGACCATTTTTTTTACCATCTATATAGATTATATGTTATATTTAAATGTTTCTTGTATAATAGTTCAATGTTAAGACAGCCTACTGTTGCTGCAATTTTCTTAATTCAATAAAAAAATAAGACTGGTAAAAGTTCCATTTTTACCTTTATAGATGGTCGATCCAAACCAAGATGTTCATGCCGGCGGTAAATTTTAAACTGTTTTGGAACGTTCCTGAAACAAGTTACACAGCTGTTCAGATCTTTCTTCTCGCAATTATGAAGACTCACAGTAATAAAAAAATGATATTTAGTAACTACAAAATCTGTTCGCACCGGCGGTTATTTGTAGTGACACTTTGCACGGTATCATCATAAAAGCGTCATGTTGTGCAGTAAGTAAAGGGGGCATTAGCAATTCAAAACTGTCTCGCCGGCCAGGAAAATACGGCGCTGCGTGGGCCGGACGACAATGCTCCAGAGTGGCCCGACTGGATTCCGCGGGCACGTGGACGGCTCGATGGAGGAGTTAATTAATAGTGCAGCTGCACGGTGTCTGACCGAGCTGGGATAAGGCCGACAATATCACTGCGCTATAGGTGGATTCCACACATTACGGCCAAGTCAGACGGGAGTGACTGATCGGCGAACTTCTACGAGACAGTATTTTGGTATTTTTGTTTCTGCTCTTATAATGAAGAGAACTGCTGCAAGAGATTAGGATATAAAATGCATGTGTTAAAAAAGAAATAATATCACCAAATCTTCACCGTTGGAGGTAGTGCGGCCGCGGGGGAGGGCGAATTTGAAAAAGAGCAGTACATATAAAGCCGCGTTCCCACGCGTCTTGTAACGAAGGCGGGACGGGACGGGACGGATACTCAACAACACGCCATGGGAACGGGGCCGCCTCTGCTAGCGGGGACGAGACGCAGCTACCCACTCTGTGTCGGTAAACATCACAGGCGTGTGTAGCGAGGCGCTGTTGCCATAGGTATGCAGCAGCGGTGCGCACCCGTTCTGTTGCTGTAAAAGTGCTCTGTTCCAAACGACATTAGGCAACGTGGTGGGGAGGTGGCGGTGACGTAAGCGAGGGCTAACCTGCGGCGCGCGCTCGTCCCTACACTTCATCTAATGAGGTCCCGTCCCGCCTCGTCCCACCTTCGTTACAAGACGTCGTGGGAATGCAGCTTTACAGTGAGCATCGTTCCTTAATCATGAGAGGAAAATAATCTACAGTTACAGCCATACTCTGCAATTCACAAATACTGTGGTTGCAAGAGGTTACTTTGCACCAAAACAAACTCTAGGCATTCCAATTTCCAGTAGTCCAAGGAAATAAAGGATACATATAAATATGAGTAAGGAATCTTATTTCTCTAATCATATCTCTCCTGTCATTGCGACCTAACTAGGTTCGTGGATGGAGTATTTCATTGCACTCGTAAATGTAAGAAGGATTTCGCATCTTCGCCAACAAAGTCAGGCGAAACCGACGTAGTCTGTATGCCAGACAAACGCAACCCAAGCTATGTATCATTTCTGTGACGCTTTCGTAAGAGTTGTAGCAAGCAGTCACGAATCGAGCAACTGTCCTCCATACTTTCTCTAACATGTAAATCAGTTCCTTGCGATAAGAATCGCAAACACCACAACAGTAATCCAGATGTGGACGCATGACTCACGTGACAAGTTCGGCGGCAGCACCCGCTACTGTTTAAATCAAATGTACTTTCTATTGACCTTTGGGTTCGATGCGAATGTGGAGGGAGAAAAATTGAGAAAATGAAATTGAAGAGCTGGAAACTTTCATTAAAATGATAAATTAAAAAATTATTCATTATTATTTTTTATTTTATTTGTGAATGGATTCTATCGGATCCTGAAAATCCTTGATTCTCATCATGACTTATTACTAACAATTTGTGTGATGTGTCCACTGGGTAGTTAGAACGACGGTTTGTTGGTTCCCGGAGCAATTGAGTGGCTCGCGTGTTGATATCTATCTGTAATTCGTGTACCTTATGTTTTATATGATATGTGTATTTTTTTGTTTGCGTGGTGTGTAGTTTATGGGGCGGTTGTACGTGATCGTCCAACATTCTCCTAGGTCACTGCCTCAAACCGCCTAAAACCATCAACCTGGGGAGCGTCCATAAAATACGTGACTCCATCTAGGGAGGGGGAAGTCTGGGCGGCCCGTACGCGTGGTCCGGGACTCTAACCTGGTCCCGATGTGCTTCCACGATACAGTGAGGTGGCGCATTAACACACGCAGCCACACTGGCGGATCCTATATATATAAATCAAATCACTCAAAATACTCATAAGTAATAGATAATTCATAGCAAACGATTCCGTTCACTTATAACTGGAAGTTCATCCGAAGGGCCTGTGCCATTGCATCTTTTCCTCCTAGATGCGGTCATTTGAATGGAAACTAAGTTTCTTTAGTGAGCGGACCAAGCTGGTGTGATGCAGAGTATGTAATTGATGTCCATTTTCGCAGTATGGTCCTTTTGCTGTATGCTGTGATATTCATCACTTTATTACACGCAGTACTAACCCAACAGAACCGAATACAGTTTGCAAGATCGTCAACACAGAATTCGCTAGACATTATCAGCGTCTAATCGATACACGAACTAGAGATTCGTCCAATCGTGTACCGTACCTTCTTCACGACTGCCCGCGGTACCGCAGTTACATACAGGCCTCATTGGTGGAGGGTCGCTGTAGCGCCACTGCCCTGATAGCTGGTGGAACACTCTCTTCTGTCTCATGAGCGCTCTTCTTGTGCTGTGGAGGCAGTGCTGCCATTTCTACGGATTTATCCGTAGATCTACGGATTTTTATTAAAAGTTAGGATTTTCCGATTTTGTTAAAATATCTACGGAATACGGATTTTAGATTTTTTTTATTATTTGTTCATTTTTCCTTATATTGGTGTATTGTAAAACTTTGAGCGTATAGTGTTAATGCGTTACAGAATTGTAAATGATTGTGAATCGTTTCCTTGCAACCGGTAGTGTGAACCACGATTGAACCAAAGCTTTGTTTGGATACAGATTTTATAGATATTAAAAGACCGTAATACGAAACTATCGCCGCACTCTTTCTGTACGGTGACACGCTCGTTGGCACGACCTACAAAGTTCCTTCCGTGAAGGCCTAACTACTATTCGAGAGTTAAAAGGGTCACAGTTTTTAACATTTCCTGTTACAGAAGATATGATAAATTTGATGTCAACAAAAAAAATGAATGGTCCAAAAAACAAAAACAATTTATTGGTAGGCACAGCAAAAGCATAGATGAAAGTGAGGCTGTAATAAACATGTTCAGCGATTTTTCTTACTTTCAATGTAGGATATTATTTTTTTAATTTTAAAGACCTGGAAATAAAATGTATTCTTAATTTTGCCTGTCTCTACAATAATTATTGCTTCAGTGTTTCAGTTAGCGAGTCTCCGGATTTTTGTACCCAATCTACGGAAATTTTAGCGGCCATCTATGGATATTCGTTGCCAAGTTGATGGCAGCACTGTGTGGAGGTGAGTCGGACACAGGCGATAAGAAATACCGCAGGGTCTGTCACTGTATCCCACTTAACCATTCTTTTACATGTTCTTCCGTGGTTAGATTGAAACAAGTTAAATGTTTCTCCGACGAAGGTGTAGTCAAGAGAATGTCTGAAATTAAGATACATGTTGCTGACGTTCCTCCGAGACAATTCCCTGCACCAACCACTGACAGATTAAAATCGTTATAAACCTTTTGTTTTTGCTTAAGGCTTTACGCCTCGTCGACGTCGAGGTCAATAGAGGTGTTAAAGGATGGGGAGCAAGGGACGAGAAGAAATTCGGCCATGGCTCTTCGACCCAGAGCGCCCAGGCATGACGCAGGCTAGTTACCGACTGGGCTGTTGCGCTGCTGGCCTGACCGGAATTTCACTAGTATATAAGCTGGGCTTGAATTTTTAAAGGCCGTTTTCTCCGAATCTATTGAGCGTTGCGTCTTACGATTGCAGGAGGTAACCATCCTAAAGGGGTACAATTATTACGCAAAGTCTCATCCCAAAATAAAGTCCCAAGGTCGTGCCCTCCCCTTGTAAGTGATAGAATTTTTGATTTGCCACTAAATGTGTCTCTTGTTGTGGCTACCTAACTAGTCCGGTAATCCTACCGGGTATAGGATACTTACAGCTTGATTTGGAATCAGAAGTAGGAGAGCGTTCTGGCGTATTGTACATTACACAGCAAGCTGTGCTAGAAGATTGGGTTACGGGGCCTTTGAAAATCCCAGGCGGAACAAGGATTCATATAAGGGACCTGTAGATGTTAAGTCAGATCCCTCAACCGACAAACCACCCAACATTGCCGTATGCCATCACTTCATATGCACTGCGTAGAGGTTTGGGATTTAACTTGAGACTTTAGTCAACAATCAGCGGATCATGAATCATACATCACCGTCACTCCTACCCCGTCGGCCAAACACGTTATATGGGAAATTCATCCATCACTGGGACTCGAATCAGCTTACTCCGTGTGAGGCGACGGACATCATCATGGATGACACCAATCAGGTGGAAAAGCTGCAGGTGTCTTAGAGTCAGCTGACTGTCTTTGAGTGCGCTGTCTCCACTCCAGCGCCGAAGTATTAAAAGCCTTCTTCCGTCTGTTACACCCTAAGGGCCTGTTAGGTCTGTATTGGGATCCACGGGTGGGAGGGCACTTTCTCCACCTGCCCGAAACCGGTACTGACCTGTTGAAATTTGTTTTAACTGCTTTCATACGATGTCCTCTTCATATTTTGCACTCTCCTTTTTCGGAATAGTCGTCACAAATTAAATTAAAAATGTCGAAATATGAGACTCTGCACAACCGCAAAATGTAACCAGCACTTCAAAAATGGCACAAAAATTATCGGTAGAGGAATCATAGTGGTCGTGGTTAGATTACAATTCGGCCTGGACCAAGGAAAAATAAAAGTTTACGTGAAATTCGTTCTATTGCGTCCATTTCAGAAATGGCGCATTTGTTTACAACAGAAGCAATCGATTGTCTCTGACTGCTCGTATCGATTCTAAGATGGCGAGCCTTGTTGTACAGCATCTAGTATAAATATTTTCTATCTGTTAATTTCGTGAGACGTCTTACAACGGAGTGAAGCTGAAACAGCAAGAAAATATTACAACAAAGGATATAACCAACATTTCAAAAGACTGTCATTAATTTTGCAGCACCGGCGGCGTCTAATAGCTGCGCGTCTCTTTTATTCCGGCCTTTATGTTTAGATTTTAGGCGATTTTTTCGTAAAAGGAGAGTGCAAAACGTGTAGACGACATTATAAAGAAACGCGTATTCTTGAAGCTTGCAGTACTCCAATGAGTCACCGCGCATACCGGAGGACGCGGTTCGAATCCTCGTCCGGGCATCCAGATTTGGGTTTTCCATAGTTTATCAAAATTACACCAAGCGAATGCCTGTATGCTTTCTTTTAAAGGCCAAGGCCGAATTCTTTTCCGTTCCTTGCCCCCAATCATTTCCCGCCTATTACCATATAACCTCAACAAGGCGTAAAGACACAAGCATTAAAAAAATCATTGCTTCCCTTACAGATATGATTCTCAATTCACACTTTAAACTTAAGTATTTTTAACACTAAATGGTTCTAAGACTTTGTTATATGTGCTGTAAATCACAGCTATAAGTTCTATCTCCAGAACGTAAGTGGCAAAACCTGTCGATGAGATTTAATCGCATCGTCGGCAGGGCAGTAAGAGGTCTGGGTTCGCCACGACTTCTGGTCTGCACTGCAGAGGTAATTACCGTAACGGGGCTGTAAATAATAAAGTTAAACGTCTTATTAGTTACGATTACGAGTTTTATCACCAACAGTTTTAAGAGCTGTCGTTTAGAGGCGAGAAGTGGATCCTTACGTCCACGTTTATCTATCTGTGTCTATAAAACACATCCCGTGTTTCTTTTCTAGAAAAACAAAAGACTGCTCAGCAGATTTTGATGGTATTTTCACCGCTTTAAGGCTTAGGATTAGACTTGAAATATGCGCCAAGCATAATGTTGCTACTTTACATGTCACCACAACAGTAAATAAAAATCTGAAATCGAGTGTGGTGGTGTAACGGCTAGTGTTCTGGCCTCGCATTCGGGAGGACGGCGGTTCGAATCCCCGTCCGGGCATCCAGATTTGGGTTTTCCATGGTTTCCCCAAATCACTCCAGGTGAATGCCGGGATGCTTCCTTCAAAAGGCCATGGCTGAATTCCTTCCCATTCCTTGCCCCCCAATCCTTTCCCGTCTCTAAAGACCTAATTGTTATAGGAGACGTTAAGCAGTTAAAAAAAAAATCTGAACGTTTTGTCAGAAACAGTGATGATGTGATACCAAAGATACTACTACAACAAATTTACACAATTCGTAAAAAATATTACGGCATGTACTCGTATCTTCCTTAAATTTCGGTTACTCAGTCTTTAAACCACATAGATGACCGTACAGAATTCAAAAACTATGTAAATTAATAATTACGAAAAAAATAAAAAACAGAGTACTTCGTTGCCGTTTAGTTGTATCTCGGGCAACAATGCTAAAATTTCTGAGTACTAACAGTAACCTGCGCATAACTATTGCATTTACTTGAAACTGGACTGTTTATTAAACATTTACGAAAATACTTGATGTTCAACTGTAAAGAGGCACAACAGATTTTAATTTTGAGATCGAGAGCCAGATAAAGGAGTGTAATGAGACAATTTTATGTTCTAGAGCCAAATGAATTATTATAATAAGACATATATAACAAAACACATTCAGCAGTTTTCTGGTTATAACAGATTATTCTTTTAAAAAAGTTACATTACATCTTACAACATAGTCAGATTTAAACTGGAACGTCAATGCTTTCGAAGTGTCGAAGTCCCCCTTCAAAATCTGTTTTGTCATAGCAAACACATATATTGCAGATACTTTTTTTCTTCTTATGGCTCTACGCCACATCGATGTCGAGATCATTAGAAGCGAGAAAGGACTGGAAGCAAGGAACACGAGACAATTCGGCCATTTTTGAAGGAATCATTCCAGCATTTGCCAGACTTGATTTCCTGAAAATATGGATAGCCAAAATCTGGATGTCGCAAAGGAGATTCGAACCGCATCCTCCCGAATGCGAGGCTAGAGCGTTACCGCTCACCCATCTCGTTGTTCCGTTTCCAGATTCCGCTTCATGGAGTAAATGCGCTTGATTCGACATTTTTCATTAATTCCGGATGTGGCTGGAGCAAATTTTATGAAACTTGATATACATACATGATATTCATACTTATTGTATGAATAAAAATACGAAGTACAAGATAAATGTGCTCCAACCCAACATTTTTTGTGTAAGGTGCGGGTGATGCTAGTTAAAAAAAAATCAGGAAGTGGCGTTAATTGTAAATAATGACAATAGTTTGTGGCTGGTAGTCGAGTGGGAAGTACGCGGTTTCTTGACTAAAAGCAGAGACAGCATTGTCTACTTGGTGTGAGGCATTAAAAACTTCAACTGGCAAATGCAATGCATGTACAGCTGTGGTAGCCATAAAGAGCTGAGTTAAAGGCTGGTGTCGGTTAATAAAACTTATCCTACCGCTACATGCATTCCAAGTATGACACATTCTCAAGTGAGCAAAAGGTTTTTGCTACCTGCATCCTGCAAGCGTTTGCTATGAATCGAATAACGTTAAAATGTAGCTGGAGTAAAATACTAAAAAAACTGTTGTGGTAGGTCGTTAAAGTTCTGACGAACAAACGGACCTTTTTTTTTATTGCTTTACGCCTCGTCGACGGCTAAGGTCATTGTAGGCGGAATGTGACTGGGGACAAGGAACGGGATGGAATTCGGCCATGGATTTTTGAAGGAAGCATCCCGGCATTAGCCTGGAGTGATTTGAGGAAACCATGGAAAACCCAAATATGGATGCCCGGATGGGGGGTTCGAACCCGCGTCCTCCCGAATGCGAGGCCATAACGTTAACCGTTCACCCACCACGTTCGGTCCGGCCATAGAATACTGCTTTCACTAAACATAACGTCAGATCTTTAAAATCCATAAACTCATGGAGACACTTTGCTATGAACTGATTCGATGACTATATGGTATTATATTATTTTCAGTAATAATGAAGCGTTGTGGAGTTTGTGCCTGTGTTAGTTTTATTTGTTTATTTACACATATACAACCAGTTTTGGGCTGCAAATATGCAAGCAATTTGCAATTTTTCTTTCCCAACTTTTTTCTCTACTTTTCCGCCTGATTTTATTAAAAGTCAAGCCTCTCTTCTCTTATACCTTTCGCCGAGTTGTTTCGTGGTTATCTGACCGTTTCTCGGGATTATCGCTGAATTCTGCTTGTTTGTTTCTGAAGAAGTTCAGTCTGAATTTTCTACTTACAAACAGATCATAATGAGCTTTATAAAGGGGCGGCTTGAATTTATCGTAGTCTAGATTGGTAGTGCCTTAAGGCCAACGGACAATCTGATGAGTCGCCCGGTACTTTTAATTTTTTTTTCTATTCCTGTTGTCATATCCACACTAATTAAGCAAGAAAGTGCCATTTGCTCTACTGTTTTACCAAGTAATCATCAACTAAAAGATAATGCGTTTCTATTTATTTTATTTTTTGTATTCAGATTGTATTGCAACTCTGTAATATAACATTATAGATGTATATCCTAAATAAATATCAACAATGCAAAGTCAGATGTGATTCACACATTAAATCTATTCTGAAATTGAAAGAACGAACAGATACATAACGGCTGTAACAACTGAACAGAAAAGAGAAAAAGCACCTAGTAGTTAACAGAGGTGACCAGTGCAAAACATGTTTCAGTAACAAGCGCTACGGTGAAATTCCACATGGTTGATTTGACTGTTAATACAAAGGCATTAAAGTAAATCCATATATATGAAAAAAATTGTAATAAGATTGAATTCAAGGAGTAAGATAAAATGGAGACGCAAAGTAATCATACATAATTAAATCCATGTCTTTTAAACAATAATTTTAAGGGCAAGAAAAACATCCGTAGCTAAGAATGTTAGGTAAAACCCAAGTCACTAATCTGATCTGCTTTCCAACTGAGCTGGTATTAGAAACAGAGGAGGGCACACCTAACCTGTTACGTAAGGTCCGTGTTTGGACTACACTCAGATAACAACTGCAGCACACCTTCCGTCTCTACGTCGACCAACTCATCGAGCAATGGCATTTAGAGTAAGGGGAACGGTAAACTTAGTGAACGGTAAACTTAGTGAACGGTAAACTTAGTGAACGGTGAACAGTTGGAGCACACCAGTTCATGCGGAATTAAAAAAACATTTGAAATTAGAGATAAAAAGACAGAAATACATCAGCGAAGAACGAAACATGACTGCAACCATCTTATCAAATATCCTGTAATTATTTATTTATTACGTGCACATTTGAATTGTAATTGGCGTATACTGTTGTGAGGAAAACACCGGACGATTACAATACTAGGTTAAAACATTCCGTTCCCGAGGCTGGACTCGAAACAACGACCCTAAATACGTGAATCCCACGTGCTAGCCACTGAACTACTAAAGGAGGCAGTTTCCTAATGTATCCGTAGGCTACGTACAGTATGTTAGGGTTTCTGTGATATGCATTAGTTTGTTTGTGTAATGTTTATTTTTTTGAAATAGAACTTCAGAACCCAGCTAGCACTTGCCTAGATCAGTGTTTCACAACCTGTGGACCGCAAACCTATCCTAATGGGTTCGCAGGCAAAATAAAAATAAAATTAATAGTTACTAAAACATAAATGTAGGCTTGAGAACACTCGAACTCTGGGCAAAATGTATGAGATGCGAGTCAAACTACAAAATTACAGTTCTAGAATAGCCAGTTTCCAATTATTATTATTTTTACTATTATTAAGGAGTCCATGGCTAGTCTGTAAGGTGTCCGCCGTTGAAAAAGGTTGGTAAAGGCTGGTGTAACAACCCTCAAACCTAAAATTAAATGGAATTGTATTTTATGAAGCACTTATAGTAAGCTAGAGTTTGGTTGAATATGATCTGGTAGGTTTGTTTTGCAATTTCCTGTAAATCAATGTATATAGACTTTGTTTTATGAAAAGAAATTATTTAAAGGCCATTTAACATGTTTAAGAACAGAATTGTGCAAGAGAATTGCTTAAATGTTCGTAATTCTAAGTGTTAGTACAAGTTACGATGTCTAAAGGACAATTTGCTACAGTTTAAAATGATTTCTATGAATAATTTTGTGTTTAAGTATCTTTAATTTCTATTTCTGACCGTTTTGTAATGATGGTAAATGATTATGTATTAATCCTGATTGTTTTTAATATGTTTCAATTGTTTAAATATTGTTAATGTTCGGGAAATATCTGTCGGAATCCTTTGAAGTGTTCTAGAAATTTCGATAGAGTTTATATAAAGCGGCCATCGGAGACAGAGTAGTAGTTTTCACCGACTCAATTTTACGACGGCCAAGAACTGTATTGTCTGTAGAAGAAATGTTGTATACAATCGCTGGATTGTATGTATTAATGAAAACAGTATCGTTGACGTCGTGATTTCTTCGACAATAAAACCAAGTTTAAAGTGAACTTTATGGTGGAATGATTATTTATCATATTAATAAAACCACCAACAATCTTATACTGGTCTAGATGATTACGGAAAACCACTTTAAAATCGTAACCAGGGCGGATGGTAAACAAGCCTCGGAACTAGTACCAGTATTCTTTGTTCCTCCGCAGTCAAAATTAGAAGTGTTCTAACGGGCACTATCACATTGGTGAATATAACTTCGTTTGTACTACCGTGTATTCATCGACTCGATAATGTTTCATATAGTCTCTTGTAGCGTTCAGGTTTGCGTCAACATTTTGTCTCTTTTGGGCAGCGAGTAATGTGGAAACGTTTGGAGCAATAGTGGTAACGTTATCGACGGTTTTTCATCCTGGAGGCTGAGCGTGCCCTGAAAGCCTTTTAAGAAGGACCGTTCCTTATCCTCGTGGGCAGGCCTGTGTCCCGTCGGACAGACCCTTATTCTCCTCCACTTAACATCTCCCAGACGTTCCCACGCAACAAATGCCCCTCTGTCCGGCTGGCGCACTTTCTGCTGTAATTGCCGCCGTTACTTGAAACCTCTCAGATTGGATTCCAGCGACACTTTACCCGGCCAACACTATCAGACTTATGTCTTGGAACACGAGACGGATTTGCCGAAACAGTATACGAATAAGAAAGTTGCAGCCACAAACAGCTGCTTTACATACGAACATCTTAAACGATGAGTTAGAATTAAAAGCGAAGCTAAACTTGTGTTGATGAAGAATGTAATAACTGCTATAAGGCAACTGAATTATGAAACTATAAATTTCATTTGGAAGCGTTAGAAATTTGAGGTAATATAGCGTATTTGAGTTGATATAGGAATTTAGTGTATTGGACAGGGTTTCTTACCGGCTATGCCGTTTTTATAGCCGCCTCACGCAACCCGGTAGTCCTACCGGGTATATCGGAACTACAGTTTACCGTGGAATCCGAACCATCGAAATGTTCTGGCGTACTTCCCCTCACACAGTAAGCTGTGCCAGAGATGCGGGTCTGCTTAAGGGTTTTTGAAAATCCCAGCCGAGAGAGAGAGTCTAACCGGGGCCCTTTCGATCTCCAGTTAACCACTGAACCACAAGACCATACTAAAATTGAGGTGCAGAGTAGGTTTTCAGACAGTTATGGGTAAGAATGGGATAGAAGTTATAATGTATATCAAAAAGCAGATATGATAATCAAATAGTGATACCGTTAACAACTATCATATAGGGGTCGGAGGGGAAATTAGAACATGAGATTCTGCACATAAGTAGGACTGAACGGGCAAGGATATTATGAGAGAACCCGCTAGGTTAGAAAAGCTGGAATGTGTAATATTACTATTAAGTTGGAATGTGTAATATTACTACTGCTGTTTTAAAGACAAGATGATACACAATTCTTGGAATACTCTTTAGATTGAGTCTGGAGAAATACTGAATGCCATAGCAGTATCTGTTCATAACGGAAGGGAGACAAACAGAATTGGAAATCACAGGCCAACTAGTTTGTCCTTAGTGGTAGATAAATTGACAGAGACTGTAGTATGTGATTATATCACAAATATTTGTGAGGAAGTAAAGTGGTTTGTAGCTCAGAAAGATGGGTTTAAGACTGGTTACTTATGAGAGTCTCATTTGTGGAGCTATGTTCAAGACATTTCGGATGAAATGGACAAGAAAAGACGACTTGATAAGTAAAACTGGATTTATTGTACATATACATCTACATATATATTCTGCAATTCACAAAATTGTGGGTGGAAGAGTAATTCAAGTAATTTGACAGAATGATTCATAAAATGTTGTCAATTAACGTAAAAGCCATTAGGATGAATGGAAGTTGAAGCAAAGACAATATTAACCTACAGCTGCGTATGGTGAGAAAAAGAAGGAAGGGAAAGATAGGAAAAATGTTACTCTTCTGTTACTATTTAGAAATCATGTTGAAGGAATTGACAAAAGAAGTACTGCACAGAAGCTGGAAAAACTAGTGAATTTTTGGTGTAATAAATGTCTTGCAATGCAGAATTTATAGAAGTATGAAAGAACCGATCAAACTTAAAGAGCCGTCAATAATAGTAATTGATAGCCAATGCCAATAGATGTGATACGGTCGGTTATTTTAATTATTTTGTTGTATCGTATGCATTTATGAATTGAGTGGAACACAGGGACTTACAGCGAGCTTGTACTTTGCTGTATTTTGATCTTATTTATAGATAGTTCTTTTCCTAAAATTTGTTCACAACCTCCGCTCTTAGGGAGGAAATACTCGGTAAATGAAACAAAACTTTTTTGCTGGAAACAGCTCGGTGATCTATTTAAATAAAGGTTTGAAAAGTTTTATTCATAGCATTCAGTTTAATGTTCTTTTACTCACTCCTGTTGTTTTTGATGTTTTTATTTGGGCTTTAGAGCGCATCGACAGAGGGGTTATTAGCTCCCTTATTAATTCTTTTCGTAAGTATACAGAAATAAGTCTGCAGTTTTGAAAGGAAGAAGTCTGCTTAAGTTATAAATAGTTTTAGTAGTTTGTGTGATGAAATAGTTCCTGTTCCCCCAGTCGTAGTCAGTTGCTGGAAATTTTCAATGATGTTGAAGATAGCTATCAAGAAGATAAATATACTACATCAAATAGATTAATTTATTTTCTTAATAGAAGTCATTTCACACTATTTTAAAACAATATTCACGTAAAAAGAGAACCAAGGGAAATTGGCGCTCTTGATACGAAAGTGTCTGATAAGTTGGATCTAACACCGGTGCACATACATAAGGCAACAGCTTTTATTGGGCCACAAAGAACATAACAAAAAAATGAGGGTGGGTTAATGTAATATGGAGAGTACATCACAAGGTCTCTGATTGGTGGGACCAGTTAAAGCTGTGTCGGAGTGTCTCAGGAACACCCGGAAATGATTTCAACGAGGACCCGTGAATGTCAAACCCCACACATCGCATGCGAAGGGACACAAATACTTTTCGGTTTTTTGCGTCCTCCAAAAAAATGTTCCATCTCGACCCAGGAAGCGATTAGCATATTCCATAGGAGCCGCAAAAACAGTGACGTAAATAAAAAAGGGGGGATGGCAGCTGCTACGGGTCAATTGTCCGAAAGATGGCATTGTTCGAAGCGTGCATCGTGCGCCGTAGTGGGAATTTTTTACTTCTTTTTTTGTATGAGTAAAAGGCCTGCAAGTTATATATTCATACCTCAGACGATTGGGAATACCTGGAAACTTTTTATCAACTGTTACTTGTGCGCGACCTATATCTAACAGAAAAATATTTTATAACTATATTTTCAGAGTTGTGGTTTTGATTCTGATATTGATGCGGAATATGTCTCCATGTAGGTATATAGGATTTAGGAGATCTAAAGTATCGTTTTCTCTCCCTTACCTGTTTTAAAGGGAACACACGAAACAACATCATGAAAGGTTAGAAGTATGTTTAAAGATACAGTTAAAGTACATGTCTACTGTATGAATTTGAGAGAGGATCATTTTGAAATAAATACTTAATAAGTGACATTTACATTAATAATACAGTACTTACAAGTAACTGCAGGAATTTAAAAAGCATTCTGTTGTGCTGCGTTACTAATTACTGACAATTCATTTTCAGTAAATATATATATAAATTATCTTTTTCCGTCGTTTTAGAAAGTTTATTATATTTGAAAGAGAGTATTGACCTACATAGTAATAAATATCCACGTTCTTTCGGCTTCAAGTTTATTATAGTTATTTGTGCAACCAATTACAGACAAGTAACTGGAAAACTTCAAAAGCATCCCATATTAATCACATCATCCCAGCATTCTTCTGAACGAATGCCACCGGAATCCAAGGTAAATGCGGAACCGTGATGGTGTCTGGCGCTGACACTGGTATAGTTGGTTCTAGTCCTGGTGGTGAAGGAAATTTTTATTTTGAGGACTTGCCGGTAGGGTGAGCGTATGGATTGAGGGCATACAACACTGTTGATGGTGATTTGTCCATCGGATGGGGACATTAAGCCTGGCGGCCTTAGAGTGTCTTTCGGAAGAGTAGGCCTGAATGAGTTTGGCATCTGGTTTCACTCTAACCTTTCTTTTCTCGTAACATAGAACACAAGCAACGTTCTATACTGAACTCACACACCATTAGAGTCGTCCACAACTATAATTACACATGCCAACATACTCAGGGTAAGGCAACGGGAAGCCACCCCAGTTCATCATCCCAAGAATGTTACCATGGAGGTGTGCATCCTCCAGTGTAACCACCTACACCCGGAATTCGGTCATCATTTACGGATCTGTAAACGCAACAGCTTAGTGAAGCGTGAGAATAACGAAATGACAGTAAAATAATGGTTTCATCCACACTATCGTTGCAATACTGTTGAATACCGAAACATCAGTCAAACATCTCAGCACACCTTCTTATAGTTTTTTTTTTTTTTTTTTTTTTTTAGCTTTACACCCCGTGTACACCGAGGTCATTGCGGGTTGGAGAGATTTGGGGACAAGGAATGGGAAATTCAGCTATCTCCATTCGGGTATTTGCTTGAAATGATTTCAGGAGCCCATGGAAATATAAGTTGCCGGAAGGGGATTTGAATCCGCGTCCATTCGAATGCCAGACCTGAGCGTTACCGATCAACAACCAGTCTCGGCTCCACTGTTCTGTTGCGAAAACTTAAGGGGAAGTGGAATAGCCGTTTATCAGGAATGTGATCTATAATATTTTGACGGAAATATTACTATGTCAAGTGCAGAATATAAAACTGCCTTCATAAAACCCGCCATAGTGTTAACTTTCTATCTCTCTCTCTATCTATTTTTTTTTTTTTTTAAAGAAGAAGTCAAAGTGTATTATAATACTTAACTAACATAGGAAGAATCGGTTTTTGAGGAAGCTTTGACCCTTTCTCATATGCAATGTAATCCCCTTTCGATATTAAAATTCAGCCTTCATCATTGCCCAAAGTTTGTAGTCCCTCACCACTTAATGTTCATTCTCTTCAGTTTTCTATCCTGTCTCTGTGTCTCATTTTTTATGGATGACACTCTCATAACAGATCAGTCCGACAAGAATTAAATACTTTTTTGTCGCTTTGTAACCTATATTGTTATAGATGTGCATGACAGATTCGTATGCTTTCCTTTCGTCTAGTCTTCAAGCAAACAATACAGAACCATTTTGGATGACACTTTCACAGTCTGAAAGTTCATTGTCTTGGTTCCATATGACTCCACGTGACTTGGGACAGAGAAAAAATTGTTCGTCCATACCGAGAGCAAATAAGTGCCACAAATCACACTGTTTCACAAATGAACACTCTGTGACGAAATACTCACTAAGTATTATGCTACGATACATATAAACACTCTACCCTCTGAGTTATGTTAATATTGTATTTTGACTATGTAATTCATGTATTTTTTCAGTTTTCTGAAATACAGTATGTTACAATACAAGGAAAACCTTTAAAAAATCACTACAGCAAACTCCAATAAGCGTAAAGAAATTGTGGAATTTAGTTTGTGGTAAAGGTTTCAAAGTTACTAAATTACTCACATATAATCAATATCATAGCGGCCGGGAGATATAGGTTAAAAATCGAAACCAATTCAGCAGACTCTGCTAACTTGTTGGTTCAATCTACAGTTTTCAAGGACAGAAACCTAGAAGCATTCATTCCAAATTTTTTAATAAACAAACAAGGTATTATCAGGGACGTAGACACCTCCCTGTCAGAAGAAGAAATCCTACAGGCGATAGAAAGCCCCTATCCAGTTATCGCAGTTAAACGGTTTACCAAGAAGAACTCATACCAAAATAATGATAGGAGAATACCGATACCAATATGCATGATCACCTTTAGATCACAATCCCTTCCGGACCACATAGCAATCTTTGGAGCACGTTGCCCAGTCGAACCTCATGTCCCACAAATTCTCGTGTGTGATAATTGTTTACGTTTTGGCCATCGTATAACTCAATGCCGTAGCTCTCTCCGTTGCAATAAGTGTGGAGGCCCACATACTATGGAGACGTGTACCAGCACAGCTGATCCACAATGTGTGCATTGTCACGGTCCTCATTTATCCAATGACAGAATATGTCCCGTAATAGTTCAACAACAAAAAGCACGTGAGGCAACGGCCCATAATAAAGCCTCTCCCACGCCGAACTGGTATCCCACCCATCGTCTTACATATTCGCAGGCAGCCAGCGCCGCTCCGCTGTATTACGACGAAAAGCAATTCCCTCCGCTCTCTCCAATGGCAGTGCAGCCACTCAGTTCAGCCTCAACAAATGCATTCCAAAACTGTCCTATAATCTCTATTCAACAAAATCAAGAGTCACGTCACCATAGTAAAGCACTCTCTCCAAACCAACCGAAATATTCTACTACTACCGTAGGCCGCAACAAGCAAAGGCCAGCAACCCCAAAAGAACAAAAGTCCCAATACCCTAGTGTTTATCAAAGAATGTATGTACCCCATCATATACCAATAACACCTATCACACAGAATCCCTACCCTCCTCAACCCAAGGATAAGGAAAAGTCCCCCTCACCCGAAAAAGTAGCACTCATAGAGAAGACATTGCAAATGATTATGAAGATGATTCAAGAATTTCCAGTAGCTCCATCTGATACTTCCCAACTCGACCCATTTCGTCACCTTCTTACCAACCTAGCAGGAACAAATTAAAGAGCCGAATAATCTCTCTAAAACTAGTTAATTGTAAGGATTTTACTCATTGTAATGTCGAAAAAAAAAATATAAGGAACTAACAATAATGTATATTTCACTGTATCATCTGTAATTATGTCTGAGCAAGTTTAATTAAACATAATGTGTCAAACGCCTTTAGGGGATAAACAAAAATGTTCCTTTCTGATTAATCAGTTTACCTTGTTCTATCCTTTATATTTTACTAATCATGTCAAGTCTTGCTCTCTTAACTATATGTAAAATGTTTATATATGTATGTACAATTGGATGATGGTTGTATAGTGCTTAGGCGCTTAAAGCCAAATAAATAAAAATAAAAAAATACTCACATATATGCTCTGATACAAGAAGACAAACAGAAGGAAATAGCATTACTACGCGTGAACCATTCATCGGGAAAATGCTAGAGATAATAATGACGGTATAACATTATGATATGATACTGAGAAAAATGTTGCCTGTATCATAATTTTCGTCAGATTTGTATTTGCACCGGCCTCTAGTATTCTGTTCAATTTGATCTCATAAGTCACTAAGATTTAATGTTTCCTCATTACGATTGTTGGATGCTCTCCCTATTATCTTGTCTGTAAAGCACAATAATTAAAGAATGTAGAAGCTATTTAAAAACTGAAGGCTTTCAGAAGAATTTAATTAAGTTGAAATTATGTAACAAGTTAAAATATTAACTTTTGGGAATGTAAGCAAAGTTGAGCATGGTATGTGGAGGAAGTCCAAAGAAAATGTTTGGCGTCTATCGTAGAGGATAATGAGGGATGAAGGGGAACTTGGCTATAATATTGATAGTCCCCTTAGTATATTGGTACGGGAATTAAGTAATGGTATTGAATACAACACATGATTTTTTTTTTCATTTTTGTTACTTATGGCTTTACGCTTCGACGACGTCGACCTCATTAGAGGCGTTAAAGGACTGGGGACAAGGAACGGGGAGGAATTTGGCCATGGCCTTTTGAAGTAAGCATCTCAGCATTCTCCTGGAGTGATTTGGGGAAACCATGGAAAACCCAAATCTTGTACCCGGATGGGGATTCGAACCGCCGTCCTTCCGAATGCGAGGCCACACAACAAATGAAAGGATAAAATGAAGAGCAGATAGAACTGATGTAGAAAAATTCCACAGTTGGACTGATATTGCAACCGAGTTCACAGGCGCTGAAAGACAGAAGATGGGACTGATAGATATGTAGTCCTATGTGTTTTAGGCTGACGATGAGAAGTGGTAGAAACCGAGGAAGACGCAGAAGTGGCAACAGGACGCTGATGGGGTTGGGATGATTGTGGCAAAAAATTCATATTCGATTAGCAATAACAATAAGGGTAGGGAGGTGAAAAGTAAATACGTTTTGTATTATCAGCTCGGAGACACCGGAAAATATTTCGGTCAGCAAATTAGCTGAATTTCAAGTTGGCACAAAATTTGCGTTTTTCCTGTCTACCCTAACCTTACCCGACACGAAGAACGAGGAGTTTTACGTGGAATCTGAATCACTGAGCAGCTTAGCATGAACTACTAAAAGGTTTGCCAGAGATAAAGGCTAGCAAAAATTCCACGCTAGACCAGAATTCTAACCGGTAATATATATGTCGGATCTGGAGTACGGGGCTAGCTTATAGATGGCGCCATGGACTCAGCGAGCAGGATGGCAGCGCCACAGTGACTGCAGTCACAGTGGTGCTGGCATCCTGCTCGCTGCGTCTATGGCGCCATCTAGTAGCTAACCCCATACTCCAAATCCGACATATATTTCCCCAGGCGTGTGCCCTATCCAGCAAGACCTCCAAATCGCCCCATTTATAGGCAAATGAGTCAGATTGGAACAAACAATCGAAGTAGAAGCTAAATTATCATGTACGAACTCAGGAGGTTGTAATAGCGAAAAATTCGAATTGAAACGTGTTTTTTTAAATGTATTTTTGCTACAAGGCCACACAGCCGGCTCGACATATGGATATAATTTGTGTGCATGGTTAGTGTTTATTGTGTATTTTAGATTCTGCATGATGTGTGGATGACAGAAAACGAATTAAATTAAAATCTCCCATGGCCTTAATCGGGTATGAACTGGTGCCCTGTTTAAAAAAAAAAAAAAAAAAAAAAAAAAAAAACCTTAAGTAGATGTGCTACTTTGCATGCAAAAGAGATACGTCATATTGAAGTGAAAATTGTTATGTCTACACACCTATCATCGCTGTAACCAGACAATCGCCTCGAGAGGAAAGTCTCAGAATATGTGGTAATCAGCACGTGTCAATGCTTTTGCCGCTGAATGCTGAGGTGAACTGCCCGGAGCCTCAAGACTTCGGAATGCGGTCACTTCGTCAGGCCCTGGCGATTATTTAGAGAGACGCTTCAGCAATGATATGGATTTGCATCGCAAGTGCTGTAACTGACAACACAACAGTAACAGACGACAACGCGATGTTCCCCTCTGTTCAAGATTTCAACACATAGTAAAACTTTTGCTATCGGGACCAGATGAAGATTGTTGTTATCTGGTGAGGGTATACGCTCACACTAGGTCAGGTCGGTAGGATGGAAATGGAGCTTGTGAAGTCCTTCATGATGTCGACAGTAGATTCGAAAAGATCGCTTTACCTCCCAGACGTAAAGCTACAGCCCGTTCCCTCTACGGTTTTGATAACAGACTGATAGGGTCTGGTTACCCATCTAGCACTATCAACTTCGAAGGAAATTCGTCGGGTCTGAAACCCAGCCGATCAATTCTCTGATCATTTACTCTACATAATTGGCTTGAATTTTTACATCATCCATCAACATATCTGAGTCGGTATAATGGGACAGGTAAATAAGTTACTTATGCATAAACATTTTTGTCTGATGCTGCTAGTGACTGAAATCCACAGAGAAACATATAATTTTTGTTCAAAACACAACCACTGTTACTTACAGTTTATTAGATTTCAGTGTTTAGTGATGGCAGCGCGTTTCTCAGGATTTTTTCATATTGCTGATGTAGCTTATCACAATATTACGACTTTCCCGAGTACCTAATGTCTTGGACCGAACACTCTGCAGACGGTAGTGTGAGGGACAGCGCTGTCTGGTTACATGTGCCTCCAGGCTACGAAGATACCTCCGCGACGAGGATCTGGGCTGCTGTGGTCTGGTGGTTGTAGGAGGAGCAGGCCCATACCGGTTTCTTGGGTGGAGGGAAAGCACATAGCTGCTGTGGTCATGTTGATAAAGCCTTCGGGGTGGAAAAACAATTAGCAGTGAAGAAGCGATGAATGTGACAGTCCTATTAAAAAGGTCATAAACACCAATGAAAGTGACAGAATGCCGTTTAGGGTGTCATAAAAGCAATTAAGGAGCACATAAGTTTGTGCAAGAATTAAAAACTTTCGATCAAAAGACAAACAACTACTACCTTTTTTCTGCAAAGCGTGTTTGCATTTATAGTAAATTATTTATCCAGGGATGACAAACGGAGAAAAATCTGTAAATTAGAAACAGAATAACGGTATACTTAGATTAACGCAAACATAATCATAAGACAAGAGGTTACAAGTTTCATATCATTCGATTGGTTCTATACTTTAAACCGCTGAGGTATGTGATATTTCCGTATCGTACAATTCTTTGGAGAAGAAAGTACAGCGGAATTATCTACCAACTCGACTCCATGAAGCAACAGAAAATTGACGATATTACTGAGTATCTTGACCATTCTTGTATTTTCTCGATCTGTTTGCCTTATTTCAAATAAATAACATGTGTCTCATGTTTCTACACATAGTTACACTTGTAACTCTATTTGTAATCACTTTTTTTAATTGCTGGCCTTATTTTACACGAAATAAAATAGTGTGGTTCCAAATGAACGAAGCTCGCAAATTCCTGGTTATGAAACAGGTCGCATCAATAGAGAGAGTGCGCTGGTTGTTAGTAGAAAGAGAAGGAAATAGTGCTCAGTCATCGCAGACATGCTAGCGATGAAGATGGATGATGGTACGAAAGGCATTATCTCGAGGATCCCTCTCCAGTGCGTGGTGAATGCCTCCAAAGTTATTCTCTGCATCGGACAAGTTATTTCAACTCATCAGTGACAACAGCTAAAGACTAAAATAACATAGCGGCCACTTAACCTGGAATAAAGTTGGAAGAAATCACACAACTGCATTTAAAAAAAATAATTGAAACTACTATGTTGTATTAATGTATTGTAAAAAAGTATAAAAGCCTTTTTTGACGAAGATACCATTTTATTTGAGGTATATCATCTTTGATAGTTTATTTATATTCATTTTTAGTAGGCTCATATGGCATTTAAAAGATTATATATGATATATCCTTCAAGCCTTACGGTTCGTTAACGTCAAGCTCATTAGAGCTGGGAGAGGATGGTGGACAAGGAACAGGAAGGAATTTTGCAATAACCATTTGAAGAAACCATCACGACATTCACCTGGAGTGATTTCGGGAAACATGGCGAATAGAAATCTGTGTGGTTCATTCAAAATGCCATAGCCAACGTTCTTCCCTTGCCTTGACCTCAATCTTCAACGTTCTCCACCTGTAATGAGCTTGACGTCGACGAGGTGTAAAGCCAGCAAAAAAACATAACAAAAAACAACACAAACAAATAACAAAAAAACAAAAACAAAAAAACGTAAAGAAAAGTGAGCAAGTCTCCCTTTTATTTCTATTTTATTAGATTTCTAATATATTTGTACTTCTCCACTTTATTCATCCCTAGCATTTTTTGTTTTTTTCCTATTATCTGTCAACTCCAAAATGTATTCATTTAAGATTTTCAACCAGCTTCCATCTTTATATCTAATGTTTCTTTACCAGCTTTGATTGTTTTTCTCTATAGTGCAGTTCATTTTTCTTTTGTTAAGTTCTTTCAATTTCTTAAACTTTCTACAATTTTTCTCTAATGTGAGGTTCTTTCACCTTATTTGATTCAAGTCTGTTTTGCTTGTGTTTCTTCTTTATTCACTTGAACTATTAGATTTTTGCATAATGTAATCAGCTCCTAGGTATGCTTTGAAAATTAACATGAGTTCTAATCCTTCGTTTGACCATCAATAATGTAGCTGATAGCTGCTTGTATCGCCGGTTTATTTTTAGCTGTAGATTTTTCTTGCATGATTCATAAAACGCATTTTTTCCTGCAATCAGTTTATATGGTTTACACAATTCCAACAATCATCTTCGTCGCTCATTCCTTCGTGTATCTTATAGATTTCATTATAGTCCTCTTGTGACATTGATATATACAAAGAATACATTCCAGGAAACATCTGTCAGGTTTTTGACCGAATATTGCGTGATCGTACCCCAACGATGAGAAAGTCCACCAGTTGGGAAGATACCGTGTGAGGCAGTCAGATTATTTCCGTGCAGATTCCATAGAATGCGCTCCTTACCTGGCGAAGGAATTGGGTTAAACGTAATAAGCCGGTTAAAGAGAATAGTGGGAATGAATAAGGCAGATTTTAGTGATGACGCTAGCTAGGATGGTTTGGGACGAGAATAAGGTGGTAGAATCTAAAACGGAAGAGGGGACCATTACCATAAATCAGCATTTGGCTTTAGTTTTCAGGGAGCGAGAAAATTTCCATTTGTAGGCAAGGATGTCAAAGGAATGGAAATTAAAAATGCGTATGTGTAGTGTAATTGCCACGAACAACGTAAATAAAAGCTTTATAGCGGGAATACAAGATCTGTGGTTCTTTCTTTTCATGAATCCATATTAATCCCCACTATGCCCTCAGGAAAAGGACAGTGATTTTCCCTAAATTGCACCTTCAACATATTTTAATACAGGAACTGGTAATTGGCAAACATTAAACGCGCTGGAGGAAAGAAGGTTTTTGTGAAAGAGCGAGATAAATAAAGCAGTGAAAGTGAGCGTGTTTTAGTTGGCTAGCCAGTGGGGCGACCCCAGATTACTGCCGTCTGATTTTCCGCCGGAAATGAACGACTTCCTCGCCGCTGCTGCTACAAAAAAGCAACCTCCCAGGCCTGCCAACCGAGAGCTGTCGTCACTAGGCTCGCTGGTGCCAGCTCAAAGGCGATGCTATTCTCTCTGACTGGTGCGTGAGTCATGATTATCACAATGCATTCTCAATAAGGCGAGTCACAGTGTTTTCAGCAATCTGTGTAAAATGGGGCACTGGAATTTTGAGTCCACATGCTACCTATTATTCTTAATATGAGCTATGAAACCATCATTATTAACCAAAATTCCTTTCGTTTCCCTCTAGCAATTCCACTAAATGTCTAATTTTTAATCTCGAGAAAATTGATTTATATTCTTCCACTATTTATGTTAAATCGTTCAGCACCTCTCACAAAATTTGATTCCAGTTCCTGTCTCCCTTACCAACAAATCAAAAGTTCCTCACGACCTTATGCATGAAATCAGGTGCTATTTTATGGTCTTGGCCATCTCTCCCCTTCCACCTGTTACTCTTCGTTCCTCGCACAGTATCCATCAAGGACTGATCACCAATGAATTTTGTTATGCATTTCCCATCTTCCATCTGATTTCCAATTGAACATCTGTTGTTTCAGTTACTGGCTGTATTATGCAGCTGTTTTAGCAAAGAAATCTAGTTGCCATTTTTTTTTTTACACCAGCTCAAACTTCTGTAGTAGTATGACCTCATAATCAAGTCATGCCCTGACCAAAGATTTGATTCCGGTTCGCTCACTTCCTCAGAACGATCTTTCATCCTCCTCTGAAATAGGTGTAAATCTTCTAAACCTATCACTATCGCCTGTATAATATGTCCTGCTCAAATGACTTTAATATCAAATGATATGGCAAGATATTTTGACTATACGGCTTCAACAAGCAATTCTACCTTCACTGAATAATAATGCAAAACTTTTGCTTTCCTACTAGTGTTCCAGTAAGCTGATTATTTTTGACATTTATCTTCATTTTACATTGACTAGTCCCATATGTAGTCTTATTATTTTTGAAGTTGTTCATAATCCCGCCCCATCTTGATTTTGTTAAGAATCATTACATCGTCTAAAAGCCTCTCTTCATACCATAATATCAAGACTGTGCACGCTATTTTTAATAATCAGATCATAAAAGGATTTTAATGTTGTTCATCGTCATTTTATGGCTCACTCTGTCATATTCCTTGTAGATTCATCGTCACTCTATCAGTTCCCTTGTAAGTTTCAGCTTAAATATGGGTGATCTTGTTAGACGAAGGATTGGATTTAGAAACCACTTTCTCTCATCGCAGACATTTCTGAGGTGAGTAAGTAGGAAACTTCACTGTCGGCTGAGTAATAAGAGACATCCAATTTTTGTGAGAGATTTTTTCTGAAAACCGGCTTGACTGTTGATTATAATATTATACAGTTTCTTTCTTCGTTACACATTTCACAAACAGCTGGTAACACTTCATGTTCCCCATTAGTACTCAGTACGACCTAGCAGAAGGTATAAAATTTTTAGCTTCAGCAAAGGTATGCGGCCGTAAAACCATAGTTCCAAATTTGACCATGCCAACGTTGAGTAAAACTCATCGAAGGCAGCCAACCATGTAACGTTGAGAGAAGGTGTTGAAGAAGGCCATGGCTATCTCTCTCCTTCCGCCTGTTACTCTTCCGATAAGCATTACAAGGAGGAGATTCTGAGAATCATTGCGAAGAATATGTGGATTTCTAAACGAAGAAAGAGACAGAAAATACGTTAGCTATTTTGAAATATCTGGAAATTCGTGAGAAATGATACTGAGAATGTAAAATCCAATCCTAGACTTGAAAATCTGTTTCTGAATCTCATTCTTCTAGAACTGATGTTCAAGGGTTTTATTATTATGCTGTGAAACCTAATTTGTAAAGGATATAAGATAACCACCTTGAGTATGTAATAGCCATTAACACCAGGAAAAATGGTTATACTGGTTGTAATTGCTTAGGTAAACCAGATAATCCATAAACTGAAACTATATTTCATTAAAATAATACATCTTTGTTTTTGTTATTTTAAAACCACTCATTTGAAATGGTATTGCAGTCAAAGACGTTTGTTTCGACAGTATTGCCACCAGCACGAGTCTTGTGAATTCTGACTTTCTGGCAATGGCTTCCGAAAACTTCTTTATTGAAACTCATTTTTACATTCACTTGAATTACTGGTACTAAATTTCTGTTCTTGAATGAATTATTTAGATATCATTTAGTTTTTGATAATTAGTCTTTACTTTATTTACATATCATTTTAATTTAGCAATACAGTAATCAGTTTCTAGGATGCTTGTCTCATTTCGAAATGAATAAAATAAAGACAGTTATAGATGTACTGAAAACAGAAAACGTGTATTAGTTTTTAAATAATGTTATTGTTTGTGACCTTTGTAACGAATTTCTGTAGAGAAATCATATGAAAGGGAAAAAAATCAATAAATAAAACAAAATTTGGCAGATGATATGTCGATAGCAAATATTAGGTTATTTCATCAGGAGGAGAACGAAATCGCTCTCTAGCCAGACGTTCAAGAGGATGGGGATTCAAACGCCTGCCCAGCCACCCAGACTGCGGTTTTCCATAGTTTTCCGTAGTCTGTCCAGGTGAATGGCGGGATGGTTCCTTTTAAAGACTGTGGCTGACCTGCTTCCCGATCTCTATCCCCTTAGGTTAGATAGACTAAGAAAGGTCCACATGAGACTCTACAGCGGCCCACCTGCTAGGCTTCACCTGGAAAAAAAAGGAGGGTGAAATAAAATCTCTGCCAGGAAAACCACGTTTCCAGATACGTTAATAATTATGATTTTTTTTTTTTTAAAGTTTCATCAGTTGGCTCATTTCTGTGGAGATATTAAAGAGTTAAATAAAAGCAGTTACAACCTTAATAACTAAGGTTGGAATCATGGACGGAGCACGTTATCAACACAGAAATTCCAGAGAAATTAAACATATCCTCCAAGATAATATTTGCAATAGAAAGGACGAAGCGTAAGCATTTAGCTCAAATTAATTGCAGTAATAACTGTTACCTCCTTCAGGTCATCTCAGAAGACGAAGAAGAAAAATAGATAAACGCTATAGGGGCGAGGAAGAAAGAGTAATATCACAGTTGTGCTTGTTTAGCAAAAATATGGAGATCAAAGTTAAAGCAATTAAATTATCTTAATTTTAGGACCTATTATTGTTTGGCAGAATGGCTGTCTCCTACAAATGACAAAGCTTTGAAACACAAGTAAAAATTATTAAATCTAAATAAGATTTTTTGGGGTTTTACAAAATATGATATTTATTTATCAAACGAACGAACTATTTCAATCACTTTAATTCACACACACAAATAAAAAAACAGAACATTTCTGAACAGTGATAAAACCGCTAGAGCAAGAAAAAAATATCTCTGTGTTTTAGAGTGCGAAGAATATTGGCTGTGGCTCACACTCTGCATGTCTATAACTTTACCACACTGTTGTGTTGGAGAGGTGCAATATCTGTGCCTACGTATACACTTTGAATATAACGGCTTCAGTTTTGGTTGTTATCATTTATTGTTGCCTCACATGTTATTGCTCCCGGACTTTTTTTTCTCCCACTCACCCATCACCTCACACACACAAACACTTCATATTCATTATTGAATTCAGCATCTTATATCGGATACCTTCGTTGCTCAGCTCGATGCTGCGGATGATCTCACTGCTGATGTAGCCGAAATTCCTGTAGAATGTTTATGGGGGCCACTTTGAGTCTTTCTATCACACAACCCGTGACAGTTGATACGCTGAGGTGTGACCGGCACAGAAGCTGGGAGTTACGTGTGGGTGCCGCACGTGAACTAGCAGCCGGCAGTAACCTTTCAATTTCTTTGACACCGGCCCTGTAGTTCGGCAGAAATGTTGGCCTGCTCCTACGCTGTGAATACTAGACGCTGTTGCCCAAGCAAGACTAGAAAGCACGATCTCGCTCTGGTGAATCTCTTGAACTGCTCGAGTCGCTTCCATCCCCTTGTTCCTTCCGGTGTGCTTCCAATTCGACCTTTACTCGACGCTGGAGGTTGTTGAGCAGCGTCTTGTAGCTCGGGTCTCGAGTCTTTTGCCACTTCTTCCGCACCCGATTTTTCTCCTTGATGAGCGCCAACAGCTCATGAGGAAGTTGCCTGTCACTGCCCTTCTGCTTCTGATGAGATGCAGTGTCTGCTGCCGTGAGAGTTACTCCGGAACAATTAGCGACTGCATCATTGAGGTCATCCGAGATTTTTCCCAAATGTTCGGTCATCACTCGCTGCAACTCGTCGCAGAACTTTTCCCATTCTTCTCGTTCGCAGCGTTCTTCCTCCCTTTTATCGTCCATGATAGGTGTTGTCGTCGGAGCAAAGCTCGAACAGTGACTGACTAGTTGGAAATGACCCTCACTGCTAACCAATCGCGAACTTACGCACAGCTCGGCGCGTGAATGCCCAAGTTTCCCATTTCCCACGGTTGACGAACACGGTTGCTCGCTCAGTAGTCTCGCAGCTGAGGGGTGGGGAGGGTAGGACGTCCTTCGCTCCTCGTTGTTGCCTGGACTCGGGATTCTGACAAACAACGAGATAACTTGGATAAAGGCGACGTTTCATCTTCCATTTCAAACGTTTTGGCTGAAAAACAAGAGAATGATTAATTATAAAAAAAATATAACTGGCTTTATTAGTTGAAACTAACTTTTTATTTTAAATTGAATAATTATTACTCATCAAGAACGACGTTGGTAGAACCCAGAAAGGATTTTGGTCAAGAAACTAGAGGGACATGGGGCATTTCATTGATGAAAGAGCTATCTAACCATTGCTTTTGGGTATTTTGTTGAAAACTGAAACCGGGATGGTACCTTCAATAGGCCATGGCAGAATTCCTTTTCGTTACTTGCTCCCCGTCCTTTGCCGCCTTTACTATCCTTGAAGTCGACAAAACATAAACCCAGTTTAAAAAAAAAAAAAAAAAACTGGGACTGGGAATCGAAGTACAGTCCTTCCAAACGCTAGTCCAGAATATTATATTTCGCTTACAATGCTCAGCCCAACATTTAGAATACCACAAATAAACAAGAAAATTATCTGATTTAAAAAAAAAAAAATATTCCTTATTTTCTTAATTTTTTTTACGAAATTTTTGTTTCACTTCCCCGAAAAAAAATACAGTGATATCTACCAGAAAAGTTAATTAATAGCACTCGTTTGTGTTCAGCGGTTCTGAAACAGAAGCCACCACCTGCCTGGAGATGACAGAGTTGCAAGATACTTGTTTTAGTTGACTGGTCTACAGCAAGTATGCTAATGCTAGACGACTACCCTGGCTGTTACCAGCGTGGGGTCTCGGGTTGCACAACCGGCTAGACCTTGGAAGTGGAGGCTCACACCAGCGAAAACACCTTACCTGTTCTCGACTCTTAACACAAAGTAGCAGAAGTGAGGTGTGCATGTCACAAGTGAAGCAACAAGAACGACGGTACCAATGAGACAATTGCAACAACGCACGACAAGAAATAGTTAAACTTTTTCATTCTTTTGTCACAGAAGGAATTGTGTCAGTTATTATAATATCAGAAAATGTCAATATTTCAGAAAGATATATATATATATATATATATATATATATATATATATATCATCTCTTTGCTTTACTGCGTGAACCGCAGAGTAGGTGTGAAGGATAGATTGCTTGCTTGGAAAATTGATGGACAGTGTTGATAAACAAAATGAAATATCATTGAAAAAGAACTTTTTATATATATACTCTAGCAACCCGATCCGGCTTACTGAAGGTAAGCTTTGGTATTTGTGAGTTATGAATGTCTATAACTCCCTTCATTTACCAGTTTAAGTTACGTGTAACCGAAGAGAATATTATCTTTTGCATATTAATGTCCTCTGATGTTAGTTTTTAGTTACAATTTCGTGAGATGCGGTCAGCTACCAGTTCTTGTTCCGCTTGTGATCACGGATGAAATGTGTAGTAACAAGTAAATAAAAAAGTACATTTAAAGAAAATCACATTTTGGTGAAAAATATGTACGAAATGAACTAGTTTTTGGAATGATGGGAGAGGAAAGAAGTTTGTGGCAGAATCTTACAAAAAGAAGAGACAGGATTGTAGGTCATACTTCGAGAGATGTAGGATTGTCTGATTTCTTAGTGGACCGGACAGTTGAAAGTAAGAACTGTAGAGGAAGACACAGATTAGAATATAACTTAACTTAGTCCACAACCCGAAGGTTGGTTGGATCCTCCCGAAGGAGGCATACTAAGCCATTGTGTCAGAGGTAGGATATATGAAGCAGATAATTGAGTGGGTTGTAAGTGATATACAGAGATGAGAAGAGGGGCAAGATAGGAAGGAATGAAGAATTGCATCAAACCAGTCAAGAGACTGATGACAGCAAGAAAAAAAATTGTAAATTTGAGTTGATTACATATATAAATTTTTAATAAATAAACAATTAAATCTCACTTAATACACGCAAATAAAATGAAATTTGTTATTTGTGGAGAGCTAATTTTAAAAAGATCTCGGAATTTAGCGAAGTTCAGTTGTAGGGCTTGATCGCCCCTCTTCAGTCGGAGGCTATTGTGTTGCGCTCCCTTGGTTTCGCATGTTTTTTTTATTTTTTATGAGAAACTTAACACATAATAATTTCGTATAGGTCAAAGCTAAAAGTTACATTTAATTTGTATAAAACCGTGAAAAATTATACATTATAGGAAAAGTTTGACTGCACCAACATACAATACTTTGTGCCAATGCGCGCCTCTCGGAGCTTGCCAACCCATCCACTTTTTTCTTTGTTTTGCTCTTTTGATTCACGCTTAGTCGAGGTCATTAGAGGGGGAGAAGAACTAGAGCAAGGAACGGGAAGGAATTAGGCCATGACCTTTTGAAGGAACCATCCCTGTATTCGCCTGGAGTGATTTGGGGGAAACAATGGAATACACAAATATGGTTAGCCATAAGGGAATTCGAACCCGCAACCTCCCGAATGTGAGGCCAGAACATTACCGCTCACTCCTCTTTCAACGTTTAATAAAACGTTTCGTATCTCTTAATTTACCGCCCCGAATTGTGTGTTGTGAAGGTAGTTTTCGTCTATGTATTTTAAAAAATGAAGATAGCTAATTTTGTTGAAGACTAGGTAATTAAAAAAAACAAGTACCGTAACTTTCAATCTTTATTTTTTCTGTAATTTTAAATCGCAAACACACTTATTTCGAGTTATATGGAGTAGTTTCCACTAGAGCTATCTATCCATGTTGTTCACAGGCATTTCTGCGCTTCGTCCCTCGTCCTGGAGACCAGCCAGTTGTTTGTGGGCGCTGGGTGACACGTGCCTGCCATGTGTGTGTGAGGCAGCGGCCTGCAAGCAATCAACTATACAACGCAGAGAACCACATACAGAGACGACAAAGGGACATTCGGGGATTACGACTAGAGTAATTGCCGATTCAAGGTGAAATCACATGAAACATTCATGTGATGTTCCCAGGCAACCTCACGTTAGTGTTCACTGTTACTAGTGGACCTGATTGAAATTATTACTTAATGTAAGGATTGGTGATTTGGATTCGTTTCGACTGCTGTGATTCGAAATGAAAGGACTGAGAAAAATCCAAGTCCTCCCGAAAACGTTAACGCATTCGGGAGGACGTGGGTTCGAATCCCAGTCCGGTCATCCAGATTTAGATTTTCCATGACTTCCCCAAATCACCCCAGGCTAATGCTGGGATGGTTCTTTCAAAATGCCAAGACCGAGTTCCTTCCAGATCCTTTCCCCTGTCCTTTACACCTCTAACGACCTCGACGTCGTTAGGGCTTAAAACCATAAAAGAACGATTTATAACTTTCATCATAAGGTGGAATTGTTTAAGTACTTACAAATAAACAATTTTTTATTCTGGCTCGTCGAAGTCTTGATCATTAGTGCCGAAATTAACAATAATGTGAGAATTAATTTTGTCTCAAAATACAGATAAAAAGAAAATATTGATATGTTACAAAAAGCCATATAAAACATTGATATTATTAAAAATAAAACAATAAACATAAGAAGATTTGAACAAAATCCCATTATATACGAAGAGTCTTATTCAGGCCGTAAATATTAAAGTAAAAATCCAGAAGATTTGGCACAAGGAGACATAAGCTTTTAGAGATGCATTTCCTAAAGGGAAAGCAACGAACTTCTTTCATCCCGAATTACAGGTCTGAACATAACTGCTCACCTACCAGGCACGAAATGAAATTTTTAGTAACTATAATACAGGTAAATTAGCAATGTTCCCACTGTTTCGTGTGTAAACCTTAAAATAGTTTATAATGGAAATTAAATAGACAAAACGCTGATTATTTCTCATGTAGAATATTATTCGTAAATGGGAAACCTTTACCAGAATGTGTTGATTCAAACATGGAGTAGGTTTAGGGTTTAGGAAACAGCTGCATGTATTGTGACGGACCGACCGTCTCTGTGCTTTATAATAGCAAAATAATAATAATAATAATAATATTTTAATTTTTATATCAAAACTTCTTGCATAAGTATTTCAATCTTGGCAGGGAATAGATCAGATTCGCTCTGAACAAAAATTAGTTATATAATTAAACATATTTACAAACATACAAAAAAATTAATTTCTTTAATCATATCAGGAAATTTAATCATTTTACTTCAATTACAACGATCAAATTTAACAACCATTACGTACTGTAGGCGCCATCCTTCATCAGACTAAATACGCGAATATGCTTACTCGCTGTTAATCCTCAACAAAAATAATATTGTCCGACTAGCTCAAATTTGAAAAAAATGTATGAGAAGTTCTTATCTGGCGAATTGCTTCACCCAGGAGCGTGCACTTGTATACTGATCCACAAACATTTGCAGTGATCGTCCTTACCATTTTGCGGCTGCGTGGGGTTTAAAATTCTGCATGTCTACTCCAAGTAACCATATACTCTCTGACACCATAGCTTCATCCAATTCACTAATAAGGTGAGAGAGATCCCTGCAGTTACAACACTTCTATTTATCACTTTTCACTTCATAACCAACTTCTGATCTGCAACCACTAAGTGGTGACACAGAGGTCTTGAATGGTCAGCCACCTGTCGGCCCGTGTCCCTCTTCTTCGGCAACCGACGCACCCTTTGTCCATTTTGGCGGGCGTAATTCCCACGGCCAATCGGATGTCTCAGCCGCTTGTCACCCCCACTGTTCGAGCAGCGCCATGCAAAGAAAGAACACATCTTAACACTCCGTCAATAGGTGGCATACCCTGTCTCTCCAGCCAACCCTGCCATTTACAACAAAAATTATGGAGTGACCCTGATGGAGTGACTCTGTTCACTACAATATGTATAAAATTCCGAAAAAACTGTGTTGGGAAGATCTTTAAACAGGAACCATCATTTATTTAAAATCCATCTTGTAAATTTGGTGACAGAAATGACGAACATTGTTCGCCCGAACATTTAGCTGGTAGTCCCTAAGGGAATGTCAACAAAATACGTGGTTTGGTATAGGGGAAAAGGGGGGGGGGGTAGTCTGGAAGAATACGCTGCACTACGTGACGGGAGGGGGCATTCTCGAGCCAAGCAACGTAGCTTTCTATTCATATCATTTTTCACAATTAAAAAAAGGTACAGAACACACAACAGCTTGTGAATATTTATTTCCTTCATTAATTATCTCCGTATGTAATTTACAATAGTCTGGCAAGAGAAAACAGTACAAAATGTCTTCTGGAATCAAAAGGGAAAATAGCTACGTGCTACGTGCTACGTGCTACGTGACAGGGTAGGGGGGGTAAAGGCAAAAGCCACGTCGGGCTACGAGGGGGGAGGGGTTGTGGAGGAGATATTCACACGAGACCAAAATGGGCTACGTGTTTTATGGACGCACCCTAAGTACCGGTCATTGAGCATTGGCTTCCTGTACATACTAGGATACAGAGTATCATCTTATTCCTCCCACCTTTAGTGATGAAGAGTGGGAATTGACTGCCAGGATGCCAAGAGTTCTCACTACGAACGTGACATCCAAGTACCGACAAAGGCATATGTGTTTCACTAGTCTCTACAGCCCTTTCTTTAGACTCCTCAAATACATATCCACCACTGCAGGGAAAAGAGGAAATCCTACAGCTACACCGAAGGTTTTTCGCAATACTTCCCACCGTACACAAAGTATGTTGTCACTGGAAGAGGAATGCAATGTCATGCTCGCAGTAGTGTCATATTAAATCCAAGGGCTCCTTCACAGGCACTCAGGTGAACAGAGTGACTGAATCAGAGATAACCATGATGTCAGAATCCAGATCAGACAATCTCTGGATATTCTATTCAAATTCAGTGGCGTTTCTTACGTGATCTTAACAACGGCACACCGAGTGTGGTGGGTGAACGGTTAACGTTCTGGCCTCGCATTCGGGAGGACGCGGGTTCGAATCCCCGACCGGGCATCCAGATTTGGGTTTTCCATGGTTTCCCCAAATCACTCCACCCAAATGCCGGGATGCTTCCTTCAAAAAGGCCATGACCCAATTCCTTAGCTGTCGACGAGACGTAAAAAAAAAAAAAAAAAAAAAAAAAAAAAAAGCAACGGCACACAGCTGGACTAATCGGCCTATTACTTAGTTTCTTGGATGTGTGATCAGTATCCTATATATGAGCGTGCATTGTGAGGCCAATACCGTAGGCGTCGCAGCTTTAAAGCGGACTCCATTTGACTTGATGAAGTCCACAGAAGCATAAGTTGAAACGTTGTGTGATATAGACACAATCAGGCTGGACACCCGTCAAGATTATGTAGAAGCAATACTCAATTGCCGCATAAGGTATACTGTGTGTTCCATGGTGTATATATCATTTTTGAAAATTTTTAGTAGAAGATTTAGGATTGCACTCATTCAGTTAGTTTGTTAGAGTGGGTTAGACTCTTCTTCAATATTCAATATCTTGGTAAGCAGCTGGTAATTTTCCTCTCCAACAAAATGATCTTCCAATGATGCATTACCTAATGCATTTGTATTGACGAAGGTGTCTTGTATAAGCAATTGGTCGCATTAAAATACTAACAATGTCGGCACAATATAAATACTCCTTACAGTATGTAGTAATAGAAAATCCTGGATATTTTACTGTAGCACCACGAATAATTGCTACATGCATAAATATTGTATGTGGTTGTCTATAGTAGATAGAGAGTTTACATTCTTTACTATTTTTCCATTCGGCGTCCTGCGAGAGGAAATAAAATAATATTTACAAAAACGTGAAAATTCTAAATCCAAACTGTAAGAGTTTCTGTATCAGAATACGTTTTGTTTCGTGAAATAAATTGTTTCCTGTAATTTTGTGACTGAAGATGACAAAAAAATAATTGTGTATCCTTTGCGGATTTAAAAAAAAAAAAAAAAAAAAAATCTGATGTGGACTACGATATTTTATAAATAAAAAACTATGTATAAATTTAAGAATTAAAAAGAATCTTTGGAAATGTAGTTAAATGGTATGGGAAGTAATGTGTAATGTGTTTTGTAGCTCACGATGGGAATATAATACACAAAAGCGTCTCTCATTCATTGGTTCACTATTTTCTCGTTCTGCCTTAAATATAGTTCCATCAATACATGTTGGGCGTGATTTTTTCAACGTTTCAATGTTATATACAATTATTAAACGAAAAATTAAAAAAAAGTTTACTATCGAAGCTGCTGGTAGTGAATTTTTTAAATATGATTTTTCTTCAATGGTTGAGAGTTGCATCATCTCGCTTAACCACATTACTAAAATACTTGCATACAATAATTGTACAAAACATGGCCGCATTGGTTTTGGTTGAGCCGCACGGATGAGAGCGCTAGTGCGTCGTACAGTGTTCTGGCGGGAAGCAGCGGGCGAGGATGTTTTTACTCGGTGACATCAGCACAGAGGAGGTCGCCCGCGCGATGATGCCACGGTTAAAAAAACTGAGCTGCCGCCTGCTCGGGACCGGCGACAATTACCACGGGCGGCCGGCGGACAAGGTGCCCGGTGGAGTACCACCACACGAGCACTGCAGTATAACTCCAAACCAGAGTGAAAAACAACGGAAATTATGTAATAACTAGCCTCCAAGCCCGTCAAAAATGACGGGTTGAATGGAGTTAGTGGCAAGTCATTTGTCACCCACCACGCTCAGTAAATAGATATTTAAAGACATAAGTAACACAGTAGAATTACAATCAAAAAGTAAAAATCATCAATGAGACATTTCAAGGTTTTAAAAAAAAATTTTAATCGTAATGTAAAAAAAAAAAGAAAAAAAAGTGATAACGCTGAGGTTTTTTTGATAGTAATTTCCATTCCGCAGCCGTTGACGGGCAAATTCGAATGCTTTTTCAGGCAACTTCGTGAGGTTGGGCAGCTTTGCTTTACGCTGTAACAAAAATTTTCAGTTGCTGTCCTGGTCCAAGTTGCATTTCAATCCAACCGCAAACTGAAATAATGGTCTCATTAATAGGACATGAGGAAAGTAAGAAATTTGAAAAATAAATCTTAACAACCTACTTAATGTCGCGTATTATTTGTTCACGATCGCGACAAATATGTTACTATTTTCATCCGCGTGAAGTATTGTTTTCAGTAACATGACACTCATGAAAACAACTTACGTTATTAAAAAAATTATTCATACTCCTTGCTATAACGTCACTTCCGCTAAGATTGTTGTTTGAAAATAATTAAAGCTTTTATCTCACATACCTATGGGTAAACAATTTAACGTAAACGTCTCATCGAGAGAATGTAAATAAATAAAAAGCAATTAATAATTAATATATTAATTAAAATGCATTACAAACATTTCATTTAGTGTTTTGTTAATTATTTTATTCGTGGATGCTTAACTAAATAGAACTGTTAATAACCTGAATTATTTTGTACCATCTCTGGCCGTTGTTAACCCAGCAATGAATGTTGGATGCGTCACATCGGCCTTACGGACATGGCTACGTTATGATCAAGCCTAGCTTTTGATTAGATGTGACGGACAGAGAGAATTAATAATATCCCTGTCGACATCAGCGAAAAATGACCTTCTTTATAGCAGAAAGTTGTTTGCTTAAAATAAATTAATCTGAAATAAGGAAATAAAACTGGAATCTCTGAAGGCAGTTTTACATCAATATCCAAAGAGGGAAAGGTAAAAAACTACTAAATAGAATACTCGATTTTGAGCGCCGTGACAATCCTGATTAATGTTATTTTAAAACTAGTTACTGAATTAAAGTGGATAACTTCTTTCATTTCTAAAAGTGTGTTGTGTGTGTTATTGTTTTTTTATGTGTAATATGTTGTTTTGTGTGTTTTTTATGTGGGGATAAAAGGAAGGAAAGAGTGAAACATGATTTCCGTATACTAAGGCCTACTCTTTGATAGACTTAAATTAGCAGTTCGGATTAATGCGCTCTTACTATGGATGAATCAACATACACAGTGTCGTATATCTTCAATTCATCAGCACTCTTTGTAGCTAACAGAGTCAGGGACAGTTGTAAGTATTGAAATTAAAAACTCGTGTACTGTGAATGCAAAAGTAGGCTTTTAGCGAAATCGTACCGAGGCATAAGGTACGTTGAAACTAAAAATGATTGTCAGATAGTAATATTTAACATACGTCATCCTGTTTTTTTATTTTTTTTTATTGTTTAACAGTGGGTGATGCTGATGAAATGTTGCCAAAAAGAAACTCATGTGAAGTCTTATAAAACAATGATTAATTATACTCTGGGAATGATAGTTATCTTCGAGGGTATGGAAATTACTTTGATCTTCTCTTGAACGAAGTGGCTGCGATTTTTTAAAAGTAAAATATAAGAAAATTTACAAAGCTCCTGTTCGGATATGAGCTTCTGATTTTGATAAATTAAAATAAAAGTTTTCATACTTAGTCAATCTCTTCATATTCGGGATCTGATTATGATGTCAAAATATTTCTGTAAACCGTTTCCTTAACCGATACGATTTCGGTTTACGAATTTTCAAAACAGCCACTGCCACATGTTAAATACAAACGTTGTATATATTGAGTAGAGTATTAAATCCTGAGCCTGTAAGTTTTTTAGTGATTTAACATTTACCACTGCTCCACTGTCGTCTGCCGCCGATGTTAACCCTTCACCATTTGTTCGCACATAATTTTCCTGTGTCATGAACACCTATTAGCAATAACCAGCAATGGTTTACACCGTAGACAATCGTCGGCTCAGATGTTCTTTGACAAGGAGTTTCGATAAAGACGAGATTTTCTCTTTTTTATGCTTTTATTTCTTGTCTATTTCGAGGTCATTACAGACGATAAAAGACGAGAACATCACAGGCACTTTCTATTGGAGAGTCTGTCTGTCTCAGCTTATCTGTGAAACACTGTAACCGCTGTCCCCTTCATTTGTTGTGACTACAATGTTGACGGTCCCGTTATCAGTAGAACCTGTCTATATTTAACACGGGTCCCGTACACCAGCTCACCAGCACACCGCCTTCTATTCTTGCTTTCCATCAGAGCATCATTTCCAGATTTCTACATTCTCTTATTATTTACGTGTCTGAATAATTTTTAGCAAATTAAGGTTAAATAGGAAATCAGAAGATACTACATTGTGGTTATATCTTTCTTTAATTTTGTCGACATTTTTCTCTTATCCACATAACCTCTATACTAATATTTCTTACTTTATTCTGAAACATGTAAAACGAAGTAAGCAGAGTACGTCGCCATAAAACCCCAATAAGGACAGCAGGTTCAATCCGTGCCGGTTACGCAACATAATTCCCTACATCACGGCGTCTTGATGAAACTATAAAGTGTGAGTTTGTTCAACCTCACTGACCAAGTAAAAAGATGGGCAATTTTCTTAACGAATTTTCAACGCCCTCTCTTTGGCTAGCATGGTAAGGGGGTGGACAATTAATAATTATGAGATTTGGTACCAAAGTAGTGAGTTAATATCTAACCTCTTCAAACTGTGTGGTTATTGATTGAATCATCGTTTCGGGACTCAGAACACGAAGCCAAGACTCTCTGATCACTGCCCTCTACACACACACACAACACTGAAACACACAGGGAAGAAAGGAACAGTCTGTAACAAGCAAGTTAGATTTTTTTTTTACTTTACACCTCGTCGACATCGAAGTCATTAGAGGCGGGAAAGGGCCGGGGGCAAGGAGCGGGAAGGAATTCGGCCATGGCCTTTTGAAGTAACCAACCCGACATTCATCTGATTTGGGAAAACAATGGAAAACCCAAATCTGGATGGCCAGACGGGGATTCTAACCAACGTCCTCCCGAATGCGAGGCCAGAGCGTTAACCGCTCACACACCACGCTGGTGTATTTTTAGAAGTTTTACCTTAAATGAAAATGGATGATATATTACATTTCATTTGGTGGTAAGGAAGTTGTATCCATAAAACCCTAAGACATATTTGGCTATGATTGCCGGAGGTTGCGCTCCATATTTCCTTTCAGGAACACCAAAATGGAGCATACTTGAAATTATGATTTCTTGTAAAATCCGCGACTCAACGATTAAACTTTTTCATGATTTTGTCTGTTAATGTATTATTACAATAATGCATATGATCTTTTTTACTGGTACACTCGAAAGTTATCATAACATCGTTTACCTTTAGGAAGGTGTGGAGCAGACCCAGAACAGGATGAGTTCTAAGCCACAATGACCGTCGGAATACTGGTTACTAGAATCGGGAACTGTTAACGTCATGGCATCTGTGAAGAAAACAGGATTACGGGAACCACCTAACCAAATAGGAATCACAATAACAAGTAGTGAGTGTATAAAGCAAACTCTAAATGCAAATCGTAGCAAGCAAATAGTGTTGCAAAGAAAATAATTCAGTACAATACAAAGTAAAGACGATTCTGTAATTAAAATTTGGGGAGTGGGTAGAATGCAGTTATCGTTTCAACAACGTTTCACAGTACAAGCAATAAATGAGGAAATATGGACTTTGACGCAGGAATTATCTTCATATTGAGTGTAAGAAACGTAAGAAATACAAGGAAATAACAATATGTATGCTTCTGTGAAAAGTCTACACACCTTTAGCTCCAACTTTGCTTGTGTTACTTAAATCGTATTAAACGGCAATTTCTCCGTGCTGGTTACCCATTCGGTAAGACGCAGGTTCCTGCCCCTAATGACCTCGACGTCGTCTAGGCATAAAGCCATAACTAAAAAAAATCTATTTCTTATCACTATAAATCAGCCAGATTATTAGTGACAAAATTATTAATATAATCTCGCTGGCATCCATATAAAATTAAGAGGGATGGAGCGTAGGCAATCAGACCTTGAAGACAGCAAACTGATAGTTTCAGCCCAATTAGGGAGCGTGCACAAACCACGTGGCTCGGTCCAGGGGGGGGGGGGGGTTGGGCCTGGAAGGCTACGTTGGGCTACGTGGGGGGAGGGGGGGTTCCGAGCCAGGCCACGTAGCTTTCCTTTCATAAAATTTTTGACACTTAAAATGGGGAACAAAACACACAACAGCATGCGAATATTTATTTCCGTCAGTTTATTATCTCCTTACATAATTTACAATCGTCTGACAAGAGAAAAGGGTAAAAAATATCTTCTGGAATCAAAAGGGAAAAAAGCTACGTGCTACGTGGGGGGGGGGGGGGTAGAGCAAAAGCCACTTAGGGCTACGTGGGGGGGAGGGGGGTTTCACAGTAGGCCAAAATGGAGCTACGTGGTTTGTGCACGCTCCCTTAGACAGGAGGGCAAGTTGTCCATATGAGGATGCGCGTGCCATCAACAGGTCGACGGCCGAAGTTTGCTGAACAGGCTTGCCACACTTCGCTGTCGAAAGCGTTGTAGGTAAAGATTGCTTGCGACGGCATAATGGGGACTGTGTAATCCTCCATAATAAATCATAACTGAGGACTCCACAGCCACGGCAGTGGAGATTAATTCTGTTGCCAGAATCTGTAGCTGATAATAATACGATCTCGAGGACACATTCTCATAGTCTATCTACAACTTCTAGGAATGCTTAGACGAGTGGGAAGACTGCTTCTACTTTATCGTGTCTGGTGATCTGACATTATTATTCATGTTTCTGGTTAAGTACGGCTCATGATGTACAGGAAGAATCAAACAATTGCGTCGGTTACGCAACGGAACCTCCACCCATCTGTTGCAAAATTTCGCAACTCGTCCATCTCACTCAAAGTAACGGTATTTATTTTGTTGGAGATGGTTTCCGGAGATGGTTACTACTGCTTCCTTCAACAGTGCAACCTTTTTTGTATCCATCTGCACTCTCTATAATTACTCTTACCGTCCATCCAAGCTCCCAGAGCCACAAAACAGGAAATTTGTTATGTTTTCTTGATGTTTATTTAAGGTTTTCATTAGAATCAGCTGCATATGTCGTTATCAAAACCATTACTTTGTGTGGAAGCTATCATTTAGGCGTGGTATTTGCGGGTTTACGGGTTCTGTTCTTTGTCGGGACTTCCATATTCCGGTTTTGCGTCGTTTCCCGAAGTTTCATAGCGGGAGTGATTGTAGGGATGCGCCGTAAAAACAACGGTGAGGACTTTTTTACTAATAAACAACCTTATTTCTGCCGCTATTGGTGCCACTATGAAAGCCGCAGCTAAAAAAAAAAAAAAAAAAAAAAAAATATTAAAAAAAAAAAAACCCTCTCTCTCTTGATGTGGTATTCCTTGTTACTGTAAGTAATACCTGTTCGTTTAATGGCGTACTGTGTTTTATAATCGAAATTTAAGCTGTGGGTATTGGTTCTTTACGCCCTTAATAATTTATTTCTCATTTCTGTTCGTCATTATTTTGCTTAATGATTGATGTGGAATTAGCTATAAAGAATATAAGATAATTGGTATCAAAACTGATATTTGAGAGTATTGCATACATAATGGAAGAAGCATGCCGCAATACATTTTCAGTGTTAAAGGAAATCATGTAGAGCACTAAGCACTTTAGATTCGTCGTCACTTTGTGGACAATAGTGAAATTTTTTAACAATTTGGAAATGTCGCGTCACGTGCTAAAAAAAGGTGCAAATCGATGCAACTAGCGTATAAATATAATGCAGCTCATGCTGAATCATAACATATGCCACGGATCGGTGTGGGAAGAATTAGTCAGTACAGAAGTTATAAAGAACTTATGATCGGAGAAAATAATGTTACGATGCCCCTAGCTGATCCTCAGTAGCGGCAAGCCACTGTCAACGGGAAACCGTAGAAGCCACCACTTCATTCTCACATATAACTCTGATAATGATGTCTGTGAACATGGCTCTGACGATTTTTTTTAGCGCTATTGGTTCACACTAAAAGAGACATTTGTACAAGGTCACGTAGTGAGTTATTGCAGTCATCGTACGATGTATGCGGGAGATGCGGAATCTAAAAACGACGATGTGGCACACCAGAAGTGAATGACAGCCGTGAACCATTCTGCAAACGGAAAACAGTGCCACGCGTCCGCAGCATGCTTCCTCCAGCCGCCGTTTCTTGTTAGCACTGCGGCGACACTTGGGAAATTTTCTGCTCGCGTGACTCATCACAACTCGGCGTGCACGTTCTGTAACTCGCTTCACTGCTTGTCACGCCTCGGGCTGCTACAACTAAGAACCCGCTAAGTTTCCAAATTAAGGTTCTGTCCCCCCTTCCACTCAATGTCACTTGTCATGACTTGATTCCGTTCTGTTCACCAGGTGCGTGAGAACTGTAGTGGTAATGTCTGGCACCCGGGAGGACATGGTTTCAAATACCCGTCCTAACACACTGATTTCGGTTTTCCATGGTTCCCCTAAACAACTTTAGGTGACTACCGGAATGGTTCCTTGAAAAGACTATTATGGAATACCTTCACGTTTCTTTCCCGCTTTCCTGTCTTGGCTTTTATTACCTCAATGTCGACGAGGGGTGATTGCTTTAAAAAAAAAGTAGTGTCTTCGGATATCATTGCAATCTTCTAGAAAAGAACCAGCGGTGATAAAGAGATATGTTACGAATGGTGTGAATATGTTTGTAGTTAAGCCTGCTTAGTGGAGGATGAGAGAAGAAAGGATATGTATTTTCATTAAAAAAATCATTTTTTATTACAAGAAACCGTGATATTCCACTACAGGAATCCTCAATCTATAGTTGTTATATTGTAATTAAGAACAAAAAAAATTAATTTCCACCCTATGTGATATGTTGATACGAAAATACTTTTTCTTATGTCTAGATTTTCACCCTGCTAGTACATTTCGAAATAATTACCACCGTGCTTAAATGTCAGAATAATCAATTCTGAGATATACTACCTACACTATGTCCGTGTCGAATTTTCAGTTCTTATGAGATACTTCCAAGTAAAAAGAACCTTTTCATAGTTGCACAAGTATATAATGCTTAGACTGGTAGGGTTAATTAAATATGTTTAATATTTTTGTAATCTATGAATTCATACTAATTACTGTTATTACTTAGTCACCAACCACAATGGTCGGATGGCATTGAATTATTATCATGGAAAAATGAACTCAAAAAGAAAAACACAAAACACACTAGCTGAAATTTTATCAGTTTCGCTATCAGATATTATTTTACCTTTGTAACTCAGTCCAAAAAAAATAGCCAAATTGTTATAGCTGCAGTTCAAAGTAACAAAATCACTTGGCAGTAGGTTCCTCGTTTTTATCGTTCGTTCAACTTTATAGAGAAAGATAAAATGTTTCCTCGAGCCGGCATAGCTTTATGAAGTCAGGTAAACAGTTCGCTCTTATCTATCTCGATACGGCGAAAGATGTAATTGCGGCTTATAGTTTGTTTCTATCTTCTTGAATTTTCGTAAGTCGTTCAATATCATGCTACTAACGATCTTAAAGAAAATGCGGGCAAACGGAATATCACGACAAATTTAGGAAGAGTCATATTTTAGAGTTTTCGAAGTAGACTATTTCGGTATTTCCCTTCCACTTATCCCAAATAAACAGTTGTTCACAATCGGTTAACATAAATTTTTATTCAAATAATCCAAACAGAAGGGTTACAGATCAAGTACTTATACAGAGCTACTGTTATTAGTAATCTCAAAACAGTTTCCTAATTTTGCAGCTGCTTACGACATATCTTACGAACCTATACAAATGTTGTTTTAAAACTCGCCACTTACAACGGCCACTGGTGTAACGGTTAGCGTTCTGGCCTCGCATTCGGGAAGACGGCGGTTCGAATCCCCGTCCGGGCATCCAGATTTGGGTTTCCATGTTTTCCCAAATCACTCCAGGCAAATGCCGGGATGCTTCATTCAAAAGGTCATGGCCGAATTCCTACCCATTCCTTGCCCACCATCTTTTCCCGTCTCTAAAGACCTCGCTGTTAGAGAGACGTTAAGCAGATTAAAAAAAAAAAAAAAAAAAGATTGTAAACGTACCCTTCAGGTGGATGAATCACAAGTGGTCAGCAACACGGGGATGTACACGGAAATGGAAAGCCACCGCACGAAGACACGATAGGCTGTCCAGAAATCCTTGAAATCATCTCAAACTACGTAATATATACTTGTAAAAAAAATATGGGGGATACTATGCGAGAGACGGAGGCATTAAAACAGGTTGTACTCCAATGAATACGCCGTCGGAAACCCGTAGAGATCAGAATATGCCTATTAGCTGTTTATTTCATTTTTTAGAACATAAATCATTTTGGCATCTCGCAGCCACATCAATGTCCAGTCCTTCGTATTGATTCATTCAAATATCTACTCGCCGTTCTATTTAAACGGTGATCAGTATTGTAAAGTGGTCGTAAAACGCGCATCAGGTTCAGCCAGTTAGAGATCTTGAGCTGAACCCTTGACCATAGCCGTTTAAGGTCAACGGGCAGGCAATATATTACGGTTTGAAGCGCTTGCTCGGAGCTAACCGCTTAATGCCTGCCATCTAGCGGCAATACCGCGTACCTCTTAACTTTCGCGCCTGATAGAATTATCCCGGACCGAGCGTCGTGGGTGAACAGTTAACGTTATGGCCTCGCATTCGGGAGGACGCCGGTTCGAATCCCCGTCTGGGCATCTAGATTTGGGTTTTCCTTGGTTTACCAAATCACTCCAGGCGAATGCCGGGATGCTTCCTTCAAAAGGCCATGGCCGAATTCCTTGTCCCAGTTCCATCCCGCCTCTAATGACCTCGACGTCGACGAGGCGTAAAAGCATAAGTAGAATTATCCCTACTGCTGTTCGATTATAACCGTTATTGTTAATTTCTTTCAACATCACTTTTCATGCTCCTTAAATACGTTGACTGGAAATTGGGTATGCTTTAGAAAATCATTAGGACTTACAATTTTGTTTCAGACTCAATACTGTCTATTTCCTGATTTATGGAATTGTGATGGAAATGTTCCACTAAACTTTTGGCCCAGTGCAAGCTAAGAGACCAAACAGATTAAGCGAAAAATAGTATTAATGGGTAGAGTGTTGAAATTGGATTACGGTAGCCTCTACCATCCGAAGTCGTGTCATCAAAAAGATATCAGATATTAAATCTGCAGTGAAGTAATGACATACTGAATAGAGATTTATAAAAATGTATCAATCCCTTAGAATGTTGTATAAGTGAATTAAAATTGATCACTATGAAAAAAACGAGAAACTAAATAAACTAACCATTGGTTGGAACTATCGTTGTCTTGACAGTCTAAACTGCTACATTTGTAAATCATTTTTTATTTATTTATAAACAATACTTTGCAAAAGAAGTTCCTTTCATGATTTCTTCATGACTTGAGAGACTGTAAAAATTTAGTATGCGTCAAAAGGACGTCCATTAAATAAAAATTATGGAAAACAACGTGCCTCATGTTGTTTTGCGAACTATTTTCTTGTTAACTGCTTCCTAGTGTTCTTGGAATATAAAAAAATATTAATGCAATTCCTTAAACACATGACAAAATATGAACCAGAATAATATATAATGTATTAAGGACAACGCAGTTCGCGTTCAAGGAATCTAATCTTCTAATGACGAAATCACTATTTTTGTGCTACTTTTATCTTTTAATTATGGATGTGGCAGTAAAAGTTCTCGTTAAACATTCAATAAATTATATGGTTCGCCTTATCTCAGTTTAACTGATGAAATTCCTCTGTCAATTGTGTGAATCGCACAACTACACTTTTTGAATTCAATAATATTACAGAAACGTTAGTGAAGTGATGGTACCTAAGATGGTTAAATAAATTTAACTGTCACTTTATTTATTTTCTTTTTTAAAAAATAATAATAATTGCTTTAAAGGCACGATAATTAATTAGAATTACTATCATATTTAGTACTTGTTTCAAACTGCCTTTCGTATAAATATTGATGTCAGTTCTTACTGGGAAGAAAATAAAGTGGTATAGTAAAGAAAACTTCTCGGGTCTATCATTCGGCAGGACGTGGGTTTAAATCCCCATGGAAACATACATAGTTTCTGCTTCAGGCGACTGCCGGGATAATTCCTTCAAAACGCCAACCTAATCTCTTCTCGTTCTTTGTTCCCAAGCCTCTGTCACCTCTAATGACCTTGACGTCGACGAGGCGTAAAACCATAAGAAAAGATTAAGGGACTAATCTGTTCATAATTTACAAGATGTTATAAAATGGTTATGTTAAGCCATTGCTAAAAACGTGGGTTCGTATGTATAGTAAAATCTAAAGCGATAGAACTGTTGCTTGTGTGAAATCTTTGCACTTCAAATGGTGTCATGAAACGGGAAACGGAACCCCTGAGATTTGGTTGTTAAGCTTGTTTTGATCTCTCGACAATATTTTCGTGCGAAAACTAATGAAGTATGTGTTTGCAGAGAATCAGATAAAGGACGTAGGGAACAAAAACTCTCGTTGATAGGCAGTTTATTGAAGGAATTAAGGGTGTTTTGTATTACGCAGTAGTTTATGGTTTACCATCAACAGCATTAGTGTAGAGAGATCAAACTGATCTTATTCTATAATACCGTTGACTGTGGGAGAAAACACACAGTTCTACAACAACACCGAGCGTGGTGGTGTAACGGCTAGCGTTCTGGCATCGCATTCGGTAGGACGGTGGTTCGAATCCCCGTCCGGGCATCCAGATTTGGGTTTTCCATGGTTTCCCAAATCACTCCAGGCAAATGCCGGGAGGCTTCCTTCAAAAGGCCATGGCCGAATTCCTTCCCATTCCTTGCCCCCGATCCTTTCCCGTCTCTAAAGACCACGCTGTTTGAGAGACGTTAAGCAGATTTATAAAACAAAAAAAACAACTTCTACAACACTCTACGCCAGAAACTTTTAAGATGTGCCGTGAGACTTATCAGCAGTTACTCTTCCAATTTTATTTTCATTCCTACGTTGAACCAATGTCTTCATCCCAACACACCCATTACAACTTATCTCCTAAGTTATCAGCTGTAACATTTTCTCTAGTTTATTTCACTTCTCACTAACAAACTAAGCAAACCAACATGTTAAAATGTTACCCACCATCCCATAATACTTGTTACTGTATCATTCACAAAGTTCTCTCCTTACCGGTACATTCAGAACATTTCGTACTTCGTTTTTCCACATAATTTTTCCACATCCTTTTACGAAAGCTTCAACTTACAATATTTTCTCATACTGACAAAAGGCAGTTTAAGCTTCAGTAAACAGATGGGCCCAAGAAATACCGTTTTTTTTTTTTTTTAATCTTTCTGAATCTTAGGTCAATTTCTGAAACTAATACATTTCTATGCAATGTTGTTGAAGGCCATTTTTCCGCAGTTATACATTTCTATTCCAGAGGAAAATAATTTTTCCATCAGTTCTATCTGTTTTTGAAGTGGCTCTTTGTTTAGCCACCAATTTTATTTTTACTTTATAAATTGACGAGTTCTGTTACTCCTGCTATATCTGATCCTACTTTTAGATTCAATGTACTGATACTAACGGCTTGGTGGTTCATTGGTTAAGGTATTTGACTGGAGATAGAAAGATCCCTGGCTCGAATCCCTGTACTGGTGGGTATCTGCATAGGCACTTAACACTACCTTCAGCTCTGACACGGCTTGCTGTGTAATGTAAAGTATACCAAAAAGCATTCGTAGTTCACACTTCACATTAAACTATATTATCTCTATACCCGGTACGATAAACGAGATAGGTTGAGTAAGGCAGCGCCCATAAACCACGTAGCTCCATTTTTGACTGTTGTGAACCCCTCCGTCCCCCCACGTGGCTTTTGACTCAGCCCTAACCCCCCTTCCCCCCTTCCCCCCTCTCACGTAGCACGTAGCTTTTTCCCCCTATTGATTCCATAAGACATTTTGTACTTTTTTCTCTTGTCAGACTATCGCAAAATTGCCTACGGAGCTAATTAAATGACGGAAATAAATAATCACATGCTGTTGTGTGTTCTGTACCTCGTTTTAACATTGACAAATAATATGAATGGAAAGCTATGTGGCCTTGTTCAGAAACCCTCCCCGCTCCCCCCACGTAGCACAGAGTAGCTTTCCACCCAACCACCCTCCAATCCACATAGTTTATGGACGCTCCCTAAGAAGAAAAGGTTCTGGGCACCCTATCTACAATACCATGCTACGAGAAGCATACTTTATTCTGGAAGGTCCAACCAATCTTCGGGTTGAATACCCATCTTAGCTTTCCTTTCAGCTACTGTTATTATTGTCGTTTCTTATTTTGTCTACCTTTGGTTTATGTTTAGTCCATACTCTTCTTCCAGTGATATTTTTGCTGTCCCATTACTACTGAATGCTATAATTGCTATCCATTACTTGGAAGCTATCCAGAAAATAATTTACGATGTGCAAATAAAAGGGGACGAAAAGAAATATATATTTTACCGACTTTAACAGACCTTACATTATTTTTCAAAAATAATCCTTGTTGTTGTTGAAAGCACTTGTATACCACGATAGTCAGAGAAATGCTGGTCGTAAAGAACGTCCCTGAGAGAGTGTAGGGTAGTTGATCCAAGTCAACATCCACCAAACATGGTGGTCAACATTAACTCGTCCACCATCGCAGATTATAACCCATTTCATAACCTTGCTAGCACCGACCATACTTTGATCGTATACTTGAAGATCTGTCTAAGAATTCTGATTTAAAGCATTTCCAACGTTCAATAATTTTCGCGAAAGAAAACATAATGGAATGAGTGTGTGTGTTGCTTTACAGTGTTTAGAGGATTACTCTGCACAGGCGTGTAACACTAAATCTGCCTTGATGTGCAACACGTACGCTGAGATGGATCTTATCTTCCAATCAATCCTCCAGTGAGGTTCACGTCTCAGCAGATTATAAACATTACGGACATTTGGTGGTGTCACTTCCACCAGTCGACGTGGAGATAATGTCAAACATGTTAAGCTTTAAGCCGGGAGACGGTCCATTGCTGTCTGTAGAACGTAGCCGCCCGGCGCATTCCGAGTGACGGTAACTCGTCGTCCGACTGGCGTGAAAGAGGTCCAGATTTATTGCGACTGACACCGAGCGATAATGATTAATGCTGTACACTTACAAAGCGGCGAACATAAATTCAGATCCAGCAACGGAACGTCGCCGGATAGGTAACCGGCCACAGTCGGCCTCGGCCTTGTATTATCGCCCCTTGTCTCCTTCCAGCGCTCATAAATGTCAGTCCAACTGCAAATGAAAATATGGTTATTAGTACAAGGAACAATTTCGCAGCTTCTATACGTCCTCTGATTGCGATTTCTGCAACATAATGGTGGCTAGTTGGTTAAGGCTTATGAGATGGATCTTTGTTAACCTCAATGCAACGTTTGATCTGTTCACATCAGATTCTACTGAATTCTATTGTTCCAAATTTGGCATTGTCTGTTATTGATAACACATTTGGTTCCTGCTGGTTCTCATTTGTGACAATCTATATATATAAAGATGAATGTATGTTGTTTGTTTGTTTGTTTGTTCTTCATACAAATCCACAGTTTTCATCCGATCCCGATGAAACTTTGCACACTTATCTTTTGAAACAAGGAGAAAAATACTGCCTACATTTGGTTGTATAAATAATACATGTTGTCTCATAATTTCGAAATATTACTGAACGGCGATAGACAGACGCGTTGGATATGGAGGTCTCTGTACTGTTTTTTCTTGTAGCGGTCAGGCATCTCAGTGGTTAAAGCACTTGCTAACTAATTTTTGGGTCGTGGTCTCCGGTTCAAATCTCCATGGAGGCTAAGATTTTAAAAAATTGTTTTTGATCGTAAGAGTCACGCCTGGGCCGTAGGTTATTCGGATTGAATGTTAAACTGTGGATATCTCAAAGTTAGGGGTGCAATCGTAGGTAGTCTTGCAATGCTGTAGGTGTACACTTTTTTACGTTATATTAATCCCTCAGGGGTGATTCGCAGTCAGTGTGTGTGTGATCTGCATTAATCTATATATATAAAGATGTATGTATGTATGTATGTTTTTTTGTTGTTGGTTTGTTTGTTTTTCATACAAATCCACTGTTTTCATCCGATCTCGATGAAACTTTGCACACATATCCTTTGAAACAAGGAGAAAAATACTGTCTACATTTGATTGAAAAAATTATGTGTAAAATTAATACATGTTTTCTTATAATTTCGAAAAATCTGATGCTCATGCTGAAGAAAGAAGAAAAGACCAAGCTGTAATAAAGCTGCCCTTAGTTAACAAACCCCCCCCCCCTTCCCACATCGCCTTACCATCGTTTGTTTTTCTGTTTTTAAATATGTTGGAAATTGATTCTCTTCAAGAGACAGGTTCGATGGTAGAATGATATAGTGATGACTTTCCTGTCATATTATTCCGAGTCGGTGTTGTTTGGGACCAATCCTTCGCTACCAAAAACTTTCTATATTCAATTCTGGCAAAGAAATTATTAATCCACGCGTACGAAGTCGCGCGTATCAGCTAGTTGTTTCATAAATCAAATAAGGAAATATGGGAAGCTGTAGTGGTGATTTCAAATGGAGTCCCATTCGACTCTGTCGTGGCCTGATGTTGCTCTATATAATTGCTCTTTTTTTGGTTGATAGATTGTAGTTTTCTAGATTTTCAATTAATGTGGAGTAATTGTTCTGTATCTGAGTTGTATATCTCTTTTCGTATGCTATATTTGAATTGTCTCAATTAATGTGGAGTAATTGTTGTAAGTTAGCGTAGTCTGTATCTGAGTTGTAAATCTCTTTTTGTATGCTATATTTGAATTGTCTCATACTTGAAATATTAAGTGATAAATTTCTGAGTTTTGGAATTAGTTTGTGGGTTAGTGGTGTTTTATTTGTGTACTGTATTATTTTCTGTCCTGAGTGCAGTGATTCCCTATTTATTGAAAATGTTAGTGGCGCGTTGTGTAGCCTATATTTTTTGGCGTCTATATTATACTGTTTGGAAAATGAGTGAACTGTGGGAAAAGAAAACATCCATGGAAAAGCTGTGTACGTAACAGATGGCAGATTGGATTCAGAAGGTAATGAAGCAGGCAAGTCTAGATCTGTTCAATGTTCTACAGGATGCATTTATTGTTTAATTCCAAGTATACAGTAACCGATAAAGGTTGTGATGATGTGACAGGAAACAGAAGAAGATGATCAGGAAAGATAATTGCAGAAATAGGCAAATATAATAGAAAAGCACGACTTACAACTTAAAAATGAGTATGGAAATGACCAACGTGTTAAAGGTGTTTATAAATGTTAATCTATCGAAGGATGTGATTCTCCAGAAAAACAAAGTTAAATTGGTATAATATTCGTGTAACCTGGGAAGTGAAGTAAATACCAAAGAAAAAATAGAAGAGGAAGTTGGGAAAAGTTCTATTACTTGATAAAGGAATAATATGGGAATGTAACACAGTGAAAGATATAAAAACGACGACATATAAAATGTTCTATCAGACCATAAGTAATAATGGCGCAGAAAGCTGGACTGGATCAAAGAGAGATCTAAAAACAAATTCCAGGCAGCTGAGACGATTTTCCTGAGAGGAATGTCACAAAGAAAGAAAATATTAAAATGAAAATATTAGAGATAGGTTATTTTTTTAGCTATTAGAAGAATGAGTGAAGAAGGAGTGGTAGAAATAGCTGAAAGCAGAGCCAGGACAAGGAAAGGTAAGGAATTCGCCATGGCCTTTTAAAGGAACGATCCCGTCATTGGCCCGGAGAGAGTTAGGTAAACAATGGAAACAGTAATCCGGATTGCCGGACGGAGATTTCAACCTACAACATCCCGAATGGCAGATCGACCGTATTAAGGGACTACATAGATTAAAAACCTCTCAGCAGTGTAAAAATGAATGAAGACACTTTTGATAGTGGTGATTCGTTTGTAAGATAAGGGACCTTAAAGTTAGCTGCCAAAATAGTAGCTCTGGATGCGCAGATACCGTTTTTTACCTTCTCTCTTCTTTCATCTTCATAACACAAAAAAACACTACACTTAGCAACAGTCGACTACACAAATACAAAACGCTTACAAACACAAAGGAAAGAAACTGCAGAACGTGGCCTAGGATGCTTCCTACGAGGGACTCTGAGCGGTGGTTAGGGTGTATAAGTAATTTAAACTTGGGTATTGATCAGTATGTAACAAAAAACAGTAAATAATTATGGACTAGAAGAACGATGATAGCAGACAATTTCTGTAAACGGCTGATGAAGAAAACATTTCTGGAAGAATTTTTCAAGAAAGAGCGATATGATGATGTTTTGGGCTTCGATTGATTAATTTTTTACATTTTTATATTGTTATTTGTCTGAGAAAGTGATTAACAGTTGACAGGAGAAACTGGATACTACAGGAGGCTGGTCGTTCGGAACGCTGGTTGGCTGGATTTGATGGTTCCTCGCTTAGGTGAACACGCTCTAATACCATAGCAACAACAAAAACAAAGTCCTCGCTTCGATCCCTCGTTTCCTAAAAAATTTTTGACTCGTCATTAAGTTGCCCGTCGCTTCTGACACAACTTTCCTTAAATATGATAAGTACGGTGTTATGCTCTGTGCATCAGCTTCCACTTTTTGCTATAATATGACTTTCAGGCTAGTATAAAATCCTGACAAAGTCGGAATGCAGGGAACTGTCACGCGATCATTAAGGCCACACGAACTTCAAGAAGATCGCACGGTGTTAATTTGGTAAATTTATGAGCAATTCAACATCTCCCTTATAATTTAACCAGTCTCTCGACTGAAATTGTAGAGTAATGCTCCATATTTTTTGCGGTATATGATGTGTTGATATCTTTGGCGCCTACGGAGGTGTCTCGCGCTCTGAAACCCCTACAATTACTTGGCCGTCCGAGACACACACAACACAATGCGGTGATCATGATCTCGTTAAGGTGGGGGCTATAATAACACGAGTAATTGTGAAGCGCTCCGCCGACACGCCCCTTCCATGTTGCATTGTGAGAGCCGCTGCGTTTTTTGTATGTCGGCCGCAAGTTTTGAGCCTGGCTGCCGGGCACTTTGTTCTAGAAAACTCGACTCTGAATCTTGTTCCGAAAAGCACTTTTGTACATTCGTTTACTTTCAGATGTTGTTTGCACTTGTCAGGTAGCAAGACTACAGTGAATTAGGAATCAACATGCTGTCAACTTACCTTTTCATGTCAAACCACCGTCTTCTTGGACAATGGTGCAACGGATCCAGATTTAATTTTTGGGTCTAGTCTTAACAACGTTCCTTGCAATTTACCAGAAAAAATAGGTAAATGCTTCCCAAATTACGAATAAAAAATTATACAATTTCAAACAAATAAACACTTAGTGGTTTGATGCAATCAAGGAAGATGTCAGTAAAATGGAGGAAAGGTTTTTAGAGACAGAGCTCGTTGAAGAAGGCTGGTTCACTAGGCTGAAGTAATTAATTAAGCAAACTTGTGTCATACTCGACTGTTATCGAGTCTTATGGGTGAGCGAAACGTTCAGGCATGGCGTTCTGATGGACATTGATTAGATCCCCGTTCTTATAAACCTCATTTTGATTTTCCATTTTTTTCTCGAGATTATGCTGAATGGCCCAGTGGTTACTTTATAAAAACCATGGCCGTTTTCCTTCCCCTTGCTAAGCTGCAGTTCTCTTCCTTCTCTGTCCATCGTTGGGGGTGAGCGTTAACCCTCTGACCTCGCATCCGGGAGGACGCGGGTTAGATTGCCAGTACGGCCATCCAGATTTTTGTATTTCATGGTTTCCCCAAATTACTCCAGATGAATGTAGAGATGCTTCCTTAGACAAGCCATGGCCGAACTCATTCCTATTCCTTGCCTCCAATCTTTTCCCGGTTCTAATGACCTCGCAGTTGATGAGGGGTAGCGCTATAAGCATGAAGACGCAGTCTACCGACTTTAATGACCCAGATAACGAAGAACCTTAAATCCGGACAGAAAGCAGCTTAAATCGTTCGTGAAATGCTGGTTGTTCCATTAGTGAATAAGTAACGGGAAAAACAAAGGTGTAGCCATTGTAGATATTCATTTTTAACGATACCACTACAGAAATTACTTTTATGTTGACCTCTCTAGAACTACACGGAAGAAATCATCGCACTCCTAATTACCTCCAAGTCGACGAGTGTAAAGACAGAATATATTTTTTCAAATATTCCTCCCATCTATATATTTAGAAAACTGTATTTAATATACATGAAAAATTGTCAAAGAAAGCACTCTCTTGTTTCTATGAAAATCAGTCAACTTCCCTTCATGAAGAACCGTCATTCCTTGAGAACTACGACTGGTGATTTTTAACAGTTAGAGAGTCAACAGTTTCTTACGAATATTTCTACCACGTGATCATCAAACGATCTTGCTTCTAGCAAACGATCTGATAGAAGCTTAGAAAACGATTCAAATTTTCTGATGACATCAGATTAAAAGCTTGTTGTACAAGCAGTGTATTGATAAAATATTTGTAATTATACTCTCATTAACGGTGTCTGTAATTAAAATGCTACGAACTGTTATTTCCATTTTAGTGTAACTATGTTACCTGTTTATCCGTCCTTCACGGGTTACGTGGCTGCCTGTTCCGTCTCTCATACATCATTCCATCTCTTAATGACTACCCGACTTGTCATTTGTCCTTTTATAATTATTTAAAATGTGTCCTCCGGTCTCCGCTACAATTTAGCCACCTCCGATTCGTATTATTATATTTTTCCTCTGTAATTGTTGGATACAACAGTAAGGACGACACAAGAAGAACACAACACTTAATTAAAACCATCCATGCTCGAGACCGGATTCGAACCGGTGGCCCTTACAATGCGAGGCTTTTTTGCCCTTTCGTTTGTGAGATGTCAGTTTTTCTTTTTTTTTTTTTGTTAGCGGTTGATTCTGGCATTTCAGTAGAAGCGGGTTCGAATCCTCGTCCAGACATATTGATCTCGGTTTTCCCTGTTTTCCGGAAATCACTCCAGGCGAATGCTGAGATAGTGCCTTAAAAGACCGCTTCTAATGACCTAGAAATCGACGAGTCGTAAATCCATAAAAAAACAGGTTTTTCATTCCATTTATTTTCGGTAACTCCATAGCTGTTGACTGTACTGTTGGTTTTTGTCACTTTCTAATTCAACAGAATCTTTAACTTTGTACAGAAGATATATTTTGGCTGCTTACATTCTTAATTTTTCTCTGCGAGATGCAATCTAGATTTCGCCCCAATACAACAATGCATGTGTTGGTATTGTCTTACACAATTTTTAGCAAAGTGCATATCCCAGTTTTATTTTCAGTGTCCCACGTATTGTGCCTTATACGTATTGTCACTTATGTAATGTATCACATAAGGCATAGTCTTTGTCAAAACTTTCATAGTGATAATAATTCTGTTGATGGCATTTAAATTTTCTATTGCTTTAAGTATCGTCGACGTCTGGACCATTAATGTCGTCCTATATAACAAAGAATACTGCGATTTCGAATCGTGCTAAAATTTATGGAAACGTGTAGTTGTTGAGTTGTAGAGTGGAGGCTAGCATGAAACTATCATACGTGATTTGGAAAACCACTTAATAACCATGATCAAGATAACCGCAAGCTGAAACGTAGCTTTTAGTACTGCTGCGTATCAAATACAGCAGATTTCAAATCACATTGCTTCATCCTTATACGATTCGGGATATCACTAATCTTTCCTTGATTAGCATTTTCATAATAGTACGAGGTCATAATTTCTAATGACATCTTTGCTAGTTTCTGTAGTAACACTGTTATTGCTGGGCTGCAGGAGTAAGTTAGAGTAAGACTGTGTGTGGTGCATCTTATCGCTACGATACGGCGGTTTATCAGAGAGCAGATTTAATCAGAAATGAGCTTTCCACGCTGCTATCTCGAATAAACCAAGCAACCTTCCTCCAAAAGGAAGTAACAAGACAAGCTTGAAATAATATAAATAACATTTGATCATTCCCATATATCATGCGTGTAAAGCGGCAAGTCATAAAATTCCATTCGAAATTGGAGAGATTTGTGAACAACCAATGATAAATAGTATTTACTATGGCAGACGCTTTGGTGGTTTGCATACGTCGTAGTGTATCAAACATGAAAAACGGTTTTTTTGGAGGAAAGGTCAGAAAAATGCACAATGACTGATGGGAGTGGAGAGTCTTATCAAAGAGATCTGTTCGGATCAATAGAGAAAATAGTCAGGAACATATTGAGTTAGAAGTCCCTGAGAATGCAAATAAAATATTTATGTACTTAGAGGACCATAGGAGACACTTGTTTCCAGTGCAACACATTACTTTATTAAGGTACTATAAATACAGGGTGATTATAATTAAAGTTTAAGTTTCAAAACACTCTAAAAAACGAACTACTGATTAGAATGTCGTCAAAATTGAATGGCTTATTATTGAAGAAGGGGGAAATAACGTGAACCAAAAAAGTATCCATCCAATCGGTTTTTAAGTTTCGCGAGACTGGCGAAAACGTGTTTATACGCTGTTCACCGTTGTGTGCAACAAGATTAAATCGGGAAACAGCATGTTCCACAACCGATCGAAGTGTCACCGGGGTCAAGTTCAGAATGCGCAATGCGTGTCTTCAATTAGCTACGTTGCAATCGAGTACTGAACACAACATCTTTCAGTAACCCCACAGCCAGAAATCACACGGATTAAGATCAGGTGATCGGGCCGGCCAGGCTGTAGGGAAATGACGACTGATAATTCTAACATTTCCAAAATGCCGCCTCAACAACTGCTTCACTCGATTTGCAATCCTCGGAGGAGCGCCATCTTGCATTCATGTTCTATCCCCCTTCTTCAATAATACGCCGTTCAATTTTGACGTCATTCTAATCAGTGGTTCGTTTTTTAGAGCGTTTTGCAACTTAAATTTTAGTTATAATTACCCTGTACAGAAGATCCTACAACTACCACTTACATTTCGTACCGCTGTTAAGAATCAAATCTTTTTATGCACTTGTGCTGTAAAAAATGTCAGACACAAAAGCAGCCATCCATTTTCACGAATTATCAAATGATTCTCTCCACTATCCTTAATACTCCCATATCCTATCAATCAGTTATTCTTTGACTCATGGTTATTAGAACCATTATTTGATGTCTATTAACTGTATAAGTTGAAAAATCTTAGTATATGCTATTTTATTTTTGAAATTTTTGCCTGGGAAATGTGCAAACATTACACCATTCTCCTAAATGGTTGATTAAAACCTACTGACTCAATCGGAGCGTTGGCGTTTTTCCTAGTAACTTCAAGTACTTTTTTTGCCTGTCTTCTTTCCCTGAATTAATCTCGTCACCGCGACAGGCTCATTACAACCTACTTCCTCAATTATCTGCTCAAGGCAGAACGTCCGGAACGAACCCCAGGGCCGCTTGCCTTGCTTTAAAAGAGTTCCGAAGTGCAGTGACCCCTGAGGAAGTACCACTGCCAAGAACAGCGGCTGAAAACACCATCTTCATTTCGGTACCTGGGTCTGGCTTTACCTATAATAGTTTATGGTTCATCTTACTGTCCGGCTGTATGGGAAACAATCTCAACTGGACAGGATACGTTGGTCAGGTAGTAGGAAAAGCTTTCCATGATCCTTTACTTGTTGAAGAGAGTGATGAGGGGATGCACCAGAGGTAAGGGAATTGGGTTGGAAAACGTTGGTCAGACCATTGCTTGAATATGGTGGTGCCGTATGGGAACTATATGTTTGGTATCAAATACATCAGTTGGAGAGGGTGAAAAGAAGGGCCACTAGATTTGTCTCTGGAAATAACCGCAAAACACAATTAGTAAGCTATAAGATAAAGATGCTGGAATGGATTCATTACAGATAGAAAAAGGAAGATGGAGTATACAAAGCGTATGTTGGTGATGAAGCGTGGAAAGATAATGGTGGAAAAATTAGTAGAGGTGTATGGATGGGAAAATATGACTCGATTTCAGGCATACCAATAGAAATGATGAATAATTTACCAAAAACGCTGATAGGATTTAAAGTTAAATTTAGTAGAGTGGGAAAAGGAAAGGGAAAAAATGGGTGCGTTTGTAAATTGCCACCGAAGCAAGCGCTCCATCACAATTAAATTAAACAATAATAAATATCGCGAAACGTCAAAAACAACATAATTCATATCAAGTGTAACAACCGAGTTTCCATTTCTTTGGTTTCGAGAGAGTGACAAGCAGTCCTGCTCCTCCTACTTTTGACATGCAACCGAGAACCTCGACTGTCCTCAACAACTCGGTAGAAACATAAGGGAAAGATATAGTTATTGTTCCAGAAATAGCGTTTCCTTTTTCATTAATTGAGACTGTAGTGGTGAGATACAACAGTGCAATATATCGTCACGGCATTCTCTGG
>CM061920.1:295944523-295990931 GCA_031002005.1 Vandiemenella viatica | reverse complement strand
CTGTTTCCAGCAAAAAAAGTTTTTGTTTCATTTACCGAGTATTTCCTCCTAAGAGCGAGGTTGTGAACAAATTTTAGGGAAAAGAACTATCTATAAATAAGATCAAATACAGCAAAGTACAAGCTCGCTGTGTTCCCTGTGTTCCACTCAATTCATAAATGCATACGATACAACAAAATAATTAAAATAACCGACCGTATCACATCTATTGGCATTGGCTATCAATTACTATTATTGACGGCTCTTTAAGTTTGATCGGTTCTTTCATACTTCTATAAATTCTGCATTGCAAGACATTTATTACACCAAAAATTCACTAGTTTTTCCAGCTTCTGTGCAGTACTTCTTTTGTCAATTCCTTTCAACATGATTTCTAAATAGTAACAGAAGAGTAACATTTTTCCTATCTTTCCCTTCCTTCTTTTTCTCACCATACGCAGCTGTAGGTTAATATTGTCTTTGCTTCAACTTCCATTCATCCTAATGGCTTTTACGTTAATTGACAACATTTTATGAATAGTTCCACCGAGATTGGTGGTGTAACGGTTTAGCGTTCTGGCCTCGCATTGGCGAGGACGGCGGTTCCAATCCCCTTCCGGGCATCCAGATTTGGGTATTCCATGGTTTCCCAAATCACTCCAGGCAAATGCCGGGATGCTTCCTTCAAAAGTCCATGGCCGAATTCCTTCCCTCTCCGTGCCCCCATCCTTTCCCGTCTCCTAAAGAAGTCGCTGTTACGAGACGTTAAGCACTTAAAAAAAATGAATAGTTCTTGTCAAATTCCTTGAAGAAATCCAGTTTTACCTATCAGGACGTCTTTTCTTGTCCATTTCATACTGAATGTCTTGAACATAGTTCCAATAAATTGAGACCTCTAATAAGTAACAAGTTCTTAAACCCATCTTGCTGAATATAATGACTTACGACATTCTCTGTCAATTTATATACCACTAAGGTCAAACTAATTGTCCTGTGATTTCCAATTCTGTTTGACACCCTTCCGTTATGAACAAATACTGTTATGGCATGCAGCATTTCTCCAGACACAACCTAAAGAGTATTACAAGAATTGAGAAGGGGGTATCACCTTGTCTTTAAAACAGCAGTAGTAATATTTACACATTCCAGCTTTTCTGACCTAGTTGGTTTCCTCATAATATCCTTGCCCGATCAGTCCTCCATGTGCAGATTCTTCATGTTATAATTTCCCCTCCCACCCCTATATGATAGTTGTTAATGGTATCACTATTTGATTAACATATCTGCTTTTTCATATCCATTTTAACTTCTACCCCATTCTTACCCATAACTGTCTGCAAACCTACTCTTAATCTTAATTTTCGTATGGTCTTGTGGCTCAGTGGTTAACAGGAGATCGAAAGGTCCTCAGTTCAAATACTTCTCTCGGCTGTAATTTTCAAAGGCCCTTAAGCAGACCTGCATCTGTGGGACAGCTTGCTGTGTGATGTGAAGTACGTCAGAACGTTTCGATGATTCGGATTCCACGATAAACTGTAATTGCGATATACCCGGTAACACTACCCGGTTACGTCAGGTGACTATAAAAATGTCATAGCCGGTAAGAAACCCTGTCACTAGGTCACTCCAATACACTAAATTCCTATATTACCTCAAATTACTAACACTTTCAAATGAAATTTATAGTTGCATAATTCAGTGGCCTTACAGCAGTTATTATATTCTTCATCAACACATGTTTACCTTTGCTTTTAATCTTAATTCATCGTTTAAAATGTTCGTATGTAATGCAGCTGTTTGTGGCTGCAACTTTCTTATTCGTCTACTGTTTCGGCAAATCCGTCTCGTGTTCCAAGACATAAGTCCGATAGTGTTGGCCGGGTAAAGTGTCGCTGGAATCCAATCTGAGAGGTTTCAAGTAACGGCGGCAATTACAGCAGAAAGTGCGCCAGCCGGACAGAGGGGCATTTGTTGCGTGGGAACGTCTGGGAGATGTTAAGTGGAGGAGAATAAGGGTCTGTCCGACGGGACACAGGCCTGCCCACGAGGATAAGGAACGGTCCTTCTTAAAAGGCTTTCAGGGCACGCTCAGCCTCCAGGATAAAAACCGTCGATAACGTTACCACTATTGCTCCAAACGTTTCCACATTACTCGCTGCCCAAAAGAGACAAAATGTTGACGCAAACCTGAACGCTACAAGAGACTATATGAAACATTATCGAGTCGATGAATACACGGTAGTACAAACGAAGTTATATTCACCAATGTGATAGTGCCCGTTAGAACACTTCTAATTTTGACTGACGGAGGAACAAAGAATACTGGTACTAGTCTGGTTACGATTTTAAAGTGGTTTTCCGTAATCATCTAGACCAGTATAAGATTGTTGGTGGTTTTATTAATATGATAAATAATCATTCCACCATAAAGTTCACTTTAAACTTGGTTTTATTGTCGAAGAAATCACGACGTCAACGATACTGTTTTCATTAATACATACAATCCAGCGATTGTATACAACATTTCTTCTACAGACAATACAGTTCTTGGCCGTCGTAAAATTGAGTCGGTGAAAACTACTACTCTGTCTCCGATGGCCGCTTTATATAAACTCTATCGAAATTTCTAGAACACTTCAAAGGATTCCGACAGATATTTCCCGAACATTAACAATATTTAAACAATTGAAACATATTAAAAACAATCAGGATTAATACATAATCATTTACCATCATTACAAAACGGTCAGAAATAGAAATTAAAGATACTTAAACACAAAATTATTCATAGAAATCATTTTAAACTGTAGCAAATTGTCCTTTAGACATCGTAACTTGTACTAACACTTAGAATTACGAACATTTAAGCAATTCTCTTGCACAATTCTGTTCTTAAACATGTTAAATGGCCTTTAAATAATTTCTTTTCATAAAACAAAGTCTATATACATTGATTTACAGGAAATTGCAAAACAAACCTACCAGATCATATTCAACCAAACTCTAGCTTACTATAAGTGCTTCATAAAATACAATTCCATTTAATTTTAGGTTTGAGGGTTGTTACACCAGCCTTTACCAACCTTTTTCAACGGCGGACACCTTACAGACTAGCCATGGACTCCTTAATAATAGTAAAAATAATAATTATAATTGGAAACTGGCTATTCTAGAACTGTAATTTTGTAGTTTGACTCGCATCTCATACATTTTGCCCAGAGTTCGAGTGTTCTCAAGCCTACATTTATGTTTTAGTAACTATTAATTTTATTTTTATTTTGCCTGCGAACCCATTAGGATAGGTTTGCGGTCCACAGGTTGTGAAATACTGATCTAGGCAAGTGCTAGCTGGGTTCTGAAGTTCTATTTTAAAAAAATAAACATTACACAAACAAACTAATGCATATCACAGAAACCCTAACATACTGTACGTAGCCTACGGATACATTAGGAAACTGCCTCCTTTAGTAGTTCAGTGGCTAGCACGTGGGATTCACGTATTTAGGGTCGTTGTTTCGAGTCCAGCCTCGGGAACGGAAGTTTTTAACCTAGTATTGTAATCGTCCGGTGTTTTCCTCACAACAGTATACGCCAATTACAATTCAAATGTGCACGTAATAAATAAATAATTACAGGATATTTGATAAGATGGTTGCAGTCATGTTTCGTTCTTCGCTGATGTATTTCTGTCTTTTTATCTCTAATTTCAAATGTTTTTTAATTCCGCATGAACTGGTGTGCTCCAACTGTTCACTTAATGTACTAAGTTTACCGTTCCCCTTACTCTAAATGCCATTGGTTGATGAGTTGGTCGACGTAGAGACGGAAGGTGTGCTGCAGTTGTTATCTGAGTGTAGTCCAAACACGGACCTTACGTAACAGATTAGGTGCGCCCTCCACTGTTTCTAATACCTGCTAAGTTGAAAAGCAGATCAGATTAGTGGCTTGGGTTTTACCTAACATTCTTAGCTACGGATATTTTACTTGCCCTTAAAATTATTGTTTAAAAGACATGTATTTAATTATGTATGATTACTTTGCGTCTCCATTTTATCTTACTCCTTGAATTCAATCTTTTTACAATTTTTTTCACATGTATTGATTTACTTTAATGCCTTTGTATTAATAGTCAAATCAACCATGTGGAATTTCACCGTAGGACGTGTTACTTAAAAATGTTTCGTACTGGTCATCTCTGCTAAATACTAGGTGCTTTTTCTCTTTTCTGCTCAACAGTTACAGCCGTTATATATCTGTTCGTTCTTTCAGTTTCAGAATAGATTTAATCTGTGAATCACATCTGAGTTTGCTTTGTTGATATTTACTTAGGATATACATCTATAATGTTATATTAGAGTTGTAATACAATCTGAATACAAAAATAAAATAAATAGAAGCGGATTTATCTCTTAGTTGATGATTAATTGGTAAAAGAGTAGAGAATATCACACTTTCTTGCTTAATTAGTGTAGATATGACAACAGGAATAGAATAAAAAAATAACAGTACCAGGCGACTCATCAGTTTGTCCCTTCGCTTTAAGGCACTACCAATCTAGACAACGATAAATTCAAGCCACTCCTTTATAAAGCTCATTACGATCTGTATGTAAGTAGAAAATTCAGACTGAACTGTCTTCAGAAACAAACAAGCAGAATTCAGAGATAATCCCGAGAAACGGTCAGATAACCGCGAAACAACTCGGCGAAAGGTATAAGAGAAGAGAGGCTTGACTTTTAATAAAATCAGGCGGAAAAGTAGAGAAAAAAGTTTGGAAAGAAAAACGGCAAATTGCTTGCATATTTGCAGCCCAAAACTGGTTGTATATGTGTAAATAAACAAATAAAACTAACCCAGGCACAAACTCCAATAAATATCCGCTTCATTATTACTGAAAATAATATAATACCATATAGTCATCGAATCAGTTCAGAGCAAAAGTGTCTCCATGAGTTTATGGATCTGACGTTATGTTTCGTGAAGCAGTATTCTAAGGCCGGACCGAACGTGGTGGGTGAACGGTTAACGTTCTGGCCTCGCATTCGGGAGAACGCGGGTTCGAATCCCCATCCGGGAATCCATATTTGGGTTTTCCATGGTTTCCCCAAATCACTCCAGGCTAATGCCGGGATGCTTCCTTCAAAACGCCATGGTCGAATTCCTTCCCGTTCCTTGTCCCCAGTCCCATTCCGCCTCCAATGACCTTAGCCGTCGACGAGGCGTAAAGCAATTAAAAAAAAAGTCCGTTTGTTCGTCAGAACTTTAACGACCTACCACAACAGTTTTTTAGTAGTTCACTCCAGCTACATTTTAACGTTATTCGATTCATAGCAAACGCTTGCAGGATGCAGGTAGCAAAAACCTTTTGCTCACTTGAGAATGTGTCATACTTGGAATGCATGTAGCGGTAGGATAAGTTTTATTAACCGACACCAGCCTTTAACTCAGTTCTTTATGGCTACCACAGCTGTACATGCATTGCATTTGCCAGTTGAAGTTTTTAATGCCTCACACCAAGTAGACAATGCTGTCTCCGCTTTTAGTCAAGAAACCGCGTACTTCCCACTCGGTGTGTGATACTACTAGCCAGCCGCCAACTATCGTCATTATTTACAATTAACGCCGCTTCCTGATATATATATATATATATATATATATATATATATATATATATATATATATATATATATATTAACTAGATTCACCCGCACCTTACACAAAAAATGTTGGGTTGGAGCACATTTACCCTGTACTTCGTATTTTTATTCATACAATAAGTATGAATATCAAGTATGAGTATCAAGTTTCATAAAATTTGTTCCAGCCATATCCGGAATTAATGAAAAATGTCGAATCGCGCGCATTTACTCCATGAAACGGAATCTGGAAACGGAACGAGATGGGTGAGCGGTAACGCTCTAGCCTCGCATTCTGGAGGATGCGTTTCGAATCTCCGTTGCGACATCCAGATTTTGGCTATCCATATTTTCAGGAAATCAAGCCTGGCAAATGCTGGAATGATTCCTTCAAAAATGGCCGAATTGTCTCGTGTTCCTTGCTTCCAGTCCTTTCTCGCCTCTAATGATCTCGACATCTATGAGGCGTAAAGTCATAAGAAGAAAAAATGTATCTGCAATATATGTGTTTGCTATGACAAAACAGATTTTGAAGGGGGACTTCGACACTTCGAAAGCATTGATGTTCCAGTTAAAATCTGACTATGTTGTAAGATGTAATGTCACTTTTTTAAAAGAATAATCTGTTATAACCAGAAAACTGCTGAATGTGTTTTGTTAGATATGTCTTATTATAATAATTCATTTGGCTCTAGAACATGAAATTGTCTCATTACACTCGTTTATCTGGCTCTGGATCTCAAAATTAAAATCTGTTGTGCCTCTTTACAGTTGAACATCAAGTATTTTCGTAAATGTTTAATAAACAGTCCAGTTTCAAGTAATTTAAATGCAATAGTTATGCACAGGTTATTGTTGGTACTCAGAAATTTTAGCTTTGTTGCCCGAGATACAATTAAACGCAACGAAGTACTCTGTTTTTTATTTTTTCGTAATTATTAATTTACATAGTTTTTGAATTCTGTACGGTCATCTATGTGGTTTAAAGACTGAGTAACCCAAATTTAAGGAAGATACCAGTAGATGCCGTAATATTTTTTACGAATTGTGTAAATTTGTTGTAGTAGTATCTTTGGTATCACATCATCACTGTTTCTGACAATACGTTCAGATTTTTTTTTAACTGCTTAACGTCTCCTATAACAATTAGGTCTTTAGAGACGAGAAAGGATGGGGGACAAGGAATGGGAAGGAATTCAGCCATGGCCTTTTGAAGGAAGCATCCCGGCATTCACCTGGAGTGATTTGGGGAAACCATGGAAAACCCAAATCTGGATGCCCGGACGGGGATTCGAACCGCCGTCCTCCCGAATGCGAGACCAGAACACTAGCCGTTACACCACCACGCTCGATTTCAGATTTTTATTTACTGTTGTGGTGACATGTAAAGTAGCAACATTATGCTTGGCGCATATTTCAAGTCTAATCCTAAGCCTTAAAGCGGTGAAAATACCATCAAAATCTGCTGAGCAGTCTTTTTGTTTTTCTAGAAAAGAAACACGGGTTGTGTTTTATAGACACAGATAGATAAACGTGGGCGTAAGGATCCACTTCTCGCCTCTAAACGACAGCTCTTAAAACTGTTGGTGATAAAACTCGTAATCGTAACTAATAAGACGTTTAACTTTATTATTTACAGCCCCGTTACGGTAATTACCTCTGCAGTGCAGACCAGAAGTCGTGGCGAACCCAGACCTCTTACTGCCCTGCCGACGATGCGATTAAATCTCATCGACAGGTTTTGCCACTTACGTTCTGGAGATAGAACTTATAGCTGTGATTTACAGCACATATAACAAAGTCTTAGAACCATTTAGTGTTAAAAATACTTAAGTTTAAAGTGTGAATTCAGAATCATATCTGTAAGGGCAACAATCTTTTTTTTTGTGCTTTTGTCTTTACGCCTTGTTGAGGTTATATGGTAATAGGCGGGAAATGATTGGGGGCAAGGAACGTTAAAGTATTCGGCCTTGGCCTTTAAAAGAAAGCATACAGACATTCGCTTGGTGTAATTTTGATAAACCATGGAAAACCCAAATCTGGATGCCCGGACGAGGATTCGAACCGCGTCCTCCGGTATGCGCGGTGACTCATTGGGGTACTGCAAGCTTCAAGAATACGCGTTTCTTTATAATGTCGTCTACACGTTTTGCACTCTCCTTTTTCGAAAAAATCGCCTAAAATCTAAACATAAAGGCCGGAATAAAAGAGACGCGCAGCTATTAGACGCCGCCGGCGCTGCAAAATTAATAACAGTCTTTTGAAATGTTAGTTATATCCTTTGTTGTAATATTTTCTTGCTGTTTCAGCTTCATTCCGTTGTTAGACGTCTCACGAAATTAACAGACAGAAAATATTTATACTAGATGCTGTACAACAAGGCTCGCCATCATAGAATCGATACAAGCAGTCAGAGACAATCGATTGCTTCTGTTGTAAACAAATGCGCCATTTCTGAAATTGATGCAATAGAACGAATTTCACGTAAACTTTTTTTTCCCCTTGGTCCAGGCCGAATTGTAACCTAACCACGACCACTATGATTACTGTACCGATAATTTTTGTGCCATTTTTGCAGCGCTGGTAACATTTTGCGGTTGTGCAGAGTCTCATATTTCGACATTTTTAATTTAATTTGTGACGACTATTCCGAAAAAGGAGAGTGCAAAATATGAAGAGGACATCGTATGAAAGCAGTTAAAACAAATTTCAACAGGTCAGTACCGGTTTCGGGCAGGTGGAGAAAGTGCCGTCCCACCCGTGGATCCCAATACAGACCTAACAGGCCCTTAGGGTGTAACAGACGGAAGAAGGCTTTTAATACTTCGGCGCTGGAGTGGAGACAGCGCACTCAAAGACAGTCAGCTGACTCTAAGACACCTGCAGCTTTCCACCTGATTGGTGTCATCCATGATGATGTCCGTCGCCTCACACGGAGTAAGCTGATTCGAGTCCCAGTGATGGATGAATTTCCCATATAACGTATTTGGCCGACGGGGTAGGAGTGACGGTGATGTATGATTCATGATCCGCTGATTGTTGACTAAAGTCTCAAGTTAAATCCCAAATCTCTACGCAGTGCATATGAAGTGATGGCATACGGCAATGTTGGGTGGTTTGTCGGTTGAGGGATCTGACTTAAGATCTACAGGTCCCTTATGTGAATCCTTGTTCCGCCTGGGATTTTCAAAGGCCCTTAACCCAATCTTCTAGCACAGCTTGCTGTGTAATGTGCAATACGCCAGAACGCTCTCCTACTTCTGATTCAAAATCAAGCTGTAAGTATCCTATACCCGGTAGGATTACCGGACTAGTTAGGTAGCCACGACAAGAGACACATTTAGTGGCAAATCAAAAATTCTATCACTTACAAGGGGAGGGCACGACCTTGGGACTTTATTTTGGGATGAGACTTTGCGTAATAATTGTACCCCTTTAGGATGGTTACCTCCTGCAATCGTAAGACGCAACGCTCAATAGATTCGGAGAAAACGGCCTTTAAAAATTCAAGCCCAGCTTATATACTAGTGAAATTCCGGTCAGGCCAGCAGCGCAACAGCCCAGTCGGTAACTAGCCTGCGTCATGCCTGGGCGCTCTGGGTCGAAGAGCCATGGCCGAATTTCTTCTCGTCCCTTGCTCCCCATCCTTTAACACCTCTATTGACCTCGACGTCGACGAGGCGTAAAGCCTTAAGCAAAAACAAAAGGTTTATAACGATTTTAATCTGCAGTGGTTGGTGCAGGGAATTGTCTCGGAGGAACGTCAGCAACATGTATCTTAATTTCAGACATTCTCTTGACTACACCTTCGTCGGAGAAACATTTAACTTGTTTCAATCTAACCACGGAAGAACATGTAAAAGAATGGTTAAGTGGGATACAGTGACAGGCCCTGCGGTATTTCTTATCGCCTGTGTCCGACTCACCTCCACACAGTGCTGCCAGCAACTTGGCAACGAATATCCATAGATGGCCGCTAAAATTTCCGTAGATTGGGTACAAAATCCGGAGACTCGCTAACTGAAACACTGAAGCAATAATTATTGTAGAGACAGGCAAAATTAAGAATACATTTTATTTCCAGGTCTTTAAAATTAAAAAAAATAATATCCTACATTGAAAGTAAGAAAAATCGCTGAACATGTTTATTACAGCCTCACTTTCATCTATGCTTTTGCTGTGCCTACCAATAAATTGTTTTTGTTTTTTGGACCATTCATTTTTTTTGTTGACATCAAATTTATCATATCTTCTGTAACAGGAAATGTTAAAAACTGTGACCCTTTTAACTCTCGAATAGTAGTTAGGCCTTCACGGAAGGAACTTTGTAGGTCGTGCCAACGAGCGTGTCACCGTACAGAAAGAGTGCGGCGATAGTTTTGTATTACGGTCTTTTAATATCTATAAAATCTGTATCCAAACAAAGCTTTGGTTCAATCGTGGTTCACACTACCGGTTGCAAGGAAACGATTCACAATCATTTACAATTCTGTAACGCATTAACACTATACGCTCAAAGTTTTACAATACACCAATATAAGGAAAAATGAACAAATAATAAAAAAAATCTAAAATCCGTATTCCGTAGATATTTTAACAAAATCCGAAAATCCTAACTTTTAATAAAAATCCGTAGATCTACGGATAAATCCGTAGAAATGGCAGCACTGCCTCCACAGCACAAGAAGAGCGCTCATGAGACAGAAGAGAGTGTTCCACCAGCTATCAGGGCAGTGGCGCTATAGCGACCCTCCACCAAAGAGGCCTGTATATAACTGCGGTACCCCGGGCAGTCGTGAAGAACGTACACGATTGGACGAATCTCTAGTTCGTGTATCGATTAGACGCTGATAATGTCTAGCGAATTCTGTGTTGACGATCTTGCAAACTGTATTCGGTTCTGTTGGGTTAGTACTGCGTGTAATAAAGTGATGAATATCACAGCATACAGCAAAAGGACCATACTGCGAAAATGGACATCAATTACTTACTCTGCATCACACCAGCTTGGTCCGCTCACTAAAGAAACTTAGTTTCCATTCAAATAACCGCATCTAGGAGGAAAAGATGCAATAGCACGGACCCTTCGGATGAACTTCCAGTTATAAGTGAACGGAATCGTTTGCTATGAATTATCTATTACTTATGAGTATTTTGAGTGATTTGATTTATATATATAGGATCCGCCAGTGTGGCTGCGTGTGTTAATGCGCCACCTCACTGTATCGTGGAAGCACATCGGGACCAGGTTAGAGTCCCGGACCACGCGTACGGGCCGCCCAGACTTCCCCCTCCCTAGATGGAGTCACGTATTTTATGGACGCTCCCCAGGTTGATGGTTTTAGGCGGTTTGAGGCAGTGACCTAGGAGAATGTTGGACGATCACGTACAACCGCCCCATAAACTACACACCACGCAAACAAAAAAATACACATATCATAGAAAACTTAAGGTACACGAATTACAGATAGATAGCAACACGCGAGCCACTCAATTGCTCCGGGAACCAACAATCCGTCGTTCTAACTACCCAGTGGAGACATCACACAAATTGTTAGTAATAAGTCATGATGAGAATCAAGGATTTTCAGGATCCGATAGAATCCATTCACAAATAAAATAAAAAATAATAATGAGTAATTTTTTAATTTATCATTTTAATGAAAGTTTCCAGCTCTTCAATTTCATTTTCTCAATTTTTCTCCCTCCACATTCGCATCGAACCCAAAGGTCAATAGAAAGTACATTTGATTTAAACAGTAGCGGGTGCTGCCGCCGAACTTGTCACGTGAGTCATGCGTCCACATCTGGATTACTGTTGTGGTGTTTGCGATTCTTATCGCAAGGAACTGATTTACATGTTAGAGAAAGTATGGAGGACAGTTGCTCGATTCGTGACTGCTTGCTACAACTCTTACGAAAGCGTCACAGAAATGATACATAGCTTGGGTTGCGTTTGTCTGGCATACAGACTACGTCGGTTTCGCCTGACTTTGTTGGCGAAGATGCGAAATCCTTCTTACATTTACGAGTGCAATGAAATACTCCATCCACGAACCTAGTTAGGTCGCAATGACAGGAGAGATATGATTAGAGAAATAAGATTCCTTACTCATATTTATATGTATCCTTTATTTCCTTGGACTACTGGAAATTGGAATGCCTAGAGTTTGTTTTGGTGCAAAGTAACCTCTTGCAACCACAGTATTTGTGAATTGCAGAGTATGGCTGTAACTGTAGATTATTTTCCTCTCATGATTAAGGAACGATGCTCACTGTAAAGCTGCATTCCCACGACGTCTTGTAACGAAGGTGGGACGAGGCGGGACGGGACCTCATTAGATGAAGTGTAGGGACGAGCGCGCGCCGCAGGTTAGCCCTCGCTTACGTCACCGCCACCTCCCCACCACGTTGCCTAATGTCGTTTGGAACAGAGCACTTTTACAGCAACAGAACGGGTGCGCACCGCTGCTGCATACCTATGGCAACAGCGCCTCGCTACACACGCCTGTGATGTTTACCGACACAGAGTGGGTAGCTGCGTCTCGTCCCCGCTAGCAGAGGCGGCCCCGTTCCCATGGCGTGTTGTTGAGTATCCGTCCCGTCCCGCCTTCGTTACAAGACGCGTGGGAACGCGGCTTTATATGTACTGCTCTTTTTCAAATTCGCCCTCCCCCGCGGCCGCACTACCTCCAACGCAGGTAAGTGAAGATTTGGTGATATTATTTCTTTTTTAACACATGCATTTTATATCCTAATCTCTTGCAGCAGTTCTCTTCATTATAAGAGCAGAAACAAAAATACCAAAATACTGTCTCGTAGAAGTTCGCCGATCAGTCACTCCCGTCTGACTTGGCCGTAATGTGTGGAATCCACCTATAGCGCAGTGATATTGTCGGCCTTATCCCAGCTCGGTCAGACACCGTGCAGCTGCACTATTAATTAACTCCTCCATCGAGCCGTCCACGTGCCCGCGGAATCCAGTCGGGCCACTCTGGAGCATTGTCGTCCGGCCCACGCAGCGCCGTATTTTCCTGGCCGGCGAGACAGTTTTGAATTGCTAATGCCCCCTTTACTTACTGCACAACATGACGCTTTTATGATGATACCGTGCAAAGTGTCACTACAAATAACCGCCGGTGCGAACAGATTTGTAGTTACTAAATATCATTTTTTTATTACTGTGAGTCTTCATAATTGCGAGAAGAAAGATCTGAACAGCTGTGTAACTTGTTTCAGGAACGTTCCAAAACAGTTTAAAATTTACCGCCGGCATGAACATCTTGGTTTGGATCGACCATCTATAAAGGTAAAAATGGAACTTTTACCAGTCTTATTTTTTTATTGAATTAAGAAAATTGCAGCAACAGTAGGCTGTCTTAACATTGAACTATTATACAAGAAACATTTAAATATAACATATAATCTATATAGATGGTAAAAAAAAAAAAAAAAAAAAAAAAAAAAAAAATGGTCTCCCCAGCCATATTAAAAAAAAATAATAATGTTCAAGTCTGGGATTCTATAGTACCGGAGATCGAATTTCCGTCCGACAAGCCATAACTAAGTTTATGAAATCTACCCGGAATCGCTTCAGGCGTAGCAGGTTACTATTGTATTTGTTACGCTCCTTCCCAAAGATACTCTTTTGTTGCTAACAGTGCTATGTCCAAGAATTTTAAAAACTCTGCCTCTTACTGAAGTGTCTGAATGATGGAAAAGTATAAAGCGAAACGTAGGGTAGCTCGTAAGAAATGGAAAACTCCTTGCCCTTTACAAATATTGATTAATATTATCTGTTTTATAGAGTGGCAGGTAGGAAAGAAACTGTTAAATCAGTTTCAAAAGCACTAATCGAATTTCCAGTTAATTCTACCTTTAGAGTTAATCGATCTTACTGAGATACTGGGAGTAGTTTGTGAAATACTGTATTTTTCGTACGTTGTAATTTTATTTTGAACTTATACTTAAAATTCTATTTTTAATATTTTCGTACTAAAGTTATATACGAAAATACAACATTTCCTTTTTGAAAAAAATAAAAATAAAAAAAGGAAAGAAAGATGTAATTCACAAACAAAAGAATGTTGCGAAATTAATGTTACCTGCTTCAATATGTAAAATCAATGTTATTTTACAAATTTTGTGACTTACGTAATTTTTTGGTTGATAAATAATTACTATTTCTCTGTAGTAAATCCTATTTCACAAATGTATCACTGCACTTCTACATGGCATCTGACACAGTGAACGAAAGAACGGCGATGACTGTAGCTGAAACGATTAAGGTGAATCAATGTGTTTCTTGTAAAGCAACGAGATTCTTATCAGGTAGGAAGCAGTCAGAGGGAGAGAGGCACCATCATCGAAGGTGACAATGAGGAGTGTTCCAGGGTAGTGTATAAGGATTAATTATTGTGATGAATGATTCTGTTGTTAAGGTGACATAAACCTGTGCAATAGGCTTAAAATGAGAGAGGATTGTAAGATGCTAGAGAGAGATCTCGATATGATACCTATTTGAGTATTTAACCATGGAATAAAGATAAATTACGAAAATAGTTATTAGGCACGCATACAAGAAAATAAAGTTTTTTTCTATTACTTTTGTGAGTTTGATGGAGTAAGGTGTAAAATGTAATATATGGGCTTTTCATTTATGCATGCACACTCCGGGAACACAGTAGGGAAAGAAAACGAAGTTCTGTTTCTGTTAGATAGGAGAGTGAGTAGATGTACCATGGAGGTAAGGGGATTTAATTAAGAAGGGTAAGAAATTGACATCATCAATACCAAATGTTGGAGTTGGAAGAAGAGCATTGGAAGGCAACTAGATTTGTTTGCGCAAATTATTGCACAACACCGTCAACAGGAGGAATGAAAAAGGAGCTACGATCGTATTCACTGGAAGATCAGAGAGTGGTGAGCAGGTGTAAGTCAAACGTTGGTGATGAGGTATGAATAGACAGTGAAAGACAATTTAAGATAATCTTCTGGAACAGAAGAGAAAACCTTGAAGAAAAAGTAACAGTTTATTTCAGAAATCAGGGAGTCAGAAAAATATCGTTTCCGCGAAAGGGAACCAGAGACTCGAATTAAGTACCAAACATTAGAGGAATTTACGTTGAGACTGGGCGCAACACATGGACAGGTGTGTAATAATTTTTTACCCAGACTGGCATGAGAGCGGTTAACTTTCAGGTATTTCATCTCGAAGGAAGCGTGCTAATCCTGATTCGGCCATCCAGGTTTAGCTTTTCTGTTCAGGAAAATGCCGGGATTGTTCTAAGGTCATGGCTGAATTCCTTCACGTTTCTTGCTACCAATCCTCTCCCACGTGGAAAGTTATAACAAAAATAAAACATAATTAAATAATAGTTTAGGTACATATTTTACTTGCTCCAAATTAAAAGATTATCGAGTCAATGATGGCTATGTTCTACATTGAAGAAGAGACAAGGTGTTTGCAGCTTCATCAGGCATCTTCAGCACCTAGATTCACCGACCTCTGTTTTCGTGCTGCTTGTAGCTGACATAGCGCTCGGTCAACAAACTGGTTGGCGGTGTCAGGAGGGAGCATTGTACTGCTTTCGAAGTCAGCACTTGAGCGCAACACTTCTCGGTCGTATTCTGCAGCGCGTAACGTTTTTTGAGAGCTGAGCCGGTGACTATGCACTTCATTTGCATTATGTATTAGCCACCATCTTTAAGAAATGTGTTTGCTTCCCACTTGACCAAAGCGTACTTTTATCCAAGGCATAGCTTCCCGTCTGTGCTGGGGGACAGACCGTGTTTCGATAGTACAGTCACAGTACACCCGTGAAGACTAAACTTTTAGTCTCATCTAATCATAACAATATTTTTCACTTTTTCTTTCGGGCAAGTTACACTGATGCCTATTAAACTACAAATTCAAAATATTACAACCTAATCAATCATAATCCATTCAACAAACATAAAAAGGGCCTTATAAGATTATTACAGATTTTTATATCTTCGTTTAGGGCTTTCATGAATCTCATCGCAGCTCTGCGGAGTGATGACGGACTACAATAATGAATGACCACGGATCGATTCCTTGATTCCCAGTAACCTTATTACGGTTAATTTATTATGTCGAGTAGGCTGGAACTGCTATGTGGTTCAGATAAAATGTAGGCACCTGAGGAGAAAGGTAGAAGCCGTCCAAGTTCATACAAAATATTTAAGAATGTCTTCTGGGGGATGATCGAACCAATCCTTGTGTAAGGAAAACAGGTTTTTTTTTCATTTAGCTTATAATAAAAAACAACTGGAAACAAGGATCATACCTTCTAATTTTACAGCATTACAGGAAATTAAAAAAAATCAAGCTGGTTGAATTTACTACATAATTTAAACTAAAATTTTGTTTCGTTCAACCCACTGATAAGTTTTCATGTTAACGAGCACATATGAAACAATTAATAACTTTATAACTAAGGAGAACCTAATTTGATGACAGGTATTCAGTTTTTAAATGTACAATATTTTCAATATTTCAATTTTAAGCTTCTACAGAGGATCGTAGAAGATATAAACATCCGGTGATTTTTCGTTGTGAGCATTGTTTTCGTTCATTACAGACTACTTGATGATGGTAGTAGTATCGTCCACAACAATGGTGATCATATTCGTAGAGTTTATTAGTCAACAGTTTTGTTTCTCAAGAATCTGATACCACCATTCATATCTCCCAGATGCACAAATGTTATTAGAGATTTTCTTGGCAACTTTTTAAATCTGAATAATATGTCTACCCTCATACCTATATATTTTAACGAAAACTCCCTAAGCGACATTCATTACGAAATTTTGTGGTGAATGCCAGCTGCAGCTTCTTTCTCAAACCTTACGTTCGAATTTGTGGAGCAACATACTTAGATAATATATTTGGTAATTTTAATCACAGAGTTAGAGTATATAACTTTGTACTTATTTGTCGCATTATATATTATAAGATTATAAGTGTGCAAAAAAGAGAGATATGTAGATACGGCATTCAAGAAACGGGAAAAAAATTGTTGTGAAACATTTCGTATTCAATACAGATTGACTATTCAGCATGACTGCTCTATTATGTCATTGCAAATGCATATACTTTTCCTTTTCTCTATACGAATTGTATACATTTTCTTAAACTTAAAAAAAAAAAAATGTTATTTAGTTTTCTGAACGCGTATGTGCAAGTTTGAGCATGGTAATAAAAAAAAATAGAAATAATTACGTGGTATTAGTGCATGGTCATCACGTGACATATTTCATCCTTAATAAAAAAAAATTAACTTGTCTGTAGTATTTATGAAATAAAATTATAACTGATGGACAAAGTAATAGCAAAAGAACCCCTTATTTTCATATTTATTTATTTATCTTATGGCCACAGCACATATATTTGGACACAGCACAAATATATGTATAAATGTATTTGGTGTCTCTCCAGTTTTCTGTGTATTATGTTCAGTAGTAAGAACTATTGCTACAGAGAGCGTAGGTACAAAACAGAATACATCTATCATTTGGATATTTATTTCGATTCACCAGCAAGTTTCTTTGGAGAACTTCTCTTCAATGTTCACACTCAGCTGATATGCCTTATTGTCGTCAGTTATGCTGTAACTGCTGAAGCAATAATTCCAATAAGTTTTTCTCTTTACCGCCGCTCAACCGTCAAAAACGCCTGGGATCGCCGTGAGAAACAGCTCGGCTCGTTCCACCTGCTTTGGTCCTGAGGATTCTGCACTGCGCACCTGGCCTGGGGCCCATCTAGCATTCCGCCGAGGCCAGCCAAGTCCTTCCGCGATCACGCATGCATATGCAGGCAGCATTGTGGCTGCCAGGTAGCGAGAAAAGCATCTGCAGAGTCGTATGCAAATGTCCGGCACCCGCCCTCTTCCCACGGACTACTCCGGACCAGGAAGTCGCCTCCAAGAGGGGCTAAACGGGAAGTAGAGGGGCCCCAAAGAGTGTTTCGACCACCCTTCCCCGGCCCATGGTTTTCTGATTTGAATATATGCAGATAGTTTTGCATACGTTATATGCAGAGCAACGGCGATGAGGGATTCTTTATTTTCTCTTCGTTCGTTTTTTATGTCGGTCCCCGCCCTGACCCGCACTTACCCCTCTGCTGTGCGCCTGAAGGGTTGCGTGGTTCAATATGCAAAGTCACTGCGGGAGGTCGCTGTGTGGGAAAGAACCTCGGCCAAACGGGGCAGCGTGGACGAGCAGGTAGCTTCCTAGAGGTGACACTTTCACATGCAGATCCCGGAAACTGGAGGCTGCTGCAGGTTTCCGTCTCCGAATACTTTCTCATGCAGATGATTAAACCTTCCCGTCGGGCTTTGCGTGTACGCAGCGAGGACTGAGAGTTCACATCGTTTCGGATGTAGATGAGATGTATACCGTTGCAAAATAACCGTTCAGTCGGTCGAAGAGGTTGGTACATTAGGAAGTTCTGGTTTAAAATCAGAATTTTTGTTCACGTCGTGAAAGATTTTTCCATTGTCTGGTAGTTTTAGTTCGGGTTTTGATGAATTTTGATGGGTACCATTTAAAATACAATCCCAGAAGGCTCAACAGTTGGTATAAGGATCGACATGAGGCTTGTGAAAGCAGTTTCTGCTACCTGCATTTTAGAGGATCCCTATATAGCAGTTGAGCTGTAGATTGGGCGGTATCACAGCAACGGTTTCATGTCTCAGCATCGTCGTTAACAATTTTAAGGGTTTCATATATCCTTTAAAAAATACTGAGGTTTTACTGAAATTCTTCGTCAAAAATTCAAGTTACACGAAACACACTATCAGCAAGGCTACTGGTTTTTTTTCATTATATCCTTTTATATATATATATATATATATATATATATATAAAAATCCCAATAAATTACAAACATTATATATAAGAAAAAGCAAAAACAGCAAAAAATCGAAAAAAATTCTACCAAAAAGAAAAACATAAAACGATAAAAGCAAAATAGTGTCTTCCTCGTTACATCGGTCTTACGTTGTGGACTATCTCGTCCCCTTTCCAGTTAATGTGTGACGTAAGTTTATGGATGGTCCCAAAAAAAATCTTTGACTTAACTAAGAATTTCGATTCGATGTAATTAATAATAAGCACATTATGTCTGAAACATTAAGTATTCTAACTGCTACAGTATATCCGAGGAAAATTTGGAAGGATTCAAAGTGGCTAAACTTCCAAAGTACTCAATAAGTGTTACATTTTCCAGAGTCCAGATCTTTTTACGGTCTCAAATAAAAATACAAACGGCGCATGTAAGTTGTTATTAAAACTGTATCACCCTGATGGTGTAAAAGGTATAACTTTCCACACTGAAGATTCCGATATATGCTCAGCGAAACAAGGTTCAAGTGTCAAGAAACTGTGATCAAAGCAGTGAAGGAAATTTACACTGATCCGTTATTTGAGGAAATACTGAGACTGTATATTGAATTTATTGGTTAAATTAAATGTATGAAATGCTTTTTTAATATAAAAACTATGATTACATTAGCTTTAGGTTAAGTTGTGGCACTTCGATTAAATGAAGTCTTCAGGCTTCGAAAATACAAACGCCTGAAATGAGAAATAGATTTTTTTTATTTATGGCTATACGCCTTGTCGACATTGACGTCATTAGAGGATGCGGGATGGGACTGGGGACAAGAAACGGGAAGGAAGTCGGCCATGGCATTTTTGAAGGAGGCATCCCGGCATTATCTTGGATTGATTTGGGGAAACCATGGAAAACCCAAATCTGGATGCCCGGACGGGGATTCGAACCGGCGTCCTCCCAAATGCGAGAAATAGGGATGATCTAGTTCCCTGAGCTTACTGGCTAACCCTCTAAACTCATGCTGCATGGTACTAACTTGTGTCCCGCTACGGGAATAGGACGTTTTAATTTTGTTGCGTTCTTCAGAAGATTGCCCCGGTGCCCAATCACTAATGTAGAACACTGTGAAAGTAGGCAGCACTTGATAAAGAATTAGCTGGCTCGTGCCAAGGTGGTAGAAGTTTTTTTTTTTTAAATATATATATATATATATATATATATATATATATGGCTTTACGCCTCGTCGACGTCGAGGTCATTAGAGGCGGGATGAGATTGGGGACCAGGAACAGGAAGGAATTCGGCCATGGTCTTTTGAAGGAAGCTTTGCGGCATTCGCCTGGAGTGATTTGTGGAAACCATGGAAACCCCAAATCTGGTTGCTCGGACGGGGTTTCAAACCCGCATCCTTCCGAGTGTGAGGTCAGAGCGTTAACCATTCACCCACAACGCTCCCTATGGTGGAAGTAGTTTTGGTCATTCCTTAATACGCCACCAAGGCAGAGAAGATGGTGGTAAACAGATTCTTAAAAATCATATAGTCGCTAAAATCTTCGTTCCTTGAATAGCAACTTACAACTCAATGGAGACATTCTTGCATGAAATTCAATTAAATGAGTCAGGATATTGGTAATAATCTAACATGAATGAGGTGAATACTAAATGTGAATATTACAACTGTCCCATTTATAAGATGACAAGGTCTAGTTAGGTCTTCGGGTGCATCTCTCTACAAAAATCGGTGGCTGCGATGTGCGACAGTGTTTCAAGAGGTTGTCCACCAGAAACGTCAGAGAATTTTTAGGGAAGAATTTTCTACGCATCAAATCGCGTCATAATTTGTTCGACACCTGGTAATGAAACCATTAGTAGAGAGTCATTATTGGAGATAAAAGCTGGACGCCGAGCTACATTTCAGAAACGAAGCAACAATCGTAGTGATGGGAATCGCAGTTACTCGAGAACCAAGAAATACTGAAAGGGGAAGAGGAAAATGAAGAACATACTCTTTTTTAATGTGAAAGTAGTCAACGATTCAGGGCCAGACTTACATTTCGGGATCCTATTACTACGTTTTAAGACGCCCTTGCGAGGATATGCATAGAAAACCATTAGAGCATCGGAATGGGTAAAGTTTCTTCCTTCATCACGACACTGCACCGGGCATCAGTAGATTCGCCGGCCCCGGCAGCGTAGGGGTAGCGTGCTTGCTTCTCGTTGCAGAGGTCGCCGGTTCGAGTCTGGCCTAGGGCATGGGTGGTTTTAATTAAGTGTTGTGTTCGTTTTGTGTCGTCCTTACACATTAGTGAAAATAATCATACTTATAAGAAATGTGTACATTGTAAAACAAACAAACACATTGAGCTGGCTGAATGGCTAACACGGCCGAATGCCATTAAAAAAAAAAAAAAACAGTAGATTCCGTACACAGAAGTTTTTGGCGAAGAATTCCACGACCATCTCACCTGTACCCCTCTTTGCAACCTGTGATTTTGAGTGATTCTCCCCCTCCCTCCCCCCAATGAAATAGTTAATAGTTCTTTAGTTCGAGACGGTAGAAGGGAGACAAAATGAATCGCAGGCATTGCTGAGGAATATGATAGAACCAGTATTCCAAAAATGTTTTCGACCTTTGGGAAAGACCATATACCTGGTGCATTCGGGCACTGGAGGAGTACTTTAAAGATTTCGGAAGTCATGACGCCTAAAAGTGATTATTACAGATTTTACTCTCAGTATTTTTGAATACCACTTCATACATTAAGGTCACTCTTCTACTATTTCTATTGGTGATTTCAGCCAGTCATGGTTGAATATGTTACCTGTCCTCTGCTTTCGCCTGTTCTAGATAATTCCACTTTTCATTTGGTGACATTGTTTCAGCATTTTCAACTAGCATTTGGTAGTCCCTCTAAAAGAAAAATTCAAAATCTTATGAAATTTTTCGGACGTACAGATTGTTGACGATGACCTTGCCCATCTTTAAGCTTTGCTCCATTAAAAGATGGTTACATCTTAGACTGTCACCTCAAGAAATTGTTTTAATTCTTACAATGATTTATGATTGTTTCACGTTTTCTTTTGTAAAAACTCAATAAGTGTTGTTCAACGAATGAAAGCCCCTCTACTCCAAACATTCATGCGAAACTTTAAACATTAATATTTGATTAATAAACGCATTGGGTAGTGTTACATACCTTGGCATTTGTAACTTTTGCCATTTAAGAAATTACAAATATTAGTTTATAATTTTACATGAAAGTAAGTAACAATTGAAACGTTATCAATGACTATTACTCATTCATCAAGGCATTTGTGATTGTTGTAAGTAGTTGACAGGCATTCGCTATTGTAAACGAGGCACTAAGCGAGAATCATTCATACTGACAATCGAAAAATTTTGAACTGATTTTCCTGAAAACGAAACAGTGGCTGGGTGAGAGATTAAATCTCAGTGCTGGAGTTGGACAGGCTACGTGTTTGATGGCCGATCTAATCAGCAATCTTAATTTCGGTTTTCGTAGCTTCCCATAACCACTCCAGGCAAATGCCAGGATGGTTATTCAAAAAATCAAATTCCTTCTCGTTCATTCACCAAATCCTCTCTTGCTTCTGATTACCAAGACAAGCAGCAAAAAGCTAAGCATGGTTATTCAAAAAAATAAAATTTCTTCTCGTTCATTCTCCAAATCCTCTCTTGCCTCTGATTACCAAGACAAGCAGTAAAAAGCTAAGCATGGTTATTCAAAAAAAATAAAATTCCTTCTCGTTCATTCTCCAAATCCTCTCTTGCCTCTGATTACCAAGACAAGCAGTAAAAAGCTAAGCATGGTTATTCAAAAAAATAAAATTCCTTCTCGTTCATTCTCCAAATCCTCTCTTGCCTCTGATTACCAAGACAAGCAGTAAAAAGCTAAGCATGGTTATTCAATAAAATTAAATATCTTCTCGTTCATTCTCCAAATCCTCTCTTGCCTCTGGTTACCAAGACAAGCAGTAAAAAGCTAAGCAAGAAAAAAAAGTTAATTCTGCGTCAACATTAGTTTGCTTGGTCACTCTGAGCGTTATACCATAACTAGGCTAGCAAGAGTTTTGCTTAACAGATATGATTTGTTTTTCTGCTAGAGGTGATAGCACTGTGAAGGATCGTGTGAACAAGGAAATTCAGCTGGATATTAGGTGTTGAATGAATATGTAAATGAAGTCCATTGAGCACGAAAGCTGAAAATTTGGTGCCAAGAAACGGAAAACCGTCAATTTAGTATAAAGGCGAAAGAAGAGTAAATAAGTTAATAACACGTATCCTTGGTAAACAATGAATTACCTTTCGAGCACTATATTTATGAGGTGTAGACCCGCCATTCAGGTGAGAGAATCTTGGAAAGGGGCAATCGTGTGGTTTCGAAAACCAATCGAACAATGCATGAATCTGCATAATTGGGATCGCCGAGGCCTGTGATTATGACACGCGAGTGTTGTGGGTTTGAGATGTGGCTTAGGCCTGGTGTTACCACAGTAACAGGTTTGTCTGTCGTCTTCTGGTCAGGTCTGCAGCAGTTCTAACTTACAATACTTTTTTTTTTTAGCTGCTTAACGTCTCTTAACAGCGAGGTCGTTAGAGACGGGAAAGGATGGGGGGCAAGGAATGGGAAGGAATTCGGCCACGGCATTTTGAAGGAAGCATCCCGGCATTTGCCTGGAGTGATTTGGAAAACCATGAAAAACCGGAATTTGAATGCTCGGACGGGGATTCGAACCGCCGTCCTCCTGAATGCGAGGCCAGAACGCTAACCGTTTCCCCACCACGCTCCGTATTACACTACCACTAGCTCGAATCAAATACGTATAAGTGGCAAGAAGTTTCATAGTAAAAATACTTGTAATTGGAGAAGATATTCAATCGCAAATCAAATTACGCGTTTTTAGTTCTCCTGGAACATAAAATCGGGAATGTCTTTTGTTTTCAATTGGACTTCCTGGCTCTTTGGGATCGAGGCCTGATTAGAACAGGGACATAATAACAGAGGCGTCTTTGATGTATCAAAAGAAGAATACTTAAATACACACTCAGTATCCAAACTTATCTTAAAACAATAAATTATCATTTCCTTCTAACTGATTTCTTCTGTAGCCCAAACAGATTCACATAAACTTCGTATATCAATGAAATTCTCTATTTACGATCTAATTTCCGTGGTATAATTTTTATTTGTATTAGTGAATGTGAAGTATTATATCTCCATAAAGACAGGAAACGAAAATTTGAAGGAAATCTAATTTTATCTGTATTGCCTAGTGATGTGGGCAGGCGGCAAAGCTCTGGCCTCGTATTTGGTAGGACGTGGCTTCAAATCCCCGTCCGGCCATCGAGATTTCGATTTTCAATGGTTTCCCGAGATCATTCCTGGCGAATGTCACGATGGCTCCTTCAAAATGCCATGATAGAATTCTTTCCCCACCTCTAATGACGTCGACGATGCGTAAAGCCATAAACCAAATAATAATAACAAAACTACTAAAAATCCCGTGGTTCTGACCACGGATAAAATATTACCTGTCTCCTTTGTTCAGGAAAACTTGGGCCTTTTCTATTTATTTATTGGTGTCTTCAGCTGCGTTGTTACTTATTGATCTTCTTTTTTTTTTTTTTTTTTTTTTTGTATGCTGTGAGCGCATGTGCATAAGAAAGTAACGTTAATGTAATTGAACCAAAAATAATTTCCGATTAATCAAGTGACATTTAACTTTGTAGGCTTGAGCTGCTATTGTATATTGTTGTTTAATGGTTGTTTAACTTACTTAGACCAAAGAATCTAGAACATGCCACTCATCCGATTTCACGTACAATATTATTTACGATAACAGACGATCAGAACTTTAGAATAAGAACTTACAGTTCATCTTCAAGAGTAATCGGTGACGTTAAGTCATAATAAATCCAGAAATCAAAGCAGGTAGGATCACTGGCATAACGTTTCCTCTGTTAATAATCTACGTGATTTGGTACCTTAACCGAGTTCAATGATTTTTACTTCTAATTACAGAGTAGTTGGCAGTAAGATGGAGAATTTGTAGAAAGAAAGGGACTAATACTACGAAATTTTCTGATTCCTTTCGTGATATCCGAATATTTATTGACATTTAATTAGTTCCTTAGTTTATATATTAAGACTCAGTTTCTTCAGCTGACAGTAGAGTCGCAAAACAACATATAATCCTGCTGTTTTCATTTCTTCAATGAGGTTTTTTATTTATTTTTTCTTGTCTAGTCTTGAGGTCAATAGAGGCAGGAGAGTACTGGGGACAAGGAAACGGAGGCAATTCGGCCATGAATCATCCCAGCATTCACCTGGAGTGATTTTGAGAAACCATGGAAAAACCATATCGAACGCTAGGCCAGAGAAGTACTGCTCACCCACCATCCTCGATCAGTGACGAATCTACCTAATTTATGGTGTTGGTACTCTATCGGTCTATATCCGTCGTGTCTGGTTTCTTCTATCCCTCTTTTTCTTTAAAATAAAAGAGTACTATATCTTTCAGGATGATGTTTTAAATTCGTTGTAGCGAGATTAATCTGATCGTCCTTAATATTATCATTAATACCTCTAAATGCCTTCAAACTTAACAGAAGTTCTTCAAATTTTTTTGCATTCAGCCTATAGGATCAAACAAACATCAAATACGTATTTCTGTCATATCAGGTGTAACGAGCCGCGCTGTCGCCACGTTACAAGGTGCATTTTTATTATATATGTAATAATATAAGAGTAATTTACATAAATCTTGGGCGACCACGTGAATAGATTTTTGTTGTAATTTTATAAAGTACGCAAGATTCCAAGTGAGGACTGTAATGAAATGGTGAACATACAGTGTATCGTAGCAAAGCGAATATTAAAGAGTTATTGAGCTATGTAGGCTTGAAGCTAATCTTTGTCTTTCCGAGCCATGGCGACAGGACGTCGCGGATTTGGGATTTGCCAGACCACACACACTGCTCCCTGGGGATGGGTCACTCACCGAGCGGGAAAAGCCTGCCGTCCGAAACCCGAATGTTCTCTCGCCCCGGCGAACTTAGCCGAATATGTCCGACCTCTGTTGGATTCTTTGGCCAAATCACATATCGAGGATATCACGTGACATTAGGTGCCAACCTGAAGGTCCAATCAAAATGAGCGTATAACTCAAAATCCTGGGAATTTTTGTTGTATGTGAGCTTCGAGACTACAAATGGGCGGAGCAAGAAGTTTCCTCGTGGACCGAAGAGCGAGGAGCTGACATTCCTAACTTCGATCGCACCAGTCTGAGGTTGACTTGGAAAGTTGACTTCATTCGCTAACTGCAGCTTGCCTTGCTGGAGCGAGCGTATCACCGCAACACAGCCGGTAATGCGATGATGCGCATTGCCAGACCAGAGATGCCTATAGCCGACTTGTGAGATAATCTCACATATCGTGGGTCCGCTACACTCATCACAGACATCAGACGCAGAACTACAATGGTAATTGATTACGACCAAGCCATGTGATTGTGCATTCCGTGAAACAGAACCCGTAAGCGACTTTGAGAGGATAGGTCCATGTTCTCACTTTGTAATTGTAAAAACCCCTGAGCTAGCGGCATAATTTGCCAGAACTAGTTATTTTCGAATGATATATTGTTCATTCTGGCGCCCATGATTTTCTTTTTAACTGTAAAGTCACAGTATTATGATGCCTTTGTCTGAGGTAGTCATAACTTGTATTTTTCATTGTTTCCAGTTGTCATTATTTCTTGCATTTTGATTCTGAGATATTTAGAAGTAAATATATACTTGTTTGCTTGCCCATGACGGCTAATTGTAACTCTGAGCGTTGCTTTTATGATTTTGCCAATTTGTGTTAATGTTAACGGTAAATTCGCTCAGACTTGTAATCGCCAGTGATAAGAAAATAAATGTCATATTGTGACAATTTTTCCTAAATTCCAACTAACGTCGAGATTCTTGCTAAATTAATAAATTTCCACTCCTTCATAAAAATTAAAATTAAAAATCCACAATTATTCATCATAAAGGTATGAGAAATAATTGTAACGTGGTTTGCCCACCAAGGCACCCACCACAAAATGTCGCCCAACGCTGGTGCCAGATGAGACATTACTTCTTAATGTCTGCGAACTTGGTGGCACTAATTCAAATTAATACAATTTGGAGCCCAAATTCAGAATGTTTCATGGAATGCTGCACATGGTTTTTGGCTGTTTTATCATTCTTGTAGTCAATAGATATTCATACAAGATTTTATTTTTGATGTTTCACTTATATTTTAATGCATTAAGTTCATTTTTGTTTCAATGCACAAAATTTGTTTTGTTTCAACGCATTAAAAGAAGTTCATTTGTGTATTTCAATTGAGATGCAATACACTTTGTATTGTAAAACTTCTGTGATCGGTTTAAAATTTTTAAATGATTAACGTCAGTGTTGCTTTGTTAATGCTTGGTAGCTTCTAAGAAAATTAAAGACACGCATGTTTTGCCCATGTGTTTGAGAGTAAGTCTGCTTTCATGGTGTTGTGTTGCATGATTCATCGTTGCTTTTCTCTTGCCGTATTTTGGAGGGGTATATGTATTTGTGTGTATTGAAATTCGCGGTATTTTTGTTGTTAGTGAACCTAGATTTCGTCATTGCACAATTGCGGTGTAAATTCATTCTTTGTGGGTTCATATGAAGCTACGATCTCGTACGATAAAAGATTTCGATATGGAAGATCAGTCTGATAGGCAAAAATCTCCCGAAATCATGAACGATCAGGTTCATTTAACGGAACAAAGCGAAATATTGGCTGCAGGGGAGGGGAACGTAAGTTCTTAAGTTCCGACCCACTCATATAGTTCGCAGTCTACTTTGTCGCCACAGGAAGAAAATATGGAAAAATTTTCGTTTCCTGTAGGTGAGATGACACAGAATACGCCCGCACATTCAGAACAGACGCAACAAATGACACAAATTCCTGTAGAAGCACCACCCCTCTCATCACAGCAAATGTTCAACATGTTGTTGACTGCAATATTGCAATCGAGGCAACAACTAAAGCAGGATTTAAGCCAACAATTAAGCCTGCAATTTAATTCAATAAAAGAGGACAATAAGAGATATTGGGATTCGCTTAAGCAGAGTTTTGATGTACGGTTTGATTCGCAAGCTGCGATTTCAACAAATTTGGACGGGAAATTATCCACCTTCCATTCGGAGTCACAAAAACACACAGAGGTACCAACTGCTGCGATTACCGATGAATGGATCGAAATTGCACAAGTAGAACAAACCCAAAATAAATACCAACAGCTGGTAAACTCTGAGGAATGCGAGCATTCCACCATTACGTCTGTCGATAGTATGGTCGAAGCAGTTCCGGAAATACAAATTTTCAATCGGACACTGCTCGAAGACGTGACAGTGACGCGGCAGATTACTGAGCATAGTGTCAGCAAAAGCGTTGATACAGTGCAAAAGTCTCTGCAGATCGCAGTTGTGAGTACGGAATGCGTCTGGTCAGACGCGCAGTTCCGGAAAAACTTGTGTAAAGCGTTTCGGCTTGAGTATCCATGGAACAGAAAGGCATGATAGCATATACACCGCCATGATCGAAAAGCAACGGGAAATTTTTCTGTGCCCGTTCAGGTCAAAAGACAAGTATTTGCTGCAGAAACTAAATTCTGGCAAGGTCAATGAAATCAGCTGGAAGGGAAGACAGACGAGAATGTTGTGTAACCCAGGTACCTGGTTATCAGCTGAGCCCATTAGCAAGGCTAAGGGATCTGCTAACACAATGCGTCTTCCGAGAATTTTGTCAGGGAGCGCAGATGTTGGACTTAGGGTCATCACTGAGTGCCAAACGTTTCACGTCTGGCATCAGCGTGTTATCGCATTCAATAAATATGCGATGTATTCCGAAAGGAATTATGTGATAAAAAGAATCCATGGACGTCTCAAATTCGTCTTGTAGGCATTGTTTAACAAGTTGTGTAGCATGCCAAATACAATGACGAAGAGGCTGACTATGAATTGACCGATTTGGATCATAAAAAAAAAAAAAAAATTTAAATGTACAGTACACATTCTTTTAGGTTAGACGCCTTACCGAAATTAATCATGCTTGAAAAACGCCGATGCCGGTTTCGCTAGTCTAAACCGTCTGTTTTGCTGGAAAGATTAGATAAACGGAAAATTAAAATTCCAGTTACCAAATTTGCACTTACAGTTAAAGCTACTTAGGATATTTCCATATTCGGAATTTTTAATGCTTATTTCGCTATTCCGAACTTTATATTTTGTCCACGTGAAATATTAATAGTCACTTTTGATTTTCACGCTGTTAAGTGGACGTGATTTGATAAAAATCCTGAAATATTAAATGTTTTCCTGAGCCAGATAAATTGATACGCACTCGCGGTAAATGAAGCGCCATTAGCAACCACAATTTCTTGTCTTCGCAATCACAATGAATCTGACAGCGATACAAACATTGTGATATGCTTTCTAAGATGTATTTTGTGACATAAACGAAAAGGGTTTCAACATTTTGTGATGCATGAGTTCGATGTAACGTTTTACCTTAGGTAGTTGCATTATATCTTTTCTGAGCAGAAGTGTACAGCGAGCGTAATATCGCTTTGTCTGTGTTGATCGAAGATCGCAAGTTATCTCATCAATGTATTTTACTTCTTTGTTTTGTGTATCTATCTGTAAAGGGTGGCTAACGTGCCATAGATAATGCCCTATAGAACACGAAACCTTGCCAGAAAGATTTGTTTAAATTGTGTTGGTCATCACAGAAATTATGAATCTTAAGTTGAACGATTACAGATATACAGGAGAGTTTTCACAATACCTTGCTGTTCTTTTGCTGACGATAGCGCGTGGTCAAAGTGCAATAAGTTAAAGGCGACTGCATTTGTAAAGGCTAAGGGGAAAAACTTTATTTACGGGATATATTCAATAATTCAGCTAACATTGCAAGTTAAGGTAATTATATTTGATGCTAACTTCAATTGAAAAGGAATTTTGTATATGATAAATGCACAGATGGTGAAGACGTGAACAATAAGATTATTGGTGATATCGACGTTTTTCCTGCTATATTTCTGGCCTTATTCGGTTGCCAGAGTGATCTCGAAGAATTGTTACGTGTTGACGGACGGACAAACCGAGATCGGGCCTCATAACGCCCGGAACTTAAAGCCATTTCATACAAAGTAACGGTTTCGAAAGAGTGGGGAAACAGCTACCATCGAACAGCTGAGGTCATTAACGCAGGTAGGCAGCTGAACTCAACCGGCAGGTTCCTAGAATTGGCAGGTAGCGCATACCCAAGAATGAATGGGAAAGAAAACAAAAGTTTCACGCCTCGTTCTAGCGGTATTTCGCGTACCCTTACTGTAAATTGTATAGTATTCCGTAAATTAGATTAAAACTATTGTTGGACAGCACATGTTTTGCTCAGAATTGTGTGCACTCAACGAAAATAATTTCAAAGTTTATATTTGTGCTTTATATAGATTTGTAGTATTCTGCTAGCGTGAAATCTCAATATTGCTTTGTATTGGCAAACGGAAAACCTGAGAGCGAACCGTTCTGTGCACAAAGCTTACGACCTTTTCATACAAGCTAAAGAAGCATAAGTGTATAAAAGAAAATATTCGCTAACTGGGATGGATTTCGGCATAAAACGTGGAGTATACGGACATGTTAAGAGTATTATAATAACTCTTAAATAAAGAGAAATATTATTATTCTTTGAATGTCGAGATAATCTCGAGTCATCAATAGACCCATTGTGAAGGAATCGTAATGTTACTGAGGAATTATAGTTGCGCTATTCATTATCATTCAATTTTATGTGCGGAATGGTTATTTTCGGGTCCGCTTGTATGCCAAAGATGCTGCAGCGACTTTGGTTGACGATGATGAAAGTTCACGTCAAACCGCATAATGTGTATAATGTCTCATATGGGAATGGTAAATTTTATAGAAATTCCATTACATATACCCATGAGCAAATACAGTTTCCTTTCGCCATGAAATTCGCAATCACTTCACAGACGGTATATTACAAGTTAGAGATGACGACCAATGAAAGACTAATTAGGAGACCACCTAACATTCAACGAGTAAGGTTCATAATTTACGTAACAAACGAAAACATGTACTTACATCGTTCATTCCACACCACGTTGAATTATAAGTAAATGCCGCGTCATTAAAATCTAAGATTACAGTTAGTGATATTTGACCATGAACACGAACACATCTCTCTGAAATGCTTGTTGAATTAACAATCGGTCATGACGCAAATCACGTCACCGAATCCGACTAAACTATTCCGTTGTTTTGAGATTAAAACCGCGCAATGTAATGAGATATTTTACGCTCACCTCTAGCATCTTTATGGATGTTTGTTGAAGGCAGAATTATTTTTATGCACATGAGTAAAACATCACGCTAAATTGTAAATACAATGTATAGTTCAACCACTTTCTGCATAAGTGTTCTGACAATGTTTTGTTTTATTAATGTGTTTCATTTTATTAATTTAATGATAAGATTTGATACAAGATATTTTCAAGATTATTATTATTTAAACATGTATGTAAATAATTTCTTTTCATGTATATTTTAGTATTGTGTTTAATTTAACTTTGTATTTGGGAAGGCTACCTGAATTCACGTGCTTCTGTTTGTAAAGAATTGTAAGACGGCCAAAAGGACATATGATCCCGTTATATATTCACCTTACAAGGCAGGAATACCGATGGTTATTGGAATCACATTTAAAATTAATGTAATTAGAAAAATGCTTAAGTTTTTGTTGAGTCACAATGGAGATAGAATTAGGTAGTTAAAAATAAAATTATTGTACCATAATTTCATTTTTCACCAACGGCCGGCCATATTGTAACGAGCCGCGCTGTCGCCACGTTACAAGGTGCATTTTTATTATATATGTAATAATATAAGAGTAATTTACATAAATCTTGGGCGACCACGTGAATAGATTTTTGTTGTAATTTTATAAAGTACGCAAGATTCCAAGTGAGGACTGTAATGAAATGGTGAACTTATACAGTGTATCGTAGCAAAGCGAATATTAAAGAGTTATTGAGCTATGTAGGCTTGAAGCTAATCTTGGTCTTTCCGAGCCATGGCGACAGGACGCGCGGATTTGGGATTTGCCAGACCACACACACTGCTCCCTGGGGATGGGTCACTCACCGAGCGGGAAAAGCCTGCCGTCCGAAACCCGAATGTTCTCTCGCCCCGGCGAACTTAGCCGAATATGTCCGACCTCTGTTGGATTCTTTGGCCAAATCACATATCGAGGATATCACGTGACATTAGGTGCCAACCTGAAGGTCCAATCAAAATGAGCGTATAACTCAAAATCCTGGGAATTTTTGTTGTATGTGAGCTTCGAGACTACAAATGGGCGGAGCAAGAAGTTTTCCTCGTGGACCGAAGAGCGAGGAGCTGACATTCCTTCGATCGCACCAGTCTGAGGTTGACTTGGAAAGTTGACTTCATTCGCTAACTGCAGCTTGCCTTGCTGGAGCGAGCGTATCACCGCAACACAGCCGGTAATGCGATGATGCGCATTGCCAGACCAGAGATGCCTATAGCCGACTTGTGAGATAATCTCACATATCGTGGGTCCGCTACACTCATCACAGACATCAGACGCAGAACTACAATGGTAATTGATTACGACCAAGCCATGTGATTGTGCATTCCGTGAAACAGAACCCGTAAGCGACTTTGAGAGGATAGGTCCATGTTCTCACTTTGTAATTGTAAAAACCCCTGAGCTAGCGGCATAATTTGCCAGAACTAGTTATTTTCGAATGATATATTGTTCATTCTGGCGCCCATGATTTTCTTTTTAACTGTAAAGTCACAGTATTATGATGCCTTTGTCTGAGGTAGTCATAACTTGTATTTTTCATTGTTTCCAGTTGTCATTATTTCTTGCATTTTGATTCTGAGATATTTAGAAGTAAATATATACTTGTTTGCTTGCCCATGACGGCTAATTGTAACTCTGAGCGTTGCTTTTATGATTTTGCCAATTTGTGTTAATGTTAACGGTAAATTCGCTCAGACTTGTAATCGCCAGTGATAAGAAAATAAATGTCATATTGTGACAATTTTTCCTAAATTCCAACTAACGTCGAGATTCTTGCTAAATTAATAAATTTCCACTCCTTCATATAATTAAAATTAAAAATCCACAATTATTCATCATAAAGGTATGAGAAATAATTGTAACGTGGTTTGCCCACCAAGGCACCCACCACACAGGACAGGTGGTCACGAATTTTGGTTCTATAAAAAAAGATTCATTTGGTTGTCCTAAAATACTCATTTTGTTGTCCTTAATAACTTATTTTTGTCTCCAGAAACTCATTAGCTTTCACTTTTAAACTACGTGCATTGCATTTTTGGTTTAAATCGTCACTAAGAGATCCAACACTGATCACGCTCAAGAAATAGATTACATTAGATCACGTAGTAATGACCTGACACCCTAATAACTCTTTTGTGTCCCTAAATTTGATTAGTACTTAAAAAAAGTGTTAAGGGTGTTTCACAAGGAAAAGATGGTGTTTATTCTAATATAATTCCATAAACAGCTGGAGGGGGTGGTGTACTTCTGTTCCTAATGTATGAGAAGCAATCACCTGTAATGCTGGTCTTTGCCATGAAAACTAAAGAGTCCCAAATGCAGACCCTGGACAAAGTTAGCATTTATGTAGCTTAACCAGCTGAGTAATCAGGGGTGATTACTTATCTAAGCAATCAACAGCTCCAAAATGTTGACCAGTTCAAATATCTTGCCAGTACTCGGTGTAAAAATAGCACCAGTAAATGTGAGATTACAAACAGTAACATAATGCAGCAGTCTTTTATAACCAAGTGAGACATCTATTGTAGGACAACAAAGTGTCCAGAAAGTGCAAACATGCACTATTCAAACCCTGTTACATCCCCATACTGACTACTACAAACATATACCTCATTCAGAAGAGAAAATAGTAGACTTCAAGCCTCTGAAATGAAGCTTGTGCGTACCATGCTTCAGAGGACACGAAAGGACAAAGTAAGGAATGAAATCAATCGTGCAGAAGCTGGTATAAACATCAGTACGGCAAAATCCTTACATTGGTCTCGCGTAATGTTGGATGGACATGTTCAAAGGATGGAGGAAGAAATAAAAGCAAAGGACTACTTTAAAATAATAAGGGAAAATGCATGAGGGAAGGCCCAAACCTGGACAGACGAAATCAAGAATGATCTGGAAGACATATGGCTTGATTGGAGGATTATTCATGAACATCAGCTGTTCATGGGCAGGAAGAAGTGGAGAGTGACCAGCACAATTGAAACTGGAGCTGGAGAATGATGATGGTGATGACCCTGATGTGAAAAGGGAACTTTTCTATACCCATTACTATGGTTCGGACTTTTATGACCAAAAAAACAGAGAAATACGCACTTAAAAATGGGTAAATATGACCTAAATATGACAAAATATGACCAAATATTTAAATTTTCTATACATAATACAATGCTCAATTACACATCATTTATTTTATCTAGTAGTGTCGCTTTCATGTAGACAGCATAATTTGCTTCCGTGCACTCGCTGCACCATTGGGAAATTAAATTAATAAATCGTTTTGTTGAAGTCATTGAATTTGAGATAATTTACAGAATACTATTCTTTCATCTGTACTGAAACACTCCTTTCTAAATTCTCTTACATAACTTCGCACTTTCAGAAAATTTTATCTTCGGTATGGCGATAGGTCTACTCACTGATCCACTGCAGATTTAACGATGACTGAGGATATTTCATTGAGATATTGATTGACGCTGATCGACACAGGCATGCTTCTGCTGCATTGTCGGGATTAAAAGGCGGACGGAACATTACGTTTAGAGAGTGACAATATCGTGTAACTTTAATTCTTGACTTGCGAATTCTGACCACAGTGAAAATTATTTTTTCCCCCACCTGTATAGCAGAAGTACAGTTCTTTGAATAATTATTTCAATTTATTCTCGTCTATATCTAGTGAATTCCCCGTACTATTAAAAAAACTATCAAATTTTTCCTCAAGATATGACCATATGACCATAAATATTATCGAAATATGAACAAAACTAGTCAAATGTCTGAATATGCATTTATATGCCATATAAAATGGATTTAAATACAATAAGAAACGTTGAATCAGTGTTTAACTCAGCATTTTGGCTCAAAACGAAGGCAGGAAACACAACCCATTACCATTCAAAAACAAGGGCACGGGCTTGCAGCTAGATTATTTTTTTCCGCTCTTCGATACTGGAAACAAAATTTAACTACTTGTTAGAACGTTTCACTCTGCTTTATCTTGTTTCAGTCCCTTTGTCCTCGACGAAGGTTCTTGGAAGATTAGGGGGAGGAGGAGGGAGCTGATTATCAGAGTGCTTGCAGGGTCGAGTCAGATATGCTGCATACAATAAGTTGGAAAGTTCCATACGTACACCACATAATCCCTTGCTTCCTCCGATCCTTAAAACCCAAACTTACAACGACAAAGCTCGTAGTAATGAACTAGAGGACTGAATGCGTAAGGCGGAAGCTCTCGCAACGCCTCTCTTCATGGACGCCGTGGCCAGTCGTATTTTTGAAGGGACAAAGCGTGTTCGCCATAAAAACCGGAGACCTCGGCGGAGGAATGTAGGCAGCCAGCAGCCGCGGGGGCGCCGAGCTGAGTTTTTTCCCATGGATCCCGCTGGCACAGGTAGTCCGGCTGGCTGTATGCAGATGAGGGACCCCTTCCCTTCCCTCGCCTCGTATTTTCCTTTCCCAGCAGCTGCGGCCTAAACAGCAGCTGGGCTCCACTTGTCGTCAGACAGGCCGAAGGTCATTCAGGACGCACGGATCGGAGGCCTAATACCAGTATCCGGAGCACTGCATGGTTAAGTTTCATGTCGAGTATACCTCAACCAACGAGAACACTTCAGAAATACATCATAACATCTGCAGCGCTAGTCTCCTCAACCGTACCTAAATGGAACTGCTCTGGTGTTAGTACGGAACATTAACCTCTTTGACTACTTTTTTGTTTAGTTGTGCTGCGTGTGTACAGGTTTGAATTAAATTAATTTAATTGCCATGGAGCGCACTCATTTTTCCTTTTTTCTGTGTCCACCCACTTATGGCCTCTAGAAATTTCAACTTCAAAACGTTTAATCATTTTTGGTAAATTATTCTTCATTCTCTTGGTAACTTATTTCGACTCCTGACCCCCCTACCTAGGAAATAAAATATTACCACATCCTTGTGATTGAAATCAAGTGTCAGCTTGTGGTCGTAGTCATCTTTTCCTTTCCATGCATTGCTTTTAATTCTTACAACACTATCTTTCCACGCCTCATCACCAATGTACGCCGTATACTTTCCGATGACTCTCTTCTCCCTTTTCCAGTATTCCAATGAATCCCATTCAAGCTCTTTTATCATATCTGTTTCTTCTTGTGTTCTACGGAATTTTCAGAGACATTCCTAGCAGTTCTTCTTTGCACCCACTCCAACTCCTGTAGTTGATACCCAAAATATGTGTTCCATAATACACCACCATATTCAAGGAATGGTCTGTCCAATGTTATGTAACCCAATTCCTTTACTTCTTTCGTACATCCCCCCCCCCCCACTCCCTCCAACAAGTGAAGGGTCTTTAAAACTTTTCCTATTACCTGTCCAATGTGTCCTGCCCTGTTGAGCTTGTTATCAAATGTTATGCGAAGATACTTACATTTCAAACCTTCAACAAGCAATTCTTTCCCCATCTTATATACGTAACCAACCAGTAGAGTACGGTTTTTTTTTTTTTTTTTTTTTTTTTTTTTTTTTTTTTTATTTCGGTGTTGTCTAATAAGTATCAGGTGACAGAAAATAATTATATATCTGGAACTCTCAAGCCATATTACACACATACCTCAGTTATGAGGCGCATATTTCTCACAGCGGTCCCGCTATTGTTAGAAAGATTTCTTACTTGCCGAATAAGCTGACGGCGTCCAAATCTCGTCATATCCTCAGCCATTCGCGATCACGGATTTCATCCCAGGAAATTCTTTGATGTATCACATTTCACAAGCAGAAGCACCTGTAATCTTAGGCTTCCGGGGCCGGAGTCAGATGTCTCTTGTCTGTACGGTAGATGCCGCGTCATCATGTATAAAGCCAAAGTTTCGACCGTCATACTGCGGTCTTCTTTTTGGGCAGAAGCAGAGCTGTTTTGCCTAAGAAGGATACTACAGTATGACGGACGAAACGTTGGCTTTACACCTCATGACGCAGCGTCACTTGGACATCCAAAAGACAGATGAAGCACCTATTAGCATGGGACAGATGGTAAAACTTACTGCTCAGCTGACTTTTCATCACGACTTTTCTGGAATGGAGGACAGCTGGTTCATCGTATAAGGTTTTCTTGTAATGAAGTTTTCAGTTGGTGGAAGATTCATTGAGTATTGCCAGTACAGTACAGAGGAACGTTCTTCATATAGGAATGACTGGCCGGAAGAGCTCTAGGATAAGTTGTCATAATAGAGGCGCCACAGGTCAACTCTTCAATGTCTCGTATCATCATCATCATCACCTATAAGATGACCAACTAGCCTGGAAGTCCAATAAAGAATGTATCGAAATTGAGATCAAGAGTTTCTTTTCTCGAATACCGGTCTGATTAAGAATTTCTCAGATCGTCCATCACTGCTACTTAAGATTTGCTTTGCTCTTATAAAGTACGCTAAGATACTTAGTGGTCCTGATTCAATGTGGATTGCGTGGTAAACTGAAACTCTGTCACTAAGATGTCCAAAACACCCTTAGCTGTCTCCGTCCAAAATTTCCACTATTCACTACCAAGATAAAGTTCCGATGAATACACATTATGAATTTCACTTAAAAAAAAAAAAGAAGATATTCGTGACTATAATTTCACAATATACGTACTTCTTTTGGCGTCAGTATTGCAATGGCATCATCGCCGAAAGCTTGATTGATCTTCGGGTTAGTTTTTACTTGGTTATAACCAAATCTAATGCAGTACCGCTGCTCAAGGCATTCTGTAATTTCGTGAGAAGTCAAAATCTGTGTGCTTTCTTTACTTTCTGCTACTCTCAGTCTGGATGGTGACGATTCTTCTTACAGAAAAATTCAAGCACACTCATGAAGCTACCATACTCTGTTACAGTAAAGTATCCCGCCCGTGATTCTTTTCTTTTTCTCTTTTTGGAGTTAACCATTATGGTCCGGTTGTTACGAACACATATTGTACATAAGGAAGCAAAACAGAAAATATAATTTCGTATATAAAATACCTAGAGCAGTAAGCAGATGCTGAAGGAGGTTTCGCTCGACTACAAACAAATCCGTTATTTAAAATAACAGTAAAAAGAGTATTCCCTGGAATATCAGATTCGCACCTCAGATGGATATAAAAAAAAATTACATATGTTACTGGACTATAATTCTAATGTAAGTGAAACGAACATAACTCTGAGAAGATTTCAGTTATTAGTGTAATTACCAAGAGATATTAGACGCTTTGTTGCAGTATTAAATTAGGATTAAAATATTGTTCCATTACAAGCTGTATTCCGTTCTTACATCGCACAATTTACATATTGCAGCAGAAAAGTTTTTGTTCTCCCATATGTGTGTGTTTTCTGTCTATGTGCCTTGACCTGAAAAGATAAAGAATTGTTTTTCTCAATCCCTGTTCAAAATTCCTCGAACAACTTCATTAATAGTAAATACCTGAGAATATGTTTGTGTGTTGGGCTCTTTACTCGCGTGTGGTGGTAGTTCGAACATTATTTAAGTTGCCGTAGAAGCAGTTCGACCGGAAGGAACAAATTCCGTAGTACTTATTCAGTGCGTCATTATCGCTGTATTCGTGATGAGACGCTACTACAGGTTTCCGAGCGTAATTGGTGGGATGTGCAGTCGTTACTAATACTACACTATTATTTTTATGGCGACTAATACACTGCAATCCAGTGACGGGAAAGCTGCAACTAATGACTGGCTGTAATTACGGAATACCAGCAGAATTCTCAGCACACTGCATATCTTGGAGCATGCGTAGGGTGCTTCGGAAAAGGAAATGTCTGACTTCCACTGTTAAACAGGTCGTACTGCAGCAGTCATCCAGCTAACTAGGTACTTGGTTTAACGATTGTAATTAGGATCAAAACTTATACATACACACCGTAGTACTAATTAGAATTAAGCAGGAGTTTTGAAGTTTACAAATTTTGTGCTTAACTACCTAAAATAATATAGTGCAATGTTGTTTCAATGATTCCTGGCTGTCCCTAAACAGTTTAAAAAAAGCTATAGTAAAACAAATAGTAATACCAGCTTCTTTGTATATATTTTATAATTTTCTAGCCACTTTTAGGTCAAGTGGAAGGAGATAAGCAACACTTCACACCTTAGAATAGCCAAATTCAATATGCCCATTTTGGGAGATTAAATTTGATAAGAATGGAAACGAGAACTAGTGCTAAGCTTTAAGACTGTCCTTATACTTTATCGATCCTTAGTGAAGTGAGAAAAAAGTTACAGCAACTAGAAAATTTTAGAGAGATAAAAATGACCGAAATATACAGGTGGATAACAGACGTTATGTACTGTACAATTAAACTTGAACTCCCGTCAGTATTCTGGTTGGTGTTATGGTTCTAGAATATTTTTAATCGACTTTATTCTGGAAAAATTCATTCCCACAGAGGGGAACGGTGATATTTGGGCCTGACATTCGGAAGGAATGGATTTCAATTCTTGGTCCTACCTGTTAGGGGTCAGTTTTCCAAATGTTGGCGGTGATTCCTTCAATAAGGCATTGGCCTATCCCTTCCCATTTCCAGCCAATGTTCTTATATCGGTTATGAACACACTGAATTTTTAAAAATAGTCAAATCTTATATATATAAACATGCGTGTACCCATATTTCATTCTGCAGCCATCACTACCTAGCGCTGGCCACTGGTATTTGTGTGTGGTAGTAGCACGCAGTTTCCCACCATGCACAACGTTGGCCGAATGCTGGTAGTTGCAAGGGCGCGGGAGATATGGTGGTTGAAAAGGGTCGATCAGGGACATTTTCGTATTTCGACAAAAAACATGTGTGTCCGTATATTTCACCTTGCTGCCACAAGTACATAGCGCAGACCACTGGTAGGAGCATCGAGTCTCCTATCGTGCACTATGGTGGTTGCATGTTGGTAGCTATGGGAGTGTGGGAGATATGGTGGTTGAAAGTGGTCGACCTGGGGAACTTTCATATTTCGGCCAAAAACGTGTGCGTCCCTGTATTTCAATTTGCAACCTGCGCAGATGGTTGGTGTTTGTGTGTGGTATTAGCCTCGAGTCTCCCATTGTTCACCATGGTGGTTGCATGTCTGTAGTTATCAATCAAAATTATTTACAAACACGATCGAAGTCGTGGGCACAAGCTATTTAAAAACATAGCTTGAAATTTGTTTTAATGCTGCTGAGCTAAAACGTTTTGTAAGAAATGAAAAGAATATACGACTAGTTAATGACTATTTGTGATAACTTTGTGAGTCAGAGTACTTTTTTCACTTATATATTAAACCAATTTTCCTTCAGAATCAGTGTCTGAAAAAAAAGTAGATCTTGAAGAAAGTGTTTCTTCACACTAGCTTTCCTCTTCATTTTTCGTGGTTTAGTGAACTATGTACCAGGTACTTTAGCAATCCGCTTGAAGAAGCGATTGGTTTGTAGTGTTATGAACTGATCAACAAAAACAACAGTTAGTCGAGACATCAAGGAAGCTCAGCTTCAAGGAAAATATTTCATTAGCTGTTTAGCTGCTTTCAGGACTCTCCACGATGCGATGCAGACGGGGAGGAAATCTCAGACCTCAACCATATTATTTTCAAATGCAGCAAACATAATGTCCCACGCGCCACCCTAATTAGCAAATTAGCAGCGATGCAAGTACCCCTCCCTACATCGATACAATGCCTGCTGTCTACAAACCAAATCAAGATATACCAGACACTAGCAAGATTCTTACAAGACGCACAAATAACGATATAGTCAACACGACACCAGAGGCTCACAGAAGACAAAACCAACTGCCGGAGAAGAAAAAAGAGAGAAGAAACAAAAAATATACAAGAAACACCACTCTACTAGAGACCTACAAACGGATACACAAACACATGAAGATCAACTCTTAACGAAGAAAAATACTGGAGAAAATCAAGTTTGTAAAGTTAGAAAAAGGCGACAATATTGTAAATTGGTAACTAATGTAAAATAATGTAAACACACTATCTAATAGAATCAATTTATGGTAAATCAATGTATAAGATCAAATGTGTAATAAAGGTTGGTGAAATGGTCGATTGACCAGAAACCAAAAATAAATTTAAAAAAAAAACTGCTCTCAGGAAATGAGTGAGAGGCCCGCGAAAACTGTTTCTAGAACTAGAAAAATGTTTGTGACTTGTTGTGGGCTGCGTCCTGAAGGAGAACAGATATTGTGCCTGCTTGTTTGTTCCAAGCACAGCAAGTAGTTTGGGGTGGTGTCAGACGCCAGGGATCAACGTTAATCTAGCGGCGGTTAATTAATGCAAGTCCGCTCTAATTACGTGTCCTCAAACAACTGGTCCTCCTTCCGGCACGCAGCGCATTCCTGATTGGTATCTGCGTTTCGTAACGGCCAGCCAGGCATGTGGCAGCGACATGTGGTCAACCAATCAGCATCTGCATCTACATCGAGTACTGTGCCACTCACTCAACTGCTTGTCCACGAGTCTGCGAATACACGAACACCGTCACTATACTAGCTCATTTATCTGAATCTGTTGGAAATACTGTTGATATTTTAATAGCTACCGAACCGTACACTATGATGAAAATATACGCTCTTTTCTTCACGATATGTCTCCCTTGTTATGGTCAAAATTATTGATTTAACATCCAGCAAACAGAGGCGTCTAGCATTTAGTTTTGCGATATTTGTTAGGGCTTTACCATTCATTGATGTGTAGGCCATTAGAGTCACGAAGGGATTGACAAGGATGGAGAAGTACTCAATTCCTTTCCACGAGTCTGCGAATACATGAACACTGTCACCTACTCTTCCACGATTCCAGCTCATTCATCTGAATCTGTGCCTTTCGAATAAATCAACCGAACATTCACGTGGAGTTATTTTGGAAAACCACGGAAATCGATATATACAATGTCAGAATAGAGATCGAACCCACATCCTTCTGATTGCCAGGCTCGAACTTTAAACGCACATTCAACAGGCTCAGTGCGGCAGATTTTCAAGAACGAACGTAGTGGATCAGCGGTAACGATCTAACTCCGCATTATTAAGGAGTCAGGTTTGAACCCCCATCCAGAAATCCAGATTTTGGTTTTCGTGGTTACTCTAAGTCACCCCAGTCGGGTTAATTCCTTCAAATGGCCATGACCGGATTCCTTCCAGTTCCCTGCTCTCATTCCCTTCCTGACTTTAATGATGTTGGTATCGACGAGGCGTAAAGCAACACGAAAAAAAAAGATTACTGCTAAGATTATTGCTTTGAAAACTGAAGGTCACCGGTTCGACTCGGGTAAACGTCAAAACGTTTAATCATCACCACGTGACCTTTACGTTTGGCAAAGCTTGATTGTATTTATGAGATGGACAAGATTTAATCTTCGGTGGAATATTTGAATTCAACTGTAGCTAGACATTTATTTATTTATTAACTGCTTAACGTCTCTTAACAGCGAGATCTTTAGAGACGGGAAAGGATGGGGGGCAAGGAATGGAAAGGAATTTGGCCATGGCCTTTTGAAGGAAGCATCCCGGCGTTTGCCTGGAGTGGACATTTCTTTAGTTGAAAAAAGAAACAATTATCTGTAGACAATTATTTCATAAATGTTTTGTGCTTGTGCTTGTCGGAGAAATACGAGATTCACTTAAAAAATGTTAGTGCTCTGATACGTCATTCATCAGTTCTTTGATTCTGGAAAGCAACCAAAATTACGTTGAAAGGAGTTCAAAATAGTTGGTGGTATGATGAACTGAAGATTCCTTTGAAACTAATTAACTCCTGGCCGCACTGGAAGAACCAGCGGATTCAGTTAAATAACTAATATTGAAAGATCAATTGTCGTCACATCTCTCTGTCACACTCGCAAAATAGTATGGAAGTCGTTTATTTGCACGAATGAAATGATTCACCCATCCCGAAGATAGTCTTCTATGTATAACTAACCTTGCCAGAACATATTCCTTGCTACACGAGGTGGAAGGGAAGAAAGTGCAATAATTTTTTACACAAATTTTTCTGTTCACATTCTCGCTCACAAACAAAACTTATTTTACTTATTTTGTGTGTAATCGTAGTGTGTTCAGGTTTTTCTTTCTTTTTTGTTTATGTCTTTATGCATTGTCGACGTCAAAGTCTTTATAGACCGGGAAAGAACTGGGGCAAGGAATTAGGTCACGGCGTTTCGATGGAATGATCCCGGCTTGATCTATTTCGGTAAACCATGGAAAACCGAATTCTGGGTTTCCGGACGGAGATTCAAACGAGCGTCCTCACGAATGCTCACCCACAACGCTCTGCCTATCTACGTTGTGTGTTATCTAATATTTGCCTTGTCTCTCCCTAGTCCAGCATCCACCGCAGTTCTGTGACCCCAGGGCAGCTCTTACTAAGCCTGCTCTGCTGATAAGAACAGTTCCATGCGTTTGTTCGTTGATACGGCTTCTCAGGAACTGGTCTCAAAGATACACTGTAGCACAACCAGTAACACCAGAAAATTGTGTCAGCCATGTGGAGAGACTGTGTTTCGAATTACTTAAATATTTTTAACACATTTTCGATTGCATGCGAACTGTTCCGGATGTATAACAACTGCCAGAAGAAATGTGCGATGCACGTACATAAGCTGAGAGTTCTCATTCCTCTAGTGGTGAAGAAAAATACAGTCTTCGTTTCTGCTATACGGCGAAAAAAATAAGCGCAAAAAATATTTCGAAATTAGTAATATCAGATAATAGTTTTAACGCCTGTCAAAAACGACGGTTATCGTCTGTTGTTGTAATAGGAATTTATTTGGAAAAGCTTGTAAGGAATAACGAATAACGATCATTTCTAGATATTTTTCATGTAATGAGTACCATAGTCTGATTAGATTCTCGGAGTGTTTTATTAGAATTTTTTAAAATAAATCTATTTTACTTTAAATGACGGAAAGTATAATTTCAAAAACAAATTACGGACGCTTCGTGTAAACATTCTCTGAAATTTTAATAAACTTCATTGTTTCTTATCTTCTGTCAATTTTTTACTATAGATTATGATGTAATGTATTTTAATAACTGCTACAAAGAATATAGCTTAAACATCGAATACCCTTATTCTAATAAAATCAGACGCAGTAATTTATTTAAAATTGCGATTAGCAAAGCTGAGTTGTGGTGACAGTCGGCGTAACTAACACGTCGGGCATGATCGAGACTCGCCGAAGGTAGCCGAAGTATTGAGGTGAGCGCAGTCTCCAGGCAACGCATTTACTAAAGAGGGTACTGGATTTCTGCTATCAACACGGAACATGGTACCTTCAGTGTATATTATAACTGTCCAGGTTCTTGGGACCAGTACATTAAGATTGGTAGGGGTCATTGTGCGTGGTGTAACCTGTATACGAGCGTAGTGGTTTATTATGGAGGGTGCTACCACTGCATAGTGAGGGTGATGTAACTGGGGTGGATTCCCGTCACCTTCTTCAGTGTAACTGTGACTTGTTAATGTATGTGGGTATTACTGTGTGTGTATAAATGGTATAGTGTGTTGCTTGTGTTTAACGTCTCCTATAACAACTTGGTCTTTAGAGACGGGAAAGGATGGGGGGCAAGGAATGGGAAGGAATTCGGCCATGGCCTTTTGAAGGAAGCATCCCGGCATTAACCTGGAGTGATTTGGGGAAACCATGGAAAACCCAAATCTGGATGCCCGGACGGGGATTCGAACCGCCGTCCTCCCGAATGCGAGGCCAGAACGCTATCCGTTACACCACCAAGTTCGGTGCTTGTGTTGTGGCAGAGAGATGAAAGAAGTGGCAGGGTGAAGCCTATGAACGTCCTTACTGGCTTGCTCTTACGAAAGACAACCGAGAATCCACCACGTATAACATCCTCAACCGACGTAATATTCACTATCAACAGTGCCGCAAGCTCTCGCTCAATACGCACTCTGGAGAGGTTCGGAACCTAAATCATAACTTTGGCATACAATCTGCTAATTGTGAGCCGTGAACAACACTTCTCCTACCGGGGCAGTCAGGTTCCCATGATGAAAATTTCCACCGTCACTGTGACGCAAATCAGGTAATCCCGCGTCAATCACCGTGAAGCCACAACGACCAGAGTCAAAGGGGAGATTTCTAATGCCAGAGCCCCAAATCCCGTTTCATAAATGTGATGAGGAAAGAATCCGTTCGAGGTTTTTACCGCCCAGTAGAAACCCCTGCTGAACACTTTCCTGACAGCATGTCTTGACCTGAGGAGTCGCTTCTCTGGTTAACTATTGTTGAAACAACCTGATTTTCCCAATTCATTGCTATAAGGTCTTCACATCGTTCATATCAAGGATCTCAGTGTATAGAAAGTGTCTCAGAAAGAAATTCAGCGATATGTCCGATGATTTTAAGGAGGCCTTTCTCTGGAAAGAAGGATGCGGCCGTAAAAATGTCAAAATCCTACCACTACCTGTATATCAGCCATCCTGATCACTTCTGTCAGTGCAGTAATTAAGGCTGATCTAATATAGTATCCAGTTACTACGTAGAAAACACTCGAACTGGCTAAGAGAACGTAAATCCAAATGTTACATGTTCCGCAAACAGATAAGATACCTACTTCCGTCCATTAGGACAAAAATGATATGTATCAATTACAACCATGACTCCATATAACATTTAAAGACCGGAGATGCAGGTGTGACCTTGCCGTATCAAGAATGAATTTCAAATCTACCCAAACTCAGAAAAGAGTTTTTTTAAAAAACAGCTCATTAACGTCGAGGTCATTGGAGCCTGAAGTGTATTTAGGGCAAGGAACGTTAAGGAATTGTGCCTTGACCTTTTGAAGGAACCATTTCGACGTCCGCCTGCACTAATTTCGAGAAAACATGGGCTCCAACCCTCCTTCCTCTAGCGTTACTGTTCATGCATCAGACCGAGTAGACACTTCGCAAGAAGAAACTGGGCACTGATATCAAAGAAGTCAAGTAGGACTAAGTTGGGAAACACCATTGGTTGGTAACTAAAATGTGAGAAAAAGGAACAACCACATCGTACATCCAGGAAATACTGAAGCTGATTACGAAACCTTAACTATTAAAATTGAGAGCTGTTGGGGAATTCAGAGAACAAACAACAGACTATGACTGTTTTGAACTTCTTTGCTTGCTAACGTAAGGTAAAGTAAAAAAAAATTTGTAGTCAAACATTTAACCACTATTGAGTAAATCCATATGGTGACCTGGTGATAGATTTCCGCCTCTGTCGTGGACCTACAGCTTAACTTGGTATCCCAATCACGGAACGTTATGCCATATTCCGGAGCATCTTACATGATCAAGCAGAACTCTTAAAATTTTCTGATCCCACCGAGATTTAAACATGGTACCTTTTATTAGGAGAACAAACAGTTTTATCACTGAGCTACCGGGAAAACAATGACAAATACTGAACCAAGAATCAGTGTCGGTAAAATTCCAATGTTTATTCTGCACGATCTTAAAGAAAAGTTTGAAGACTTTTTCAAAAGAATTGGATGATATGA
>CM061920.1:295841120-295943523 GCA_031002005.1 Vandiemenella viatica | reverse complement strand
ATGACTCGGTATTATCTGGTTCCAGGCCTGGTTGTGCGAGAAAGGACTTGGCACTCTCACGCTGGGGTAGACAACGGGAAAACCCCAAAGTTCATCTTTACAGATGGGGGTAAATATCCCCCGTGGTAACCGCATACGGCCAGACAAGGGCATACATAGCGTTCATCGAAGAAGACTGCAAGATGAAGACACAATTGATTCACGGAAACCGAAATCAAATTAGCATAGTAAGTAGATTAAAGTTTCTATAAATATATTCTCCTTGTATATTACGAGTTTTTGTTAGAAATATAAACAGCAGAGGCACGAATTTTTAGACTTATTTCAGTTTTAACTAAATAGTGTATTGCTTGAAGACCTCCCGGGCATGCGGTCGGATCAATTGATGGTAGTTCAAGAAATTTTCGACGGCGTAACGTGCCATCATCTTCAGGTTGAGTCTGCTGAACGGCGTGAGGAGCGCAGTCCAGGACGCGACTTCAAGCATCAGACTCGCTTGGGAAACCTATGATTATAAATAGTGTATTCATTTCCACTGAGGCTTGTGCGTAAGAACGCTGACATCAAAGCTTCGTTTATGACGGCTTAAAGTTTATTTTTAACTACTTTAAGACGAAAAGAAGAGACAGTGTAATAAAAAATTTAATTGACTACTAACAGTGGATTTTTACCTCGGAAGAACAACAGTAGACAAAAAACTTCTCGATTTTGCTACCCTAATGACTGTTTAAAGTAAGCAAATATTAAAAAGATTTTCTATTACAAAGTCATCGTCGACTCGAGGTTTGGTGATCTGTAACATGTGTTAAGTGAGATTGACAAATAGGTCGTCAACTATCTGTTTGCCTTAATTTGTGAAATTAGCCTCTCAGTTACTGTACATTCACCATACATTCTCAGTATGCAATCTCAGATTATTCTACACCTTGTTGTTCCAGACTTTTCCATAGGTGTTGTACTGTACATTGTCTTTAGATATATTACGTTAGGGACTAATTATCACCAAACGTATATGGATTGAAAGATTTTAGTAGAAAAATTCCCTCATTTCATTGTCTCTAGTCAATATTAAGCTATTTTTGTATTTTTATATGGATAGAAACAAAAACTAACATATCCACAACCCGAAAGTTGCTTGGATCATCCCGAAGGACGTGTATTAAGCAATTGTGTCAAAGCTACAATGCCCAATTGCTTTCACCCTGGAACCTACATTTTTAACGTGTAATCAGAACCACGAAACGTTCTTATATGATCAAACACAACTGACAAAAATTCATAGTTCCACTGGGATTTACCGGCAAACGTATCTCGATCTATTTAAAGCAAGCGCCTTAATCACTGAACTACCAGATCACTCTGATATTAACAAAAAGATTGGTGTATTTATTCCTCTGGAATAGTAAACTCATAAATTTTGTAATGAGTGCCCTTTTGAAGGACTCGTCCTGATATTTAGTTGAAGTAATTTCAAGAGCCCATAAAAATCAGCAGTCAGTATTACAGGATCGAACCCGTTTCCTGATTACCAAGTCGCAGTCGGTAGGGCATGTGAAATTTGTCTGTGAAGATAGCTGTATCTCAGTTTGAACAGAAGTTACATTAGATCTCCATATAATTAGTTTGCTTAATATTACAAAACTCTGTAGCGGCTGTTTACCACTACGTAACCGACTGTTAGTCACCCGACACTAAGCTGCAACCGACTTAACTCCAAATTGTCATTGGCCCCTCATAACCGCAGCTGGCGGCGACTATTAGTGGGGTGATTAGTCGATTAGCCAGGAATGGCAAGTGGTAGGCACTGTAGTCTCTTAACACTTACTTGCATGGAGTGCCGCACACCCTCGAACGTCCTCTCTTCAGCTTTCTTCAGGGTTGGCTCTAACTCCCCTGAAAGACAACTTGGACACGAATAGAGAAAGTCCGTAAATACGTTAAACCCTTTTATTACTTTCCGTTAGTCCGAGTCTACACACGCTATGTTATCCCATGGAGCACTAATCCAGGCGCTGGTAACAGTACTTAGAGCGATTATGCGTTACTAGAACATTCGATCGAACAGATGGAAACACGATCGGAACCGAGATCGGACCCGGTTGGACACAGCTGGCTTCCTAAACGGACATGGTGGCGGCGTCGATCAGTATAACACTTCCGAGCCCCGAGGCCCTCCGAAACCTCGGTTATATAGTACAGCAGTGTACTGACTTAGCAGACCTTGATCAAAGTTCGTTGTCCATTCTAGAAAACTCTCGTAGCTCGAGAGTCACTCAGCACATATCGGACGTCAGCTTCGAATGTTCCCGAAGCTGCCTGAATGTAAGCGTTCACCCGATACCGCTTGCTCAGTGCTGAATCTGCCTTTGTCAGCGTCTGTCTCGACCACTACCGGTTTCACGGTTTACACAGCTGTCGCCTTCACTCAACCTGTATTTCCACAATTTATTACTTTATTCATTTTAATTGTTATTCATTAAATTTGTCCATTACAACTCACTTGCATATCAGTTAACGATAACCAGCGCCTGTGTTTCAGCTAAACCTTCATTTGTATGTGTTGCTTAGTTGTTAACTGCTATCGATATTATCAGTTAAGGATATAACATTACACTCATAATCGTATAATCGTTCTAGATAATGCATTGAAATGGTGTGACAAAGGAAGTATGAATTACGTATAATCCTATGCGATCGACGAACAAATACTCTTTTTTTTTGCTGTCAAGAGTCTCACGACTGGTCTGATGCAACCCTCCATCCCTTCCTATCTTGCGATAATCTCTTCATCTCAACGTACTCCATATTACCTACATCTTGAATTATATGCTTCATATATTCTGATCTTCGTCTACCTCAACAGTTCTTTCGTTTGACTGTTCCCTCCACTAACAAATTAACCAATCCCGCAAGTCTTAAAGTGTGACCCACCATCCTATATTTTGAGATTCTTCCACGAGTTTCTTTTCTCACCCATCATTTCCAGAACACGTTCCTTTCGTACTTGTCCACTTAATTTTCAGCATCCTTCTGCAGCACCGCATTTCAAATGCTTCAAACATCACATTAGGGAATTAAATAACGCATTTACAAATTATATGATTGGATTATGCAAAGAAAGTACAGTGCAAAGCTCTTAGCAAATACAACTCCCTTTCCAGGTTAGTGTAGACTTTTGTAATGGGGACGTTCTTGACGATATCGCTGAGTGAAATTTTCCACTTTTCTCGAGGAGAAAGAGTAACGGCCTTGCTTGGTCCACTTGTTTGAATCTTGGCAGGAGCGCGTAACAGTTCACTAGCTGTGGCCAACGACTGACGTTTCCTAACAGTTCCATCTGTCGGCAGCACTCAGCCTCGTCTTCATTTATTGTCTTCTTTTAGAAACACAATGACAATGTCAGTGCTAAAACGATGGCCTTCGGTTGTAAGGGTCACCAGCTTGAGTTCACCCTCAGACATGGGTGTTTTCAACTGGTTTCTTCGCCTTCTGTTGTCCAAACTGTGTAGGAAAGCAATACTGGAGTTAAAATACACTCCTGGAAATTGAAATAAGAACACATTGACGCCGGTGTGTAAGACCCACCATACTTGCTCCGGACACTACGAGAGGGCTGTACAAGCAATGATCAAACGCACGGCACAGCGGACACACCAGGAACAGCAGTGTTGGCCGTCGAAGGGCGCTAGCTGCGCAGCGGTTGGGCACCGCCGCAGTCAGTGTCAGCCAGTTTGCCGTGGCATACGGAGCTCCATCTCAGTCTTTAACACTGGTAGCATGCCGCGACAGCGTGTACGTGAACCGTATGTGCTGTTGACGGACTTTGAGCGAGGGCGTATAGTGGGCATGCGGGAGGCCGGGTGGACGTACCGCCGAATTGCTCAACATGTGGGGCGCGAGGTCTCCACAGTACATCGATGTTGTCGCCAGTGGTCGGCGGAAGGTGCACGTGCCCGTCGACCTGGGTCCGGACAGCAGCGACGCACGGACGCACGCCAAGACCGTCGCATCCTACGCAGTGCCGTAGGGGACCGCACCGCCACTTCCCGGCAAATTAGGGACACTGTTGCTCCTGGGGTATCAGAGAGGACCATTCGCAACCGTCTCTATGAAGCTGGGCTACGGTCCCGCGCACCGTTAGGTCGTCTTCCGCTCACGCCCCAACATCGTGCAGCCTGCCTCCAGTGGTGTCGCGACAGGCGTGTATGGAGGGACGAATGGAGACGTGTCGTCTTCAGTGATGAGAATCGCTTCTGCCTTGGTGCCAATGATGGTCGTATGCGTGTTTGGCGCCGTGCAGGTGAGCGCCACAATCAGGACTGCATACGACCGAGGCACACAGGGCCAACACCCGGCATCATGGTGTGGGGAGCGATCTCCTACACAGGCCGTACACCTCTGGTGATCGTCGAAGGGACACTGAACAGTGCACGGTACATTCAAACCGTCATCGAACCCATCGTTCTACCATTCCTAGACCGGCAAGGGAACATGCTGTTCCAACAGGACAATGCACGTCCACATGTATCCCGTGCCACCCAACGTGCTCTAGAAGGTGTAAGTCAACTACCCTGGCCAGCGAGATCTCCGGATCTGTCCCCCGTTTGAGCATGTTTGGGACTGGATGAAACGTCGTCTCACGCGGTCTGCACGTCCAGCACGAACGCTGGTCCAGCTGAGGCGCCAGGTGGAAATGGCTTGGCATGCCGTTCCACAGGACTACATCCAGCACCTCTACGATCGTCACCATGGGAGAATTGCAGCCTGCGAAGGAGTATATACACGGTAGTAGTGCCGACATTGTGCATGCTCTGTTGCCTGTGTCTATGTGCCTATGGTTCTGTCTGTGTGATCATGTGTTGTATCTGACCCCAGGAATGTGTATATAAAGTTTTCCATTCCTGGGACAATGAATTCACGGTGTTCTTATTTCAATTTCCAGGAGTGTACTATATACAGGATGATAGAGACACAGTTGAGGCTGGCTGTGTGGTTTAACATAACTCATAGACAAATGGAGCAAACTGAACAGCTTGACTGTTTCTTTAAATGATTTCTCAATGTATCTAAATGTATAAAAAGAAAACCGGACATATTGGTCGTATAAAAACTCGGAAACTACGGGGCAGATTTCGATGGAGTTTTCACCGTTTTAAAGCTTAAAATCTTAATTCACTTGTCTGGCATGTCTTATGTTTCAACGTTAAATAATGTAGGAGCATTAAATGAAATTCTGAACGTATGGTGAGAAATTCCACAGGAGGAATCACTAGATGCCGCATACTTCGCACTAAACACACAACACAATGTCTCTGACCATAGCCTTTAATTAAAGCAATAAGATAACTTATAGTAATAACTATTTTGCACACTAAACAAAAATATAAGTATTCTTTCTTTTAATTCGATATATTCAATTTTTAAAAGCCATAGCTTGAAGTATTCTTTCCTTTAATTCGGGATATCAATTTTTAAACGACATAGATAGCCGTAAAACAACAGAGATTTTATTTAAGCTAGCCTTCAGCATTAGTCTTCTGTTTACTATAATATTATTCCGGATTCACTTTTGATATTTTATCTGCAGAGTTAAAGGATCTGCCGTTTCGAGCCACAAGTATATCCATTCACTTCACAATTGAATCAAATGTGTTTTAAACATAATCTAGGGTTGTTCAGTAATGTAGTAATGAAGTTTCTTAACCAAATTATCGAAGCTTGATATACATGAATCTTTTCGGACAACTGAAAATAGTACACGTACAAATAAACTTCAGCCCACCAGTTTCTTGGCAGGGGGTGGGTGAATGTAAGTTTGCTTTAATTCCGAAAAAGTTGGCGCGTATTTTATGAAACTTTGTACAAATGTTTTGCGGGAATAAAAATAGGGTACGGTTAAATCTACGCCAACTATACCGCCGGGAACTCCGCTAGTTTTCAATAAAGTCACAAGCTAGCGCAGTTATTACATTTGTTGCTATCTTTGATAATATTGCTTTCTCTCATATCTTTCCGTGTTATGAGATATTCTGCTTGTGTAAAAATATTATAATGTACATCAATCTTGTTTTTTTTTTTTTTTTTTTTTTTTCCTTTCGTATATCGGTATTGCAAAATTAAAACGGGCAGAAATGAAAAAATCTCAGAAACAAATGCACTGATAAATCTGTTATGAGGGCTTTTTATTTTTTTGCTTTTGGCTTTAAAACTCGTCGATGTTAAGATCATTAGAGGCGGGAAAGGAATTCGGCCATCGCCTTTCGAAGGAACCATATTGGCCTTCACCTGAAGTTATTTGAGGAAACCGTGGAAAACCAACATCTGGATGGCCGGACGGGGATTCGAACTCGTGTTCTCACCCACCATTTTCAGCAAATTTTTCTCGTACTTATGCCCTAATGGCAGCTTGAGACACTCTACATGATCACCGAATACTATAGGAAAGGTAACGTGTTCATCTGTTTCCGAATAGTCTAAGCTTCATGGTAATTGACATAATGTTAACTAAACGCATTTTTTAATGGGAAAGGCCGCACCCTTGTGAAGATTCCAAATAAAACACACTCAGTGTCTTTCACTGTTTGAAGCATATTTTTTGCCACGCCCCTGGATAATCGTTTTCAATCCATGAATCCCTTACCTTGAAACGAAGAAAATGTCCTATTATGCCTGACGGTAACAGCTTAAAGTAATGGTCATATTTTCGCTTCCTCTTACTTGTTCCCTTCATATGTATCTATTCCACATCGCCAGCGTTTGCCTTATTTACGTGCAGCAGCTGCTACAGTCACTTGATGCCATCCATTGATATCCAACTCAGCTTCTTTATAATGTGAGTTAGTGTATGTGCTCTGTCCAAATTTCAAGAAATAAACCTACGCAGTTTCCTTCCTTTGCCATTCCTCTAAATCCTGTATTTGATACCCATAAGTGGGTCTCATGTTAATTCACCATTCACAGGCACAGTCCTAACTAATGTTTTGTATCCCAGTTTCCTCATCACTCACTCCAATAGATGCAAGAGGTTGGAGCGTTTCCACTAACAACATATTTCCAGCCCAACTGAGTTATTATCAGATGTGATTATTGTAGGCCATTTCATCTGCTGTTGCTTCTTAATTATTTAATAATTATGCCATTCTGACAAGAGACATGTAACTAAAAGTAAGGTTTGATACCAATGCAAATGTAACTGTAACAACTTTAAGAAAAACTTGTGTATAAAAATTATAAACTGAATACTTTATAGAAAATTGGATTGCTGAGATACATCTACATCTACATATATACTCTGCAATTCACAAAATTGTGGGTGGCAGAGGGTGCTCAGCACCAAAGCTAATCTCTTTGCTGTGCATTCCAATCCCTAATGGTACGAGGGAAAAAAGAATTCATATAAGAATCAGTCCGGCACCTTATTTCTCTAATTTTATCTTTCCTGTCCTTCCGACTCAAATAGGTTGGTGGAAGAAGTATTTCACTACACTCAAAAGTGAAAGTGGGAGTACGCGTGTTTACCAATAAGTTTAAACGAAACGTGTGTCGTCTATCTACTAGAGACTCCCAACCTAGTCTACTAATCAGTTCTGTGACGCTTTCATAAGGAATGTAGCAAGCGGTCACGAATCGAGCGGCTCTTCTCTGTACTTTCTCTATACTTTCGATCAACCCCTTACGAAACGGGTCCCAAATGGCACAACAATAATCCAGATGTGGACGCACAAGAGATTTGTACGCTATCTCCTTTGTTTGTTCATTACAATTTTTCAACATCGACGAAAGACAAAAACGTCCGTGAGTAAATAAAATTCCGAAACAACTGATTTGAGGTATTTATTTAATAATAATCATTACAAATTATTGACAGAAGATTTGAAAAGATATTTATACTTCATGATGGCTTCAACAACAAATTCCTCTTTTTCAAAGGTTGATTATTTCTTGAATCACCGGAACTCTATCTTGGTTATCTCCAATATGTAACCAGTTGTACTGGCGGGGTACAGAGGATGTAAAATGGAGGGAAACTATGTTTACTCCTCCATGGGAACATCTAGGAAGATGATCTTGGATGGTTTCGCGATGCCTTCCCCATTGTGACAGTTTTCGTAAGTGTGGATGACTGTGATAGTTCAATGTAGAGTTTTTTGTGTTGTGGATAAGACATTAAAAAATGGAGAAGGATAAAATCCGGTATAAACAGCCCATTGAAGTCTATTCTTGGACAACATTGTGGCGCCAAGCTTATCATCCACATCCGACGGACAAATCACCAGCAATAGTGTCGTATACCCTCTCTCCCTGTACACTGTACCGAGGTTTGGGATTCAACCCAGGACCTTGGTGCGCAATCTCGTGATTAGTATTTGTGCACCAGCAAACCTCCTGCCCTACCGGCCAATACCTGATGATAAAAATTTGTTCCACGCCAGGATTCCCTAGCAACCAACTGAGCCAACAAGGCGGGTGAAACTAGATTAATTTGTTGAAAATATCATAGAATGCAGTCGGTAACAGGTATGACAAAGTAGATGGGTCAGGTGTCAGGTAAAGAGAATGCTGGCTGTGTATAAGACATACGTCAGCGAAAATATGCAGATGGATAATGAGAGATGTATTAGAGACGGTAGGGAGACACGATAATAATCACCAAGCGTGGTTAGTGGCTCTGGCCTCGCTTTCTCGAGGACTCGGGTTTGAATCCCAGCCCAGCCATACGGATTTTGTTTTTAATAGTTTATCCAAATCATTCCAAGCGAATGGCGGGATGGTTCATTCAAAAGGTCACGGCCCAATTCCTTGCCATCGTTTGCCCACAGCCTTCCCCGTCTCTAATGACCTCGACGAGGCGAAAAGCCAAAAAAAAAATTCTATAATCAGGAAATATCTCTTAATTCGGAGTATAAGAGAAAGGGGAAGGTTAATCTTTGAAGATGAAGGAATGTGGATTGGAATGGATTACCATGAGTGTTGCTGACCGATTTGATTGAAACACCGAAAGGATGTAAAGTAAAAAATGCGTATGCGGTAAATGTTTGTGGGTCGGGGAATTGCCTTTGTGACTTTACAGTGAGCTGCGGTCTGTCAGTGTTGTTTACTGCCGGCCGGTGCTACTGTGCTGGGCGCGTGGGACGGCCGGCCCGTTTCGCTCCGCTTCGCCTGCTGTGACGCAAGCCGTCGGACAGAGCACCTGCCGCCCGCCACACCCTGACAGCTACCGCGGTACGCGCCACGGGGCGAGCCAACGCCCTGCGCCGCACACTTCAAACACTCGCTTTGTAAGCACCGTTTCTAAACCAATTTTCACAGGGCGGCTAATTGATTAGCTCATTACTACTTTTCACGGTCGCCATGTATCACGACCAGACAGTAATTGCTCTTCTTGGCAAATAAAAAGAGAGTGGCTTCACAAAAAGAATTTTCAACTACATCTCTAAATTAAAGGCGACATAATAATGGTTTGAGGAGACGGGAAAAGATATGGACAAAGTTGGGATCCATCCAGATGAGACAAAGAATCGAAGAATGTTTCTAAGTAAATTTCAAGAGGTTCCAGAAACAATCTACAAAGGCAAAGATCACGTGGTCTAAAGAAAGAAAGGGGAATATCAGCGAAAAAAAATCTGGAAAGAGAATGCAAGCGAACCAGTAAACCAGTTGTTTTCCGTGGTCAAAATGTAGGCCGTAATCGAAAGAAGAAAAAGAGGCCTATTAAATAAACAACGGGAATTGACTTAAAGTTACTTTATGTTGCGATTTAATGCTTGTAATTCGAGGAAGGAATCATGAAGTAAAAAAAAAAAAAAAAAAATGGACATGGACATGGATTAACTGTTAAACAGAATAAGACTCTTTGATCTGCTAATAATACTTTGCTGACAGCAGAAAAAGGAGAGGTTGTTGGGAAATCAGTGACCGGAAAAATATTAGGAGAATAATTTGGCCTAAATATAAACCAAAGCACGGCAACAGTCATAATGTTTAACACAAATAATACATAGTAATAGCACATAGTTACATATAACAGTGAAATCAGATGTATTTGAGATACACGACTGTGCATGTGTCCAGGAGGAAATTTTCCAGCATATCTATTGTTGTGCTATACAAATTAACACTTTAAATTATCTCAATTTTTGTAATACCCTTTATAATTTGCACATTTTATGCCTGAAATGTAGACATAGGTGCGTGGTCATGACGGTTCCTCTCTTTCACATAATACTTTCCCCTCCTCAAATATCTATCCAGTTCTCATGATTATTAACTGCACAGGTAAAGTACGAAATTAACGTGTTTAGGAAAATCTTTGTGGAAGAGTCTCATGGGAAGAAGAAACACAATTATGGATCACATTGAAGACGTATAGGACTGGTTAATCTATGAGTGGGTGCAACAGGTGAAGGTAGGAACTGTAGAGGAAGAGAATGTTTGGAATATATGAAGCAGATAATTAAGGACTTGGGTTGTAATGAACTTGCTGAGCTAAAGGATTAGCCCAGGATAGGAAAAAATAGAGAACTGCATCAAACCAGTCAAGAGACTGATGAAAAAAAAAATAGTGTTTAAGCTGTCAGGTAAGTTGTTTCTAAGATTAGTATAGGACGAATCTTTTAAAGATTCAGGACACTATTAATAGTGCTGAAAAAGAGTGCAATGAGCGAGTAAAGAAATTTTTTTCCACTCCGTGGTTTGGATTCCATGTTAAACTGATTATTATCAGAGAAAATATACTGGTATGCTTTTATTTTTTGTACGTCTCCATTAGCAGCATAAACCTTTTTTTGGGATGCATAGTAGATTAAGTTCTTTTATTGCTAACCATAAAATCATAAATTTGAAAATTCCAGTTAGGGGAAGAACAGTAATTAATTAATTTTAACTTATATAAAATCGCCTTTCGCCCTCGAAAATAATTTTACCTTATAGTCAATCAAACTCAAATATTTTGCTGCATATTATCATAAAAAGATTAATAGACCAATATGTCACGTGTAACAACTATGTCAAAATGTTTTATTTACAAAATGCAATTTTTCAACTGCGGGTTCTATAGCTATTTTCATGTGATTTTTTTCAGTAATTCTAGTATCATGCATTCCGCTCAGAGTGTAATAACCCAGTTAAATAAGATGAAAAAAGGGGCAAACCTCGGAATGAAAGGTAACAAGCGGAAAATTTGCACAAAACTTTGTTTTAAAATTTTATAAGTTGGCTCAAAAGTCTCATAGAATCTGGTGTACGCTAGCCAAGATATTCAAGATCAAGGGTAAAAAAAAAAAGTTTTTTTTTTTCAAATATCTCGCTTCCTTTACTCTAAATGTTATTTTGAGTTATTAGAAAAGTTGCAGAGCATAAAATTCACTACAGATTTCATCGTAGACAATATTTCATAGATTTAACCCTTTTTGAGATAGAACGTGGAGAGTGGGGAACGCTTAGCCCTATGGACGTTGGCGCTACTTGCGGTACGTTAACTGTAGAATCCTATAGACTGTATGATTTATAATCGTAATTATTTATTAGTAATGTTGTAATTATAAAAACTGTAATTATTTACTAATTAGTAAACTGTATTTATGGATATTATATTATTAATGAATGTCATACATTCCTTTAATAATATTAATAAAATATTTAAATGAAATAGTTTAAATGCATTGTGGTTTTATTTTTATCTCCCAACGGTTTACGGTAAATCTATTACGAGTCAAGTTTTAAAATAAAAAGAACTGTAGTCCTTTTAAGGTCTAACGAAGTGTTTTTGGATGAAACAATGATTGTGCCAATCAACCAAGGAAATTTTTTATCGAACTGATGTAATAAATAACTTTACTGAAATGCTTATTAAGAAATTAAAAACTGTTAACATCACTACAAAACAAGACAGAAATGATACTGATGTTAGAAACAGCCACTGAAGAATCTATACAACAAAAGACTGTCTACATCATAGGAGAATATATCGGTTCTTTTAATAGGACGTATCAATCAAATCAGCAGAACTTTTTTAAAAAATCGATAAGGGTAATTTGTAAACACAAATATATTCGACTGAAAGCTTTCACAATTATCCTCGTTCTAAGAAACAAATTATTTTTGCACGCCTTTAGTGGATGTGACACAACATATGCACTTTTAAAAAAAGGAAAACTATCAATTATTATAATATTCGAGAAACATTCCGATTTGGATCAATCAGCTCACATTTTTCAGCAAGACAACTGTCCTCTATAAACATTGTTTTAAAATGGAGTACGTGTCTCTTTAGCAATGTATAATGCTCGAAAATCAGAAAACCGCATAGACGATTTTCGATATACACAATTTATCAAATCAGCTAGATTCAACAAACCAGTCCAGGTATCCACTCTTCCACCTACAACTGCAGCAACTCAACAACACATCAATCGTGTCTACTATCAGATCCAAACTTTGTTAGGAAATGATCTAGAACCCAACGAATGGGGATGGACGTTGCAAAATGAAGTTTTAATTGCAATGAAGGCTTTGGTTCTAATTGCGGATGCAGAAAAGTAGAGTTGCAATGATCCTCAGTTTGAGGTCAGTGTAATGAACAAGCATGCTTCAACGCTGCATTGTAACCAGATGATCTGAATGAAGAAAGTAAATATGTACTATAACGTGACGCGCTATCGCCACATTACAATGTGGATTTTTATTATATAAATCATAATGTTAGAGTAATTTACATAAATCTTGGGCGACCACCTAAATAGTTTTTTTTTTGTAATTTCCTGAAGTACGCAAGATTCCAAGTGAGGAGTGTAATGCAACGGTGAACATTCAGTGTATCTTATTGCAACGAATATTAAAGAATTATTGAGCTGTGTAGGCTTGAAGCTAATCGTGGCCTTCCCGAACCACGGTGACCAGAAGTCGCGGATAAAGGGTTTTGCCCGACGACACATTCTGCTCCCTGGGGATGGGCGGTTAACAAGGTCGCTCACCTAGCGGGAAATGCCTGCCGCCTGAGCACAGGGTCGTCCCCGAACTTAGCCGAATATGTCTGACCTCTGTGATATACGCGGGGCAAATTAATTATCGGGGATATCACGTGACATTAGGTGCAAACCTGAAGAACCAATCCAAATGAGCATATAACTTAAAATAATGGGAATTTTCTGTTAAATGTGATCTTCGAGACTGAAAGGGGCGGAGCCAGAAATATCCTCGGAGATCGAAGAGCGACGAGTTTCATGCTATGCTAGTCTATTCTGTGGTGGACTCCGAAAGTTGGCTTTTCTGCTAACTGCTGAGTCCAACTCCTGGTGTCGGAAATCTGACGCTGCCGGTTTGATGGAGTGGCTTCCGCAGGGCGACACAGCCAGTAATCCGATGATGCGCATTACCACTAGGTCGTGCCTGTAGCCGCCTTGTGAGACGAAGTCTCACATACCATGGGTCATCTCCGAACACCGCAGACATCAGACGCAGAACTACAATGGTAACTTATTACGACCAAGCCATCTGATTGTGTATTCGGTGAAACTGAACCCTTAAGCTTATTTGAGAGGATAGATCCATGTTCTAACTTTGTAACAAAAATCTCCTGAGATAGCGGCGTAATTTGCCACAACTAGTTATTTTCGAATGACATATTGTTCATTCGTGGTGCCCATGATTTTTTTTTCTTTTTTGAAATGTAAAGTCACAGTATTATGATAACTATGTCTGAGTTCGTCATAACTTGTATTGTACATTGTTTACAAATATCATTATTCCTTGCATATTAATTCTGAGATGGATTTTAAAGTAAATAACAATTGTTTGCTTGCTCATGATGGCTAATTGTACCTCTGAGCGTTGCTTTTATGATTTTGCCAACTTGTGTTAATGTTTACGGTAAATTCGCTCAGACTTGTAATCGCCAATGATAAGAAAATAAATGTCATATTGTGACAGTTTTCCTATAATCCAACTAACATGGACGACGATGATGATAATGAATTAAAACAAGTTGAGTGACAAGAAGACGAATACAACGACAAACATGAAGTATATTGAACTGCATACTTGACATAAGCAGTAATAACAACAAAATTCTCTATATATTAACTTGAATTGTAATAGATTTATGATAAACTGTCGTGAAATAAAAAATAATTAAAAGTACATTTAAGCTATTTCATTTAAATATTTTATTATTAATTAAGTTAATATTAAACTACTATATGATTTATAAATAATATACTGTATCTCCAAAAATACAATTTATTAATTAGTAAATTATTACAGTTTATTCATTATTACAACATTATTAATAAATAATTAACATTATAAATCGTACTGTATATTGGATTTTACAGTTAACGTATCGTACAATAGCGTTATCGTTCATACGGCTAAGAGCTCCCCACTCTCCACGCTCTATCTCAAGAAGGGTTAAATCTATGAAATATTGTCTATGACGAAATTTTTAAAGAGTTTTATGCTCCACAACTTTTCTAATAACTCAAAATAACATTTAGAGTAAAGGAAGCGAGATATCTGTAAAAAAAAATTAGTTTTTTGTGACCTTTGACCTTGACTAGCGTACACGAGATTCTATTAGACTTTTGAGCCAACTTATAAAATGTCAAAACAAAGGCTGGTGCAAATTTTCAGCTTATCTTTTATTCCGAGGTTTAATCCTTATTTGACTAGACTAAAGGTGGTAAACATAGTAACTTACTTGTAAATGTACTATTGCCTTAGTTGGAGTAGCAAAGTAAACATTTTATTATATACAATTGATTCCTATCATAAATATGTCTAAAGGCATAGGAATCAAAATACAAAAGACAATAAAACGTTAAACGGCAGCTGCAGGCTACCTGCTCTTAAAGCATCTAACACAAATACATCTAGCAGAAAATAAAAAAAAAGAGTTTGCGATAGTCAGTCAATACGTACATCACGAACTCACAAATGACGTCATTACTAACCTTCTGCAAATAGTTATCAATTCTTTACTTCAGGATATCCTAGTGTTCTTGTAAGTGATACATGTGTGTCGTTTCGCTTGATATGAAAATGAATAAAGAAGGGTGAAGTAAATTTTGAACCGAGCCATTCTTCGGAAAGACATCCACCATACAGCCAAGTTTTCCTTGGTTCCTAAAGGACGAATCACCATAGACACTCTCGTGTTCCACTACTATACACTAGTCTTGTGTAGTTCGCGAATGAACTAGTTCGGAAGAGCGCTACCACAGACGGTACACGCGAACTAGTTCCCAGATCCTTCGCTCCTTAGCTCGTTAGTCCGTTGGATCCTTTTCGGAAGACCGACTTCTAATAGCAAGAGATAGCTACAGCACGGCGCCTCCCTAGCCCCTCTTCTCATCTCTCAGTTCAGTTGTAAGTACAGTCTATTATCTATGGTTAGTGGCAAGACTGTCAAGTTTTGGTGCGACGTGGTGAATGATGGTTTTTATAGTTTATAATAATAATAAAATGCTATGGTTAGTGGCAAGATTGTCAAGTTTTCATGCGACGCGGCGAGTGTTGATTTATATTGTTTATAATAATAATACGAGGCGCGTCCAGAAAGTAAGTTCCGTTTCAATTTATCTCCGCTGCAGCGCTGCGATTGCAGTTCCGCACATGCGCTGTAGACGATGTGTATCCAGGGGCGTAGCTACTATGGGGCTAGGCGGTGCAGTGCACTGGGGCCCTCACGCTCAGGGGGCCCCCAAGCATACCTCAAGGGGCCCTAAGCGCACCTTTAGGGGCTAGGGGTCCTCAAGCGCAGTTTAGGGCCCACACGAGCCTTCACGGCAAACTGGCGACCTTTTTTTTTTAGCTCTACCGTCGTCTAAGGGGCCCCTGAGAACATAGGAGCCCCATCACTAAGGGCCCTCACTGCTCAAGCGGGGGCCCCTAAAGAGAACAATTCAAGGGCCCCCATCCTCAGTTCAGGGGGCCCCTACTAGCACACAAAGCAAAAAAGGTCGCCCGTCTGGCCTGAGGGCCCAAAATAATTTTTTTGCACCAGGGCCCTTGTTGACCTAGCTACGCCACTGTGTGTATCAAGGGGAAGAACGTGCGCCATTTGGAGATCGCTGTCAGTTACGTACGCTTTGTTGTGCTTGTTTGAAATGTCGTCGTTGATTGAAAATCCCGCCGCCTGTGAAATCAGATCTGTGATTCGGTTTCTGAATGCGAGGAATGTGAAACCAAGTGAAATTTTTCGGCAAATTTCCGATGTTTACGGACCAAATGCGATGAGTGATTCGATGGTGTGAAGATGGGTCCGACAGTTCAATGACGGGCGTAGTGATGTGCAAGATGAAGAACGAAGTGGGCGTCCACCTTTCGTTACAGAAGAACTGGTTTACGCGATTGATGACAAGATCCAGGAAAACCGTTGGTTTGCAATTAGTGCTCTCGCTATGGACTTCCCCCAAATTTCACGATCACTGATACATGAAATTGTTACCAAACAACTGAAATTCCGTAAACTTTGCTCACGTTGCGTACCAAAGATTCTCACTGAGCAACACAAAACACAACGGATGGGCAGTGCACTTGAGTTTTTGACCCGTTATGCTGAAAGCGGCGAAGAATTTCTGAGACGGATTGTCACAGGAGATGAAACGTGGGTTTCTTACGACACCCCTGAGAGTAAGCGGCAATCAATGGAATGGAGGCACACTTCATCCCCACCAAAGGTTAAGCCGAAGCAAATCATGACACCTCGGAAAATGATGTGCACAGTGTTTCCAACTGGTTGAAGACACAGGCGGCAGATTTCTATGAAGAAGGTATACAAAACCTGGTGCCACGCTATGACAAATGCCTGCAAGATTTCGGCAGTTATGTGGAAAAGTAGTTTAAGAGTTGTAGAATTTTGTGCAGTAAAAATTTCTTCTGTATCTGTGTACAATTTCATTTTATTACCAAACGGAACTTACTTTCTGGACGCGCCTCGTAATACAATGCTAACAAGTAAGTAAATATAAAAAACGTAAAATGACTATCGAAATTTTATGTGACTTCTACAATGCGATTATCTGAAGTAGTGTAATGTACATCAGTTTGATTATAGGTTATTTATTACGATGCCATGAAAAGTATATATAGTTCCCTGTGGACACATTTCGCTGAAGACACAGATTAAAATTGTTCAAAATTAACAGACTTACTATTACAGGAAGCTCAAACGGAAATATAATCCGAAATATGAGAACAAAACACGCTTTGATTCCATTAACAATTAAAAGACAACCTCTGATAACCCCAACAACCGTAACAAACAAAAGAACGCTTACGGTAACGGTAGCAAAGCGAGCGATCTGCTTTCTGGAATTCGACTTTTATCTCATTAGAGGCGGGATGGGAATGGAGACCAGGAACGGGAACGAATTCCACCATGGCCTTTTGAGGAAAGCATTCCGGCATTCGCTAGAAGTGATTTGGGGAAACCATTGAAAACCCAAATCTGGATGCGGGCGGACAAGAATTCGAAACCACGTCCTCCGGAATGCGAGGCCAGAATGTTAACCGTTTACCCACCACGCTCGGTCTGTAATTCGAGATGGTAGCTAAACAACTAAAAGAGCAACCTAGTTCGCTAAGGAGCTGCGAACTAAACCGAACGCTCCCAGCAGCGAACTACGTATTACGCGCAAGTCTAAGGCTGTCAAGTGATTTTTGTTGTACACGGTAAAATGATAAATACGACACAGAACAAGCGGGTCACGTGACTAACCGGGAACCGCTGAGTCGATAGATACACGGTTTTCTATTCAATTTTATTGTTTGGCATACGATTTTATTTTATTTTTATTTTTTTATACGGGCTTTACGCCTAGTTGACGTCGAGGTCATTAGTGGCAAGTCGACAGACGAGATATGCTTCAATAATTATGAAGATACATATTTCAGTTTATCCTTCCAGTATTATAGGAAAAACATTGGCCAGGTAGTTAAATAATCGTCTATTTTCAAGGCAAAACATGCTAAGAGCCTAAAAATTTTAGTTTTACAAAAATTATCGTCTTAGATTAAAATAGTTTATCACAATGCTTGTGCGACAACAACCAAGCAATTTATATAAAATTATTCGTGGCCCATTGTCCTTAATAACCCAGGCATTGGCGACACTGATCATCTTATATATATATATATAAAAATAGACGTGTGTTTTCATATATTTCACTTTTCAGCCACCACTACGAAGCACAGATCACTGGTCTTTGTGTGAGGAAGTAACATGGAGTTTTCTGTCGTGCACAACGTTGGCCGAATGTCGATAGCTGTGGGGATGTGGGAGATATGATGATTAAGGTTGGCCAATGCAGGGCGTGTTCATCATTCGAATAAAAATTTGTGTCTTCTTGTACTTCTCTTTCCTGCCACAAGTACATAGCACAGACCATTGGTGTTTGTGTGTGGTAGTAGAATCGTATCTCCTGTCGTTCACTATGGTTGTTAGATGTCGGTAGCTATGGGGGTGTGGGAGATAGAGCGGTTGAAAGTGGTCGACCTGCCAAAGACGCATGTGTCATGGTGTATCACTTTTCAGCGAAATCTATCTATCGCTGATCACTGGCGATTGTGTGTGGTAGTAACACAGAGTCACCCATCGATCACAACGTTGGCCGAATTTTGGTAACTATGGGAGTGTGGGAGATATGGTGGTTGAAAGTGGTAGATCAAGGATATTTTTAACCGACTTCAAAAAAGGAGGAGGTTCTCAATTCTTCTGAATTTTTTTTTTTTTGGATGTATGTTCAGCGATATCTTCGCCAATTTTCAACCGATTTAAATGAAATTTTTATAGTGGATAGAGTATACCTCCAAAGTGGTCCCATATGAATTTCATTAAGAAACCACCCCTTCTACCCCTTTACACCCCTTAACTTTTATACAAACCCACACTTTTTATCCGATTTTGATGGAACTTTGGAAATGTATATTAAAAAACAAACAGAAAAATACTGTCAACTTTCGGTTTAAAAAAACCGAACCCCTCTCCCCCTATCCACCCCTTAATTTTTGCCAATGTTCTTTATACAAAGCTAAAGTCGACACCATTTAACTGATCTCCATTAAAGTTCGCATGTACATGTAATTATTCATGGAAAAGGTTCCGACCCAAAAAAATAAAACAACACCCCTCTCTCCCTTTACACCCCTTAATTATTATACAAACCCACATTTTTATCTGATTTCAATGGAACTTTTGACATGTATAGTTAAAAATAAAGAGAAAAATGCTGTCAACATTTGGTTTGAAAAAACTGAGCCCCTCTCACCCTATCCACCCCTTAATTTTTGCCAATGTTCTTTATACAAAACTATAGGCGACATCATTTAACTGATCTCCATTAAAGTTGTCATATACATGTAATATTTCATGGAGAAGATTTCTGACCAAAAAATAAATAAAAGCCACCCCATGTCCCCCTTTACACCCCTTAATTTTATAGAAACCTATATTTCATATCTGATTTTGATTGAATTTTGTATTCTTTCAAACAAACAGAAAAATCTTGTCGACATTTGGTCTGCCAAAGCTCAACCCCTCTCTTTCCTACCAACCCCTTAATTTTTGTCAATGTTTTTTCTTATATATACAAAAAGCTATAGTCGCCACCATTTGACCTATTATCATGAAAGTTGGCGCTTATATGTATTTTTTCACGAGGAAGGTTTCTGACCAAAAAATATAAAAACCACCCCCAATCCTCATTAAACCGTTTAATTTTTATACAAACCCTCAGTTTTTATCCAGTTTAGATAGAACTTAGCAAACTTTTACTCTTAAACAAAGAGAAACATAATTTCAGCTTTTGGTTTGCAAAAACTGAACCCCTTCCCCCATTTACGCCCCTTCACTTTTGTCAATTTTCTTTTTGATAAGCTATAGTTGACACCATTTGACCGATCTTTATGAAAGTTGGCACATATATGTATTTTTTTATGGAGAAGATTTCTGACCAAAAATGAAATAAACTACCCTAGCTCCCCGTTTACATCCCTTAATGTTTGTACAAACCCATATTTTAATCCGATTTCGGTGGAACTTAGCATGTGTATACTTTAAAGCAAATAGAAAAAGAACCATACTACTCACATTACAAAAACACAAACCCAAACCCTATTCCCCTTTCTACCCCTTTAATTACTGTTAATGTTCACTATATAAAGCTACCATTTCTACCTGAGTTGAAGGAAGTATGCACATGTATACTTCAAAACAAACAGAAAAATACTGTCTGCATTTGGTTTAGAGAAGCCAAACCTCTCTCCCCCTTTCCACCTCTTTAATCTACACAAAGCACAGTTTCTATCTGATTCTGAAGAAAATTTGCACACGTATACTTTAAAAAATACATAACAATTGTGTTTAAATTAGGTTGAAGAAGCCCAACCCCTCTTCCCTTCTACCCCCACCCCTCCTAATTTCCAATGTTCTTTATAGATACCTACCGTTTTTATCAGATTTCGATGGAACACTGCAAATGTATACTTAAGAACAAAGAGAAACATTCTGTTTACAAAACCCAACCGCTCACTCCCTTACACCATTTAATTTTTATAAATGTTCTTTACACAAAGCTACAGTTTTTATCTGGTTTCGATGGAACTTTGCACATGCATACTTTAAAACAAAGAGAAAAATGCTGTCCACACTACCTAAACAAAAATCAAACTACTCTTCACCTCCACACCCCCTAATTATTTTTTTATACACACCTAAAACTTTTATGTGATATCAATAGAAATTTACAAATGTATACTTTAAATCAATCAGAAAAGACAGTCTACATTTGGTATACAAAAGCCCAATCCCTCTTCTCCTTTACCCCCATCGTTTATAATTTCCAATGTTATTTACAAAATCCACAGATTTAAGTACCGTCAAAATCAATTAAGCTATTTTTAAGTCATTGCAGAATATTTTATAAAATGTATGTGTCCTAATGTCTCAACATGTACTTCAGATTTCAACTTGGACCCCAAGCTTTTACGCTGTGAAAACCAATAAAATATCTATATTTTCTGTGTGATGCTGGAACGAACAGATATATTCCAGAAACAGATTTGTGTATGTAGTATGTATTAATGTCCAGATGTTATATGTTTCGATTATTGAGCAGCAGCTTTAGCAGATGTTATGATTAGAACGAAACACAGCCTGGATCAAAATGTAAACTAACATTCCTTAACACAGCATCCAATTCTCCCCATTCTGAAAGTTGTTGTAAAGACAGATTTTTTTTAAAGCTTTCGCTTTCACCACTGAGCTACCAGGAAGTTCACAAAATGAGAACTGCTGCGGCATATTTAAATACAAATTAACTATAATACCACTAAAAATTTAAAAATAAAATAATTGTTTAAAAAACATAAAAACCGCCTTCAAAAAATGGTACTAAAAATTTTAAAATAACTTTATACAATGCTTAGAAGAAAGTAAATCTAAATGGACAATATTTTACATTACTGTTATTGAAATTTTTACATTAATTAGTTATTTTTGGAGTCGGTGCCAGCCAAAACAAGAAAAATAAAAAGATAAAAACAATAATAAATAACAATTATACATAAAAAATCATGTTACTACTTACCTACAATTAATTCTAGAAACATTTTTCAACAAAACTGAAACATTTAGATGATACACCGATATTATACTAACTATAAAGTATTTACTGCATGATGCAGCCTACCAACTGACACTATAGCGCCAGAGATATGCCTGGATGACTAATGAGGTTGAGCCACAGATAACATGCCATTAATTTGTTTCCCTAAGCTGTCTCCCGCAATAAAACTATCTTCCTCACGACATGCTGTAAAATATTTGGAATTTTTGTTCGTACTCTCGGTTCGCCTCGAACACCAAATAAAGTTCAGTAATTCGATCTGCGCGATCTGACAGCTGGCACCGACTCCAAAAATAACTAATTAATGTAAAAATTTCAGTAACAGTAATGTAAAATATTGTACATTTAGATTTACTTTCTTCTAAGAATTGTATAAAGTTATTTTAAAATTTTTAGTACCATTTTTTGAAGGCGGTTTTTATGTTTTTTAAACAATTATTTTCGTATTTCATCCAAATACATGTGTGTCCGTAAATTTTACTTTGCTGCCTGAACTAAATAGGCATTTGTGTATGGTAATAGCATCGCGTCTCCCATCGTGCACCATAGTTGTTAGATGTCGGCAGCTGTCAATACAAATTCTTTACAAACACGAACGAAGTCGTGGGTACCAGCTAATTATTAAAAAAAAACCTACCATAAAAAGCAAAAGAGCGCTTACTGTATGTAGCTGTAACAAAGCGAGGGAATGATATGTTTTGCTGGAATTCTAGATGGGAACTAACGAACTAAAAGAGCGACCTAGTTCAAGAAGAGGCTGCGAACTAAACTGAGCGCTCCCAGTCGCGAACTATTATGCGCAAGATTACTCAACATGCTCACTTTTTGTGATGTCAGCAAAGCCTTTTCTACACAATCTAGTGGCTAGGAATTGTGCAGCAGCATCTCTCGTAGCCTGCCACCCAAGTCGCCAAAGAATTTTTTATTTTTTTTTGCTATCACCGTGGCTCAAACCAGCTTAATATGTACAGAGAGTTTAATTCCATTACAACGTCTTAGCGACGACGGTACGTCTGCCGAAGCGTTGGACTAAATCACTACGACTGAAATTGCTATCAACCGGACAGAGAAGTGAACCTTATCTGCCTCTGGTATAAGCTAATAATAGATATTTATAAAGTGATTAAAGAAGTTCTGTGTTATCCCTAACATCTAATGACAGATACTAGCGCTTACTGCTTGGAATTTGTCTTGCAATTCGCCTTCTCCAATTATCTACACGTTCATTGTTCAAGAAACAAAAAATTACTTTGGTAAGATACTCCTGTAATGTACTAGTGTATTCAATACTACTGTATATCTTTTGTCAGAACGTAAACGTTTTTACAATAGAAAAAAAAACAAATTTTTAAGATACCACTAAACTATTATCCCAAGTCGTTTAATAAACTTCAGCCAATGTGCATATCTTCTTCCGCAATTCTGTTTCAGTTTTGTCCTCTCAGTTCAGGATTTCTTCTGATAATTTCCCTATATCTCAACCGCGGTTGGCCTCTTGGCGTATGGTAATCCAGTTGTACTTATTAAATTTTGTGAGTGTTGTTCAGGCATCCATCATTTCACATGCCCGTGTCAAGTAAGTTTACGAATGGATGTTCTGTTCTGCATTTATCTATTTAAGTCAAATCCCTCTCCTCACTTTTGTACGCACGGTCGTATCATACAAGCTTCTGACATCTACCGGACTCCTTCTCAAATTTTTCTTCCACTTTTTCCTTGTGTCACTTCAATAGGTCAAAATTGGTTGGTTAACACATCAATAGGATTTTCCTGCTTCATTTGAGATTTCTAATAAATCTTTAAAAACTTATTTCCTTCTACCTCAATACCGTTCTTTAATTTTTCCTCAGTGGAACCGTTGTCCGTTGCTATACTTCCGGACTGAACCTCGCGGGTGATTGCTTCACACTAAGGACTGGAATTGAGAAAATGAACGCAGGCCGCGGGCATGGATGTTAAGTGTTGTGTGTCTGTGTCTGTGTCTGTGTCCTGTCCGTCCTGTGGCGTTCGCACTTTGAAGACTATATAAACACTGGATTTAACTGATTCACTGGAAGCTTTAATATAACACATTGAGCTGGCTGTATGGCTTCAGCTGCAAAAAAAAAAAAAAAAAAAAAAAAAAAAAAAAAAAAAAAAAAAAAAAAAAAAAAAAAAAATTGAACGCATTCATGCCATACAGAATTCCGGTTTTTTATGGTTTACAGAAGATACTAGTTACGGTTCCCTCACAAAGGTCATGACGAATTTATTCCCGTTCCTATCGTCTTTCCTGGTTCCAATGAACTTTATACTGATAGCACAAAATAATAAACCAAAAGAATAATCTGAAGACTCACGTTGTAATTGCATGGGCCTTAGTTGATGCTACCAGAATATCTAAAAAACCGAGCGTGGTGGTGTAATGGCTAGTATTCTGGCCTCGCATTCGGGAGGACGGTGGTTCGAATCCCCGTCCAGGCATCCAGATTTGGGTTTTCCATGGTTTCCCAAATCACTCCAGGCAAATGCCGGGATGCTTCCTTCAAAAGGCCATGGCCGAATTACTTCCCATTCCTTGCCTCCCATCCGTTCCCGTCTCTAAATACCTCGCTGATACAGAGACTTTAAACAGATAAAATATATATATATCTAAATATGTACAAAATGTATACCCTAGCATTAGAAAATTTCTTTATCGCTTAAATTTATTATTTTCCATGATTCGATAAAATCTACATTTTTGAGGAATGTGTGGTGTTCTTAGGCCTTTTATTTATTGTATAGTCAACAAATAGTTATTCATATTTGTAAGGTTAATTATTTTGAAATAGGACTTTATACCATCCAAGAAATGATTTCGGGATGGCATAAATATTACAGCTAAGACTCTCAAAAGTAAATATAAATTAATGTAAGGAGTATTTATTAACATTGTTATGCAAGCGAAACTTTCGACAAAATCAAGTTGAATGAAAACGCTTACAGGGTGGAATATAAGACAATCTAATTTACTTGCTTGAAAACAGTGCAGTTACAGAGTGACAAACTCCATTTACAGTACACAATCTTTATATCACAGAGCCTTTTCCTATACCGATAGACTGCCTCGGAAGATAAACTGGCTGGACACTTTGCTATCAGGCGCGGCTGTCTGTCAACCTGCGGTACCCAGCATGACCCAAACGTTCATCGTCGACACTTATGAACTAGGATCAGCCACACTAATAGATATCTGCACGCTATGTCGCACCATCACCCGCCAACGAAGAGGGTCGTACTGACATCATCGAACTTAAGAGCGACGGCACTATGTGACTGCGAAAAGCTGATAGAAGAAATGGAGACTCTTGTAAGAATATTCCGAGCCAACGCTTATCGTGAATCGCACATTAGAAGATTTGTAAGAGCAACCAACAATTTATCATATGATACAAATGTGCCTAAGAAATTCACCTGTCTCCCATACGTACAAGGTATCAAAGACTTTATCGGGACATTGTTAAAGGGCATTAAAGGGAGTGCGAACAGTGCATGAGCCTCTCTGCAGACTTGGTAAATCATTAACCAGTGTGAAAGATTGTTACACCCACACTAGCAGACGGATGTTTATGAAATCTCCTGCAACTGTGGCTATGTTTACAGAGGTGAGATTGACCGCACTGTGGTGGAGAGACTTAATGAACTTATCAGCCATTACAAACAAAACCATAGCGAAAAATCCGCCGTAACACCATTAACACCGGGCACGAATTCAAATTTGAAGGGACGAGGCTGCTATGGAGAGAAGATCAGTGGCGACTTCGGCGAATGACGGAGGCAGCAGAAATTTTGAAGAATTCCAACAACTTCAGATAAGACAGCGGCCTATTACTCTGCGATGCTTGGCGATCGTTGCTATGTCACGGTATATAGTATCTCTGACGAAGGCTGTGGAATAGCAGCCGAAAGCTTATACTGTCAAATAAATAACGTGGAATTCCAGCAAAATCCAGTTTTTACTTGCTTTTAATTGAAGTAAAAAGTTATTACAGTTCTCTGTAGCAGAACGCGATACATTCCCAATGAAATCGATATTTCTCGCTGCGCTCCGCTGCCGACACCTTATGCAACTGTTGCTATCGACCAGGCTCAGTCGCTGCCATTGAGGTTTCACAATAAGAGTTCTGTCGTTACCGTATGTTCTGTCCTGCAAGTGTTTGTAAACCTATTCTTTCTCTGCCGAAGATTCCTATCGTCAAATAACATGACTACTTGTAGTCACTTTTGTCGAATCAATTGCCTATGCGCAGTTTTTTAAAATTATATGACATTGTGCTTTTATTGTTTTCGTATGATCGGCCATACAGACTTGGAACAACTATTCAACCTGAGATAGAGGGTAACTATAAAGTCTCGATGCAAGGTTATGGATGCACTTCTCCCAATACTGAACAAGCTGGCTGATCGCCATCGTTAATAACTTTGAGGTAAGTTAATTCTGCACTGACACAACATGGTTCGAGTTTCCATTCACCAGTTAAGTGTAATAAACTGTGTGTAATATTGGCACGTCTGTACTAGTCACGAGATCAATAGTCTGATTTATAGTGCGCAACTGACCATGTTGCAGTTGTCACCTGTGTTAATGTTTCTTTCGATGTGTATGTACATTTATCATCATCGTTATTATTTTCTCTCAGGTAAGGACAACACAAGAATAGTACAACTCTTAAATAAAATCACTCATTACCTAACCCTGTCTCAAACTGCCATCATTCGATGCGTCACCATTCGCAGTTTCCAGCTATTGGCTATCTCTCTTCCCATCAAATCTTCTTGACCTCTTCGGTACAATAATCTACTATTTTGTATACAGAGGCCTCCATACTTTTCAGCCATACATCCATTGGATTTCCGATACACCGTGTAACGTCCCTTGGTGACGGGAAATTTATGCGTGTGAATTCCACGTTTCTTTGGCATCGGCGAGAGCCAGGTGACTCATACCTGCGCTGAAAGACCGAACGATTTATGGCAGGCCGTAAAGTTAAAAGCTTTACGCATTCAATGAAATTCAAGGACAGTATAGGGCCTGTGCCGAAAGGAGGATTTCTTGGTAGAGTAGAAAGTTGAAACTAGAGAAACGATGCTTCGGAGAAAAAGTCAGGTTGCGGAACACCTCTGTTGGGAACCAGCGAATCAAACAGTGTGTTACGAACTTTTAGAAACCATAAGTTTTTTATGTTGCATCAGGAGACGCCAATGGAGATCGTGGACGACCCGCCAAACGCTGCGACTCACTGAAATTTCCCGCGTCTACTAAAACTCCGGAGCCTGCAAGTTTTCAACTGGGCGAACAAGCGGGGAAGAAGACATTCTGTTTCTGGCCAGCAAACAATCCGCACCGGCGCACCCCGGGAGATTGCCGGAGAAGTTACTACCTGCGGGGAGCTACCTCGCCAAGTGGACGCCACCAATGACCTTGCGCCCAGCTGATCAACAGGGTCCGTCTAATTTCTCCGCAACTCATCTGCTACGGTAAAGAACGCCGACGATGTATAGACACTCTTGCGTCATTCAACCCTAGGCAACGCTCTGAGATGTGAATCATGCTCTAAATTGTTCAAAAGAAACTTTTAATATTCAGTTCTGTTCAATAAATCAATCAATTTTATATTCAAAGAAAATAATAGGTGTTGTAAACCCTGCTTTCAAAAACTTCCTTTCCAATGTACCAGTATATCATTTGATTAGATGAAGATTTGTGTTTTTTAATGGTATTTTAAAAGTACAATTGCTTTGATTAAAAGTATTTCAGAATTGGAATGTCGCTTCTCTCGGATAGAGAACACTTCCATTCTTGGCCCCTACCCGGGATTAATTTTGCAAATTAATTTATTAAATAATGCATCTTATTTTTTTAATATTTTAAAAGCTTAATAAAACTAGACGCTACAACCTTTTACCTTGTAATGTACCTTGGCATTCTATCCATACCCATTCCTCACACTCTCTGTTGACTTCTGCGTGGGTTCGTCTTTCACTTCCTCCCTTACCTTCTCGTTACGTAACCTGTCCATTCCGTTACCTTTTACCTGCGAAATTTCTTTTTAAATTTCGTTCTAAATTTAGTTTTTTTCCGTGCCTGTGACTCTCCAGGCTTCAAGAAGACGAGTTGTGAACACGTGTTACTGGCTGGGATGAGGCCACGTTGTCCAATGACTCACCGCTCCGTGCTATCGAGCCGGTACAGTAATGGTTACCACGTGTGCGCTTCGCTCGGTCAGGCGTTTTTCTCTCGCCTAGCACGCCGTGGGAAGAGTTAACCTCACTCACGCTGAATAAATATCTCTACTCGTCCATTAAGACTATTCTGTCTTAGTTGGTTACAAACGTGAATAATTTTGACCAGGAACGTTTCACCTATGTAGCCCCGAGTGTTTTTTTTTTTTTAATATTATTAGTATTATTGGCGAATTCTCCCAACAAAGGGAAGACGTTAAGCAAATAACCCAATCAATTTTTCTTTGAGTTCTTCTTGTTGTTCCAGTAGGCTTTCATTTTTTCCGAGAAAGCTTGTTTGCGTTCTTCCGACCCCTTTGGTCTGTATTGTTTTTGTTGTTCAGTTATAACTTACCATTTGTTTACTTTGTGTCTGAAGGTGTCTCTTTCTAAGATGTCTGTTGCTCCTATGTCTGACTTTTAATATCCTTCCGAATTTCACTCAGCCAAGCTGCTGGATTTTTAAATGATGTTACATAATCTACTATCTTTTTTGTCAATCGGTAGCCTCTTAAGGTGACCAAAGAATTTCATTCGCCTTTTCTTGATGTCAATTTCGATATTTCAAAACTTTTCTGTTGTTTTGATTGATTTTAGTCTGTAACCATCTTTAGCGTTTTTTTATATTATTATTACTACTTTTTTTGCGATGTCAGATAGTAAGATATAGATTAGAAACATTAATCATTTGCAACGAGATACACAAACAAGTCTCCATCCAAGCGAAATTAAATATTTAATTTCTTTTAAAGAGCATTTCGTCTCTGACTACGATTCCACACATTTTTATAAGGTGTTGATTAACAACGTAATAATTTTGAAGGCATTTTCACCAAAGACAATTATCCTGTTTTTACCTACTCGAAACCAACCATTTTATTTCTTTAGCTGAAGAAGTAACCTTTTGCTATGTTAGGTCAGTTTCTTACCAGCTTTTGTTGATTAAAAACGTCAATCATCTTGAAGGCATTTTCACCGAAAGCAATCAGCTCATGTTTGCCCACATGAAATAACCTACCTAATTTCTTTTTATGGAGGACATCATTTCTGGATGCAATTGCACACTTCCTTATGAGGTGTGGAGATTTGGTGCAGATTGCAACATGATTCATTACGAAGGCATTCTCTCCGTAAGAGCAATTGTCTCTTCCATAGCCGCAAGAAATAAACTGGGATGATGACGTCATTTCTTGCTGTGATTGTACAATTTCTTGTTAGGTGAGGTAGGTGGTGACTAGGACCATTAGTCATTTTGCAGGCATTTTCACCAAGAGAAATCAACTCCTCTTTACTCACAAGAAACAATCTGCTTAATTTCTTTTGAAACATAATGTCATCTCCTGATGAAATAGTACAGTACATCTTTATAACAGGTCCAGTGATGCGGTAGTGTTTTTAATGTACGTAATGTAAATTAGTTACGCACAAAACACTTAAAACTACATATCTTTCTGCTTCAGTGCTCGTTCATATCGCAGCACTAGCACTTCTTCTTATAAAATATAATCAAAGGCCAGTTTGACTATCGAAGCTGCGTTCTCCCGATTTGCGAGGCCAGAGCGCTACCGCTCATCTACTTTGATTGGTGTGCATCGATGCCTCTGATGTCTCATTCTTACTATCATTTCCCATATAGGTTCATATTTTACTACTAACCTCTCATCTACCTATCTACTTACTCCAATCCTATAAGTCAGAGCTGTGTGGTAGACGAGCAACGTTATAGAGTACCTCATGGTGTGATGAAGCCAATCAGAACTGGGAACCTATCCGGGATGCTATAAAAACCTTGCAGCAATCCGGAAAAAAATAATGACTGATGAAAACTGTGATCGTCCCAGCCAGTATTCGATTCAAATAACGCTTTCTAACATGCAGCATTAATAAACTATAAAACTGGCATGAGCCATATCTGTAGCTGTCCTACGTACCCAATCATACCATCGTGATATTATACAGTGATCGTAAAATCTGTGCCATTGAATCTTGGAATGATACCTATACAAATGCATGTAAGATATAATAACTGTGCTTATCAAAGCCAAGTGTTATAACTGGCGTATTCAGAGTAATGTATCCCGTATTTCATATTTGTTGAGGTACAGTCTAAAGTGACAGTTTTCATTAGCAGCTCAATCGACTTATATGATAGCGCTAATTCCAATGAGTAAAATATTGAGACCTTTAGGTTTTCGTCGAATGTTAACTATGATGTGATCTAGCGTGCTGTTCTCACAGAACTTTATCGGAGGCGAAAAATCTCTATGAAACCAGCATTAGATATGGAACATATAACGTGTGCTCAGGCAATTTAACAGTTTAGAAATTTACACCCCACAGAAACGTGTACCTACAATTAGTTGTTACATTTCATCTTTACATCCATACTCTGCAGTTCTCAAATATTGTGTCTGCCAGAGGATGCTTTACACCAAATCTAATTCCCAATCTCGAAAAGCACGAAGGAAAGAAAGAAAACATACAGGCGTCATCTTATTTCTCTAATCTTATCTCACCTGTGATTGCGACCTAAATAGTTTGGTGGACGAAGAATGACATCGCACACGTAAATGAAAGAAGATATCCACCAATAAATTCAAACGAGACCTATGTCATCTGTCTGCTAGATAATATCAGCCTAATCTACTTATCCGTTTTGTGACGCTTTCGTAAGGGGTCTCGTCTCCGCACTTTCTTTATCGTTTAAATCAAACCCTTTGGGTATAGTCCACAAACTCCACAACAGTAATCCAAATGCGGACGTACGAGAGTTATAACTCTTCAAAAAACGAACAATGAATTGTAATCTAGAATTATTTTTAACTACGACCGAAGTTATGTGGAGGTCCCATTTCATGTTACACTCAAATTCTTCAGGCCATCAACTGTGTCATCAACTGATCTGTTTGCTTTGTACTAGTGAACAAACGGATTTCTTATGTTAGTTATGTGCCTCGCCTTGCACTTTTTACAACTTAGTGTAAGTTGCCACTCATAGCACCGTCCCGAACTAACATCCAAATCACGCTGAATTTCTAAGCGGTCGTCAGAGCACCTTACTTCCCTATATATACCTGCATCATCGGCAAACAATCGTTGACTGTGCTGGTTCGTGCTGAAGAATTGGATTCGGCAAATAATGTGTTCTTAAAATTTGTCGTAAAAACTAAGAACCAGTCAAACATCCTGCAGTTGTGCAGCAAAATGCCAGCCCGCTCTAGAGAGCCGGTGTGAATCTACTCAGTGAACCCGCAATTGTTAGTTCGTGAGTCACTTCCCGTTTGCTCTCCACGCGAGAAAGTTCGTGTCCCACCCGTATCTCACCTATTGTATGGGAAGTGGTTACGCGTGTCCTCCGAAATTTATAATGTGCTTCGACGTCAACACTCCCAGAAAGAAGAATTACTACAGAGACGTTCGGCACATCTATTGTCGTGTCTCATAGCATTGAGCGCTTGATGGAGCCGTAGTACAACAAAACAAAAGTCGTTGTCTTCACTGCGTTTAGAAACGTCCTTTAAGAAAATGGTGTTTTCACTTTGTTTGTAATCATTTTTTACAATTATCTCAACAATTCTGTAAGTCACCTTACAATTTTTGGAATGTAAAGTGGATTGGGTGTAAGCATATACAGTAAAAGCTCCTTATTCGCGGGGGATACGTTCCGTAAATATGCCGCGAATATGGAAACCGCGAATATGTAATGGTTATTTGCATGGGATTATGGGGGATACGTCCCAAGATTTTTTTAAAAATATCAAATTATTAAGAGATTTTAAGCAATATGTTTTAATTTATACTGTCGGGTTTAGGCAATGTTTAAAGAATTTAGTAATTTTTCCTTGTTTTACCACTTTTAATAGGTCTTTCAATTCGGACTGATTTTCAGCTGTGGCATTAAAAATATGTCTTTTAAGTACTTCTTTCCATAGACGGATCACTTTTCATGAAGAAATCACAAAAGTCATTAGCCATATGCAGACCTACATTCAATTTAAAAAAAAAAAAAAGTCACCATTTCAGTGCTCATTGAAGCCTCTTCTTCAATGGATTGAGAATTTAACATTTCCTCCATGTCGATTTCTGTCAAATCTTCATCTTGCGATTCTAGCAACTCTTGAATGTCACTTGATTCTATCTGTTCAGAACAATCTACTTTTATTCCATTCGCAACTTGAGCAACGTTTACAGTTAAAGTTTGAATTTCCACGGATTCTCCATCATTTCCGACATTGAGATCAGGCCACAGTAAAGGGTCAAACATTTCTTTTTTTTACTCTAAACGGCAACACAACTTTTTTCGGCGTAGAAACTAATTTTTCTTTGCATTTGCTAGACATCATGAATTGCGAACAAAGCTGAGGAAACACATGTTATTCACACAAAATTATTGCAAGGACTGACTGGCAAAAAATCGGCTTTTATCAAAGATCATGGCGGAACATCTAACACAGCGGCAGCGACGGCTTTTGACAATGAACTTTATGTTTAGTGGCAATAAGATTTGTTTTTTCAGTCGTAGAGTGACTCTCGGCACGTGCCAGCAATACTCAAACGATGCCGACACGTTAGTAAAGGATACAGAATCTACTGAATGTACGGAATGGCTTCGGGAATAATAAAAATTTCAAGCGGCGAATACAGAAAGATAGCAGAATTATTTTATTCGCGAATATTGAAACCGCGAATACAGAAAGTTGACACAATTATTTTACCCGCTAATACTGAAACCGCGAATAAGGAAACCGCGAATAAAGAGCTTTGACTGTACTTAATTCCAATAGACAGAAATTCTTAATACCTAGTATTATTTGAATCACAACCAAGTACTTGTGATTAAATAGCAAAAGCCAGTATTTAGGCTACGACTACTAATAGATTGTTAACTAAACGACGCCATTGGAACTACTGATAACATGATTATTCTCTAAAGTCGTTCCTCTTTTGTCGAAACATTTTGGTCAAGATTTACCGAGCGTGCTCGGTGAGTGGTTAACGCTCTGGCCTCGCATTCGGGAGGACGCTGGTTCGAATTCCCGTCCGGGCATTCAGATTTGGGTTTTCCATGGTTTTTCCCAAATCACTCCAGGTGAATGCTTCCTTCAGAATACAATGGACGAATTCCTTCCCGTACCTTGTTCCCAGTCATTTCCCGCCTCTAATGACGTCGACGAGGGGTAAAGCCATAAGCAAAAAAAAGATGAAGATTTAAAATCATTGTCATCATTAGCCAGTTCAATCATTAAATGATCTGACTTCTTAGATTTTGAGTTCAGGTAGAGTTTGAGCAATCTTCTCCATGTCGTGCTATCTTAGGCGATCCTCTGTCAGTTTACTCCAACAACCCTGCTTCTGTCCTTATCCCATCGGTCTGTTGGCTTTTCTATGTCTCTGATAATTTCTTCAGCTTCCCTCCAACACTGCTTCTGTCCATCTTTCATACGAGAAACACGACCAGTTCGCTATTACTGTAAGGACGATGTCATCTCTAAGATATCTGTGACCCCTGTGACTCATCTAATGTCGGTTGTTCTCTTTCTGTCTTTTCTAGTTTAAACCCAGCATTGACCTTTCCATAGCTCGCTGTGCTGTTCTAAGTTTTAATTTCACAAATTCATTTAGTGTCTAGGTCTCACAGTTTTAAGGCAGAAGAGGAAGAATGCATTTACGGTTAGTGGAATGGCTCCCAAAAGCTTGCTAGATGCGAAGGAAAATTTCATATCTCACAGCTCCTCTCATATTTACAAGCTGGCCAATATAAAAATAGACTCGTTCGACATTTTATTAAGATATATTGATTAGATGTACATTAACCTCAGTGGCCCATTTGTTTGACATAACTTTTGTTTTTGAAATATTCATGTTCAGGCCAACTGCTTTGCACTCGGAGAAAAGATCCGTAAAAAAGGTTTGGAGTTCGTCGGTGTCATTAGCCAAAGCGCAATGTCATCTGCGAATCTTTTGTTTTAAGTCTTCTGCCACTGATTCTCATGCCTTTTCTGCCCATTCTAGCTTTGAATCCAAGATAGCTTAAATTAATTAACTCTTCTTTCGATGCGTTAATCTGTAGTTGTTTCCATAATGCTAACAAAGGCTGTGGAGGTGTCATTGATGTTATGGAGCACTCTGATAAAAACTGTGGATTGATATTCTGTTCTGTCTAAAAATATAGAGAAAATGAGTATCGCATATAAAACCTTGGTGGGATGCAAATATGTTAAAAAAAAAAAAAAAAAAAAAAAAAAAACAGAAAAAAAAAAAACATTGACAACAGTTCTACTAATATTATTTCAAGTAATCAGCGCGCAACATTGCTGGACCATTTTCGGTAGCCCGAAGATACCTAAAGATGTTTTAGATCTCTGGGCATATACGTTACTGTAATTGTATGTTAAGAATGATGTTTACCTATTTATGATTTCGTAAAGGCTTAACATGTTTTTGTATATTTTGGACTACGATTAGATGCAAAAAAAAGCAAGTAAGTGAAAATTTACGCTCTATTCTGTAGCAGTTACTAGAACCATGTCAAAAAAAATTTGAAAAAACAGAGGTTTTATCCTTATTTGTCTGTAAGCTTATACTTTCCTTATAAGCTTTTCTACAATAACAGAAACTGCCATAGTTTCTGATTGATTTTAACTATCGAGATATATAATAAGAAATGGAGCCGAAGACGATTTAGGGATATTTTAATCGAGAATGCCATAAGTAGCTATTAATCATCAGCCCAAAGACAATATCTCAAAAGCCTCATGAAAGACGTTATATTAGTTGTTGAAACATGTCTGAAACGTAATTCTTGATATATGATGATGACTAATGTACTATACGTACCTATGTAGTAATCTGGTTTTGATTATTGATGACAACCAAGAATATCTGCTCCCACATGCTGAGAACAATAGTGTGCGGGACAAAAATTATGTTCAGATGCGGTGAGACAGTCAACCCATTGTTTACTTATCAGGTTTTACTCCCGCAGTCTAAAAGAGGATACACAATTTTAAAATCGTTTAACGCTACCAGATGGCACGACAGATTTAATTCATTACTTCCCAATATATTATCACATTAGGGACAGTCGCAGAATTTGCCTAGGGGATTGCGGAATACCTCCTAAAAACCGCAACTAGGACGGTTGGCATGTGCGGACCATTACTCAAACCCAGTTCCACTATACCTTCCCGATTTATTGTGGCGACGCCCACCATTATTTCAATTAATATTTAAACTTACCTAAGTTATAATGAGGCTTAATAAACCGTAATACAGTTGTATCCATCCTAAAGATTCTTGAATTACACATACGCTATTAAAGAATCCGTACTTTTTGGCCCATTTAAAAAAAAAAGATTGATTGTGGAATTTTCTTATTATTCTACACCAGTAAAATTAATTTTATTTAATTTTGGTAAGTGCTGATGATTAACGCGTGTTGAATAGTTATTCGTAAATGAAACCATTTTAAGATATCTGTAAGCCAGATTGATCAAGCCTCTGCCTTAGTAGAAGATCCTAAATTCTAAATTCAGTAATTTCAAAGATCTCATTCGCAAATCTGTGTCGCGAATGTTCTTCAAACACATAACCAAGGCGGTTCAAACAGCTGCTATCAATCCACGTGACCAGATCAATTTCTGGAATTGTCTAGAATTAATGACAAAGCAGTTGCACAAAATCTTCTTCCGATGACATGGCGCATTATGATTTTGGAATTTCCCATTGTTATAGGAGTATGTGAAACCCACAAAAGAGTACAACTGGTCACCAAGCAACTGAGAATAGAGATGTTCTGTGATGATCTACTGTAATTTCACCACTTGACTTAATCTATGCCAGGTAAACACCATTATAAGAGGGTTGGAACTTAAATAGTGGCACCTATTTATTCACAACCGATACAAAAGCGTTACATGTTTGCACCTGTTACTGTCCTTCAAAGTAGTCACGAGCGTTGTGTAGAATCCGTTGCCAGCGATGTGGAGGGCGTAGTATACCGTTAGCAGAGCAAGTTCTATTGATGGTGCGAATGGAGCGGTCTACTGCCTGTCGAATCTCTGTAACAGTTCTGAAGCGAATGCCACGAATTGGTTCCTTCATCTTCGGAATCAAATCAAAGTCACAAGGACTTAAGTCCGGGGAGTATGGTGGATGGTACAGTACTTCCCAGTCCCATCGACCGAACAGAGCAGCCACAGCTTGCGCTTTATGCGCCCGCGCATTGTCGTCTAAAATGATGGGTGGGTTGGGCAGAAAGTGTCGCCGCTTCTTTCACAAAGCTGGTCGCAGGTGATGCTCCAAAAACGAACAGTAATACTGTGCATTGACGGTCTGCCGTGGAGGAACGTAATGCGTTAGGAAAACACCATCACAGTCGTACAAGACTATCACCATAACTTTCACCATACTGGGGCTCTGACGCACTGTGGACTTTTGCGGCGACCCATAATGACGCAATTCGTTGGATTGGAGTTTCAGTTTTGGCTCGTACGATGTGGTCCATATCTCATCCAGTGTTAAGAAAGCCTCTCTTTCGCGCTCATAGCACTCCAAGTGCGTCTGAGCAGCGTCGTAACGCATTCATTTCTGCATTTCCGTCAATTCATGCGGAATCCATCGAGATGCAATTTTTCGCATGCCCAGGCGTTCCTTCAGGATGCGAAGCCCAGTCGTATGCGCTTATCTGGTTTCGTAGGCGAGCTCACGAACAGTCTGGCGTCGATCACTGTCCACTAACGCGGCAACAGTATGCACTTCTTCTTCAGACACGCTAGGACGACCTGCCCGATGCATGTCTGCCACAGTTTGCCGACCTTCGTTGTATGCTTTTTACCCAACGTGCCACTGTTCTGTACGGCAATGCCGATTCCCCGCACGCCTTGATGACACTGTCATGCTGTACGACCTCTGGCACATTCAATCTTGATCCAATTCCGTTGTTCCTGTTTCGAAAACATAGTGACACCGTTACATTAGACCGCTAGCTCACAAGTGACTGCGTTTCCCTCGATTGTGCGCACGCCGGGGATGTGGGACAGGCGAGTCCATTTGCTCGGAGGTAAGGTAGGTATGTCAACAAAGTGTGCTATGAGCAACAATAGTAGATTCCACTGCATAGTGTCTCCACAGCAGTGTTGCCACTATTTAAGTTCCAACCCTCGCATATACACCACCAGCTAAACCGAAAAGGGTTAGCTCCACACACAAATCCAGCTATCTGCGCATAGCACAATAAACCTAGCTACTTTCATTGCATGTGTTCACAAGCCAGGGTGACCTACTGACGTCGAAGTATAAGCAGTATGTCTTGTAATGTCAAACCCCATCAACACCAAACGACGTCGCTCAATCCGTACGGATACATCTCTATGCCTCTCTCATTGATTCTTACAGTCACAGCCTGTTGGTTCATACAGGTTGCTGATATGTCGCAGGTTTCGATCATTCAGTAGACATGGCTGGCGACTGCATTCTCTCACGTGGCATATAATTGTCTCCACGAGGTACTCTCCGTGCTCCATTGGAACTAAGGAACTTGGAATCCTAATTTTGGAAACCTTTTCCAAAATGTATCGAGCTTTCAGACTCGTGTAATTCTCGCCGCGTAGCCACTATCATGTTAATATACTTTACACTGCACACTCGCAAGTCAAACTGACACCAATGACGACAGTCTGTCTGTTTATGATCTTCCGAGGCTATACGCAAGCCACCTATAAATTTGCGTCCAGCTATCTCAAAAGATTGGAATGTAACTGTAAAACGCTGTTTCCTTCCACTACCTGTAACATTACTCAACATGACGCAATTATACTGCTTATTTGTATTTCGCTCAAGCGAAAATCTTCAGAATGTAGCTCAATATATTAGAGTAATCACTGAGGTGATCTCATTAATTAAAATCAAAATTTTGAAAATCTTTTAAGATATCAGTGAATTATTAATTATTTGTGTTCCTGAAGAACCATGTCTCAGCAGTTGGGATAATATGACTAAAGTTTTATTAAAAACGAAATTATTTCTAAAATCCATTTTCTCTTACTAAAGATCTGCAATTACCAAACAAAAATTTAAAAAAATTGATGGCGTATATTTAAATATTAAATTTAAATTGTTGTAATTTTCTTTAAAATGGAATTTACCACTCAGAATTATATTGAAAATTCTTCACGAAAATATTCTTTATTACCTATATAGACACTGACTGAACTGATCAAAATCAAATTTTTAAAGAAGTCTTTTCAGACGAATTTGCGTCATGAATATTCAAGGAGGAGCCAAGGTTTAACGAAGAATGCGCTGGAGAAGGCTGCCTTAATTTCTTCTTTTTATTCGAATGGTGCTTTACGACTTTTAGACGACAAAGTAATTACTTCGTCGTCAAAAGTCGTAAAGCTGGCAAGTGGTTGTTGACAATTAGGGGAGAGAAAAACGGGTATTTCCTTTATGAATGAAGCACAGTTGTAGGTGGAGTTATTTTCGGAACAAATCTAAATAAAGATTTACCAGAAAAAGACGGCGTCCGGTGAAAAAATGAAATTATAAACAGGCATACAGTGAAAATTACAAATACAATTTACAAGAGAAAGCAGAACTTATATGGACTCCTTACGAGAGTTAATGACAGTATGTTGACAAAAAGAAGTTTCAACTACATCAGTTAATTAAAAGTGGCAGTAAAATGGGTTTAGGAGACGAGAAAAAATTGGGATCCATCCAGATTAGACAGAGCATCGAACAGTGTTTGAAACTAAAATAGATAAATTCAAGGGATTAGAGGTACAAAGAACAAAGGCCAAAATAAGTTAGTATGAAGAAAGAGGACGAACATCAGTGAAATAATGAAAAAAAATTGGATGAGAAGAAAAGATAAACCAATTGTTTGTGTGTCTAAATTGAAAGAAGTACCTACTCTGAATCCAACGCCAAACTTCTGGAATACCAGAACCAAGCGCTAGTGCTTAGATATTTTGCAAGCGTTTAGATAGCTACTTCATCGTCCAGTGTTTATTTCCACGTGTGTCTGTGAGTGGATGCCACAGCAGTTGCGTGCAGTTAGATTAAAAGCAAGCGCACGCATCTCGTGCCAGCTCCCGGCGCGGCGGCCCTTGGGACCCATCTCAGCAGCGCCATACCATTTCATTAGCGTTACACTGCATCCGCCCCTCATTTATACTTCGGTCATAGACATCATGCTCTTTGTTCTTAATTGAGACTTCATAAAATTTGTGGCCACGAGTTAATCACGAACCCCATGCGTGTCGTCTTGTTCGCGTGAGTGTGTTTCAAATTGTTCATCAAACCCTACTGGCCGGCAGTACAGGAGAACTGTACCCTCTTTGCGATATACAATCAACTTTAGAGTGAAGCGTTTCTTTTCCACTGATTTAATATTAGTTTCTAGCAATCTAGCTAGCGCTGGTTCAAAACATCATTTAGGCAAATGATATTTCATATTTCCTTCGTCACACGAAATCTCTTTAGTCGAATGCCATAATCGTAAATTCATAAAGAGAATGGCCAATTTCATTCCCATCTATCCAGATTTCGGTTTTGTTTGATTTCCTCATTCAGTCATGCCGTGGTGGTTCCTTCTAAAGGTCACTGCCAAATTCGTTCCCGTTCCTAGTATCGTATTCAGCACCTGAAGAACTGTACGTAGAAGTGGCATAAAACCTGAAGCAAACAAAACCTGTCAATTCTAATGAATCCTTCAACTAGGAAATAATAATGTTGAAAAACTCCTATGTGGCAAAAGGTGCAACGCTTTTTATGTACAGTTTCTTTGATACAATCGTTTTGCTTTTCACTAATGTTTTTGAAATGGACTCGACATATTAACAAATTTCATAGGAGTGATGCAGACCTACCACAAAAAAAATCCGATTGCTGTTGAAAGTCAGCACTGCGTATTCTTAGTCACAATCTCCCTTTGGTATTAAAAGCAGCTTTGTTTGTCGCAACTTACCGGCAATTTGACTATTAGAACGGATTATCTGTGAAGTGCGAGAATGCATCTCAACAGGAGACCATATTTAAATCTATAATCTCGTATTAGATACGTTAAGTTACTATTGCTAATGTTAGGTTTGTATCTCAGTCAGCACTACAACAGGATATTGAATGCTTGAAAAGGGAGGAACTTTGTGGAAGAGGTAGAACTTTTTTTATTATTTCTAAAAAAAGAAAAAATAAATAGCGTTGTTCTCTGTGACCATTCAGCCAGCTCCAACTTATATTCCACTAAGAATAGCGTCAGGCTGCTCTCATGAATTGTTGGTACACAATGATGAGGCCAACACAGATGAAATCAACACTTAATTAAAACCATTGATGCCCGAGGCCGGACTCGAATCGGCGATCCTTACAATGCTAGCACAAAGAGGTTGGATAGTGAGGCACATTGTAAGATAAGTTATGTTTGAAAATTAAAAGTTGTGGAGAAAGACAAATATCAAGGAATATGAAGCAGATAATTAAAAACGTATGCGGAAATTGTTATTCTGAGATTAAATGAATAGCTCAGGATAGGAAAATATTGAATACTGTGACATAAGAGAACTTACAGCAATTAGTGGACCAGAAGAAAGTTTGTAATTGTAGACAGGTATTCCCTATAGTTGTACAGATTTCCGCGGTCGTTGTCAATCTTATCTTGATTGTCCGGATTGAACGGCGTCAATTTGTTGAAAGCTGACATTTCAGCCATCATTGTCTGTCTTCTCTGGTAGTCATTTGAAGAAAGACACAGGATGATGGCTGAAATGTAAGGTTTCAATAAACTGACACTGTTCCACCGAACAATAAAGATAACAAAGCTTCATTGGCCGGTATAAATCTAAAAATAAAAAAAACCAAAGTTATGGCTTTCGTCGGAAAAAACCACAAAAGAACAAATCTTTCAATAGAAAACACACCCAGAATTTAAATACCTATGTTACAACATCAGCTACCCCTACAAACCGATAGGCAACAGAAAATAAAAATTCCACGAAAGTAACAGGAATAATAAATAGCACCTTCAGACCATCACTAGTTCATCGTCACACAAGAATCAGGCAACATAACATTCTGGCTTAACCTACCATACTGTACGGCAGCGAGGCCTGGACACTCCGCAAAGGCTATGAGTTGAGGCTAATAGCGGCTGAGAACTGTTACGAGACAGAAAGAGATCTGATGAAATCCTTAAAGAACTCAAAGTCAATCCAGTTCTCCAAACTTTGCAAACCTACAGAACATCTTGGATAGACCATATGCTAAGGTAGAAGACGGACTGGATCCCATGAAAAATAATCAAATACTATCCCAGAGGCAGGAGAGATGTAGGAAGACCACCGAGAAGATGGATTGAGACCCTAACAGGCCTTCAAGCGTAACACTGGATAGGAAGAATAAGTTATAAATCTGGCTATACTAGAAGTTGACGATTTAAGAGGCCACCGTAAGCTCTCCCATCCTGTGCTCGACGCGTGGTTGACGTGACCAGATACCAGGCTGTTTGTTATATTGCCACCTCACACTTCTGTGAAGAAGTCGTGAGGTGCGTGTCTGTAAGTGACTCTCCTCGACTCGGCTCCCGCAGACAGTGGATTTCCACTTCGTGTAGCCAGGCAGGTCGTGGCCCATCTTCTTCATTAAGAAATGCCAGAAAGTGGCGTGACTCTGCGGGTCTCGCGTGCGGCTCCCAGACCAGACTCGCTGGCTGATGAGTTCCAACCGACCGCTCGGCTACGCCACTTGTCGGAGGTTACCAGGTCGCGTTTTCGTCACTAATTTCGCTCCGTTCCACCGCTCCTTGAACTTTCGCCTAAGTGGAGTATTTCAGCTGAAGAAGGCCACCAAACAGATCCCTCATACTTTGTGATACGAAAATTATTGGTGATATAATTACACCGACTTTCGAAGGAGCAATGCCGTGGAACGAAAAATGATGTTCTTGCGTAAAGTTTACAATTTTTTTTCAAAATCGTTTTTTTTTTTTTTTTTTTTTTTTTTTTTTTTTGAGGAAAATATATATATTTTCTTTTGCCTCCCCTAGTGGACACAAAAATGTAGTCATTAAGGCCAATATCATTATTTTCAAAGGAGCTTAAATGACAAAATAATAATGAAAACAGAAGAGTGTTAAGATAGTACTTGAACGTACTGTTCATGTAGTATTTTTTTTTTTTTTAACTGCTTAACGTCTCTTAACAGCGAGGTCTTTAGAGACGGGAAAGAATGGGGGGCAAGGAATGGGAAGGAATTCGGTCACGGCCTTTTGAAGGGAGCATTCCAGCATTTGCCTGGAGTGATTTGGGAAACCATCGAAAACCCAAATCTGGATGCCCAGACGGGGACTCGAACCACCCGAATGCGAGGACAGAACGCTAACCGTTACACCACCACGATCGGTGTGTTCATGTTATAAATGCTCAAAATGATACTATTCGATCTCTATGATTGACCGTTTGAGAGCGTTTTCTGTGTCAATGGATGTCATTTTGAAACACTTAATAAAATTAATAGTAACTTCACGTATCATCTTAGCCCTGTTTACAATTTCAACCATCATCTTAAAATTCTATGTTTTCGGGAGAACGGTGTCTACTGGGCGTACTTTTCTGTCAATCACAGGATCCAATTAAAACGTAAATGTTTTCCTACAAAATAAGATAATGGTTTTCAATCTTTTTTAAAAAAAATTCTTGGCATTAAATCTTATCTACCACGGTGTTGTTTCTTCGAAACAATTTAAATTACAATGGAAGGAGCTTATAAATATCATAAAATACGAGGGAGATACTTTGGTCACCTCCATCTGTAACTGCGTAGATCTCATTAGCACAAAACTTACAAGTAGACGTGTTCGAAATGTGATGCTACAGAAGCATGAACAATCTCTAATAGAGAGAAAAAATGTACGAAATCAGTGCGTGGTTTATTAGAGATCTAGGTTATGGAATAATTTTATAAAAAGAAAGGGTAATATGTATAAATTCGTTTCTCTTTCTTAAGTGATGTTGAGTGGTACTTAAGTCTTTTTGCTTGATACTGAAGCATTAAGGTCTGACGAAAATTCTGTTAGTCACATTTTCCTTCTATATGAGGCTGATTGCTACTTAAATGAAGTTTGTAGGAGATATTTTACATCAACCACTGATTTTTCGTTCCAGGGGTGTGTCTTGGCCTCCTCTCTCTCTCAACCTGCTTGTATAGGATTTTTATTTCAGATTGGATTCCTAAAGTCTCATGTGTTGTAAGAAAATTCACGAACATTGGTAGAGTTAAGGAATTTCGTTTACATTAAAGTACTGGGTATTGAGTTGATTCGAAAGTTCTGATGAGGGTTATGGTAAACTTTCGAGCTAGACTTGAAACATGCTTCAAATAAAGATCGTCATCTAACTGATGTTATTTTCCACGGTTATAAATCTCAGCGGCATCCTATGAACTTCATTTTTCTGTAAATTACAAAGTTTGAATTAAAAAAAAAAAGCGAAAACTCATTATTTCAAATACATGCTATTTCCTTAAATCTCCTTATAAACTGGTGGACAATCTAGATAACAATTTCTTCTGTTTGTATTACCCATAAAACGACGTTTATTAAAACATCATTACCAGTTTTCTGACGCCCCACCCATCACAATTATCCCTTTGAGGTTATGAATGAATGACAAGTATGCTTGTAAAACGAGTCCTCCAATTAATTCGCCATCAGTGAACCTAACTAAGTCGTCCCTTCACCCTGTCGCGCTCTCTCTCTAATTACACGGCCACGCCCTGTGTTATTTTATTCTCGTTTTATCGTCCATAGCCCCTTCGACTGAAACGAGATGGAAAAGTCATGAATGATGTGCAACGCTCCATAGTTTCCTAGCAATAACTGGTTCTTGTGCCATATTATTTTATACCTGCACATTTAAAAAGAAAACACAATAGCATGCAGCAACGAAAATATTAGTGACGTAATGTTTGTCTATTTTTACGTTATAAGGAAACTGTATGATTTACAGTGTGACATATTCAATGTTGTATGATTCACACGTAATTGCTATAAACTGTGTTATAATTTTATTAGTATCCTTCTATACTCTAATGTTTGTCTTTTTGTAAAGTTCTTCTTTTCAACGGTTCTATCTAATGATAATTTAACCTATCGTCTAAGCCATAAAATGTAACGAACCAACATAACTTTTCTTTTCCAAATATTGTGCAGTGAGAGAGTAGACGATTAGTTTAAATACATTAATCAGTGACAATGTACTGTCAGCAACAGCCACTGTGATCTTGATATATTTAGCATTATTAAAGGCGGTATTTTAAGTTCAAATTATAGCGGCAGTTTTTTTTATCATTTCCTTTAATTTTTAAATATCCTTTGTTGTTTTCCAATTAATCGTGGCAAATTTTGGGTTGTTGATGCCTTTAAGCACAAAGCAGGAATGTTGATTACGCATGTCAAGTATTCTTAATGTTCCCGATGGTTCGATGAAATGGTGCAATATGATTCACTTACGCACTGCCTCTCCTTTCCAGAATATTCAATACTGAATCACAACTTAGGTAACATAGTATTGGATCTACGTTCTTACAGCCCATTCAAAAATGTTTAAAGACTGAAGTTGGGTTTTATCTCGTACTTTACTAACTACCTTGAAGTTTATTGTGCTGTGAAAAATCTGTTTAAATATACGGATAGGAATGGTTTTTGGATGTCATTAACTCCGAAAATTATAATAAAAAATAAAGTTATTCGTCATGTTACACATCTGCAAAATAACCAGACGTTTGGGACAAATAACAACTTCATGTATTGAGTGCAATTGCTTCTGCCGATCGTAATAATTAATAACAAAATGTTGATGAAAGTACGTTAACAGTTATTCCATCTGGCGACCGTGATAGGACCTTATAAACAGTTATTTTACACACATCTTTCTTCACCAAATACTGGGATTAAATCAAAGTCCGCAGTGAGATAACAACAGATTCGTATGCATCTGTAAGGCCTAGTTAATCACGGGATGGATATTACACGTGGGACTATCTCGTATGACAGACTGCCGTTTCACCCGTCGTAGTGGCCGGTCATAAAGCGACTTTACAGTACGCAGCAGCAGGTGCTGGCACAGCTCGGCCCGCTGTATGCGGGCTCGCCCCGTTGCATTAAACGCGCCCTCGTCCCATAAACTCCGTATTTACGCCCGGAAACATTAATTGTGGGCATTTTTGGCGCGAGCGAGCGCGGCACAGTGTCCACTAAATTACGTCCGCTCCGAGTCGAGGGGCGCAGCTGGACAACGCGGGCCTGCCAGCTGCCGGCGTCTGATTGGTCAGTTGCAGCGCTACTAACTTACAGCTAGTCTTTTCACAGACAGGGGGATACATTTTTCTAAATGTTATTTATCCTTGATGCACGTTTACTCGTATACAACTACTGTCATTGTTCTCCCAATCGATTCATTTACATGTATGTGTGTAGTATGTGAATGGAAATAGACGATCGTGACCGTACTCCGGAAATTTATTCCAAGCATAAGTGAGTGGAGAAATATTCATTTGTCAGTTCGGGAGTCTGAAGATGGAATAAATTATCATTGGATATGCTGAGTATCTTACGTCGAATATTCAATGAGACTCTATTGTAAATCAGTGTAATGCATAATTAGGTGTACATGGAAACTGCAACTGGAGCATATAGTCTATCGATATTCTGAGGTGTTTAGTTAGAATTCCGGTCTAATTTTTAGGGGTCTTAGAACCGACCTTCACCTCTGGCAAAGCTTTGCTTCGTAATGTGTTGGTGCTAGGACAGCGGTTCACAATTAGTGCTACGTAACCCCCAGGGGTACGTAAGGTTGCTTCAATGGGTACGCGCGGTTATCTCTTGGCTAAGGAAATTACTACGATAATGCAAAAAACAATAAAGAAAACATTACTATTGTCAAAATATATTTTAAGACAAACTATGTGCGTGTGTGAATTATATTACTGTAATGCTGTGGTTGTGCGAAGCACTCGACTGTGATGAACGCATTTACCATTACAACTATAAGATGTACGTAAAGTTGAACTCATTATTTAAGTGGTACTCGAGGAAAACTAATTGGAAACCACTGTGCTTGGACGCTCGTACAGCTGGTAGGATTACCAGGCTGGGTTAGACGGCTACGATAGCGCAGCCTATATGGAACGTTGTCACCAGGTCTTTGAGACCACAAGGAATTATTATTAAATTAATTAGTAATAATAAATCAGTATTCTGGAGTTTGAAAAACTGTGGTCTTCATTTTGTTTTCAGAAGTGAAACTTTATTTATACAACACCCAGGTTAGCGCTGAAGACTACACTCGTTTCAGACGCGTGTAACGTTATTCTTGTATGTAGCATGATTTTACACTACAGATGGTTTTAAAATAACAGCACTACAGTCGGCTAGTTAGAAAGGAAAATTTAATAAGGTTGGTAATGAAACAAGAGGATAATATTCAGATAAAATAATTATGAAATTGTGGAGATAAATCTAAGTTTGAATAATGTAACTACCCTCGGATAAAGGTACTCTATTAATATCGAGAACCAAAAAGTGTATTCAATTAATAGTAATCTAGCTTAATTGTTGCTTTCGGCATCTGTTATTGATTTAATTGTTTATTATTAATCAAGTAATTATACAAAAACAGTTGATATTTTTATTAACAACTGTCCCAGTTTTCTTCTACTTGAACGGCCTCAACTTGGATCACTAATGTCTACTTCCCAACGGACGCCATAACGTTAATGCTTACACACCAAACACTGCCGAAGAGTCCAACAAGCTCTGTTGCTAATACTGTAACATCGTAGCTCTGTTAGTGGGATCTTAAGGTGAAATAATAAGAAATTATGTTGACAGAGTACCAGAGACTGACACGACATTCATATCGCAAAAGGTTAAAACACGAAATATCAAGACACTTGTTCTCCAGAAATCAAGCGTTCTCAAGAGACGACATGTTGAAAAGTTTTACAGTAGTTGTATAAAATTGTTCCCTACAGCTGTTTCCACGAAAATATCGATGGCCTTTCGTATAGTTAACACAGCTATTTTTCAAATTTTACTTTTCGGTATTTTTCTTCTCATTGTTCATCTTTAGTCCAACTGTCTCGTTTATTTACTGATCTTTAGATTTCAAAATTCTATTGCTCAGCTGTTTATTGATATGCCTACCATATCTGAGCATGAGAGATGTTGCTAGTGCCCGGCAATCTGGAGGATGTGGATTCAAAGCCCCGTTCGGCCATCCAGATTTCCTTGTTCACAGTTTCCAAAAATGTCTCCAGGCGAATGCCGGGGTTGTTTCTTCAAAAGAAAATTCCCGAATTCCTTCTTGTTCCTTTCCCATCTCTAATCACCTCGTCATCGTCAAGTCGTAAATACAGAAGAAAAAATTCTTAATGATCCTATACCTTACTCATTTCGTACTTTATGTTCACACGTTTTTAATACTGTTCTTCAGTGATATATTTTAGATTCTTCAAGTTTCCCATTGCCATCTTTAACAACAAAAATGAGCCTACCAACTGATTAGTTATAAAAAGCATTCAAAGATGCTTGTTTCATATCTTACTTAAGATGGTGAGTTACAAACACTACTTACACTAGAGATGAAAATATTCCACCAGAACTGATACTGAACACACAGTACCAACTCCAGAAAGTTGGTCATTTTTCTGCTGGTTGCAGAGTCCGTCCACAGAAGGGAACAAATAGTGAGATTCTGCAGTTCCTCTGACGACTCCCTTCAGCTGTGAAACCGTGAGATATTCCCGACACACGACGCAGTGGGTCGCGACCCGGGGATCATTTCTCCTCATTCGTCCCCTCCTTTACGCAAACATATCTCCTCAATTTGTATTCCGCAGTCTCTGAAATCCTCTTTACTCTCCTCGCAGGCTTCGTCGTAACGTAAAATTTGGTAACTATAAACCACTTTGAGGTAATACATCAACATGAGCTTACGTAGTAATGCTCTCTGTTAGACTTGACGATCATCAACAACTCGTACTTTCGGAGTTGTTTCATTGCAGTGGATAGAGACTTAAACGATAGCAGAAGATGTATACCCTTAGTTGGTTAAAATTATTTTAAACTTCAGACATAAAACGGTGTCTATTAATTACGTGAAGTGTTTTTTTTTAATTTTGAAGACATTTTTGTTTTTAGCTCTACTGCTCTTTGAAGATTGGAAATGTGAAGCAAAAAGGAGACATTAGATTTTTGTCGACACCTCTTATCCTTAAATGAGATTTGGTGAAATTTTTCCGGAACCCAGCCCGCCCATATTTTTAGCTCACGTAATTAATGGACGCCCCCTAATACTGCAGGTGGTTGCGTCTATTGTTTTTTTCCATTTCTTCTGCTTTTAGACGCTAAAGTTAGAGTCCCTTCTCGTATTAAACCTCTTACGAGTCTAATGTGCGAATTGAGCCTTTTTGGCGTACAGCTGATAAAAATTCTTCACGGGTGTTCTACCGGATAAGTTCTACCATACACGACGTTTAGACAGCTACATCCGTTGTTTTCTTGAGATGAAATGGTACTACTGCGACAACACGTAACCGACTGTGACTCTTGCGAGTCTGCCAAGAAAACCGATGTGCTGATACGCTACCACACTTTTTATTGTGTCAAGGCAGTAGAGGTTATTTGATCATGCAAAACCCCATAAACATAACATGATACATGCACAGAATGGATTGTTGTGTAATCTTTTGACTAGCCTTTACTGCTAGATGCAGTAAGAAATTTACATCTCCGAAGAACACCCAACACCCGTGGGTTGGGTATAAACTTCGGGGATACGGAAAACCCAAGAGTATAATTCATGAAGGTTTCTTTTTTTTTTAATTGACTTTGTTAGGATAGCTTTTTTTAAACCCTAAATATATATGTAGCAGAACGTGACAAAACAGCAAATAATTCTTGCTTATGAGATCGCTCTGGTGGCCCAAAGATAAGGTATTTTTGAGTAATTTGTCCTCTGTTCCAGAGCAGACTGTGATTTTCATACACTCTATACCTTACCTTTTCCTCTGTTAAAGCTTGCTTTGTTAATGTGAAATATACAACGGTCCTGCATGATTCGCAATCTGTTTAAAGCTGTGATTAGCATTGTTATTATTATTATTATTCTAAATAGGATGACCAGGATCGGTTAAGCCACTACTGAAAAAAATAACGCGGCAACTCAATTGTTTAATTTTTGTCTTCAAAGCCAGCAAAATTTAGCTTCACAATCATTTCGAAGTCTGGAACATCAGAAACATTGTCAGCTGGAATAAAACAGCAGTATTCAAACCTTAATTTTAGGGGTGGATGATATGTCCTCCAAATCCTATATTTACGTAAGGTGTGTCACACTTGTCCTCTCTGCTAAGTCACTACCTTGTGTTTTTATGGAAAAAGAGAAAAATCTCAGGTGCTCGTAAAACAATTTTTACGGTTAGTAATGTGTATGTATGTTGGTTATAGTTGATTGTATTTTTCATCGTCTTCACATTCTATTTACGAGTTGTCTTTCTCGACGGCTGTTCTATTGCCGACTGCATCTTCTGCGTAAAGATGATTCTCCGTGGGCAGACAATCCAAGAAACCAATCCACAGCAGTGTTGAATAGAACTGCGCTGATATTCCTCTACACATAGTTTACAGCACAGAACAGTTTTATAGGTCCTTCCCGTTCCTTGCCTCCAGCCCTTACTGCCTCTAATGACCTAGACGACGAAGATGCGTAAAGCCCTAAGCATAAAAAATGCAGTGTACAGAAGTTGCTAGCTGATAGCTGTTCAACTTTACATACGAGGTAAGTATGCCAGAGCCAGCCTGTAGTGGGTGCCTTGGTGGGCAAACTACGTTACAATTATCTATCATACCTTTATGATTAATAATTGTGGATTTTTAATTTTAATTTTTATGAAGGAGTGAAAACTTATTAATTTTGCAAGAATCTCGACGTTGGTTGGAATTTAGGAAAAATTGTCACAATATGACATTTATTTTCTTATCACTGGCGATTACAAGTCTGAGCGAATTTACCGCTAACATTAACACAAATTGGCAAAATCATAAAAGCAACGCTCACAGTTACAATTAGCCGTCATGAGGAAGCAAAAAATTGTATATTTACTTTTAAATATATCTCAGAATCAAAATGCAAGAAATAATGACAATTGGAAACAATGAAAAATACAAGTTATGACGACCTCAGACAAAGGTATCATAATACTGTGACTTTACAGTTAAAAAAGAAAATCATGGGCGCCAGAATGAACAATATATCATTCGAAAATAACTAGTTCTGGCAAATTATGCCGCTAGCTCAGGGGTTTTTACAATTACAAAGTGAGAACATGGACCTATCCTCTCAAAGTCGTTTACGGGTTCTGTTTCACGGAATGCACAATCAGATGGCTTGGTCGTAATAAGTTACCATTGTAGTCCTGCGTCTGATGTCTGCGGTGACTGTAGCGGACCCACGATATGTGAGATTATCTCACAAGTCGGCTATAGGCGTCTCTGGTCTGACAATGCGCACCATCGCATTACCGGCTGTGTTGCTGTGATAAGCTTGCTCCAGCAAGGCAAGCTGGCAGCCAGATATCGTACAACGGCAGTTGGCGAGAGAAGCCAACTTTCCAAGTCAACCTCAGACTAGACTCGCATAGCTTGGACTCGAAGATCGAAGTCAGAATGTCCAGCTCCTCGCTCTTCGGTCCACGAGGAAACTTCTCGCTCCGCCCATTTGTAGTCTCGAAGCTCACATATAACAAAAATTCCCAGGATTTTAAGTTATACGCTCATTTGGATTGGATCTTCAGGTCGGCACCTAATGTCACGTGATATCCCCGATAGGTGATTTGCCTAGAGTATCTAACAGAGGTCGGACATATTCGGCTGCGTTCGGGGACGACTCTCTGTTCTGGCGGCAGGCATTTCACGCCCGGTGAGTAACCTTGTTGACCGCCTATCCCTAGGGAGCAGAGTGTGTGGTCCGGCAAACTCCAAATCCGCGACTTCTTGTCGTCAAGGTTCGGGAACACCAGATTAGCTTCAAGCCTACACAGCTCAATAATTCTTTAATATTCGCTTTATCAAGGTACACTGTATGTTCACCATTTCATTATGTCCTCACTTGGAATCTTGCGTACTTTATAAAATTACAACAAAATCTATTTAGGTGGTCGCCCAAGATTTATGTAAATTACTTAACATTATGACGTATATAATAAAAATGCACCTTGTAACGTGGTGACAGCGCGTCATGTTACAAGCCATGCGAAAAATGTGGCATTTATTACATCAAGACTCTTACCATGAGTTTTTCTTGAATGCTTGATGATTTTCACTTGAAGTTCTTTCGTTTACGGTGGACGTCGCCGAGGAATGAGCCTTCGACAGGGTGTGATATGTGAGCTAGTGGCAGGAGCAGGGTATGACGTACCAGGGTCTAGGTGATCTACGGGTGCGCCGACTACCACACACAATAGCCAACGTTAAGCCGATCGCATAACTCACCGTCCGACACCTGGCCAGCTCGAAATTCGCTCCACCATTACATCAGATAAGAAACGGGTCTGATTTATTGTACGCGAAAACGAAAGTCATATCGGCAATGATGCAAGGCCTTACTGGATCGCTGGTTACAATTCTCTGCAGCTTGAACCTTGTCATGGTTACGATTAAGCAATGTCACTACGATTCCACAAACTCGTTCGTGAGTGATATTAAAGAGATCTGAAAGTCGTATCAGTACATATGGAAATCTGTAAGTGGAACTATACACGGGATTTCTTTTTCCATTTTTCGCTAAAACCCTTCTAATCGATATAGATGTAGTTTTCATATTTTGTATACTTAAGGTCTGACTCTAAAACTGTGATAGTAGGACGGAGTTACAAATGATAATCCGATCACAAATCGAACAGTCAGGCTCCAAAGATCACAATTCATCAAAAATGAATACTGCTTCGTAACATGAATAGACAGGTGCCAGACCACACTAAATTATAGATAAATACACAATGCTCTCTGGATTCTGTTAATATTGTTTTTTTAGTAACAAGGCACCGTTGAAGGCGATTTAAGTTATAAAAAACTAAATTCAACGTGTCTTATACTGGTTCCACTTCATGAAATTGTTGCTTTTTCTTTACCTCAGTTAAACTGTAGGTCAACACGGATGAAGCTGTTAGGAAATTCTAGTAAATTATATTTTGACATTTCGCTAACATTGAGCATTATGCGAAGCTTCTCTTTTTTAAGTAAGTAAATATATAACTTGAATCGTTTGATTGTTCCCGTATAAATATTTGCCTCTCTGCAGAGTGGTTTGATGACTCAGTGATTTTGAATGAATTTAGATAGGCTATCCAGAATCTGACAAATCTATACCAGTGTTTTGGCTTTTTTTTTTTTTTTAACAGAATAAAATTGCCAATTACAATATCTATTACTAAGCCCCGTTACCGTTATTTTCAGGTTTCCTTTGCAGCTTTCACATTTATTGTTGATATACACTAGGTCCCTCCTGTACTGAAACCAGATAAGCAAAACTCATGCGCCTGTAGAAGACAAATGGTAATGAGAAGAGGCTTAAAGGCCTTGATGGAAGAGGATGTACCAGACAACCGACGGGTTAGGAAACGTCTCTCCGTAAATATAACACCAGAGAAGAACACGAACTTGGAATAGAGCCGAAAGGCATGTAAGTGGGATGGTAAAGAGTAAATGTACTATGTTTTTGAAAGGATTGAAGGAAAGCAGTTCAGAACGATAAGAGCTATTAATAAAGAAAGTTTTTTTTTTCGGCTTTATGCCCGTGATGCCGAGGTCGTTAGAGACGGGAGAAGATTGATTACGAAAAGTCATTAGGAATTTGGTTAGTGTGTTTTTGAATGAACATTCCTGCATTAAACAAGAGTGATTTCTGGAAAGCATGGAAAACGGAAAAGTGGATAACCGATCAAGAATTTGAAAACACGTCCTACCCAATTTCAGGTCCGAGCGTTACCTCTCCCCCACTGGGTTCGATGAAAGACAGTCAGAGTTTGATAAAAACTGAACTGGCTTCCAGGACCTATCCACATTGTAGTTCACTAATATATCAAAAACTCTTCCCGAATGAAACTACCTGCACTGGATTTGTCACTGGGCTCGAAACACACAGGATCATCGGTTCGAATCAGCCCCTGGGTAAGGGCCTTTTTAGTCTAATATCGTGTCTGTCCTGTATTGTCCATACTGTTATGAATAAGAATATTTAAGCTATGATGTTTTTGAATTAACACTCAAAGACTTGAAAAATCAATATATTACACTTGTGGCATCAATTTAAGCATTATGGAACGGGCTGAATTGCTGTAAAAGTTAAAAATATCGATACTTAGGCAATTACCGTTACAATTGGTGGTCCGTATAGCTGAGTGCATCTCACTACTATATGAAATATTGGCTTGTACCTCTTATGCCGAATCCTACATTTTTCAGCTGGCCTGATCGGAATGAAGTTGATTTTGTGAGCTTTAGGTTGAATCAGAGTTTAGGGTGGAAGTTGACTAATCTTCGAGGCATTTCCTAAGCCTAATCATATTTCTTTAAGATTTTGTCAGTCGTCTTACATAGCTAAACAATATCTTGTGGGCTATAGAAAGATATTGCCAGCCAACAGTAATATGGTTCCACCCCATTAGTAGCTTAGGCACGAAAAAGGCCATGGCATAATGATTGCATAGCTGAGAGGTTGCATAATAATTGATAATAGGCGACTATTTACTTAATAATCCCATTTATTGATCACTATGAACTGTGCTAAATGTATTTGCGAGTGTAATATGCAACGATAACCCTCAATAGCCTTCGTAAATAATAATTACTAACGAGGCTGCATTTATGTTGCGTATAGTGAATACTAGAACATGGTAATTTACTAACCGAATGGCGAACTAACATATTGGAAGCATGATGGTGAGGCAAGATAGAGAGACACGGTTTATTTTAGAATTACTCCACCTTGACTAGCTTGTATCGCTTGATGAAGTGAGACCGAGTACGGTCCACTATACTGGTACACCATCTCGCTTTGACGTCATTGAACTCACTAACAACCCCTGTGTCAACTTGTAAACATTACGTCGGTACACAGCTCCTGCCGACGATTTCGCCTGCAAACTGGCCTTACTTGCATCTTAGCCATATATTACATCCAACTTAAAAATCCTAATTCTTTACTGATAAATATATGTACATTAGAAACGATCCTCACAACTATGATGTTAAGGATCTTCATGAAGCTAAAGTTTTTCCCCTAGAAGCTGAATATTTTGCAAGGTTATACAGGTCCAGTCAGCACGTTACCATAAAACTCTGAATACTCAGATCCACATGGTCTAAGATCCAACTGTATGATTTCTTCCATATGTTTTTTAACTGAAAGGCATTTTTTATGTATAATAGCAGAATACGATTTTACCGTGTTGTTTATCAAAATATGCCTGCAAGTACTATTTTATTATTAAAATTTCAAAAGTTTTTTTTTTTTTTTTCAATAAATTTCATTCACTTTTTTTTAAGTATATTATAATTCATTTCAAAGAGAGACATGTAAAGAACTTTAAAGTTTAGATTGCCTCGTAACAGTGGCTGCAAGTAGGGGTTGCCAACAGTTAAGACAGTAAGAGCGAGAGGGAGTTAGCGCAGTACACTGTCCATCATACAGCTGGCAATCCGTAATTGCGCCCACTTTTACGTAGTCAACCCAAACTTTTAAGTTTTTTACATGTCTCTCTTTGAAATGAATTATATATATATATGTTTTTAAGTGAACGAATTTTTTGTTTTTAATTTTAATTAAAAGTTCTTGTGGCCATATTTTCATAGGAAACTCAGCTGAACTGTACTCTGGTATTAATAATTACTAGGGTTCGGATCTTTATGACCAAAAAAATAGAGAAATATGACCTTAAAAATTGGTAGGTATGGCGCAAAAATGACAAAATATGTCCAAGCATTTAAATTTACTATACATCAAAACATGTTCAATTATACATCATTTATTTTATCTAGTAGTGTCGCTTTCATTAGACAGCATAATTTGCTTCCGTGCACTCCCTGAACCATTGGGAAATTAAATTTTAAGTCATTTTGTTGAAGTCACTTCAATTTCAGAAAATTTTATTTTCGGCATGGCTGTATGTATACTCACTGATCCACACAGATTTAACGATGACTAAGGATATTTCATTGAGATATTGATTAACGCGGAAAGACACAGGCATGCTTCTGATGCATTGTAAAGATTAAAAGACGGGCTGAACAACAAAGATTAGAGAGTGACAATAATGTAGGCCTATAACTTTAATTCTTCGCTGGTGAATTCTGACCACAGTGAAGATTTGTTTTTTTCCCACCTGTATAGCAGAAGTACAGTTCTGTGAATAATTATCTTAATTTCTTCTCATCTATATTTAGTGGATTCCCGGTACTACTAACAAACTACCAGATTTTTCCTCAAAATATGACCATATGAGCATAAATATTACAGAAATATGACCGAAACTAGGAATATGGTCTGAATATGCATTTATATGCTGTATAAAATACATTTAAATAGAATCAGAAACGATGAATCAGTGTTTAATTCACTATTCCAGCTCAAAACGAATTTGTCATAAAGATCCGAACACTAATAATTATATATAAAAATTAATTTCAATTAAAATACATATGGACATAGATATCATGCATCCGGATCGTGGACTATCGGGGATACAAGGATCGGAGCGTGGTGCTCATTATATTTCCATCATCAAACTGCAATAACTTGCTAGCGAATTTGGTGCTCAATTCCCTTATAAGGATCGTAAGGCCCGTTTCACACGCGACACTCTGTGTCCGGCCACTGAATCTCTAGACACCGCCGGAACATAGAACGGAATGAGAGCGTTCACACGGAGCAGCTGTGTCTGGCGCTACTAGCTACTGTGGCTGGTCGGTGTCTTTCTCCTCTACTTGCTCGGACACTGCCTCCTGTCTCGGCCACCTACCTAACAATCAGATCACCCGGGACACCAATCGCTCGTTGCTTAACATGGAATGTTTTGATACTGAACAGTTTATAGAGCCCATTCAAGAAAGGCCTACTCTATGCGATGTTCAAACAGTGGAGTATTCAAATAAGATTAAAAAAGTTTGTTTACTGGTACCCGAATTCGAGGAATTGCCAGATGTATCACTGGGATACATTTTCACATCTTGGTGTCCTGGTACTTAAACCCAAGATTTATTTTTTCATGTAGTTCCTGAAATGTCGAATGTGACATCCGAAAATAATAGATTTTTTTTGCGACGTTGAGGTTATTCGAGGTGAGACAGCATGGGAAAGGGGGAGCAATGAACGGGAAGGAATTCTGCCATGGACTTTCAAAGGAAGCATTCCGGAAAACACCCATCTGGATGCACAGACGGGGATTCGAGCCGGCGTCCTCCCGAATGTGAGCCAAAGAGTGAAATAATTGAAGAACTTTCTGTCATCCGCCACAACTTCGTTAATCAAAGTATAAAATGCCCAACTTTCTAATCTTTTAGCACATGTTGGATGAACCCACACAGTTCTTTTCGTTTTATTATTTTTTAGATTATTTACAATAGATAATGCCGTGGCCAATTCCTCAGGTTGCAACATTATGTATAAAACTACTACCGGTATCAATTACAACAATCACGTTCTTTGTGGGTGAGGGAAGCCGGACACCGTTTGGCTATTAAGTGGACGGGTGAGATTCTGGTGGCCGGTGTCTAAAAATTCAGTGGCTGGACACCAAGTGTTCCCTCTGAAACCGCTTAAGTCGTTTGCAGAGTAGTGCTTTGCGTTTGCTTCTGCAGCTGTCACGACCAGTCGTGTGGAAGTGATGAAACCCTCCTCTCTGGAGATATGAGTAATAACAGTGTTTGCCTGTGGGCGCAGCAGCACTCCGCTAGACAAGGGAAAGGCGTGGGCACTGCTTGCTGACGGCTGGTGTCAGTGGTCGCCGCCGCACAGTATATAACAGCGACGCCCGGCGTATCTGACCGCCTCATCGGCCGCCAGGCGTTGCTTTATTAGACGCTCCTGGCGGGCAGAGGGAGTGGTGAGTGATTACCAACCTCTGACTCAGGTTTCACGAGAAACAGAACTCACTTCGCTTTCTTGCAACACGGAAGAGTTACTGCAACTGTCTTTCTTTCGCAGAGTGACGAGATTTTTTTTAAAACTATGGAACACAAGCAAGTCGCGTGGCTAGGTATTAACTCGTCGGTAAGGTTTTAGCAGTTGCAACTATTATTTTTTTATTCGGTTCAGGACTGATCTTGTGTCGTCAACTTGGAAAGTACTTTTGATGGTAGATTTCTGTGGAATGTATCCTGGAGAGGCTTAACCCTGCGAGGTAAGAGTGTTTCCTCTCGTTTATTGCCAAAATATGTGAAAGCACTATATTCTAATTTTGGGTTTGTAAGGTTTTTTTTTGGATAGGTTATACTTGGTCAAACTGTAGGTGCGACTTGAGTATGCGAGAACGAATAGCAACAGTACAGTATACGTGTTAAAGTGAAGTTAATGAATGGATACGCTGAAAAGGTCATACCGAACTCTATCAAAAGAATAATAGACATAAATACTGAAATACTTTGACTTGTTTGATTTTGGAAGTGATTCAAGTTTTGTTACCATGTATGAATAACCGGTAAGTTAGAAGAATTAAAAAATCCGATAAGATCCTAATCCTTCTTCCTATATGAAGTTTTTTTGTTTCGGATTTTATGGCTTATTAACGTAAATTTATCATAGCCAGGAGAGGATTGGAACAGGAAGGAATTTGACCATGGCCTTCTGAAGGAATAACATCAGGAATCACCTGGATTGATTTAAAAAATCATGGACAAGCTAAATCGAAATCTAGATGGCCGGACAAGTTTTCAACCTTCGTCCTTCCGAAAGCCTCGCCCTAGCGTTACCACTCACCCACCATGCTCGCTTTATGGAACCTATTTATTTACAGGTAGAAAAGTGAGGGTCCATCGTTTTACTGTTACCAAGTTAGAGCAAACCTCATTCTTCAGCAATTACAGCAAGTGTTTCATTTGGCTATCATAAAACAGACCTTCCAGACCTTCTCTTATGATGCTTTGTCTGATGCCGGAAATAACCGGCTACCATCGAGGATGTACCCCTCGACGGGAACTCTGTTGGGAAGATGTACTGGGTGATAGTGTGTATATTCAGCATAAAGACAGATCGAGAAAGGAGACGATGGAACCAGATGCTGGCCAATTCAAATCAATCCATACGCACTGCGGAGAGGTTTAAGTGATTAGGAATTGTGTGGGTGATTAGGAATTGTACACCACCATCTGTGCTAATCAGAAGTTTTTTTTTTTCGCGTTGTCGCAACCAATTGAGCCAACGGGATTCAAGAGGACCAGCTAAATTAAAACGAATTATCACCAACAACCATACATCCTTTACGTTCTCCAGAAGTTTAGCTACTAATACACCAACGTCCTCATCCACCATCCGGTCAATGAGTATTGTACCCTGCATTTTGTACAGTGTTTATTTTTATGTTGTATAATATTTAAGGCAGCAATCGGGAAGCGTCCCAACATCCTACTAGATTCCGGAAGACCACCTAAGAATCGTGATCAGGACCATTCATAGGTCAGGCCCGAGGAATGACCTGTTCCCGTGCCATCTCCCTCCCCAACTCCCGTATAACTCTAACGCAAACGGCCATAGTTGAAAGTGTTGCAACGTACAATCAATCAACTAGAGCTGCAAATGATAGGCGTGCACGGACTGTCCGAGCTTCAGACAAGTAAGGCCCACTCCAGGGCTATAGTGGATAGAACGTTTAGAGCAGTTTTTCTCAACCTAGTGGTCCGTGAAGATAGTAAAGGTAGTCCACAGACAGAATATTAGATACCGTACTCATACTGTGAGTGACTATAAGCGAATATAAATTATAACCACAACTTTTTAAAAGCTATGACTAATTCAATGAAAACGCATTTCCAGTATGTAAGCATTGCATAATCCCCAAATACTTTTTCAGTCGGCATCTAAGAGACTGCAGTTCATTAAATATTATGTTAATGACCATGTGTTCCCCTAGGGATTCAAAATATGCATTTTGATATATCATGTTGTAATGGTGCAAAACAATATGACCCAGATTTTAATAACATACACATAGAAAAAAGAAGGTTAGCATAAGTTAGTGGTCGGTGGCACGTTGGTGCAGGGCAGCGGTTCCCAACCTTTATTGGTACACGACCCACTTTTAAGTAAAAAAAATTTCGCGACCCACCTAAAATGAGAGTCTATCTAATATAAGAATGGGAACTGTTGTATGACCTAGATACGCTATCGACTATCCTATCCTACAAAAGGCAAATTTTCATACAAAGGATATACTATCAACAACAAAAATTTTATAATACACAAAACAACAAACATATTATAGACCGGAAGGCTGCTACACGGACCACCACCTTATCAAGTTGGCTGCTGAAATTCCACGATTAGAAGTAACTCCATCAGCATATTAAAATGCAATTGGTCTGCCAAGTCGCTTTTTGGTGGAAACCACCTGCAAACCCGATTTTAGTGGTTGATTGGTAGATTTGTCACTGTGTTTTACTGCACCCAAATGTATGAAAATATGGAAGACTAGGAGCAGGAAAACACAATGGTAAACTTACCAGTAAAATGGGATATGTAGGTGTTTTATACTGAGGTATGACTTGGTACATCAGTGAAATTTTAATTTTCAAATCGAGTTTTAACTAATCCTGGAATTGTAGCCGTCAACTCGATGAGGTGATGTTTTGTGCAGCCGCCTCTCGCTTTATTGCAAAAATAATGAACAATACTTTTAATGCAATGTAGTCTTCACGGGTGTACCGCCGGATAGTGTTGTGGAAACACAATATTTCGACGGCTGGCTCTGCCGTCTTCTTCAGGTGTAGAGTAACTCTCTACACATAGTTTATTTCTGTTTATAAAAAAAAAAAAAAAAAAAAAAAAAAAAAAAAAAAAAAAAAAAAAAAAACAATGAAGTAGAAAAAGCTTGTTCACACAAGTATGTCGTGTTTAACGGCATCACGAAAATCACAGTTAACTTAGACATTTCTGGATACTCTGCTCGTAAATTCATCCAGAAGGAAATTAAGGATTTCATGATTATTGCACTTGTAAAATATCGTGTTATATGAAAAAAAAGATATATTTTCGCGGCAAAAACCTCGATTGTTCCGCGACCCACTAAAACACACGCCGCGACCCATCAGTGGGTCGCGACTCATAGGTTGGGAACCGCTGGTGTAGAGGATTTAAGTGCGGTGAGCGAAGTGACTACGTCATTGGCCTAACTGTTGTGAGGTAATGTGATGCATTGTCTTACAGGTTGTAAAGGAGTGCATCTTGTTTGTCTTCATCTTACTGTGAAATCACGAAATTCTCAAGATACCAAGGAATAAGATGGCATTTGCGTTGTTCTATATGAAAAAGAGAATACTGTACACTGCAGATTTGCTAAAACCATAATACACGTTTACTTTTGAGCTGCCAGTATTGTGTTTCAGAGATCCATGCACGTGAGAATGAATTGTAGACCTGTTAGAAGGATTGTTGTCATACTCACTGCTAAATTACGTGGTACTGTGTCGCAAAATTCATATCGTGCAACATAAACAAACAGCAACCACTTTTCGCTCTGATATAACTGTATACCCTGATGGCACTTGAAGTGACTGAATTTTGTACTAAAGCACTAGTTGAATATAACATGACAATTTTTTTTCTACAACATGATGCATTAAATGATGCCGCAAGTTATTCGTATGCCTTCAAAGTAGTTAAGTTTTTCTTGAAGTATACGAACTTCAAGAAGTCATAAAAGAAGTGTAACAATCAGTTTTGGTATTGCAATGTATTACTGCAATTGAATGGATACCGCGCGAATACAAGAACTGCATAAAAAATATCGAAAAACATATTTATTTTCATTTTAAACAAATATGCATTTAAAACTGCTTGAGAGTACGGCAATGAGAGATATACACGCTTAAGCGTCGGCGCAATGACTGCGTACGTACCGACCGTGGTGGGTGAGTGGTTAACGCTCTGCCCTCGCATTTGGGAGGACGGTGGTTCGAATCCCCGTCTGGGCATCCAGATTTGGGTTTTCTATGGTGTCCCCAAATCACTCCAGGCGAATGCCGGGATGCTTCCTTCAAAAGGCCATGGCCGAATTCCTTCCCATTCCTTGTCCCCTGGCCCATCGCACCTCTAATGACCTCTACGTCGACGAGGCTTAAAGCCATAAGTAAAAGAAAGAAAGCATACTGTCCTGAGCTGCGTATCTAAAAAGTTCCTTAATGATTATTGAACGGAATATATACATCGTGAGAAACCGAATGAAATCACCGTAATAAACTGAAAAAAGTAGTTTTGGCACTTAATGTATTTTGTATTAATCTTGGTTTAAATTATCCAAAGAAACAAATCGTCTCCAGCAATTGTTGTTTACGTTTTCAGTCCCTGTTCTTAGTACCATAAAAGCTTCCTTCAATTAAAAAAAAAAAAAGAAAAAAAAAAAAAAAACTAGTTATATCAACGAAAGAAGTTGTCTCAGATTGTTTGGAATGACATATACCACCATGTTGCTAACTTCAATCTCTAGCGAATTATTCAGTTATTGAATTTACTGGAAAGTGGTACACGTTTGAAGTAGTGAAGAATTGGACTAATACTAACACTCGTTCATTAATGACAGTTCATCATACTGAACCACTGATCTTGACCACAAAAACAGTTTTAACAACTCTGAAATGTGTTTCGTAATTTACGATAGCACTGCTTCACTCATAAACCTTCAGTTCTACACTGACATAAGAATAAACCCTCGCTTGGTTGCGGCTTATGATCAATATGCCAAAACAAAAGTACCTTCCTTTACTTTGGTTATTGGTACACTGTTTTCGTCAGTTAACCTAACGTGAAACCATCTTCCAATGTTCGTTGATCCGATCCCACGTTACTGCAGGCATCTTGGACACAACCCACTCTCGTCGGGCGAGCTGGCCAAATAGTTGGGCAAGTCCACTCCGAGGAGGAACACATTTGTCTTTGGCGGCTCATGAATGTGAATCAGGCACCATTGAGTGAGCGAGGCGGTCGCCGCTGTACCGTTAATGCTGGTCTCCATCGAGGTCAGAGCGCCTGGAGCGAGCGTGAGTCGCCTGCCAGATGGGAAGTCGGCGCCGTATAAGGAGCTCCACCAGATACGGGATTCCGAGACACTCGTCCGACTCGTCTGCATGACGGGCCACACGAGCGAAGATCAAACATTCATCGCCAACAGGCCATATTTCCGACGTTCGGGTCTCCAAGTTTTTACGAAAATCAGGTACTAACCACCTGTTCAACCCTCTATGGCGGAGGAGAGGGAAACATTTTGTCCCTGGATTCATCATCCTTCGCAAAGCATTGTTTAGTGATTCACTCGTCGATTGAATCATTCGTGAAGATTCTGTTCTATTACCTAGCTTGATCCACTTTTTCTCCTGCATTAACATTCTCTAACTTTTCTCTTCTTGTGCATTCTTTGGGGGAACTTTCAACTTTCGTACGAGTGTCATAAGATGACTTAATGCTGTCAATATTCATGTAGTGAGGGTGGCGTTAACGCTCTGGTTGCCTCGCATTTATGAGGATGTGGGTTCGAATCCCAGTCCGGGCGTTCAGATTTGGGTTTTCCATGATTTCCCCAAATCACTCCAAGTGAACATCGGAATGGTTCCTTCAAAAGGCCATGCCCGAACCGCTTCCTGTTCCTTGTCCCCGGTCCTTTCCTGCCTTTAATGACCTCAACGTCGAACAGGTGTAAAGCCGTTAGAAAAAAGATGTAATATGAGTTAACGTTACGTAAAATTCCACGCTGTGTTTGTAGATTCTAGCAAACTAACGAGTTAGCACATTGTCGGATTCTTAAGTTAATCGACCTTTACACGACAATTCAGCTTCTTTTTAGAGTGCAGGTCACAACACACTTTCATTTACAGTCCCGCTTTTAAAACCATTCAAAGCGGCCTGACAGAAATTTTTTTCTGTTTATTCACTAGTGAAAACAATTGAAAAATTGTTTAACAGCTGGTAGGAATCTTTTAACATTCGGTTAGCAGCTAGGAAAATTAATTTTCGTATTGTTAAATTAGAAGTATGAACCCCAACAGAGTAAAAGTAATGGGAAAAAAAATGAAACACAAAGGCCAAATGCAAAAATTTATGCTTTATTTAGGTGGAAGAGAATCAAACATTAGCACTTTTAATTAATTAACTGATCGTATTACTTTATTATTTAAAATATTAATCAAGAATTTAATAAGTAAATTAAATTGGTGTTGTCGTAGTGGCAGGGTTTCTTATAGGCTGCCCAGTACGCCACAATCTTTTTTTTTTTTTTACTTATGGCTTTATGGCGTCGACGTCGAGGTTATTAGAGGCGGGATGGGACTGAGGACAAGGAACGGTAAGGAATTAGGCCATGGCCTTCTGAAGGAAGCATCATGGCATTCACCTGGTGTGATTTGGGGAAACCATTGAAAACCTAAATCTGGATATCCGGACGGGGATTCGAACCGCCGTTCTCCCGAATGCGAGACCAGAGCGTTAATCACTCACCCACCATACTCGGTGCCACAATCGTAGCCGCCTACCGGGTACAGGGGACACACAGTTTAACGTAGAATCCGAACCACAGAAGCGTTCCGGTGTTCAAGTTGTGCCAGAGGTAAAAGTCGGGTAAAATGCCAATGAAAATCCCTGCCTGACAGGGATTCGAACAGGGGACCTTTTTACCTCCAGTCAGACACCATAACCACTGATCCACCAGATTGTTCTATGAATTTAATTATAATATGATAAGGCTGACTAGAAATAAAGTCCAAATTGTAAAAAGAAAAAGAAAATAAATTATCTTATTAATGCAACTGCCCAGAATTTATCATTTATAAACTTCATCATTATTACTTCCAAATATGACACGAGTTTTATAATGATGCATTACAGTGGGACATTATAAGAAGTTTGCGGGTTCCCTTTCTGTGGACATGACATATACGTATATCGAGGAAAAAATTTCACTGTCAGTCAGCTATCGACGTAATGACTGGTCCGGAACAAAATCTCTGTTGTGCCACAGATAAGCTCAGTGAAGCGTGAAGGTGGTCAAGGTCTGGCAGCACCCACAAAATAACTGTGTGCCGCTCTTCCCGATGAACCTCGCTCCCTGCGCTGACATCCTATGGACGGTCCTGCGAAGCTCCGCTGAACTACAACACCCACTACAGCTGGTGTTGCTGACTCAAGGCTCTGTGGTTGAGCTGTACCTACCTCTTACGTGGCTATATAAGGTTTGGGTTGCCGAAATGTGAAGCATTGGTTATGACATTGAGATCAATGTGTCTTTTTATTTAACTCACCAGAGGTGCTTACTGAATGTTCACACGTGAGTAAAATCTCAGGCTTTCACCACATCCCCTTAAGAATATTGTCCAGATACCTGTTTATTGACAGGGAACTTACTATTGACTGCGGCAGGATGCGTGGGTATCCATTCTTTTACACAAAATGCAGCTGATAATTCGTGCTAAGTGAAATTTGCAAACTGTACCAACACAAGTCAGCATTCACTTAAATGAGAATGGGAAACTGTGAAGGGGCTTTCCATAGCCCATGCTTTTGCGCGTCGGGTCAGCTCTCAACAGCAGGCCGTGGAAAGGTAGCTGCCCTTGCTGGCAGGGATGGCGCGCTACTATCCGCGCCCAGTCGGTAAACATCAAACGCCCGGAAAGCTGAAACGACACTAGAGCAACGTGGTGAGGAGGTGGCTGCGAGGTGGCTAGAGCTAGCGTGTGGCGCGTTCTGATCCGTACAATTCGGCTGCATGGTACGGTCTATAAAAACACGGGTCGTGGGAAGTCACCATACTGAGATTGCCGGTACGTTATGCCCTACTTTTGAACCTGGGAGCGTTGTGAAAGATATAACTGCGTTTTAACACGCACAGCAAATTTGACGGGTCTTAGATAAAAAATAGCTTAGTCCTCAACCCGAAAGTTGTTAAAATTCTTTCAGAGTATTCTGCCGGATATGATCTGCAATGTAAGACCTTTCGAAAGCTACCTTCGCTGTCTTTGTAAGTCGAAGTGGCTTCTGCAACTACACGTCACCGACGGCAGCTGTACTCACTTAAAGACTGAATTCTCAAACCCGAAGTTTGGTTGGATCCTCCTGATGGAGGTTTACTAAGCCATTGTGTCAGAGGTAGCATGGACAGATCCTTTCCTATGGGACCCATGGTTTAACGTGGAAACCGAATCTTGGAACGTCAAAGTGAAGATCATATGATCAAACACAATTCTTAAAAATAACGGGCTTCACCGAATTCTGAACGTGGTACCGAACCCCGAACTTTCGGCAGCAAGTGCCTTACCCACTGAGCTACCAGGCAACTCGGGGCCTCAGTTAACTGGCTAGTAACATTGAAAACAAAAGAAACAAAAAATCGTTTTAAGTTGGTACGAAGAATGTGAGGTGGGACGAAAGCTCAGTGGTTCTGGTCAAGGCGCGGGGTACACAAGAAAAAACCGTTACTGATCGATTCAAAGAAAGGGCACAATTCTTTGGCAACTGTAACAGCTTCAAAAGTAATTAATGGTTTCCAAGATTACGAGACACCTCGGAAAATAAACGTTACTTTCTTAAAGTTATTTGCCGGGAATATTATTCGATAAATTTCAGTAGCCTCTATGATTTTTCTTTAAACTGTTAATAAATTATGGTGAGGAAGGAACGTAGGAACAGTTGAGATCTGAGTGAGTTGTTTGAACGTAGGAATGAAATGATAATGACAAGTCGGAAGAACAGATCGTATGCTTACAAAGCACCTGAAACAGACCATGTTTAAGAGAACTGAATGAATTAAGTGATTAGGAGGAAAAAACTGCAGGAAAGAAAAAAAAACAGCATGGGAATTACTGAGAGATGAAGATGAGAGAGGAAGATTTCATCATGGAATTTTCAGTATAGTTAGATGATTTACATAGAACAATGAAATGGCGTAAAAATGCAGAGAAGCAATTCTTGTCCGCTTTTCGTATATTGGGTAGAAACTTGAGTGATAAAGGAAACGAAATGATATTAAGGAAACGATAAAATGGAAGATTAAAAAAATAGGAAGTGCTACAAAGACACACTTAAGTCATGGATCTGAAACAAAGAGACCAAGAGACAGATGGTTGAGTGGAGGAACTAAGAACGCCAAGAAAAAAGGAGTGAACTTCACCAGTGGAAGATGGATATGATTGACGGACATAAAATGTTAGAGAGTCTTATGTTCAGGGCAGAGATAAACAGTGATTGGAAACAGTCCAGCACAACAATGGTAATGATATAAATAAAATAATTCCAATAAATAAATGGTTATCAATCTTCTGGACATTCTCTCCATTATTTCACTTTTAATGACCAATAGAATAACTTTTAATTTGTGGAGTTCTTCAAATGGAATCAGTTACTACTGTTTTCTGGTATGGACAATCCTTGGTTTCTCTATAGATGCCGCTTAAGGCGTGCATTTAGTTAATTTATTCCAGTAGGAACGTAGTGACGATTCAGTCATGAGGTCGGGAGACCTTTAATGGCTCTGTCAATTGCGGAAGTGATGTACGTGGGCTTTCAGCGGTAGACACGTTTGGAAGGATTGTCACTGGCTCACTGTGTAAGGTAGTCTGGAACTTCCTTTCTCTACATTAGGACGGAGAGGTGCTTTGTGCTCTATTTGGAATCATACATGGTAATTGAGACGTAAATTTTGTTTCTGAAATTAATTATATTATGTTAAAAATTATTTATTGGAATAAGAAAAACGTTGTAACTTAGAATTTATGATTATTAACTATGGAAAATACCACCAGTTATTTTTTTTAACGCAAATTGCGAATTGCAAATTGGAAGATTTTCAAAACTCTCCATAGCATAAAAGCATATGTTCCACGTACTTCACGGTGAATAAAATACTTTTAGTTTTCCTAGGCAGCCATCGAACTTCAGGAATCGACAGAGATAAAAACAAAAAATCTGTTCCAGCAGTTCGGAAGAATTAAGACGACATTGTTTATAGCAAAACCTTCAAATGAGTTATTCATGGAAAACGTCTCGAAGAATGCGCGTTCATGTCCTTGCTGTGTGGGCATTGATTTCATCTACAAGTAACATGAGCGTTAATGAACTTAAACCCATCTTTAGTACAGCATTTCACCTCCAAACACTACGATTCATCCATCTCCATGTTGCATCTTTCAGCCTCTCAATGTTTTCTAGTGTTCATTAACTATGAATAGCATGTACTGCCTCTCTTCTAATGATGATACCAGTTGACACAGTGGATTAGACTCATCCCAAGTTGGTGTATTAGTTGGCAATTTCCAGAAACGGCCGACGTTAAAATGTAACAAAGGACACCATGCGTTTGAATGACAGATTCACAAAGTTTACATAACTGTCTTAAACGAAAACACGATACTTCACGTTTCACTAATTCATATCAATTGAAAAGATGGAGTAAAATATTTACCCCGTGTTTCTAAATCCTCGTTAATACCCGTTTCAAAGATACGTGCTTCCTCTGAGTCACCATACATAAGAGAGGTGAAGGTAGTACTACAAAACAGGCGAGAAATCTGAGCCATGACACGCCCACTACATACGGACATCAATTCAAGCTCTAATGTAGACGCGTCACTGTTTCCTACAGTTAGAGTACTGACAGTGTGAGCATTCAATACAGTACCAGCAAAAGCCGCCTTCCATAGCGAGGTCGATGTAAGGACCTTCAAGTTGCGGGCTGCCCGAACCCGACAGCGTAGTAGCTAGCTCGCTTACTTCACATTGCCAGAGCGACGGGGCTCTAGTCCTGAGCCATAGATAGTTTTCAGAATTTTGTTCTCCATATCTGTTGGTTTTATGCTAGGAAACTTTTCTAATAATAATTAACACAAATGTGAAACCAGATTAAGCTGTCTGAATCCCCATTAAATCAAGGATATCGAATTCATAATTTTGGATGCTTTAGTTGGATTGTTATATAGCGAATGAGATGGAACAGATTTTAAACAAAGAAGGTAATAAAATAAAATTAAAATTCAGTTTTTTTTACAATAACATGATTTTTTATTTAAAAAAAGGAAGAAGAAGAGGGTAAATTAATGTCGTTATAGTCATGACAATCATTTTAATAACATTTTAAAACGGGATTCGGTTGATTTGTTAGCTGAGAAAACAGTGAAACGAAAGATTTGTAAATGACAGCGAAGATTGAAATAAATGAAGTGAATAAGTGGAAACGTGTCTTTTACTATGTTAACATGAGATTATCTCGGAATAGGAAGAGAAGGGGACTGAGTTTACTGATTACAGAAAAGAAAAGATTTTTTGTTAAAAAAGAAGAAAATAGGCCACAGGCAATGTTGCGAACTGATTGACAAAAGAAACACTGTTTGCTGTTGATGGCTATAAACCTCGTAGACGTCGTGGTCATTAGAGGCGGAAGGGGGTTACGGAAGCGAAAGCATTCGGTCATGAACTTTTCAAGGAACTCTCCCTGCATTCACCTGGAGTTGTTATCACTTTCATTCGTCCCCAGTTTCCCAGGTGCGGTGTCAGAGTGATCGTCACCTTTGTCTATCAAGGTAGATTTCCTCTTCTTTGACTCCAGACCATAATCCACCCCTCTCCTGTAGGTACAATTTTACCAGATCGAACGATCTTCTCCTGAGCTGGCTTCTACGTCCTTTAGCCTTAAGTTACTCTTCCCGCCATATCCTTGCAATTCTAGTTATGTCTATCTGTTTTACATGTCCCAGCCATCGCGAACTTGCTTTGGTCTTTTTTTTTTTTGTGTCGGGATCACTTCATTCCTGTTCTTTTCTCTTTTGGTTTTCTGTACCATTGATCTCGGGTACTTCATTTCTGCCGCCTACTATCTGCTGTCATCTGTGCTGGTAGTGGTACATACTTCCAGGTTGCACATTGTGATGTGTTATATAGCGACAGTCTGGTTCCAATTGGAATATGTTTATCCTACAGAAGCTGCGTAACTTCATGATCGAACAGGGCTCTTCTTTGTACCCTGTTAGTAATTTTGTCCTGAGATTGACTGTCAGAAGTAACTTTACTGACCGGGAAACCACGGAAAACCGGAATCTGGATGGTCGGACCGGGATTTAAAACCGCAACCTACCACCGTGATCGGTGATATAAGCCCTGGCAGGTAGTAGCCATAGATGATTCTGAAGGACTGGCCGTAAGAATAGCTTGTTTTCCCTTCAGCTTTTCGTCTAGATGATTAAGAACAGTGTAACCTAAACGTCGGTAGTCAGGGATATCATGTGTCTGTGAAAAATGTATCTATTTGCTTAGATATTGTTTCCCTACTTCGTTTGTTCAATATATAGTTGTTCAAGATGAGAGTGAAAACATTACCACAAACAAACAATTAAACTTTTTTTTTTAATGTTATTCGGTCTTATAACCATCCAACGAACATCTTATTGCTTTACTCAGAAAGTTCCCATTATTACTAATAATCACCATTGAAAGAATTACACATAAAATAATAATTTTGTATGGCCTTATTCGTCGGAATATCTCCAATGGGTTTGACAGCCGATTTACAGTGTTACGATTTGCCGCGCATTTGCACTGTCGTGGCTACCTTACCCTAACCCGGTAATCTCACGGGAGTAGGGGACCTACAGATTAACGTGGAATCAGAACCACGGAAATGTTCTGGTGTACTCCACATTACACAACAGAATGTGGCAGAGGTGAAACGCGGGTAAAGGGACTCCCGCAGAAGCAGAGATATGAATCTGGAACCTTTCAATCTCCAATCAGACGCCTTAACCAATGAGCCATCAGACCATTAGAACAACGAAACAAACATAGAATTTAATTAAAACGATCCATTCCCGGTGCTGGACTAGAACCGGTGACCCCTACAACGCAGCAACCAATTAAAAACCGTAATAAACATGGCCAGTTCCCCAGGCACAAGACTTGAAGCCGCACCGGTCTGGTATCACTTTAATCAGCGTGTTCGTAGTCATAGGCGCTTTCGTCGCGTGCTCGATTGTGATGGTTCACAACTCAGCACACGATGATCGAGCAGAGTCGTGAGCAGCTACTTGTGATTGCGATCACATCAAGACGAGCGATGGCTACAAACATCTAAGACGTGCATACAACTGACACAATAATATTCAGTTCACGTCAGATTCCATTTCCTGCTACTTATGGAGCATTATAACAGTGTATAAAGGAAACTATTAAAAAATAACTTAATTGTGAGTAAATAAGTGGAAACAATGGTGGTGTGTTTGGTAACTTAAAGGTTCATAAACGAATAAAGAGATGCGCTGCACGGCATTGTTGTGAGCAAAGCTGACAGAAAAAAACTGAAAAAAGACTGGTGCGTGTATGAATGAGTACGCGCGAAATAAGTGAAGCAATGTATTTTTTTGTGTATTTTTTATGTTTTTGATATTTCTTTCGCACTCGAATGGACGAACGATACTATGTAAATAGGAACTTTGTATTTCGTTTTTAGAGCTTTTATATTGCACAAAATTATCTTATAACAGTTCTTACAATCAATGCTCATTAATAACTAGTTACTAGGACTGTCAAAAGTAACGGGTTTAACGCAGATAACTGGCTTGTAACTATTTTTTTAAAGCAACTAAAAATACTGTATATGTCTCACGGTGTAAATATTCCGTTAATAACTTCAGTAGCTTCTATGCCTGTCAAAAATGACCGGTGGAACGCAGATTTCTGGTCATAACTTAAATAATGTTTTAAAGCTTAAATATCTCATTCCCTGTAAAGATGAATACTAACAAATCTGCATGAGCACGTGCGTTAATACATACACTGTATCGCGATATAAACTTGATTCCATATTTCTTTTCTTACTATAAAATCTATCAGATAATTTAATTAAGCTATCTACACACAAAGAATATACAGGGTGTTACAAAAAGGTACGGCCAAACTTTCAGGAAACATTCCTCACACACAAACAAAGAAAATATGCTATGTGGACATGTGTCCGGAAACGCTTACTTTCCATGTTAGAGCTCATTTTATTACTTCTCTTCAAATCACATTAAACATGGAATGGAAACACACAGCAACAGAACGTATCAGCGTGACTTCAAACACTTTGTTACAGCAAATGTTCAAAATGTCCTCCGTTAGCGAGGATACATGCATCCACCCTTCGTCGCATGGAATCCCTGATGCGCTGATGCAGCCCTGGAGAATGGCGTATTGTATCACAGCCGTCCACAATACGAGCACGAAGAGTCTCTACATTTGGTACCGGGGTTGCGTAGACAAGGGCTTTCAAATGCCCCCATAAATGGAAGTCAAGAGGGTTGAGGTCAGGCGAGCGTGGGGACCATGGAATTGGTCCGCCTCTACCAATCCATCGGCCACTGAATCTGTTGTTGAGAAGCGTACGAACACGTCGACTGAAATGTGCAGGAGCTCCATCGTGCATGAACCACATGTTGTGTCGTACTTGTAAAGGCACATCTTCTAGCAGCACAGGTAGAGTATCCCGTATGAAATCATGATAACGTGCTCCATTGAGCGTAGGTGGAAGAACATGAGAAATGAGCTCTAACATGGAAAGTAAGCGTTTCCGGACACATGTCCACATAACATATTTTCTTTGTTTGTGTGTGAGGAATGTTTCCTGAAAGTTTGGCCGTACCTTTTTGTAACACCCTGTATACACTTCTCGCCGGAGGCCGTCCACCGAGCAGTCGACTTCGGCAAAAAGCAACCATAAATACTCGTGCATATATCAGTGTGTAATAATAGCGACTCCTACGGACGTTAATATACCGTCTGACGTCGTCACGTGTTTTTCAGCAAAATAAGCTTTAAGATTGTAATTGCGCATGCGCCGCAACGTTCTGCGCATGCGCACATAACGCATAATGTCAACAAATGTCTCCCTACAGCTCCTTAAGAGTTTTACTTAAAAATCGTTAAATGTTTTTGAAATGTAGGTAAATTTAAACGCTGATTACAACATATCCGAATACCTTGTAAATAAATTTGAAATAACAAGTAGTGATAGAAAAATGGGAGGTGTATACCGAAACAATAAAATTGCCCTGTGACAAGACGCGAAACTTAAAACAACCCGATTATATCGGTGTAAGTAGAAGAATAAAATTGATGGAAGAAATCTAAAAACGGGCCAAATGCTAATCAAACCTCACACAGGGTTCCGACCCCTAATGAATTACACAGGTATGTGTGCGGTATTCACTTCGACCAAATATCAATTCCGACTTAATTTTAGGTTGAGTTGACGACTCTTCTTCACTGCTCTCTAACGCTACTCCACGTTGAAGCTCGTTCCGATCGTGGAATCGTTCAGTTCCAGTCAGCTAGTGCCTGTCTCATCCGTTAGCATGCAACATACTCTGAATTTGGAGTACTTTATATAAAGCGGAATTTTCATATGGCAAAATTAACACAAATTGAATATATATATATATTTATCATATCCTGAATAATAGGTGTATTACATGTAAGTACTTATGTATTTTTTGTTTAAATGTCTTCGATATTCCGGACAAATTACAAATTCCTATGTAACAGCGTGTGACGTAATAAAATACCCCTTGGTGTGTGCATGCATATGCGCGAGTGAATGAACGCTTTATATGCACGTACAGCTTTCGGTGCTCAGATGTTTTACTCTGCATATTCATTATAGTTATCATAATCATTTAATATATGAATCTGTCCAATCACAAGATACTGAACCAATTAAAATTTTCGTGAAAAGTAAGCCGTTACCTTTACTCTCATTTATAACTTCCAATCTTTTTCTTTAGCGATCGTGTCTTAATTTAGTTACTATTAACTGGTTTATTCCTCAATATATCTTGACTTTTGCCTCCACACAAGTCGAAAACTTGTTATACAGTCTTTTATTTTAGACGACTTATGATGTCACTATCCAGTCACATGTCCAAAACACTTTTATTCTAATTCATTGAAATATTTATTCTCTCGCCACAACGTATTCGTTAATCATACTTCCCTCCAAATAACTTTACATGTTGAACTCCACCAACTTTTACTCATGATCTTATACAGAATCTTTTATCCGTCATCTTAAAATACTTTATGAAATACTGTAATCTCATCTTTTTACGATTTAACTGATTTATTTTGGTTTACCTCGTCATAACGCGATGCCCGGTTTACATTCCAACATCGATTCTTGTTTTCCCCATTCTTGACTTATTCTCTGTCTTCGGCCTCATCACCGCCGGTTTCCTTTGCCCTTCATAGAGACTTAGAAATTCACATAAATATTTACAATTTTTAATACAGTAAATTATTTACATTATTTTAACGTTAACATACAATATTTTGTTTTCATATTAAAATATGTATATGTGACGTATGATAGTTGTAAAGTTTTAGACGTAGACCTGGTGAAAAAAAAAAAAATATTACCAAGTGTAATTGGTGGGCGGTAACACTCTGGCTTCGCATTGGGGCATTGGGGAAGACGCGGGATCGATTCTCGGTCCGGGCGTCCAGATTTGGATTTTCCATGGTATATCCAAATAACTCCAGGCGAATGCTTCCTTCAAAAGTCCAGAGCCGAATTCCTTCCCGTTCCTAGTCCCCACTTCTTTTCCCTTTTCTAATGACCTTGATGAAGCCATGAGTAAAAATAAAAAAGTCTAAAACTGATGGCATTACATTATTTTCCAATTATTAAAAAACATCTTGATATTCTAGTTGAAGAGTTTTAAACAAATATACTCCATACATCCCAAAAAAATTGTTTCTCCTACCTCTTTTATTTCTTTACAAAAATTTTAATACAATTATTAAGTTAGAGAGTAATTCGAAGTCTGAAAATTGTTCAGCTTATTAATTATAGGTCTGTGACAGGTGGATGGACGGACAACGTACATAAAGTGGTGAACTAGGACACTTTCTTCCTTCAGATACGGAACCCCAAGATTGAAGAACACTGCAATTTCTTCCTACTGAATTCATATTTGGTAACTTGTTAGTCTGGTTTAAGATGATCACTGCTGACTCGATTAGTTGTAGTAACGGTGCTGTGCTAACGATGCAGTAAGTCTTTCATAACCTTCTCGGCGGATACTACATCATAAAGGCAAAATTGATCCTGCAGCATATTATAGGTAGTTAATTTAACCGACATGGTAGCAGCCGCATACTGAATGAAGAAATGTGAGTTTAATAACGATCCCTACGCAATTTCAATCACAAATGGTTTGGCCTCTTTGGAGTCACATAAATTCCATGAAGTCTTAATGAAGTGAAGTTCTGATTAACACGCATGCTTCGGTAATGGGTTCTAATGAAGGAGGGAGGAGCTGAGAGTTGACATCTGTATGCAAAACAAGTATTGTGTTGTGTATGGTAAATGTAATTTTTGTTTGATATCATAACGCCTCCTCCGATCTCTTGTATTGATTGTAGTGAATACTTCATTATGTAAGTCTAGTGTCTTCCGACTTCGTATTATTGTCAGTGTTTAAATTTACTGACTTAATTCGATCGCCAAGTCTGTTGATCAAAGAAATAATTAATTTATCTTTATAAATATTTTACTAGGAATAACAACTATTTTGGTACCACTGTGTTCACTTCCCTCCCTCTCCCCTCCCCCCTCCCCACTCCCCATGCCTTACCCGATTCGGCCACCTGGTACTGCCCGGACATTGGTCATCACAAGTTGTTAGTGTGATTCATGAGACGGAAAAGAGAAATTGAGTTCCTACCCAAAGTCTAACTGCACCTGACAGGCTAGGCGTACCTAATCTAATGGAGGGAAAGTCTGTGAAACGTTTATCTTTACATTTTCTGTATGATAAATGTATTTTTTAGTGAAATTTGTAGTTTATGAGGCGGAATTGGGGACCGTCTCTGCATTCGGCTAGATGATTTCGGAATACCGCCCAAAAACTGCAATCAGGACGGCCCGAACACGAGGGCGAAAGCCTGGGCTCCTTCCCGGTCACGTTGTACCTCCCCTGTCCATGTGCGACGCCTCAGCGCACTGCCACACTGGCGGATCAAGTGTACTTTATTAAATAAGTCAAGCAATGTTACCTCTGGTCACCGACCGAATGTGCAGCTACGTTCAACCGCAGGTTCTTTCCAAAGTTTCAAGGGTCGTAAAAAGAAGCGGAAATCATTCTTCTCTCACATTGATGTAACCTCAGCGAGAAATTCTCAATGTTATAAATATTTATGACAAAAACGTCCACTCCATTTAATGAAATATCACAGTTTCATCTCTGCCCCCACTACTAACCGATAGTGGTAATTTTCTGTCTCCAAACAGACGCATGAATAAATAGACTAATATACAGTAGTTTTGTATTCAATTAACTTTCATCAATATATTTCCAACAATTCTAACGCCTCCTTCAAGTCTTAATGAACATATTTCTCACTGCCTTCTCTTGAAACAATAATATTAGATCTACTTTTCGCTAATCCACATTTCAATTAGCAGCGTACTCTCAATAGAAACTCCTGTTTCTTGTATCGGCCATTATATTTCTCCTTGCTCCTTATCTCTAAGGGCATCTGTATCAGATATCCACATCTCTGCGAACGGCTATAACGTTTGTATTTGCTGCCTTCCTGTTGGTCTATGCAGTGTTACTGAGTCCTCTTCGATCGCCCATCCACTTTCACTTTACGATCGGGGAGTGACTTGCTGGTTGAAGTTTTTTGCTTACTCACTCATTCAGACCACAGTCGTGACACCGTTGCCCTCGAAAGTTCCATCAGCCTAGCTGTTCAGCAAATGCTATCACACGCCACCAAAAGACATGACCTGTGCAAACCCCAAAAAGTCTCTTTCTTTATTTAATTTCGCCACAGACCGGACGAAGACTCATAAAGTTTCTAAGTCATTGTTACTGTGTACTTTTATCAAATGTCTATACTAGCATTGATCAGCAGCTTTCCCAATGCAAAACCTAAATGTTACGTAAGAATTAGTCTTTCTTCTACCATATTTCTTATTTCGGGTAACTTTAGAAAAAATTCCTTACCATTCTGTCTTAGATTTTTTATGTAGTATCTTTGTAATCTTTACCGAAAATCAAAAAAATCACAGTGTCCTGTATTTGAAGTCAACAGATTAAATCTATTTGAAGATGGCATAGTTAAACGTTTTACCGTTACAACTAACATGCAATAAAACTTAAGATATAAATAAACAAAGTTACGTATTCAAAAAGAGTAATAACAGAATCCAAAGAGTGTAATGTTTATCTGCTGTAATGTGACCTTTGGTGAGTATCTTTCGAGGTTAAAAAAGTTTGTCTTAAATGCAGTGTGATCTGTCGTGCCTATCTCTGCAAGCAACAAACACATCATTGCCTGTTGATCCGTCCATAGGTGATGGAGATACGCCGCAGTTTTTAAGCTAGACAATAAGCTTACAAACTGTGAAAATTCCGAAGAAACAACAAATGATTAAATAGGAGTAATAATGAAGTGTTTTACACATAGCTCTCGACGGAAGCTAATTGAAAAATTCACGTCTGACGTATTTCGGAATGACAGCCAGAAAATATTGCTACCAGCAACATTCATATCTCGGAATGACCGCGGAAATAAGATAAGAGAAACCAGGGCCGGAACCGATTCATTTCTGTACTCATTTTTCCCACGAGCGATTAGGGAATGGAATAGAAAGGATTTACCGGGAGAGTAAACATAAAATCCGACAGGAGTAGCTTTCGCTAAAGCGCTCCGGCCATCCTGATCTGCGTTTTCCATGGTTTCCCTAGATCGCTCCAGGCGAATGCTGGGATGGTTCCTCACAATAGCCCATGGGCGCCTCCTGCCATATCCCGTATATCCCTTCCAAACCATTACCCTTTAGGATAGGTGCAAGCACCCTCCGCTACACACTTTTAGTGAATCGCGGAGTAATAATAATAATAATATCAGACCACGGTATATTCAAATTTATTCTCTATGCAAAGCATGAGGGTTACTGAAATCCTAGTCTTAACTTGAGTAGATGTAGCGTTTGGCCCGCAACACGAGGTAAGCTTTCGGGTGTATTCCCCCCTTGGAACCAAATCTAGGCAGCTTTAACTCGATGTCTCCCGAAAACAGTTGAGCACAATTAGCTTGACATTGTCCATTGTTGTTAGCAGTGTTATTCATTTCGATTAGTTTACTTTCCAAATTACGTAATTTTACTTCCGTTTCGGCAGCAAGGTTACGCTGTGATGTTTCTAGATTCTTTTGACTTTCCTCCATTTTTCCCACGTAATTCTTAAGGTCTTCAACTTCGGATCTTATTTTACCGAAATTTTCATCAACACCATCTTTTATTGAATGAGCAAACTCAGAAATCTGACCTAAATTTTCACTGTTTTCTGTGCGCATTTGTTCAATTGAACTTTTATTCGCTTCTACTTTACGGCAAATTTCATCGTTGGTTGTCTCAAGTACATTGCAAGAAGACTTTAACTCCGTCTGGACTTTGCTTAAAAGAGTGATCTCAGAGCTAATTTCCTTTTTAAAATCATTTATTTCTCGGCCAATTTCTCCGCGAAAAGTAGCAAACTGCTCTTCAATTCTTTTGTGAGCCATTTCTTGTTTTCTTTCAAGACTCTCTATTTTACTAGACATTTGCACTGAGAGTTCAGACAATTTTTCATTGGATTCTTGAAATTGTGTTGTAAATTGAGCAGATAATTGTGAAAATTTCTCCATTAATAAAGCCGCTATATCGTTCATCTGGTGTTGCTGAGTCTGCAATGCAGGAATCACCGAGACGTTTTTCGCACTGTTGGAGGTAGTATGAAAATTATCCAAATTCTCCTGCCCTAATTCAACGGGTGATTGAGTGGAATAAACTATTTCTGCAGGATTATTGTCTTCCCCGATATGATCCCTATTTGAATTAGTAGGTGCAGGCTCATGTGATAAATTTGACCCTTCCATGATTTCTTTCGACATGTTAATAATGGTACTGGATCTCAAGCGCATTACTATAAACTTCACGCTAATTTCAACTATTTCGTTGACACACAAAGAATATTCCAATACAAAATAACAAAGAAAAGAAATAAGGATTGCAAAACACACCATCAGAAAGACTTTATACTAATCTGCAAACAAAATGCCTCAATAAAATCCGCGATTGCACAATAAAATCAAACCCAAAGAGCATTCCACAGCACGCTCAATAATTTCAATGGAAAAATTAGAAGAAGAATTTACTCATCAAATACCTTCCCGGAAAAATGGTTTAAATATGGAAGGATATCGTTACCCTGGACATATGGCTCGAAATCCACACAAATAATTCGACAACAACTTAAAATTGCCATAAAGAAAGCATCACAACAATTATCAACGCCGTAGTACAATAGAATTTGAGTGCCTTTGGACAAAACCCATTACACATTCCCATGTCACACAAGATAATTATTATTTAACACACGCAATTCGCACAAAATAAAATTTATCTGATCTTATTGCAGAACCAACTTGCATCTAAGATCAACAAGTACAACCTGAATTTATACATGTATTAACTACGCAAACAAATACAAACCACTTTCTATCTACAAAATAAGAAAGTTGCCAAGGACATAGTGCTGTCTTTCGTTCATAGCATAATTAATTTTTGCAATTAATAATCGAAAAGCCCCACGTTGGGCGCCATTGTAACGTTCTGACCTCATTACCTGATTTATAATTATAATTAATTTTATTATTTTATTATCATGAAAGGTAGAACTTGCTTGAATACTTTATACGAGAAATCACAAATGGTTTTATTTCAATTAATCACATGACATACATAACAAAATTCGTTAAAATTAATTAATTGTCCTTTTGTGGGCGCCAGGGTATTTTATATAAAATACACAAAATTTAAACAGTAAACGAAGTCAACATTTTGACTATTCACTTCTGAATGAAATGTTTGCTCCGGGCTATGAGTTCTTATCTGCAGGGTCGTAGCTGGGCAATGCTATGAACTTGAAAGTCTAGCTAGCACAGTGTCCTTCATTGGCGATGTATAATTACCGAATGTACATGTCTGCCGCCACACATTGGATGACGGTCTTCTCTGCTATGGACCAGTGTAGCACAGTTCCTCAGATGTCGTCCTTTGCCTGAGCTCATCTGCTCAAACAACATAGCGGGTGTACGGATCCAGGCAGCAGCAACAGTCCCACTCAAGAATAGGCAGTCCAGAAATCACATCGTCCGAACCTGCTGGCCGGCCGGCATCGAATCTCCTTCACTCGTTCGTCGTGCCACATGCAAAACAGAAAACTCTCGCCGATCACCCTGTTTGTCTACCTGGCAAGCACAAATCTCCCCTCCATTAGGCACTCACTATTCTCCCCTCGCTAATTCTAGGAACCGGCCTGCTGGCATTCCTCAGATCTGCCGCTCCACACTTGTACAATGTACACTGCGCCCAAACGCCCACTAAAATATTCCACATTTTAAATAATAAACATATAGTTTATTAATGTAACTAGCGGTCACAAGACGCGTTCGTTACAATCTGTGTTTTTTATGGGGGCTGATTAATCTGGCGAATATGGTTAAGGGTAGAGTGTTCTTTTGTGTTAAGTATTTAAAAATGAAACAAGAGAAATAATGAAACCCGAAGACGAACCACATGGATATATTTTCCAAAAGGAAACTTAGTTTTTTTACCTCCCTACTTGACAAACTAATCATTATCTACAGAGTCGTATGTTTTTAACCAAAGCACAATACGGGGAGGTTTCAAATTTAACCCAGGCCTAATAAGTTAACGATGTAAGATTGAGTACTCAGACAAGTCTTTGGTCCAATTAAAAAAGGAATATTAGTGGAGAATAAGAAAAACAGATAGCTAAGAGATATGTACCAGTTACCTAGTATAGCAGTGATAGCATAACGATCACGTAATAACAAGGATCGGGGATCCCATCAAAGATGTGACAGAAGGATGTTTCGAACGGAAGAAATGACGGGGAAGACCATTATTCAGGTGGCTTGATGCAATCAATGAAGACAGACTTTTTAGAGGATGATGTGTGGAGAAACAGAGGTGATTGGTGAAGGCTAGTCGGTGATTCAATGGGTCACCAGCAGGCTGTATTACTATTGCAATAAGTAAGCAGTCTGCTACTCAAATTGGTGATTTGGAATCAAGTGCCTGTACCACTCCTCCCATGGTAATGAATTTTCAAGTTCTGAAAACTTCAGCCACACTGCTCAAACCTTCCTGATGACGGACTTCAACCAACGATGCGGCAATCTGAATTCAGTGCGTAATTCAGGAACCGAGTGATCAAGTTGAAGCACTGACTGATGCATGGCATCAAATACTAACTATACAAACCAGCACACATTGTTCTTTGTTCCATGAGCATGTGTAGTATTGATCAAAGTATTATTATTAATTAAAAACACTGAAACTTGAAGCAACTAAAAATTTGAGATGGCCTTAATATACAGACAGTGGGGAAACGATTACAGATGTAAGCCGTTGCGAATGGAGTGCAGCTTCCAATGACGGTCTACAACATTTGATAATGAACCGCATTATAGAAGACCAGTCCTAACAGATTTCACCTAAGGTAATAGGTGAGCTAGTGGAAAAATAATGATAGTAAACTGAAGAGAAGGTTAACTTAACATGAAGGTTTAGCTCTTGAATAAATAATAGATTAGTAACGGAAATTACAAAGAATCTCGAATTTAGAGCGGTAACACTCTCGCATCGCATTCGGGAGAATGCAGGTTCGAATCCCCGCCAGGCATCCAGATTTCAGTTTTCCTTAGCTTCTCTAATCAGTCAAGGGAAGTGGTGGGTTGGTTCCTTCAAAAGGCCATGGCTGAATTCATTTCTGTTTCTTGCCCCCAGTCCTTCCGCTCCTCTAATCACTTGACGTCGATGAGGCGTAAACCCAAACAAATTTAATTATTAACGGTAGTTAAATATCAATCGTAATATTAGAAGGTTTTTCACATAATCTCCCTCCTGGCAGAATGATTGGATATTCTAAATCAGATCTAATTGCTGTAAAGTATGGAAGGTGTATGGCATACACCAAAGTTTCGTTCGGACACCAAGCAATGGACCATTCCTTCTCTTTACAGCTTATCCTAAGCTAATTAGCCACACCCTACTCTCAAGCTGGCCGTCACATCGTGTACAACCTCCGACACTCTTCCTACCAGCGAGGATAATAATCAAGGGCCAGATACTGCAGCTTATCGAGACAAAGGGTCTTACGTCGAATCCGCACCACCAAGCGTCCAAGCATATGACGTATGAACAAAACAAATTGCCAGAAGATACAGTGAAAATGACTGCCGAGACAAGTATTCGAACGGAGGACTTCACCGTTTCCGGACAGACATCATAACAACTGAGCCACCATCTGTCAGTGATAAACTGAAACACTGCAACGTTGGAAATGTTCTAAGAATTCGAGTGAGATCATGCAGGAAGAGCGTGTAATCTCTTTCCGTAGATAATTTTAAACTTCTCGTTCAAATGAAAGGGAGCTCCATCTGTTGCCTGTGATAAGAAAATGTAAGCAGCTGGAAGCGCAAGCAGTGTGCACATGTGAGCTGCCTCAATGGCGGTACAGACTGCAAGGTCAGCCTCGGTCGCTGCTTGGACGCTGTTCAACAGCCACACCCTACTCTCAAGCTGGCCGTCACACCGTCTACAGCCTTCGACACTCTTCCTACCAGCTGAGGAGAATAATCAAGGGCCTGATACTGCAGCTTAACGAGACAAATGGTTAATCTAAAAGCTGTATGTCTTGTTTCTCTGAACACGTCAACTACCATCAAGTCAATGCATCGTGGCGACGATAATGGGGATAATACAGACGCTCCTGTATTGGTCAAAATATAGAGGAATGTTAACTAGAAAAACAGATTTTTGGACAGTTTTCGATCTCTTTGTTCCAACTGTCTTCTTCCTAAGGCTTTAAATTTTTTCCAGTATTCAATCATTTGTTTCCGGTGCTCTTGCTTAATTCAGTACACGTCTTGCAGGATCATAGCACCAGCTTTTAATGACGAACGTGGCGTTTCAAGTTTCCTCTTGAGAGAATCGCACTCTTGGATGTCTTCATCTGTAATTTCCACTTCTTGCATATCTCTTTCCACTCCAGTGAATCAGTCACCACTTTGTTTTCTTCTCCCTGAAGTAGCTAAAGATTCGGTTGGTCAGTCTTGCTTGGCTCATTCATGTCGCGTGACCATGAAAAGCAATCTTCCATTTCCGAATGTTGTCTGTAATCTCTTCCACGACTGAATGTGTAATTTGTGGTTACGGCGGCTTGTGTGTTTACCATTTCCTTCATTTGTACAAAAAAAATTCTCGTTATTTTTCTTTCACTGATATCGAACTATTCAAGTCAATTTGTCCTTTCCTACTCATCGCAAGACATTCTGCCGGGCACAAGGTCTCAGGTTGGGTGACTGTAATGTTTTTTATTGACATTCATGGAAACGATCTTTTTCTTGTAAACGTCTTTATATAGGCGGTACGTTATTTATACTTTCTTCAGATGTAACCAAATGCTGGGAGATGTTATGTTCTGCCAATTTACATAACTGTATATTTATAAGGTAAAGGTAAAGGCAGTAGTTTATTCCAGCTTTCGAGACGCATTCCTGTAGGATTAGCTTAGTTAGAACTCCTCATTCCTATTTCCTGACCGTAGTCATTAGAGTGCACGTTCCGTGGTCAGTGAAACGGCCGGCCTTTTTTTTTTTTTTTCCTTCCCGCGGAGTTTTCCCCACGATACTCATTTGATAGCTAGCTGACTGTGCCTAGGAAGTCGAAGCCCAGGCGTCCGGGTAGTCAGACGTTCTACGGCATGAGCTACGCGGCCATCCAGCTAGATATTTGTAATAAATTCTAATGTTCTTTAGCAGATCTGTAGGCAGGCCTTTGCCCCTTATAATTTAAGTTGGTACATATGTTCTACAGCTGTGGCAAGAAAATAAATTTAAATAAATCGAAAGCTAGCGTGCATAGGTCGAAAGACAATTTGCTTAAAAAAGAAAAGTGTGATTTGTTTCATCGTTCACCAATTTTTTTTTTTTTTTTATTTTTTTTTTTTTTTGCTCATTGACGTTGAGGTAATAGTGACAGAAAAGGACGGTGGCAAAGAACTGGAAGGAATTCGGCCATGGCCGTTGGAAAAAAAATGGAAACCCCAAATCTAGATGCCCGGATAGGAATTCGAACCCAGATCCTCCAGAATGCGAGGCCAGAAAGTTATCCGCTCACCCACCAAGCTCGGTGTTCACTAGTCAACATTCCAATAGAGAATTTTGTTTTCTTTATACTGAATAAGTTATTAATAATCCAATACCTACAATATCTCGGCCTCAGAAATCGTAGCGAAAATTTTGGATAGTGAACGAGATTACAAAGTAACGTCTCACTTTTAAATATTCTATTATTATTTTTATAAAACTTCATGAGAACCAGAAGAATAAAGTGTATTTTTTAACAAAAATGATTTCTAAGAGTTGATTTGTTATTTAATATCTTATAGGTACCACATTCACAGAAAATATAATATTACTTCGCAAAGGATAAACAAAAGTTTATTGTAAAGCGCGTAAACTCTTTAATGCTGTCTTCATTAATAATAAATTAACGCTCTTTAATGCACATTTACGATTTCCGACACATGGAACTGCATTAATCAAAAAATAAGTCCACCTGTCTTTTTACTTACCAACATATTAAAGAAACAAATTTAAAATGCTTAATTTTCCTACAGAATTGTGATGCATATACATAGTTTTTGAAATATCCCTGTGAATATTAATAATTTTGTCTGCTTGGTGTTGTTCGAATCTGTTATATGAAATCAACGGATGCCATGAAAAATAATTTATAATGAAAATAACCCATTTTGGCATAAATCAAACAATTTAATAAAAAGAAGAGATTGAAAGGATAATCTTATTTCCATATGAAATACAAACTACACCAAGTTGAACAGATTCTCAATTTTTATTAAATTCGAATTGAAACTTCAGAACAATTTATTAATTGTGTCATTAATAGACAAATAACTAACAACTGACACAAACACAAAAAACAGGAAAAAGGAAACGAAACTAATTTAATTATAAAATAATAATCAACAGATAATTGCACAAATGAACAGGAAGAATCTGAATGCTTTAGCTGAATTAATCGGCACAACATGAAGTATCAGTGATTCGCATAAAAAAGGTATTTACGGGTTTTAGTGTTCAGAATTTTGAATTGCGGTGGTTAGGTTCATTGAATTAATGATACTGCTACGTTGAAGTCAGTTTCACCTTCCTGATACTTCTCCTAGCGGTAATGTATGAAAGGCTGCCGTGATAAGTGAATTACAGCGATCTCGCCTCGCTATCGTAACCACTAACAGTCAGGCGTATCTCAGATGGAGAATACTTTTAATGCACCGTTGAAACTTAGTGCCCTAGGCTTTCAGACATGCCAGTATGTTAGCAAGCCCGATACAGCACAGTCATAAGTTCAGAACTGTAGGTTGCTCAAAACCGTCCAAAATTGTAGTCGAACAATAAGTGAAGCTTCACCCTCAAGTTTCTTGCCAAGTAGACTATGTTGTGCTCTTTCTTTCCCATATGCGGTGTTTAGGGATCGCGCTCTTTCATTGATGGGTCGACAAAAGCAACAACTGGTGCCCACGGCTACGTTCGTGTTTGTCAAGAATTTTGAAGGCTGTTATGTTTTTTCATGGAACCTTAAATACTTCCAGGGTGAAAAGTAGCCTATGTGTATTACTCCCTGCAAAATCAAAAACCCGCCAGTGGAAGTCCCGTCAAATTGGTTCACACATTAAATACATTGTATATGAATTATTTATATTTGTTAACAGCTGTAAAAGCTGAAAAATGTGTTGTAAACTTTATTCAGGAACATTCTAGAACATTTAGTACATTCAAGAACATTCTAGTACATTCTAAAAGATTCCAAAGATTTTTTAGAAGAGTTTGGTCGAAATGCCCCAAGTCGACCCCTTTCAACCACCATATCTCCCACACCCCCACAGCTATCGACATGGAACCACAGTAGTGTACGATGGGAGACTTGGAGCTACTACCACACACAAACACCATTCGTCTGTGTTAGGTAACTGGGGCTACAAAGTGAAATATAAGGATACACACGTCTTTGGTCGATATATAATAATTCCTTAGGTTAACCACTGTCAACCATCAGCTACCGACATGCAAGCACCATAGTGCACGATGGGAGACAACTACCACACATAAACCCCAGTGGTCTGAACTAGTTAGTTGTGACTGCAAAGTAAAATGTAGTGACACACAGGTCTTTGGTCGAAATATGAAAATGTCCCAGGTCGACCAATTTCAACCACCATATCTTCCACACTGACGTGAAACCACAATAGCGCATGATTTTCCTATTTAATACAAAAGTTCTGTTACTCCTCTCTCGAGTACGTAGTATTCAAGAATGGTTCTGCACATAAGCATACCATCCTTTTTTTATTCAAATGTGTAAAGACGTTATTATTTTTCCTACGTCACTCGTTCTCGAGTTAACAAAAGTTTGCAGATTCCCTTAAAGTGGGTTTTGAAACGCGGAATCCTGTTCTGCTTCTGAACGAGCTAGAAATACCTCTAATCCTATTCAGCTTTTCACTCAAACTTATTACCCTTTCAGTGGTCAAGCGCTTGTATTGTTGGAGCTGCTTCCTGCCTTAAACGGTTCCTTGGGTCAGCACCTGACTGCCACAACTTCTTGCACACAGACTATATATTCTCAAGGAATTTAATATTTACAAAATATTCTCCTTCCTTGAACTTCTCCCGCTACTGCAGTGAGCCGTGCACGGCTCGAATTGTTTATTTTCCCCGCTCTCGATTGTCTTCTGATGCTGGTTCCTGCAGAGCCCGCGTGCGAGTTTCGCCCGTGAGAGCGCGCTGTGGTCCGGGTGGTGCCCTCTACCGGCTGATGGAGTTGATTTTAGGGGACACGAAACCGGGAGGTCAGTCGGTCGGCAGCAGCGGATCGGTTCGTTGGGCCTAATATTTTCCCTAATTGACTGCGACGTTAGAGGTCTGCTGGTATAAGCGAGGACATGTAATTTGACCAGGCGGCCTGGAAGTACCGCATGATGTGGATTTGTGACCCGACCGAGAACGTTCATCGCTCGCATTAATCGAGGGAATTCCTCCGCTGCGCTCTATGTTCGTGAGCGGTTTCCGCCGATTGGGGAGCACGGCAGCGGGCGGGGCTGGCGGTGGCATTTTTTTTTTTTCACTGTCGGGTATTTGAGGTAGAATACCTGATGATCCCAACTACAAAGTGCGTCGCTTAATTATGTTTAATAATTTTGTTACGGGAATGGACAAAATTCCCCGATACGTGGTGCCAATCGTCCCCGCTACCTTATCAGTGTGTGTGGTTGGTAACGACTTATGCGCCGGCGTGTACACACTATAGTGTGTCAGAACCTTTTGGTAAGAACTTGATTCTTAAGGTTAAACTGAAGGACGCTAAGGTAAACTGATTCCTGTTTGTTTAAAATAATTGCTGTATTTTGCCTCCTGTGTACAAATTTGAGTTGGATACTAGCTGTAAATTTGTTATATGATGGTAAATTGGTAAGAGCCTGCCCTGTTATATTACGTTTCCAAGCACGTAAGGATTTTCTGTTTGCATGTTTAATACAAGTGGAGATATTGTGATTAGGGATATTCTCATGGCTTAACAAGGTTGTTATCGCATTAACATATATTTGTATTGCACAGGATTTATTAAGATCATAATCTGCAAGATCGAAGCTTTCTTATGTATTATATTGTAGTATATTATTTGTGATATTCTGTATAAGTTTAATCGTTGACCATGATTCTTGTAATAAAATGTTTGAACAAGGTTTGCACTTTATAACCATGCTTCCCACTGAGTACTTATTTGCAACCACACATATCATGCAGGGTCAGCATTTTTCTGAATGCTACGTGTTTTGGACTGGCCGGCTTTTGGCTGAGTCGGACGCGTCCCGGGAAGGAATTATGTGTTTCCATCTGTTTGCGAAGGTTGTAACTATGTTCTGTGTGCGCTAAGTGTATTTTTGTTTGTGTAATGTGTAGTTTATGAGGCGGAGGTTTGGGACCGTTCCGCTATTAACCTAGGTGATTCCTAAAATCCACGTAATAACCGGAATCAGGACAGCTGGGATGCGGGGAAAAGTACCTGATTCTGCCCGTCAGTACCTCCACGATCCAGAGTGCCGCGTTTATCACACTGAAACACACTGGCGGGTAGATTAGCATTTACAATTTTTTTTAATAAACTCTAAATATTAGAGTAATCTGGGAGCTCAGTGGTTAAGGCAGCTGACTGGATAGAATCCGTGGCTTGGCGGGGATTTTCAAAAGCGCTTAACCTGACCTTCACCTCTGGCACAGCTTACTGTGTAATGTAAAGTACGCTAGAACGCTTCCGTGGTTCGGGTTCCACGTTAAACTTTAGGTCCCATGTACCTGGTAGGATTGCCGAGTTATGTTAAAGCAGCTACGACAGGGACGGAATGCCACACAGAATTAATATTCTTCTTATTTCGTTTCACCCTCTTTGGGGTACGAAGAAACAGTCACTTCTTTGCAAGCTGTTCCTTCCTTTGCGTCCAGTATTTCTTCATCCTCTCGGAGATCCTTTTTCTCTACTCTTCCGAGGTGATGGGTTTTGACTTTATTTTAGATTTTTCTTGGAACCTTATCTTTTCAGCTTTAAATCTTATCTGCGCTGTTCTATCTAGTAATGACTTTTCTGTAATTTTTAATTCTCTTAGGTCTTTTCCAATTTCTGTGAACCAATTAGGCTTAGTTATGCGGTTCAGGAAAAAATCAAAAATTTGTTTGGTTAGTCTACCAGAGTACATTCCGAGATGTCCGTAGGAATTTAGTCACTTTTTCCGCATAGTATCTGAGAGTTTTTCAATTTTTTTGTAGAGAGTTTCAATCTTGATGTATTCTATTTTATTATCTTGAAATTTTGTTCCTATGATTTTTCTTAAAATTATTCTTTGTTTTAATTCCAGTTGTTCTATCTGCCCAATGTGATTCATGGTCAGAGTTTCTGCTGCGTACAATGCTTCCGACTTTAGCACTGATTTGTAATGCTTAATTTTGAACCCCCAAGAATTAATATTATTATAAACTAATTATATTTATTGCCTAATGCACTGGTTCAAACTAGATTTTTCTTTCAATAAAGGTATTGCAAAACTAAGATGATAGTTTGGGATAATAATTCCGATGAAACATTGAGACACACCAAAACATTTGGGCACTCTCCCTGTGAGAAAATTAAATCGTCAAAAATGCAACTTCAGTCAGTGTTACCGTTTACCTTTTTGTTTGGGCTTTACAGCTCGTCAACATCGAAATCATTAGGGCAGAGAAAAATATTGGAGGGCAAGGAACGGGAAAGAATTCGGCCATGGCCATTTGAAGGTACCATCCCGGAATTCACCTGGAGTGATTTCGGGAAATGAAGGGAAATCTAAATCAGGATGGTTGGAAGAGAATTTGAACCCATGTCCTGAATGCGACGCCAGATAGTTACATCTCATCCACTAGACTAGGTAGTATGTCAATATATCTGACTTGTGTTTAGTTTTAAAATCGGCTTCATGCTGGAGGGTGCTATTAGGCCCATTAAAACCAGTAGTCCCCTTGTGTCGGAGACGTCGGTCGTAAACCTCTGCGGGCTGCTGGCTGCTACCGACTTGGGGTTCAACATTCTCTCGCAGCAGGTGCGCAGCGCCTTTATCTGGCTACATGCAGCGTATTCTGTGTCTCCATTGTTCCGGCAGCACAGCTGGTCTACTGTGCACGTTACACAGTATATTACTCCGGAGCCAGAGACGAGGAAGTTGCAGGTGGTACTAGACCTGTTGACAGAAAGCAAGAGAAAACATTAACCACATTCCAGTCTCTCTCATAACCAAGGAAACGCCGACAGACAATTATATATAACAGACAATATTTAAGTGATGTTTCCTCCTTCCCTTAAGGGTTACACAAGAAATTTTAACACAGTCAAATAACTGTTTCAATTATGTGACAAACACTGATATAAGAGGTTACCAAGGATTTTGGGATATCTGAAGATTGATGCAGATATGATTTTCTCACAAACAGAACTTCGTTGATTCCTCTTCCACACTCCAAAACTACACAAAAAAATTTCCATTTATCCTCTAAATGTAATAGGCGTTCTCATTTGAATTACATACAGATTATTATTATTATTATTTATTACTATTATTTATTATTATTATTATTATTATTATTTTTTTTTTTTTTTTTTTTTTTTTTTTTTTTTTTTTTTTTTTTACTTTTACGCTCAATAGTACTGAAGGACCCAGTCAAACAATGCATTAAGAATCCTTCTTAGATGACACAAATACTACTTAGCCTCATAAAGTCATTACGTATCAATGACGTTAATATGTTATAACTTATCAACACAATTCACAAATGTCTTTTGAGTAGCTGAAACCATTACACTTAGTTTTATTTTTTTACTTGTAACTGGTTGTATTCCGTTGAAATATTATATGATCATATACTTCTTACAACCAGTAGTTTCCAGTTGGAAGCAAATGCGCATAAACTATGTAATTTTTGAACTGTTGGTGAAATATTTAATAGATACTTTTTTTTTATTGGGGAGATAAGTTAAGTCGAGAGAAGATTGCGGTCAAGTAACGGGTTGAAAATTTTCATGATGTTTAAGAATGAACCATCTCGCAGTTAGTCTGCAATGATGTGGGAAAACCATGGAAAACAGTGGATGAAGGGATCGGGAATCGAGCATGGTTCCTCCTGAATGCCACTACAGAATGTACTGTTCATTTAATAGGATCGGATTGTTTTGCCGACAAATGAAAACGAAATAAATTCAAGAAACGAAAAGAGCTACCAAAATAGTGATATACGAAAAGAAATTAATGTGCATTGTATTAGAGATATTTCCTGTCTCTGTGTGTTGACCGTTATCTGTAGGAGCTAAATAAAGCGAACGCGTAAAATGTCATGACCAAATTTCGTGAAAGTTTTATCGAAAAAAAAAAGACGTTACGGTTCCAATACAACTAGATTTTCCATTTAATTGGCTCTTCATATTGCTCTTAGATGAGATGAAACAAATTCTTTGTCTTTGTAAGTGTTATAACGAAAAAAATAAAACAAATTTGGTGATGTTCAATTAATAAGACTGGCGATATGGAAAACTACTGCTTTCATATTATCACTAAGTTCGTAGGTGGCGGGTTATTTCATCCCATCCTCTCTTCTATATTACGTTTGCGCATCGCAACACAACCAACTTAAAAGTAAAAATTATCACAAACTTCCGTCTCTGTCATATTTTCCGTTGAATTATCTAACAAAATATATTTTAATCTACCCGTCCCACAAAAGTTGTTAACATGAAAATACCGCCACAGAAGAGAAACGAAAGGCTTTAGACGTCTACGTTATCTATTTACAGGGCCGGCGCTAGGAATTTCGGGACCGGGGTAAAATGGGCGACCTTTTTTTTTTTTTTAGCTCTACTTGCTGGGCGACAATAGGCGGATTCTTGGCTTCGAGGCCTGGGGCCCCCTGCAGCCGGTGATCGGGGCCCCCCATCAGCCGGAGGCCCGGGTACATGTAACCCGCTTACCCCCGCCCCCTCCCCCTAACGCCGGCCCTGTCTGTTTACAGAATAGTTTATGATGAGCTCCCGTGTTTCAGACAGGGCACACTATTACACTCGTCATCGTTACCAAGTTATTCTGGTGGTGGCGCTCCATCAGTTTTACAACCTTTGTTCCCAGACATCTCATCAACGGGGGCGCCTGCTCCAAGTTTCTATTTCTCTGGGGCGTCCCTTGCTTTCTATCTGTAGCGCTGTCTAAAAATATGTCTTTGCTGTTCTGGAGTTATCCATTCGCATCGCATATCCATGCCCCTGAATTCTATCTAATTCTGCGACCCAAACAATTTGTTGCCAACTTCTTTCCTAGTTTCTTAATTCCAAATTTTCAACTAATTCAACGCAGATTCCTTCAGTTTAGTTTTGTACCAGTATATAATGCGAAGTCATGCGAAGTCATTACATGCAGTAAAGGAAAGGGAAAAAGGAACAGGAACGTATTCAACCATTGCTTTTGTAGAAACCGTCCCAACATTTGTCTGAATTCATTCGGGAAAACAATAAAAAATCAAACTCTCGATGGCTGGAAGAGGATTTAAACCCACGTCCTCCGAATGCCAGGCAGTGCGTTACCGCTCGCACACTGGGCTGATTAGAAGAGCTTAGGTGGATACTCCACAGATAGGAACTGGAACTAAGAAGTGCTAATTCAGCTATCTGTGATATTTTACTGTCGCACAGAGTATTTTTTGTCTGACTAAAATGAATACTACTATTTTCAAGCACTGTCGCTAATTTTATGCTTTAAAAAAAAATAAAAAATAGGCAATGCCGTTTTTTCACTGAAATACATTTAAGCATTTTCACTGCGCGAAATAAATATTGCGTTCAAAGAAAAATGGATGATTATTTGTGGACACTTTTATCTTAAATTTACAAGTTTTCCTCCTTCACGTCAAGATGAAACATACACTGTTTTACCTCCTTTACAGTGAGCCGTACATTATTCCATAATCCGTCAAAACTAAATTGTAGTATTTATGCGAATCCTGTTTACCCAAAAAGACAAACACAAATGTTGACAACAGTTGACTAAAACTTTCATTTTTTCAAAAATATTTTAAATGTACAGAATTTCTTCCGAGGTTTTCTTCCGGTTGCAGTTCTGTTAGGAACAGTCCATAAACCACATAGCTCCATTTTTGGCCTACTGTGAAACGCCCTCCCCCCCACAAGTAATACGAACCTTTTTTCCCCCATTGATTCCAGAAGACTGTTTTGTCTAGTCAGACTATCGTAAAATACATACGGAGATAATTAAATGACGAAAATAAATATTCACATGCTGTTGTGTGTTATGTACCTCATGTTAACTGTGACAAATAATATAAATGTAAAGCTACGTTGCCTGGCTCGGAGTCCCCCAACTCTCTCTCACCATGTAGCCTAGCATAGCTTTCCACCAATCCCCCCCCCCCTCCCCCTAGTCCGATCCACGTAGTTTATGGACCCTCCTTTACAAGTACACTGTAGATTAATTTCATGGTATTAGATTCAAATTTTTGGATGAATTGTTACACATGAAGTGCAAATTCCTTCTCACAGTCGAAGTGTCAAAAGCATAGTATATAATTAAATAGTAAGCGTGAAAAGGCAATTACTATTCATTATTTTCGCCTCATGTTTAGCCTGTGTATCAGAATATTTCGTTTTATAGAGTTACATCATATCAAATTAAGTATATAACCTTTATAGAAATTCCTTAAATTAGTTTAAATGTTTCTCACTTTTTTTTTTTATACTTATGGCTTTATGCCTCGTCGACGGCTAAAGTCATTAGAGGCGGGATGGGACTGGGGACAAGGAACGAGAAGGAATTAGGCCATGGCCTATTTGAAGGAAGCATCCCGGCATTCGCCTGGAGTGATTTTGGGAAACCATGGAAAACCCAAATCTGGATGCCCGGACGGGGATTCGAACCGGTGTCTTCCCGAATGCGAGGCAAGAACGTTAACCGTTCACCCACCACTCTCGGTGTTTCTCACCTATGCCTCCATGTGTATGTGGCAATGTTTCTGACAAATGCCAGTAAAATTATAGAAACAAAATGTTAGCTGCACCTGCCACGTAATCCTGTTTCCTAATTTATTAAAAGTACTAGTATTTTTATCTGTTAAACCTTGTGGTTTTCACCATTTTGCAAAGCAACTCTGAAAGTTTTTTGTATAAGTTTTCTTGGTGCTTTAAATTTTTTCAGATATAGAATAATTATCAAAAATGACTACTTCACAAGAGAGGAGCCCAATGCGTGGTGTGCTGTGCTGAAACATTAGCTCCAATTCCTGCTGAAAGAAATTTCCGACGTGTGTTTGATAGAGTACCTCTAGATGTACAGACAATTAAGGCTTGGTATAAAAGGAAAAAAAAAATATATGGATACAATCGGTTCCATCACTCCAGACATGCTTGGACGCACATGGGCAGAAACTGAATATCGCTTCGACATTTTGAGGGCTACGGAGGACACGTAGAAGTGCACTGATTTTTTGTTAAAAATAATTGAGTTGTCTTACAGGATGGTACAAACTGCAGGGTATTATTTGTTACAGTTTTTTTTGTATTGTTCTTTGAAATCGTGGAGGTTTCATGTGGGCACCCTGTATTCTAGTAAGGGGCTAAATGAGTGACGACATTCTGAGCAGATTTTTTTAACACTATCAGTTCCCCGTCCATTGGCTTAGTCCGCGGCGGCACCGCAATGTCGACGCGGAGTTAACTGGTTCGACACCCTGTAATGGGAAAAAATTTCATCAGAACTTGGCCGGCAGAGTTGGTGCGTAATTTCTAATCATCAAACTCTACACCAAAGTGTTGGGTTAAATCCCAAACCACTCCGCGCTGCGTATGCAGTAAACGCATACGATATTGTTGATGATGATTTTTTCTGCCAGATGTGAACATTAAGCCAGGTGGCAAGAGCAGACCAGTATAGGCCGACACCAGGATTTAGCCTCTCCCTTCTCTCAACTCAGATCCACAACACTCTATGAGCACACACAATGTGACAATAATACGTACGAGCAATAATACGAAAACCATCACACTGGAGAAAACAACGGGACACCACTCCAGCTGATCATCTCAGACGTTGTTTATTACAGTAACCACTACGTTCTGATACTAGCCCGTTCAAAAGAAGAAAAACACCTGTTCGCGGGGTCTCTTATATTGTACACACTACAACCTTATACAGAAGAATGGGAAGGGTAATAGAAGAGATAGTAGGTGAAGATCAGTTTGGGTTTAGGAAAACTCGCGGTACAAGGGAAGCAACTCTGGTTTTAAAATTAATACTTGAAGGACGATTCAAGAAGAACCAAGATACTTTTATGGCGTTTGTTGATTTAGAAAAAGCTTTTGATAATGTTAGCTAGGACAAGATGATTAAAATTTTAAAGAAGTCAGGCCTAAAGTTCGAGATAGAAGAATACTTTATTAACTATGTAAGAATCAAGTGGCTATAATAAAAGTAGATAACCATGAGAGACTTGCATCATTTGAAAAAGTTGTGAGACAAGGCTGTAGTCTATCCCCGTTAATATTCAACTTGTATGTAGAAGAATCGACAATGAAAGTAAAAGAAAAATTTTCATATGGGATAAGTGTTCAAGAAGAAAAAATCAGTATGCTACGATTTGCTGAAGACATTGTCTAGATAGCATCAAAGCAAGACAAAAGTGATGAAATGTATCAGAAACTATATGAATACTAGTAGGTTAAATATAAAAAAAGGATTGGGTGCAATACGAGAAGTAAGTGAATTCTGCTTCTTGGGAAGCAAAATTACAACCGATGGCTGAAGCAGGAACGATGTTAAAAGCAGAATAGTACTAGCAAAAAGAGCCTTCATGAATGAGAGAACTCTCTTGGTTTCTAACATTGATCTAGGACTTTTACTAAAGCACAGCACTTTATGGCAGCGAAACATGGACTTTAGGAATACCAGAAAGAAAGAAAACTGAAGCATTTGAAATACGATGCTACAAAAGAATGCAAAAAATTAAGTGAACAGACAAAAGTACGAAATGAACGAGTTTTGAAAGTGATGGACGAGGAAAGAACTTTGTGGAAGAAGCTTACAGAAACAAGAGACGGGCTGGTAGGGCATATTTCGTGATATGCTGGATTGGTTAATTTGTTAGTGGAGGGAACAGTTGAAAGTAAGAACTGTAGAGGAAGACAGAGATAGGAATATATGAAGCAGATTATTGAAGACGTGAGTTGTAAGGGGTATGATTAGATGAAAAGGCTAGCGCAATAGTAGGAAGGGATGGAGGATTGCATCAAACCAATCGAGAGACTGATGACAGCAAGAGAAGAAGATACTACCTTAAACCAACCTGGTCAAGACCTACATTATTTCGCGCCCCCTCAGCACACTGAAAGCAAAATAATTTTGCATGTACGATTTTTCATGTAGCTTCATTCGCCCGACTAATATGATGATGCCTGTTAGCGGAATCACGATTAGTATTTCGAATGCAAGAAGTAACTTATCTTTAAATGGATACCAATTTGTAGACTGTATTTAATTCATCATTCTCCACGACACATGAAACATGCCGTATTTTTTAATCCACTGAACCGCGGCTTGTACAAAACAAAATGCGACCAGTAATTTTATTTCGTTTTTCGCATTTCTGGATAAATTACCTCAAGCACTCACAGCATTCACTCGCGGGATCACAGGTTTAACCAAAACGCCACAAAAATCCGACCAGTAATTAATGCATGAATCGCATTATATGAAGTATTGTTCTAAATTTTTAATTTTTCGACCTCAAATGAAACATATCCTATTTTACCCGCTGGATCACGTGATGTGCAGTAATCGATAACTATCAGAATCTGATAAATAATTTACACGTGCATAACGTTCAATGAAAAATTGATACTAATTTGGTAAATGTCGGATCTTTCCAAAATCGTATCAAAATGAAACATAACCTATTTTATCCTCGCTGCCACGGCTTGTACATTAATCGAAACTGCATGAAAATACTATTCGCAGAAAAACTGTCCTGAATTTCTAATTTTTCGATGTCACATGAAATTGAAACGTATCTTAGAAGACCCGTGCGAGCTCTGGCTAGAATCAACCTAAACACAATCAAAATCCAATTAGTAGTTTTTTTAAAAAAAAAATTACCTTAAATTTATCAATTAGACGATGTAACATCAAATTGAAACATAATCTATTTTACCCATGGGAACAAGGACTAATAGAAACTCCATTAAAATCCGACAAGTAGTTTCGACTAAATTTCAACCGTCGTGGTATTAGAGATTTTTAGATCAAACTGTCTATAAAGGAGTTGTTGCAAGCAATCGGGTACCACGATTGCTTCTTTATTTCTTTCACAAATCATAACATCAGCTAGTGACAGGTATAATACTGGAATGTCAAAAAAGCCGTTTTAAAGGACCTGTATACCATGGACCATAATAATAATTTCCTGTGGTCGTAACGACCTGGTGACAAAGTTTCTACTGGCAGATCCTTCCGTCTTGTCGTAGCCGCCTTAACCTAACCCGGCAATTCTACCGGGTACAGGAAACGCACAGTTTAACATGGAACCCGAAACACGGAAGCGTTATGACTTACTTCACATTTCACAAGGTCGGGTTAAGGGCCTATAAAATCCACGCCTAGACAGGGATTCGATCCAGGGACCTTTCTATCCTCAATCAGACGCAGTAACCACTGAGTCACCAGACCACTCTGACACGCTTTGGCAGTGGATCACCTGTGTGTGTGCGTGTGTACAAAAGTGACACCGATGGTTATAAAATGTTTTAGACTGAATGCCAGGAGGTGTCAAGAGGCACAATGAACAAACTTTGCGAAATGCTGTCTACGAAAGAAATTTAAGACTTGAAATCAAGATAAATGGTTTTATGAGACTCGTGTTCTGAAGTAGGACAATAACAGGGACCGACGTGAAAGCTGGTTGTGGGAAGTTGCCGCCCATTCGTGGTATTTTGACATGGAGGCATGAAGAGGGATCAAATCTGCCAATAGCGATGAAATTTGGTTCGAATTTCTGATGCTGTTATAAATGTTATTTGCTGCTGACCTTTGAGAAGCAAGAAGTACTCTCTTGGCTTCGTCAGCGAGTTTTCCGGGGGAAAGAACAGAGTGGAGAAAAGGATTATGTTCTTAACTGTGATTCTGGCTGATACACCAGGTGAAATCACGTGGCCCTCTGCCGGCCAATACACAGCTGGTCCCAAGGTCAACACTTCTACAGGGCAGCTACAACGCAGTTATATCAGCTGCGCATTGAAATGGTAAGCCGGCAACAATTTTCTCGTCGCACTCCGTACAGGGCCCGAAGATTTCTCACTCGCTCAAAACTGAGCTAGCTGTTGTAAAAATTAACGTGTCCTTTAAATTAATGTCTGTTTAATGTAACAATCTTTATTGGAAAAGTTTCATTTTTGTTTGTTAATAAATACAGTGGTCATAAACTCCTAAATTCGATTCTTAGAAAATATTGTAAGCTCAAATTCATTCAACACAATCCCGCGAGTAATGTCACCTGAGTTTGGCAGCTTTATAAATAGTAGCTAAGACAAAATAATCTTTTAGCTAAGAAGTAACGTCCAACTACGAGTATGTAAGAATGCCATCACATAGGAGATCATTGGTCACAGTGTGTGGCTTACATAATCATAGCCTTTTTTATGTCGAAAGATAGGGAGTAGTTTACGTCGCAATACATGACGTCACAACGTGACATAGTGCTTATGAAAGTTGCTTAAATAACTGACAACTAAATTCCTCGTGCCATTGGTTGTGAATAAAAGGTTCAGTTTTCATTATGGTCCAGGCTGAATTTCAACCTAACCACAATCTCCGCTAATATTGGCGCTACAAATTCAAAGCCTCAATCAAATGCGCATTGATACAATCATTTTATCCTAAGTTAGCAACGTCGTCTATCGTGACGTAAACTTGAACCGAAAGATATTATTTTAAGACACGTCCGACGTTTCAGGTTCTTCTGCGTTAGTGTTCTCACAACCACCTACCATAAGGGGGCATCCATAAATTACGTGAGGTGTTTTTCCGAATTTCTGGACCCCCCCCTCCCCCCTGGTGAGATTTGGTGAGATCTGGCCGGACCCCCCCCCCCCTCTGGTGAGATCTGGTCCGTGAGAACCCCCCCTAGAAATCGCCCTGGAAACTTTTTTTTTAGGTCACACCCTAACGTTTTTGACGAAATACCCTCCTAAAATCGACTTTGCCGCAAATTTGAGACCTTTCTTTTTTTTTTGGCTCTACTGTCCCAAAATTTTTCGCAAAATCTCACGTGAGATTTCCGTAGACCCCCCCCTCCCCCTTGGTGAGATCTGGTGAGATTTCGCCGGACCCCCCCCTCCCCTATTTCACCTCACGTAATTTATGGATGCCCCCTAATCGGTCACAGCGCCTCATTGCTACTCTTACGCCGCTGAGATCACGCAACCATCCAGCTCTCCCGATTACGAATAAACATCGGGAAAGAGGCTCCGTCTGCATTTGCATTTGGTAATGAATTCCGTCTGCACGGTGAGGATGAAAAGACGCCGCTCTCCGCGCGCTACAGGCGTTTGCTTTTAGCGGTCTTCCTTCTAGCATCCGCCCACCTGTTCCTGCAAGACAGCCGCACCTCCGCGTACAACCGCCGCATCCCGAGCCACATACACCACTGTCAGGATACTGCATTCAGAAAACCCATACCTTGTATATTTTACCCACGTGGATTCTTACCAGAAGATACCAATTACCTGGATTCGTCCCATACATGCTTCGAGATCATGGGCCTTTAAGTACATCACTACATTAATATTCTTCTGCTGCGTGCCCGGGCGTAGGCGGTAATCCTGGGAGATGATTACCCTTCATGGCAACGTCTGGAAAGGTGAACTGGGGTGGTTTCCCGTTTCCTTGTGCAGTGTGACAGTGTTCGTAAATGTTGCTGTAGATTTGGATGGCCTGTGATAGTATATGTCCAGTGTAAAGTGTTGATTGTGTTGCGGATGAGAAATGAAATAAAGGAGAAGGTGAAATCCGGTGCCACTTTTCCGAAAGATACCGAGAAACCACCAGGCTTAACCAGCCGATCAGCAGTCTAGTATTCCATCAATCCAAACTCACTGCTGAGAGGTTTGGGAATTAACCCAGGACTTTGGCGCACAATTTGGTGATTAGGAATTGTGCGTCGTCAGATCTCGTAATTTTCCGACCAATTCCAGATGAAAATTTCTTCCTCCACCAGGACAACAACCAGCCAACCCCTTGCCAGCGTCGGACACCATCACGGTGTCGCAGCCATTTAAGCCAACGGGACGGGCTAATAATACGTCAGACCCAATATTTTATTTTTATTTATGTTCCGACTCATCCGGCGCCAACTTTATGAAATTCTCTTCAGAATAACGGAAAGATTTTGCTTCGAGGGTATCCATTAATGACGTGAGGTGATTTTCCGACCCCCCCCCCCCCTCTGGTGAGACTTCGTGAGATCTGGTCGGACCACCCACCCTAAAATGACGTGAGATTTTGACATAGCGCCCCCCCTCCCCCCCACCCTTCTAATCGACCTCGCAACTTTTGTAGACTTCTTTTTTAGATCTCATGCTTCCAATTTTTCGGAATTCAACCCTTATATGGCAAAAGTGTCATTATTTCTAAAATATGCTTTTTTTTTTCCAACGAGCTATTTATCTCCCTTGATACGTAACTGAAATCAATAAATGAGGTAGCATTTTAAAAATTAATATTTCCTCTTTACTGAGATCATTTAAAAAAAAAATTCTTGGAATTCGACCCTGAAAGGGTAAAAGTTCCATTACTTCTAAAATTTGTCATGAACCATTTATCTGCCTTCATACCTAACCAAAATAGATAAATGAGGTATCACATTAATGATTATTGTCTTCGCGTTTGTAAGATTATAAACTGAAAGTGAAATATTTCGGAATTTGACCCTTCAATGAAAAAAGTATTAACTATCAAGGTCTCAAGTATGATACAGTTCAGAACCAAGCCGCTAGGCTTCGCTGGCATCGCTAAGGAGTGGTCACGTTAGCGGTAGATTGCCGCACCACATACCACAGAGATATTAACAAAGGATTGATTGTGTCACCGCTAGATGGCTGCAGTACAAATCAGATATATATTAAGAAACTGTTTCGCTGGCGTCGACAACGACTGATCGCGTTATCGCTAGATAGCCTACCAGCACCATATATTACAGAGATAACAATAAACTTGCGTTTTTTGTACAACGAGTAAATTTTCTGTGAAGGAAATATTTGTGTTCTGTTGTACAATACCTATGTAAACATTTTACCAGCGAATTTTTTGCAGGAGCTATGATCACATTACCGTTAGATATCAGCAAAGAGATATCTAAATAATGTGTTTGTTTTGTTCGGCTTAGTTGTATTCAGGTAAGGTCAGTGACAGTTCGGCTTCCGGGAAGGAATAGGTCAAGGGGTTTACGTCAAAGTGCAGGGCTGCAGAATGGCATACATTTTATTTGCGAAATTTTTCCACGTTTTATCCAGTACTTCATAGATCAGTCCAAAAGTAAGGCTGAAGCTTGTGTGGTCGTAAATATATGGTGATAAAGTTTTTATCTGCTTTACATTCCACCCCCATCGTAGCCGCCTTAACCTTACCCAGTTGTAGGTGACCTACAGTTTAGCATGAAATTAGAAGCATGGAAACTTTCTGGCGTACTTCACATTACACAATAAGCTGTGTTAGAGGTATAGGTCGAACGGAGGACTTTTCGATCTCCAGTCATACGCCCTAACCACTGACCCACCAGACCGCTGTAGTCCAAAAGTCGGGTATACCGTGATTATCTCGAGTATTTTGCGATACTTTTTAGTCTAGGTGAAAAATATTAATTAGAAATCATAAATCTTATGGGTTCGAAGATTTTGATCATAATGTTAACTCTGTAGGACTCCACATGACATTTTAATATCCGGGTTCCCTAACAGTTGATAGTTGCGTGAGTTCAGAGTCGGTGAAGCGATGTTCACGAGGCACGGAAAGGAAGACGTCCTCATTCTAAGTGACATTATCTCTCGCAGAAAAAAAAAACGAGTTACTTCATGCATTAATGTGACTCGTGTCACGCATCCGCACTGCACGTGTGCTTTTTAATTTATGACACAATGCGAGGTTACATGTTACTCCAACAGCGACGATAACACTGTTTCTCTGCTCGTTATCTGCAGCAAGAACGGAAAACACGGTGGTAACATAAGGACGACACTATGTTTCTACCAGTTACACGTTTAATTTTTTTATCAGATGAGTTGCTAATGCCCTACACTATTAAAGCCGTAAGGCTTTTTATATCTTTCCAATCTGCTTCTAAACTGCTTTATAAATTATGACAAATGACAAAAAAAAAAAAAAAAAAAAAAAAAATTGAAAAAAAGTCTATTGTTTAAAAGAATTAGAGGATTTAATCGTTTACAAATTGAAAACGAGATAAAGGAAAAAAAAACCCTGCCTATTAGTTTTTATCGTTTACATTTAGAGAGACGAACTCTATTCTCTCCCCGCCCTTCCGCAACCCTCTCCTTGCATTTCCTTCAGTGGTGGTGAAGCAAAGCCTGCTTAATGATGTTAGAAATACTATACACTGAAGAGCCAAAGAAACTGGTACACATGCCCAATATCGTGTAGAGCTCCCGCGAGCACGCAGAAGTGCCGCAGCACGACGTGGCATGGTCTCGACTAATATCTGAAGCAGTGCTGGAGGGAATTGACACCATGTATCCTGCAGGGCTGTCCATAAATCCGTAAGAGTACGAGGGGGTAGAGACCTCTTCTGAACGACACGTTACAAGGTACCCCAGATATGCTCATAATGTTCATGTCTGGGGAGTTTGGTGGCCAGCGGAGGTGTTTAAACTCAGAAGAGTGTTCCTGGAACCACTCTGTAGCAATTCAGGACGTGTGGAGTGTCACATTCACTTCTGGAATTGTCCAAGTCCGTCGGAATACAGAATGGTCATGAATGGATGCAGATGATCAGCCAGGATGCGTACGTACGTGTCACCTTTCAGAGTCGTATCAAGGTTTCAGGGGTCCCGTGTCACTCCAACTGTACACGCCCCGCAACATTACAGAGCCTCCACCAGCTTGAACAGTCCCCTGCTGACACGCAGGGTCCATGAATTCAAGTCTCCATACCCGTACACATACATCCGCTCGATACATTTGGAAACGAGACTCGTCAGACCAGGCAACATGTTTTCAATCATCAGCAAGCCCAGGTGAGGCGTAATGCTTTGTATCGTGCACTCAGCAAGGGTACACGAGTGGGCCTTCGGCTCCAGAAAGCCCGTATCGATGATGTTTTTTTTTTTTTTTTTGAATGGTTCGGAGACTGACACTTATTGATGGCCCGGAATTGAAATCCGCAGCAACTTCTTTCATGTTGAAAACGATTCTCTTCAGTCTTCGTTGGTCCCGTTCTTGCAGGATCTTTTTCCGGCCGCAGCGATGTCGG
>CM061920.1:295693418-295840120 GCA_031002005.1 Vandiemenella viatica | reverse complement strand
AACATAATTCCCTTCATCACGGCGTCTTGATGAAACTATAAGGTGTGAGTTTGTTCAACCTCACTGACCAAGTAAAAATATGGGCAATTTTCTTAACGAATTTTCAACACCCTCTCTTTGCCTAGCATCGTAAGGGGATGGACAATTAAAAAATTATGAGATTTGGTACCAAAGTAGTAAGTGTTTTTTTTTTTTTTTTTTTTTTTTTTTTTTTTTTTTTTTTTTTTTTTTTTTTTTTTTTTTTTTTTAAATGGCATTTGGCTACTGGGCCATACAGCCAGCTCAATGTGATTTGTTGCTATCAAGTATTGACACAAGGACACTACAACACGGACAAGACATTCACAGACACAACACTAAACACCCATGCCCTAGGCCGGACTCTAGCCCCTACGCTACCGAGGCCGGCAAAGTAGTGAGTTAATATATAACCTCTTTAAATTGTGAATCATCGTTTCGGGACTCAGAACACGAAGCCAAGACTCTCTGATCACTGCCCTCTACACACACATAGAACACTGAAACACACAGGGAAGAAAGGAACAGTCTGTAACAAGCAAGTTAGATTTTTTTTTTTTTTTTTTTTACTTTACGCCTCGTCGACGTCGAGGTCATTAGAGGCGGGAAAGGACTGTGGGAAATGAGTGGGAAGGAATTCGGCCATCACCTTTTGAAGTTACGAACCTGACATTACCTGGAGTGATTTGGGGAGAACAATGAAAAATCCAAATCTGGATGGCCGGACGGGTATTCTAACCAGCGTCCTCCCGAATGCGACGCCAGAGCGTTACCGCTCAACCATCACGCTGGTGTGTTTTTTAGAAGTTTTACCTAAATGAAAAGGATGATACATTAAATTTCATTTGGTGGGTAAGGAAGTTGTATCCATAAAACACCTAAGACATATTTGGCTATGATTGCCGAAGGTTGCGCTCCATATTTCCTTCCAGGAACACCGAAATAGAGCATACTTGAAATTATGAGTTCTTGTAAAACCTGCGACTCATAAAACCAACGATTTAACTTTTCATGATTTTGTCTGTTAATGTATTATTACAATAATGCGTATGATCTTTTTGCCGGTACACTCGAAGGTTATCATAACATCGTTTACCTTTAGGAAGGTGTGGAGCAGACCCAGAACAGGATGAGTTCTAGGCCACATTGACCGTCGGAATACTGGTTACTAGAATCGGGAACTGGTATCGTCATGACGTCTGTAGAAAAAACCGGATTACGGGAAACACAAAAACCAAATAGGAATCACAATAACAACTAGTGAGTGTATAATGCAAAATCTAAATGCAAATGGTAGCAAGTAAATAGTGTTTCAAAGAAAATAATTCAATACAATACAAAGTAAAGACGATTCTATAATTAAAATTTGAGGAATGGGAAGAAAGAGATGAATGGTGGTAGAATGCAGTTACCGTTTCAATAACGTTTCACAGTACAAGCAATAAATGTGGAAATATGGCCCATGGCGCAGGCATTATCTTGATATCGAGTGTAAGAAAAAGGAAATATCAGTATGTATGCTTCTGTGAAAAGTCTATACACCTTTAGCTCCAACTTTGCTTGTGTTACTTAAATCGTATTAAACGGCGATTTCTCCGTTTTGGTTACCCATTCGGTAAGACGCAGGTTCCTGCCCCTAATGACCTCGATGTCGACTAGGCCTAAAGCCATAACCAAAAAAATCTATTTCTTATCACTATAAATCAGCCAGATTATTAGTGACAAAATATTAATATAAGCTCGCTGGCATCCATATAAAATTAAGAGGGATGGAGCGTAGGCAATCAGACCTTGAAGACAGCAAACTGATAGTTTCAGCCCAATTAGACAGGAGGCCAAGTTGTCCATATGAGGATGCGCGTGCCATCAACAGGTCGACGGCCGAAGTTTGCTGAACAGGCTTGCCACACTTCGGTGTCGAAAGCGTTGTAGGTAAAGATTGCTTGCGACGGCATAATGGGGACTGTGTAATCCTCCATAATAAATCATAACTGAGGACTCCACAGCAACGGCAGTGGAGATTAATTCTGTTGCCAGAATCTGTAGCTGATAATAATACGATCTCGAGGACACATTCTCATAGTCTATCTACAACTTCTAGGAATGCTTAGACGAGTGGGAAGACTGCTTCTACTTTATCGTGTCTGGTGATCTGACATTATTATTCATGTTTCTGGTTAAGTACGGCTCATGATGTACAGGAAGAATCAAACAATTGCGTCGGTTACGCAACGGAACCTCCACCCATCTGTTGCAAAATTTCGCAACTCGTCCATCTCACTCAAAGTAACGGTATTTATTTTGTTGGAGATGGTTTCCGGAGATGGTTACTACTGCTTCCTTCAACAGTGCAACCTTTTTTTGTATCCATCTGCACTCTCTATAATTACTCTTACCGTCCATCCAAGCTCCCAGAGCCACAAAACAGGAAATTTGTTATGTTTTCTTGATGTTTATTTAAGGTTTTCATTAGAATCAGCTGCATATGTCGTTATCAAAACCATTACTTTGTGTGGAAGCTATCATTTAGGCGTGGTATTTGTGGGTTTACGGGTTCTGTTCTTTGTCGGGACTTCCATATTCCGGTTTTGCGTCGTTTCCCGAAGTTTCATAGCGGGAGTGATTGTAGGGATGCGCCGTAAAAACAACGGTGAGGACTTTTTACTAATAAACAACCTTATTTCTGCCGCTATTGGTGCCAGTGTGAAAGCCGCAGCTAACAAAAAAAAAAAAAACCTCTCTCTCTTGATGTGGTATTCCTTGTTACTGTAAGTAATACCTGTTCGTTTAATGGCGTACTGTGTTTTATAATCGAAATTTAAGCTGTGGGTATTGGTTCTTTACGCCCTTAATAATTTATTTCTCATTTCTGTTCGTCATCATTTTGCTTAATGATTGATGTGGAATTAGCTATAAAGAATATAAGATAATTGGTATCAAATCTGATATTTGAGAGTATTGCATACAGAATGGAAGAAGCATGCCGCAATACATTTTCAGTGTTAAAGGAAATCATGTAAAGCACTAAGCACTTTAGATTCGTCGTCACTTTGTGAAATTTTTTAACAATTTGGAAATGTCGCGTCACGTGCTAAAAAAAGGTGCAAATCGATGCAACTAGCGTATATAAGGGGGCATCCACAAATTACGTGAGGTGTTTTTCCGGATTTCTGGACCCCCCCCCCCCCTGGTGAGATTTCGTGAGATCTGGCCGGACCCCCCCCCCCTATGGTGAGATCTGGTCCGTGAGAACCCCCCCTAGAAATCGCCCTGGAAACTTTTGTAGACCTTTTTTTTCATTTTATTTTATTAGGTCACACCCTAACTTTTTTGGCGAAATACCCTCCTAAAATCGATTTTGCCGCAAATTGTAGACCTTTTTTTTGCTCTTTTTTTGCTCTTTTTTTGCTCTACTGTCCCCAAATTTTTCGCAAAATCTCACGTGAGATTTCCGTAGACCCCCCCCTTCCCCTTGGTGAGATCTGGTGAGATTTCGCCGGACCCCCCCCCCCTATTTCACCTCACGTAATTTATGGATGCCCCCTAATGCAGCTCGTGCTGAATCGTAACATATGCCACGGATCGGTGTGGGAAGAATTAGTCAGTACAGAAGTTATTAAGAACTTATGATCTGAGAAAATAATGTTACGATGCCCCTAGCTGATCCTCAGTAGCGGCAAGCCACTGTCAACGGGAAACCGTAGAAGCCACCACTTCATTCTCACATATAACTCTGATAATGATGTCTGTGAACATGGCTCTGACGATTTTTTTAGCGCTATTGGTTCACACTAAAAGAGACATTTGTACAAGGTCACGTAGTGAGTTGTTGCAGTCATCGTACGACGCATGCGGGAGATGCGGAATCTAAAAACGGCGATGTGGCACACCAGAAGTGAATGACAGCCGTGAACCATTCTGCAAACGGAAAACAGTGCCACGCGTCCGCAGCATGCTTCCTCCAGCCGCCGTTTCTTGTTAGCACTGCGGCGACACTTGGGAAATTTTCTGCTCGCGTGACTCATCACAACTCGGCGTGCACGTTCTGTAACTCGCTTCACTGCTTGTCACGCCTCGGGCTGCTACAACTAAGAACCCGCTAAGTTTCCAAATTAAGGTTATATCCCCCCTTCCACTCAATGTCACTTGTCATGTCTTTATTCCGTTCTGTTCACCAGGCGCGTCAGAACTGTAGCGGTAATGTCTTGTATTCGGGAGGACACGGTTTCAAATCCCCTTCCTACCATCCAGATTTCGGTTTTTCGAGGTTCCTCAAAATACTGAGAACTGGAATGGTTACCTGAAAAGGCCATGATGGAATTCCTACACGTTTCTTTTCCCCTTTCCTCTTTTGATTCTTATTACCTCAACGTCGACGAATCGTAATATCGTTAACAAAATTAGAAAAGAAAAAAAATTGTAATGTACCACTACAATCGTCTAGAAAAGAACCAGCACTGATGAAGAGTGTAAAATTAATATCTTTTATTGTTCCTCATTTATTTACACGCAGCTATCATTTACTTTCATCATTCATTCAAACATATTAACAGAATATTTCGAAGCACAATTCATCCGCTACATTCTCATCTTTTTTCCTACGGACTTGCTCTTCTTCTGTCCCCGCCAAAGATGTTTTTTTAACTCAATACTCTTTGCTCTTGCATAATAACTGTTATCTTTTTCTTTTACAAAAATAAAATAAAATAAACACAAAAATTCTTTCCTTTAAATACATATACAGAAAACAATAAAACTAAAATAATAAAAATAAAAATGTAAGGAACTATATTTCCTAACAACAGGTCATCTACATTTCGTATGGTGAGAATGTGTTTGTAGTTAAGCCTATTTGGTGGAAAAGGGGGGGGGGGGAAGAAAGGATACGTGTTTTCATTAAAAGAAATTCAGTTTTATTACAAGAAACCGTGACATTCTACTACAGGAATCCTAAATCTATAATTGATAATTTATAATTAAGAACAACAAAAATTAATTTCGACCCTATGTAACATTTTGATACTGAAATCCTTTTTTCATCTCGTCTTGCTGTAACAATACTTATACATTTCGAAGAACAATTTGAGCTTTTATTCGAAATAATGACCAGCGTGCTTAAATGTCGGCACAGTCCATACTGATAGGTACTTCACGTCTGTGTCGAATTTTCGGTTCTTAGGAGATACTTGCAAGTGAAAAGAACTATTTCATAGTTGCACAGGCATGAAATACTTAGACTGGCAGGTTTAATTAAATATGTTTAACATTTTTGTAATATATTAACTCGTCCTAAATACTGTTTTTTCTTTGTCACCCCATGCTCTATTAGCTTTCACTTTTTTCATGGATAAGAGAATAACACAAAGCACGTTGGCTGAAATTATACCAGCTTCACTACCAGATAATATCCTTTCCCTTTTGTAACTCAGTTAAAAAAAAATTACCAAATTGTTATAGCTGCAGTTGAAAGTAACTAAAATCACTTGGGCAGTAGGTTCCTCGTTTTTATCGTACGTTCAACTTTATAGAGAAAGATAAAATGTTTTCTCGAGCCGGCATAGCTTTATGAAGTCTGGTAAACAGTTCGCTCTTATCTATCTCGATACGGCGAATGATGTAATTGCGGCTTTATAGTTTGTTGCTATCTTCTTGAATTTTAGTAAGTCTTTCGATATCATGCTACTACCGATCTTAAAAAAAATGCTGGCAAACGGAATATCACGGCAAATTTAGGAAGAGTCATATTTTAGAGCTTTTCGAAGTAGACTATTTCGGTATTTCCCTTCCACTTATCCCAAATAAACAGTTGTTCACAATCGGTTAACATCAATTTTTATTCAAATAATCCAAACAGAAGGGTTACAGATCAAGTACCATGGGCGTATCCAGCGAGGGGCAGAGGGGGGCTGCTGCCCCCCCTAGAAGAAAAATTAAGTTGCCTTCAGTACGCTTCGACGAGTGAAGAACTAGTTCAGGAGCACTTTGGGAGAGAAAGATTGACTGGATTATGTCTGATGAGTGTGCATCGAAATTTCGTGAAAGAACACCATGAGATATTGACAAACAAAATTATTGAAATTGAAAATCTGCGACAATTAATGTTTACATAAAAAAACTAACTGACTTACGATCTTAATTAACTACATAGTAGGTCCTTAGATTAAGTAGTTGTTGGGTTACTATATTAATCAATGATAAAAATAGTTTCCTGAATAGGTTTGAGTTTGATTTTGTAATGTCAAAATTCAGTCCCCCACCCCACTTCCTCGAAACCAAAATGAGTTGCCCCCCCTAGTTCAAATCCTGCCCCCCTCTAGTTCTGATCCTGGATACCCCCTTGTCAAGTACTTATACAGAGCTACTGTTATTAGTAATCTCAAAATAGTTTCCTAATTTTGCAGCTGCATACGACATATCTTACGAACCTAGACAAATGTTGTTTTAAAACTCGCCACTTACAACGGCCACTGGTGTAACGGTTAGCGTTCTGGCCTCGCATTCGGAAAGACGGCGGTTCGAATCCCCGTCCGGGCATACAGATTTGGGTTTATATGTTTTCCCAGATCACTCCAGGCAAATGCCGGGATGCTTCATTCAAAAGGTCATGGCCGAATTCCTTCCCATTCCTTGCCCCCCATCTTTTCCCGTCTCTAAAGACCTCGCTGTTAGAGAGACGTTAAGCAGTTTTTAAAAAAAAGAGTGTAAACGTACCCTTCAGATGGATGAATCAGAAGTGGTCAGCAACACGGGGATGTACACGGAAATGGAAAGCCACCGCACGAAGACACGATAGACTGTCCAGAAATCCTTGAAATCATCTCAAATTACGTAATATATACTTGTAAAAAAAATATGGGAGATACTATGCGAGAGACGGAGGCATATAAAACAGGTTGTACTCCAATGAATACGCCGTCGGAAACCCGTAGAGATCAGAATATGCCTATTAGCTGTTTATTTCATTTTTTAGAACATAAATCATTTTGGAATCAATGTCCAGTCCTTCGTATTGATTCATTCAAATATGTACTCGCCGTTCTGTTTAAACGGTGATCAGTATTGAAAAGTGGTCGTAAAACGCGCATCAGGTTCAACCAGTTAGAGATCTTGAGCTGAACCCTTGACCATAGCCGTTTAAGGTCAACGGGCAGGCAATATATTACGGTTTGAAGCGCTTGCTCGGAGCGGACCGCATAATGCCTGCCATCTAGCGGCAATACCGCGTACCTCTTAACTTTCGCGCCTGATAGAATTATCCCGGACCGAGCGTCGTGGGTGAACGGTTAACGTTATCGCCTCGCAGTCGGGAGGACGCCGGTTCGAATCCCCGTCTGGGCATCTAGATTTGGGTTTTCCTTGGTTTCCCCAAATCACTCCAGGTGAATGCCTGGATGCTTCCTTCAAAAAGGCCATGGCCAAATTCCTTGTCCCAGTTCCATCCCGCCTCTAATGACCTCGACGTCGACGAGGCGTAAAGGCATAAGTAGAATTATCCCTACTGCTGTTCGATTATAACCGTTATTGTTAATTTCTTTCAACATCACTTTTCATGCTCCTTAAATGCGTTGACTGGAAATTGGGTATGCATTAGAAAATCATTAAGACTAACAATTTTGTTTCAGACTCAATACTGTCTATTTCCTGATTTAGGGAATTGTGATGGAAATGTTCCACTAAACTTTTGGCCCAGTGCAAGCTAAGAGACCAAACAGATTAAGCGAAAAATAGTATTAATGGGTAGAGTGTTGAAATTAGATTACGGTAGCCTCTACCATCCGAAGTCGTGTCATCAAAAAGATATCAGACATTAAATCTTCAGTGAAGTAATGACATACTGAACAGAGATTTAAAAAAATGTATCAATCCCTTAGAATGTTGTATAAGTGAATTAAAATTGATCACTATGAAAAAAAAAAAAAAATGAAAAAAAAACGAGAAACTAAATAAACTAACCATTGGTTGGAACTATCGTAGTCTTGACAGTCTAAACTGCTACATTTGTAAATCATTTTGTATTTCTTTATAAACAATACTTTGCAAAAAAAGTTCCTTCATGATTTCTTCATGACTTGAGAGACTAAAGATTTAGTATGCGTCAAAAAGGACGTCCAGTAAATAAAAATTATGGAAAACAACGTGCCTAATGTTGTTTTTCGAACTATTTTCTTGTTAACTGCTTCCTAGTGTTCTTGGAATATAAAAAATATTAATGCAATTCCTTAAACACATGACAAAATATGAACCAGAATAATATATAATGTATTAAGGACAACGCAGTTCGTGTACAAGGAATCTAATCTTCTAATGACGAAATCACTATTTTTGTGCTACTTTTATCTTTTAATTATGGATGTGGCAGTAAAAGTTCTCGTTAAACATTCAATAAATTATATGGTTCGCCTTATCTCAGTTTAACTGATGAAATTCGTCTGCCAATTGTGTGAATCGCACAACTACACTTTTTGAATGCAATAATATTACAGAAACGATAGTGAAGTGATGGTACCTAAGATGGTTGAAGGCATTTCACTGTCACTTTCTGTATTTTCTTTTTAAAAAAATAATAATAATTGCTTTAAAGGCATGATAATTCATTAGAATTACTATCATATTTAGTACTTGTTTCAAACTGCCTTTCGTATAAATATTGATGTCAGTTCTTACTGGGAAGTAAATAAAGTGGTATAGTAAAGAAAACTTCTCGGGTCTATCATTCGGCAGGACGTGGGTTTAAATCCCCGTGGAAACATACATAGTTTCTGCTCCAGGTGACTGCCGGAATAATTCCTTCAAAACGCCAACCAAATCTCTTCTCTTTCTTTGTTCCCAAGCCTCTGTCACCTCTAATGACCTTGACGTCGACGAGGTGTAAAACCATAAGAAAACAGTAAGGGACTAATCTGTTCATAATTTACAAGATGTTATAAAATGGTTATCTTAAGCCATTGCTAAAAAGGTGGGTTCGTTAGTATAGTAAAATCTAAAGCGATAGAACTGTTGATTGTGTGAAATCTTTGCACTTCAAATGGTGTCATCAAACGGGAAACGGAACCCCTGAGATTTGGTTGTTAAGCTTGTTTTGATCTCTCGACAATATTTTCGTGCGAAAACTAATGAAGTATGTGTTTGCAGAGAATCAGATAAAGGACGTAGTGAACAAAAACTCTCGTTGATGGGCAGTTTATTGAAGGAATTAGGGGTGCATTGTATTACGCAGTAGTTTATGGTTTACCATCAACAACATTAATGTAGAGGGATCAAACTAGTCTTATTCTATAATACCGTTGACTGTGGGAGAAACACACAATTCTACAACAACACCGAGCGTGGTGGTGTAACGGCTAGCGTTCTGACATCGCATTCGGTAGGACGGTGGTTCGAATCCCCATCCGGGCATCCAGATTTGGGTTTTCCATGGTTTCCCAAATCACTCGAGGCAAATGCCGGGAGGCTTCCTTCAAAAGGCCATGGCCAAATTCCTTCCCATTCCTTGCCCCCGATTCTTTCCCGTCTCTAAAGACCTCGCTGTTCGAGAGACATTAAGCAGATTAAAAAAAAAAAAAAGGTTCTAAAACACTCTACGCCAGAAACTTTTAGGATGTGCCGTGAGACTTATCAGCAGTAATTCTTCCAATTTTATTTTCATTCCTACCTTGAACCAATGTCTTCATTCCAACACACCCATTACAACTTATCTCCTCAGTTATCAGCTATAACATTTTCTCTAGTTTATTTCACTTCTCACTAACAATCTAAGGAAACCAACATGTTAAAATGTTACCCACCATCCCATAATACTTGTTACTCTATCATTCACAAAGTTCTCTCATTACCGGTACATTCAAAACATTTCGTACTTCGTTTGTCCACATAATTTTTCCACAACCTTTTACGAGAGCTTCAACTTATAATTTTTTCTCATACTGCCAAAGGGCAGTTTACGCTTCAGTAAACAGATGGGCCCAAGAAATACAGTTTTTTTTTTTTTTTAAAATCTTTCTGAATCTTAGGTCAATTTCTGAAACTAATACATTTCTATTTCCGAGGAAAATAATTTTTCCATCAGTTCTATCTGTTTTTGAAGTGGCTCTTTGTTTAGCCGAATTTTATTTTTACTTTATAAATTGGCGAGTTCTGTTACTCCTGCTATATCTGATCCTACTTTTAGATTCAATGTACTGTTACTAACGGCTTGGTGGTTCATTGGTTAAGGTATCTGACTGGAGATAGAAAGGTCCCTGGCTCGAATTCCTGTACTGGTGGGTATCTGCATAGGCACTTAACACTTCCTTCAGCTCTGACACGGCTTGCTGTGTAATGTAAAGTATACCAGAAAGCATTCGTAGTTCACACTTCACATTAAACTATATTATCTCTATACCCGGTACGATAAACGAGATAGGTTGAGTAAGGCAGCGCCCATAAACCACGTAGCTCCATTTTTGACTGTTGTGAACCCCTCCGTCCCCCCACGTGGCTTTTGACTCAGCCCTAACCCCCCTTCCCCCCTTCCCCCCTCTCACGTAGCACGTAGCTTTTTCCCCCTATTGATTCCATAAGACATTTTGTACTTTTTTCTCTTGTCAGACTATCGCAAAATTGCCTACGGAGCTAATTAAATGACGGAAATAAATAATCACATGCTGTTGTGTGTTCTGTACCTCGTTTTAACATTGACAAATAATATGAATGGAAAGCTATGTGGCTTTGTTCAGAAACCCTCCCCGCTCCCCCCACGTAGCACAGAGTAGCTTTCCACCCAACCATCCCTCCAATCCACATAGTTTATGGACGCTCCCTAAGAAGAAAAGGTTCTGGGCACCCTATCTACAATACCATGCTACGAGAAGCATACTTTATTCTGGAAGGTCCAACCAATCTTCGGGTTGAATACCCATCTTAGCTTTCCTTTCAGCTACTGTTATTATTGTCGTTTCTTATTTTGTCTACCTTTGGTTTATGTTTAGTCCATACTCTTCTTCCAGTGATATTTTTGCTGTCCCATTACTACTGAATGCTATAATTGCTATCCATTACTTGGAAGCTATCCAGAAAATAATTTACGATGTGCAAATAAAAGGGGACGAAAAGAAATATATATTTTACCGACTTTAACAGACCTTACATTATTTTTCAAAAATAATCCTTGTTGTTGTTGAAGCACTTGTATACCACGATAGTCAGAGAAATGCTGGTCGTAAAGAACGTCCCTGAGAGAGTGTAGGGTAGTTGATCCAAGTCAACATCCACCAAACATGGTGGTCAACATTAACTCGTCCACCATCGCAGATTATAACCCATTTCATAACCTTGCTAGCACCGACCATACTTTGATCGTATACTTGGAAGATCTGTCTAAGAATTCTGATTTAAAGCATTTCCAACGTTCAATAATTTTCGCGAAAGAAAACATAAATGGAATGATGTGTGTGTTGCTTTACAGTGTTTAGAGGATTACTCTGCACAGGCGTGTAACACTAAATCTGCCTTGATGTGCAACACGTACGCTGAGATGGATCTTATCTTCCAATCAATCCTCCAGTGAGGTTCACGTCTCAGCAGATTATAACATTACGGACATTTGTGGTGTCACTTCCACCAGTCGACGTGGAGATAATGTCAAACATGTTAAGCTTTAAGCCGGGAGACGGTCCATTGCTGTCTGTAAGAACGTAGCCGCCCGGCGCATTCCGAGTGACGGTAACTCGTCGTCCGACTGGCGTGAAAGAGGTCCAGATTTATTGCGACTGACACCGAGCGATAATGATTAATGCTGTACACTTACAAAGCGGCGAACATAAATCAGATCCAGCAACGGAACGTCGCCGATAGGTAACCGAGCCACAGTCGCCTTTATTAATCTCCCCTTGTCTCCTTCCACGCTCATAAATGTCCAACTGCAAATGAAATATGGTTATTAGTACAAGGAACAATTTCGCAGCTTCCATACGTCTCTGATTGCGATTTCTGCAACATAATGTTGGCTAGTTGGTTAAGGCTTATGAGATGAATCTTTGTTAACCTCAATGCAACGTTCTGATCTGTTCACATCAGATTCTACTGAATTCTATTGTTCCAAATTTGGCATTGTCTGTTATTGATAACACATTTGGTTCCTGCTGGGTTCTCATTTGTGACAATCTATATATATAAAGATGAATGTATGTTGTTTGTTTGTTTGTTTGTTCTTCATACAAATCCACAGTTTTCATCCGATCCCGATGAAACTTTGCACACTTATCTTTTGAAACAAGGAGAAAAATACTGCCTACATTTGGTTGTATAAATAATACATGTTGTCTCATAATTTCGAAATATTACTGAACGGCGATAGACAGACGCGTTGGATATGGAGGTCTCTGTACTGTTTTTTCTTGTAGCGGTCAGGCATCTCAGTGGTTAAAGCACTTGCTAACTAATTTTTGGGTCGTGGTCTCCGGTTCAAATCTCCATGGAGGCTAAGATTTTAAAAAATTGTTTTTGATCGTAAGAGTCACGCCTGGGCCGTAGGTTATTCGGATTGAATGTTAAACTGTGGATATCTCAAAGTTAGGGGTGCAATCGTAGGTAGTCTTGCAATGCTGTAGGTGTACACTTTTTTACGTTATATTAATCCCTCAGGGGTGATTCGCAGTCAGTGTGTGTGTGATCTGCATTAATCTATATATATAAAGATGTATGTATGTATGTATGTTTGTTTGTTTGTTGGTTTGTTTGTTTTTCATACAAATCCACTGTTTTCATCCGATCTCGATGAAACTTTGCACACATATCCTTTGAAACAAGGAGAAAAATACTGTCTACATTTGATTGAAAAAATTATGTGTAAAATTAATACATGTTTTCTTATAATTTCGAAAAATCTGATGCTCATGCTGAAGAAAGAAGAAAAGACCAAGCTGTAATAAAGCTGCCCTTAGTTAACAAACCCCCCCCCCCTTCCCACATCGCCTTACCATCGTTTGTTTTTCTGTTTTTAAATATGTTGGAAATTGATTCTCTTCAAGAGACAGGTTCGATGGTAGAATGATATAGTGATGACTTTCCTGTCATATTATTCCGAGTCGGTGTTGTTTGGGACCAATCCTTCGCTACCAAAAACTTTCTATATTCAATTCTGGCAAAGAAATTATTAATCCACGCGTACGAAGTCGCGCGTATCAGCTAGTTGTTTCATAAATCAAATAAGGAAATATGGGAAGCTGTAGTGGTGATTTCAAATGGAGTCCCATTCGACTCTGTCGTGGCCTGATGTTGCTCTATATAATTGCTCTTTTTTTGGTTGATAGATTGTAGTTTTCTAGATTTTCAATTAATGTGGAGTAATTGTTCTGTATCTGAGTTGTATATCTCTTTTTGTATGCTATATTTGAATTGTCTCAATTAATGTGGAGTAATTGTTGTAAGTTAGCGTAGTCTGTATCTGAGTTGTAAATCTCTTTTTGTATGCTATATTTGAATTGTCTCACATACTTGAAATATTAAGTGATAAATTTCTGAGTTTTGGAATTAGTTTGTGGGTTAGTGGTGTTTTATTTGTGTACTGTATTATTTTCTGTCCTGAGTGCAGTGATTCCCTATTTATTGAAAATGTTAGTGGCGCGTTGTGTAGCCTATATTTTTTGGCGTCTATATTATACTGTTTGGAAAATGAGTGAACTGTGGGAAAAGAAAACATCCATGGAAAAGCTGTGTACGTAACAGATGGCAGATTGGATTCAGAAGGTAATGAAGCAGGCAAGTCTAGATCTGTTCAATGTTCTACAGGATGCATTTATTGTTTAATTCCAAGTATACAGTAACCGATAAAGGTTGTGATGATGTGACAGGAAACAGAAGAAGATGATCAGGAAAGATAATTGCAGAAATAGGCAAATATAATAGAAAAGCACGACTTACAACTTAAAAATGAGTATGGAAATGACCAACGTGTTAAAGGTGTTTATAAATGTTAATCTATCGAAGGATGTGATTCTCCAGAAAAACAAAGTTAAATTGGTATAATATTCGTGTAACCTGGGAAGTGAAGTAAATACCAAAGAAAAAATAGAAGAGGAAGTTGGGAAAAGTTCTATTACTTGATAAAGGAAATAATATGGGAATGTAACACAGTGAAAGATATAAAAACGACGACATATAAAATGTTCTATCAGACCATAAGTAATAATGGCGCAGAAAGCTGGACTGGATCAAAGAGAGATCTAAAAACAAATTCCAGGCAGCTGAGACGATTTTCCTGAGAGGAATGTCACAAAGAAAGAAAATATTAAAATGAAAATATTAGAGATAGGTTATTTTTTTAGCTATTAGAAGAATGAGTGAAGAAGGAGTGGTAGAAATAGCTGAAAGCAGAGCCAGGACAAGGAAAGGTAAGGAATTCAGGCCATGGCCTTTTAAAGGAACGATCCCGTCATTGGCCCGGAGAGAGTTAGGTAAACAATGGAAACAGTAATCCGGATTGCCGGACGGAGATTTCAACCTACAACATCCCGAATGGCAGATCGACCGTATTAAGGGACTACATAGATTAAAAACCTCTCAGCAGTGTAAAAATGAATGAAGACACTTTTGATAGTGGTGATTCGTTTGTAAGATAAGGGACCTTAAAGTTAGCTGCCAAAATAGTAGCTCTGGATGCGCAGATACCGTTTTTTACCTTCTCTCTTCTTTCATCTTCATAACACAAAAAAACACTACACTTAGCAACAGTCGACTACACAAATACATAAACGCTTACAAACACAAAGGAAAGAAACTGCAGAACGTGGCCTAGGATGCTTCCTACGAGGGACTCTGAGCGGTGGTTAGGGTGTATAAGTAATTTAAACTTGGGTATTGATCAGTATGTAACAAAAAACAGTAAATAATTATGGACTAGAAGAACGATGATAGCAGACAATTTCTGTAAACGGCTGATGAAGAAAACATTTCTGGAAGAATTTTTCAAGAAAGAGCGATATGATGATGTTTTGGGCTTCGATTGATTAATTTTTTACATTTTTATATTGTTATTTGTCTGAGAAAGTGATTAACAGTTGACAGGAGAAACTGGATACTACAGGAGGCTGGTCGTTCGGAACGCTGGTTGGCTGGATTTGATGGTTCCTCGCTTAGGTGAACACGCTCTAATACCATAGCAACAACAAAAACAAAGTCCTCGCTTCGATCCCTCGTTTCCTAAAAAATTTTTGACTCGTCATTAAGTTGCCCGTCGCTTCTGACACAACTTTCCTTAAATATGATAAGTACGGTGTTATGCTCTGTGCATCAGCTTCCACTTTTTGCTATAATATGACTTTCAGGCTAGTATAAAATCCTGACAAAGTCGGAATGCAGGGAACTCTGTCACGCGATCATTAAGGCCACACGAACTTCAAGAAGATCGCACGGTGTTAATTTGGTAAATTTATGAGCAATTCAACATCTCCCTTATAATTTAACCAGTCTCTCGACTGAAATTGTAGAGTAATGCTCCATATTTTTTGCGGTATATGATGTGTTGATATCTTTGGCGCCTACGGAGGTGTCTCGCGCTCTGAAACCCTCTACAATTACTTCGGCCGTCCGAGACACACACAACACAATGCGGTGATCATGATCTCGTTAAGGTGGGGGCTATAATAACACGAGTAATTGTGAAGCGCTCCGCCGACACGCCCCTTCCATGTTGCATTGTGAGAGCCGCTGCGTTTTTTGTATGTCGGCCGCAAGTTTTGAGCCTGGCTGCCGGGCACTTTGTTCTAGAAAACTCGACTCTGAATCTTGTTCCGAAAAGCACTTTTGTACATTCTTTTACTTTCAGATGTTGTTTGCACTTGTCAGGTAGCAAGACTACAGTGAATTAGGAATCAACATGCTGTCAACTTACCTTTTCATGTCAAACCACCGTCTTCTTGGACAATGGTGCAACGGACTCAGATTTAATTTTCGGGTCTAGTCTTAACAACGTTCCTTGCAATTTACCAGAAAAAATAGGTAAATTGCTTCCCAAATTACGAATAAAAAATTATACAATTTCAAACAAATAAACATTTAGTGGTTTGATGCAATCAAGGAAGATGTCAGTAAAATGGAGGAGAAGGTGTTTAGAGACAGAGCTCGTTGAAGAAGGCTAGTTGGCTAGGCTGCAGCAGTTAATTAAGCAAACTTGTGTCATACTCAACTGCTATCGAGTCTTATGGGTGAGCGAAATGTTCGGGCATAGCGTTCTGATGGACGTTGGTTAGATCCCCGTTCTGGTAAACATCATTTTGATTTTCCATTTTTTTCCGAGATTAAGTTGAATGGCTCAGTGGTTGCTTCATAAAAAACGTGGCCATTTTCCTTCCCGTTGCTAAACTACAATTCTCTTCCTTCTCTGTCCATCGTTGGGGGTGAGCGTTAACCCTCTGACCTCATATCCGGGTGGACGCGGGTTAGCTTGCCAGTCCGGTCATCCAGATATGTGTATTTCATGGTTTCCCCAAATTACTCCAGATGAATGTAGAGATGCTTCCTTAGACAAGCCATGGCCGAACTCATTCCTATTCCTTGCCTCCAATCTTTTCCCGGTTCTAATGACCTCACAGTTGATGAGGGGTAGCGCTATAAGCATGAAGACGCAGTCTACCGACTTTAATGACCCAGATAACGAAGAACCTTAAATCCGAACAGAACGCAGCTTAAATCGTTCGTGAAATGCTGGTTGTTCCATTAGTGAATAAGTAACGGGAAAACAAAGGTGTAGCCATTGTAGGTATTCATTTTTAACGATACCACTACAGAAATTACTTTTATGTTGACCTCTCTAGAACTACACAGAAGAAATCATCGCACTCCTAATTACCTCCATGTCGACGAGATGTAAAGACAGAATATATTTTTTTCAGATATTCCTCCCATCTATATATTTAGAAAACTGTATTTAATATACATGAAAAATTGTCAAAGAAAGAACTCTCTTGTTTCTATGAAAATCAATCAACTTCCCTTCATGAAGAACCGTCATTCCTTGAGAACTACGACTGGTGATTTTTAACAGTTAGAGAGTCAACAGTTTCTTACGAATATTTCTACCACGTGATCATCAAACGATCTTGCTTCTAGCAAACGATCTGATAGAATTTTCTGATGACATCACATTAAAAGCTTGTTGTACAAGCAGTGCTCATGTATTGATAAAATATTTGTAATTATACTCTCATTAACGGTGTCCCTAATTAAAGTGCTACGAACTGTTATTTCCATTTTAGTGTAACTATGTTACCTCTTTATCCGTCCTTCACGGGTTACGTGGCTGCCTGTTCCGTCTCGCATACATCATTCCATCTCTTAATGACTACCCGACTTAGTCATTTTTATTATTATTTAAAATGTGTCCTCCGGTCTCCGCTACAATTTAGCCACCTCCGATTCGTATTATTATATTTTTCCTCTGTAATTGTTGGATACTACAGTAAGGACGACACAAGAAGAAACACAACACTTAATTAAAACCATCCACGCTCGAGACCGGATTCGAACCGGTGGCCCTTACAATGCGAGGCTTTTTTGCCCTTTCGTTTGTGAGATGTCACTTTTTTGTAAGCGGTTGATTCTGGCATTTCAGTAGAAGCGGGTTCGAATCCTCGTCCAGACATATTGATCTCGATTTCCCTGTTTTCCGGAAATCACTCCAGGCGAATGCTGAGATAGTTCCTTAAAAGACCATTTTAGAATATACTTGTCTTCAGACCTCTCCCGCTTCTAATGACCTAGACATCTACGAGTCGTAAATCCATAAAAAAAACAGGTTTTTCATTCCATTTATTTTCGGTAACTCCATAACTGTTGACTGTACTGTTGGTTTTTGTCACTTTCTAATTCAACAGAATCTTTAACTTTGTACATTCTTAATTTTTCTCTGCGAGATGCAATCTAGTTTTCGCCCCAATACAACAATGCATGTGTTGGTATTGTCTTACACAATTTTTAGCAAAGTGCATATCCCAGTTTTATTTTCAGTGTCCCACGTATTGTGCCTTATACGTATTGTCACTTATGTAATGTATCACATAAGGCATAGTCTTTGTCAAAACTTTCATAGTGATAATAATTCTGTTGATGGCATTTAAATTTTCTATTGCTTTAAGTATCGTCGACGTCTGGACCATTAATGTCGTCCTATATAACAAAGAATACTGCGATTTCGAATCGTGTATAAATTTATGGAAACGTGTAGTTGTTGAGTTGTAGAGTGGAGGCTAGCATGAAACTATCATACGTGATTTGGAAAACCACTTAATAACCATGATCAAGATAACCGCAAGCTGAAACGTAGCTTTTAGTACTGCTGCGTATCAAATACAGCAGATTTCAAATCACATTGCTTCATCCTTATACGATTCGGGATATCACTAATCTTTCCTTGATTAGCATTTTCATAATAGTACGAGGTCATAATTTCTAATGACATCTTTGCTAGTTTCTGTAGTAACACTGTTATTGCTGGGCTGCAGGAGTAAGTTAGAGTAAGACTGTGTGTGGTGCATCTTATCGCTACGATACGGCGGTTTATCAGAGAGCAGATTTAATCATAAATGAGCTTTCCACGCTGCTATCTCGAATAAACTACGCAACCTTCCTCCAAAAGGAAGTAACAAGACAAGCTTGAAATAATATAAATAACATTTGATCATTCCCATATATCATGCGTGTAAAGCTGCATGTCATAAAATTCCATTCGAAATTGGAGAGATTTGTGAACAACCAATGATAAATAGTATTTACTATGGCAGACGCTTTGGTGGTTTGCATACGTAGTGTATCAAACATGAAAAACGGATTTTTGGAGGAAAGGTCAGAAAAATGCATAATGACTGATGGGAGTGGAGAGTCTTATCAAAGAGATCTGTTCGGATCAATAGAGAAAATAGTCAGGAACATATTGAGTTAGAAGTCCCTGAGAATGCAAATAAAATATTTATGTACTTAGAGGACCATAGGAGACACTTGTTTCCAGTGCAACACATTACTTTATTAAGGTACTATAATGCTTCAATGTATATAAATACAGGGTGATTATAATTAAAGTTTAAGTTTCAAAACACTCTAAAAAACGAACCTACTGATTAGAATGTCGTCAAAATTGAATGGCTTATTATTGAAGAAGGGGGAAATAACGTGAACCAAAAAAGCATCCATCCAATCGGTTTTTAAGTTTCGCGTAGACTGGCGAAAACGTGTTTAGTATCGCTGTTCACCGTTGTGTGCAACAAGATTAAATCGGGAAACAGCATGTTCCACAACCGATCGACGTGTCACCGGGGTCAAGTTCAGAATGTTGCGCAATGCGTGTCTTCAATTCAGCTACGTTGGCAATCGTAGTACTGAACACAACATCTTTCAGGATAACCCCACAGCCAGAAATCACACGGATTAAGATCAGGTGATCGGGCCGGCCAGGCTGTAGGGAAATGACGACTGATAATTCTAGCATTTCCAAATGCCGCCTCAACAACGGCTTCACTCGATTTGCAATGCGCGGAGGAGCGCCATCTTGCATTCATGTTCTATACCCCTTCTTCAATAATACGCCGTTCAATTTTGACGTCATTCTAATCCAGTGGTTCGTTTTTTAGAGCGTTTTGAAACTTAAATTTTAGTTATAATTCACCCTGTACAGAAGATCAAAAATGCTATGTACAACTACCACTTACATTTCGTACCGCTGTTAAGAATCAAATCTTTTTATGCACTTGTGCTGTAAAAAATGTCACACACAAAAGCAGCCATCAATTTTCACGAATTATCAAATGATTCTCTCCACTATCCTTAATACTCCCTTATCCTATCAATCGGTTATTCTTTGACTCATGGTTATTAGAACTATTATTTGATGTCTATTAACTGTATAAGTTGAAAATAATCTTAGTATATGCTACTATTTTATTTTTGAAATTTTTGACTGGGAAATGTGCAAACATTACAACCATTCTCCTAAATGGTTGATTAAAACCTACTGACTCAATCGGAGCGTTGGCGTTTTTCCTAGTAACTTCAAGTACTTTTTTTGCCTGTCTTCTTTCCCTGAATTAATCTCGTCACCGCGGACAGGCTCATTACAACCTACTTCCTCAATTATCTGCTCAAGGCAGAACGTCCGGAACGAACCCCAGGGCCGCTTGCCTTGCTTTAAAAGAGTTCCGAAGTGCAGTGACCCCTGAGGAAGTACCACTGCCAAGAACAGCGGCTGAAAACACCATCTTCATTTCGGTACCTGGGTCTGGCTTTACCTATAATAGTTTATGGTTCATCTTACTGTCCGGCTGTATGGGAAACAATCTCAACTGGACAGGATACGTTGGTCAGGTAGTAGGAAAAGCTTTCCATGATCCTTTACTTGTTGAAGAGAGTGATGAGGGGATGCACCAGAGAGGTAAGGGAATTGGGTTGGAAAACGTTGGTCAGACCATTGCTTGAATATGGTGGTGCCGTATGGGAACTATATGTTTGGTATCAAATACATCAGTTGGAGAGGGTGAAAAGAAGGGCCACTAGATTTGTCTCTGGAAATAACCGCAAAACACAATTAGTAAGCTATAAGATAAAGATGCTGGAATGGGATTCATTACAAGATAGAAAAAGGAAGATGGGAGTATACAAAGCGTATGTTGGTGATGAAGCGTGGAAAGATAATGGTGGAAAAATTAGTAGAGGTGTATGGATGGGAAAATATGACTCGATTTCAGGCATACCAATAGAAATGATGAATAATTTACCAAAAACGCTGATAGGATTTAAAGTTAAATTTAGTAGAGTGGGAAAAGGAAAGGGAAAAAAATGGGTGCGTTTGTAAATTGCCACCGAAGCAAGCGCTCCATCACAATTAAATTAAACAATAATAAATATCCGAAACGTCAAAAACAACATAATTCATATCAAGTGTAACAACCGAGTTTCCATTTCTTTGGTTTCGAGAGAGTGACAAGCAGTCCTGCTCCTCCTACTTTTGACATGCAACCGAGAACCTCGACTGTCCTCAACAACTCGGTAGAAACATAAGGGAAAGATATAGTTTATTGTTCCAGAAATAGCGTTTCCTTTTTTCATTAATTGAGACTGTAGTGGTGAGATACAACAGTGCAATATATCGTCACGGCATTCTCTGGACCTGCTGATGACAGGTCTAAAAGCAGAATTTTTTGTGAGAAAAGCAAAGTAACTAGCTAACGGAACTTCTAAATAATCCATCGTCAAAACGAGTACAATAAGAAAACATTGGAAAATGGTTACGTTGGCGTTATTCACTAACAATTAAATTTGTATACATGTTTCTTTCATTATTTCTGAAGAATATATGTACAGTGCCTTATCTTAATTAAAACTAAAATAAATTCGTTCACTTCCACCGCTGTTCCTTTCAATTCCCTGTGTTAATGGATCAGTCAGTCCTACATATTATAAAATTTGGTTAAAATTTTGACAAAACTTTATTCTTTCTCCATCATTTTGAAAATTCATTAATTTCCTACTTTATCCGACTGACTAATTTATAGCATACTTTAGTAGCTCGGTATTTTGAATATTTTAATTTTATTATTCATCGTTTTGTATCAATCTATATATATAAAGATGAATGTATATTCGTTTGTTCTTCATACAAATCCACAGTTTTCATCCGATTTAGATGAAGGTTTGCACACTTATCCTTTGAAACAAAGAGAAAAGTACTGTCTGCATTTGGTTGAAAAATTTTCTGTATAAATAATATATGTTGTCTTATAATTTCGAAAAATTACTGAACGGTGATAGACAGACGCGTAGGATGTGTAGGTCTCTGTACTTTCTTTCCATATAGCGGTCTGGTAGCTCAGTGCTTAAAAGCGCTTGATTACTGCTGTTTGTATAGTGGACTCCGGTTCAAATCTACGTGCAAGCAAAGATTTTAAAATATTGTTTTTGCTCGTAGGAGTCACGCCTGTACCGTCGGTTATTCGGATTGCATGTTTAACTGAAGATATCACAAATATTGGGGTTACAGCGAGGCAAATCGTTGGTAGTCTTGCAATGCTGTAAGTGTACACGTTATTATGATCCCTCAGGGGTTGTTCGCAGTCAGTGTGTGAGTGTGATCTGCAGAAATAATACTTTGAATGCGGAAGTAAGTCTTTGTCTTTTTGTTATGTTTTGACGACTGAATGGCTATATCGATATTGATGGAATTTTACAAGTTCAGTGTTTGAATGTATACTGTTTTTGAAGAGGTGCCAACGTTATGTAAACGTTGTCCTTTAAAAAATTGCCGTTTTTCTGGAGACTCCTCCGTCCAGGGTGCAGTTCACACGCGAATGTCTGTTTCTCCTTATAAGGAACCGCGCTTCAACTTGACGCGTCTAACTCGTCTGGTCGGCTTATATCCGTAATAGAGTTTACAGCAATACATCAGCCTTATGGTCTAGGAGCCAGGAGCTGGATGGCTTCATCATGGAATCGTAGATAATGAAGTATGGGGAGAGAAAAAAAGCATTAAATTCATATGGAGAAAGTGGAACACCGAAACTTCACCAGTTAGTAGTATTTTACTTCTTATATGAATTACGGCCGGTTAAAAATGAGCGAAGTGAGTTCCAAAAACTTTGCATGAGCATGGCGGTGTGGCATGGGAAGCAAGACCTGGAGGCGGTTCAAAGAAGATAGCTAGATTTGTTTGTGGAAACTACTGCAAAACATAATTAATAACGTTTATTTATTAATTAATTAGTTTAAGAGTCATTGGTGGAGGATGAAGAGAGCGATGGGATTGTATAAGGCGTATATGGCCGATGACGCTTCTATGGAAATTAGAAGATGAATTGGGAGCAGCATGTGAAAGAGAAGGGTGACCATGTCCCCAAGCTGGTACTTGGTTTTTGGGCGTAAAGGAGGGAGAAATTTTATCTTTTTTGAGGAAAAGAAGTCAGGGAATTGAATCAATTATAAAGCGATATGCTGAACAGTTAACCAGAAGAACGGAATTTTCTTTTGCTTTACATCTTGACAATGGCAAGATCATTATTGATAGAGGCGGGAGAGGGAGGAGTTTGGGTTGTGACAAACTAAAGAAACTGTCTATATATTCGCTTAGCGAGATTTCCGGAAGTCATGGAAAACTAAAATTAGTATGGTGGATCCGGGGATTGAACTTTCGCCTTATAGAATGCCATGTCCGAAAGTAAAATGTAAATACGTTAACTCCGTGATATGTATGGTTCAGTGATTTCTCTTAACAATGATGATGTTTCCGAAAAATCAGTACTTCCATCGTAGCTATAATGTTTTCCTTTTGCAACAAAGAATTCCTGGCTAGTTTTTTTTTTCGGAATTTGTATCTTCATCAGTGTGACATGATTATGTAGATATTAACATAATGCTAACGTTACTTACTTTTTGAGTATTTTGAAACAGAAAAAAAAATAAAGTTATCACTTGAAGATAAAAAATGTGGAATGAACATATTTAGCTTCCTCATTAATTAACAATGCTTAAATTTAAAATTATTTATTGCTTTTATGGATTCTGTCAAAATATTTACCTACAGTACGTAGGGTGGAAGCTATTTGTTATTTAAACAACTGGTCATTAAAATCTTTTCCAAATCAATCTTAAACGTTTAACTGGCATTGTCTAGCGTTTGGTACTCGGGTACATGTCAGAGAATACTATACCGCTGCAGTAAAAGCTTCAAGATAACTGGATAATTAGAAGAGTAAGCATTGATGAAAGTAGCCATCTATAAATTTACAAAGAGGTGACAGACTTTGTGTTGGCTGATTGCTTCATTATTTTTACCCATTACATTCTATCTTAAAATATTCTCTTTACTTCCATATCGCAATCTTCCTCGAAAAATTACATTAACCAATGTTAGGAAATTTCTTACTCTTTTCTCTTTCCTAATACTCATCTCCTGTAGAAGTCAATCTCTTCTTATATTGTGTTCTTCGTAGTTAATATTTCTCTTCCGTTCCTGTCTACCTGCCGCTAATATTTTCATGTGCTCGTATCCTTATTCCAGTCTTCACTCGTCCAAAATTCGGAACATTCTTATTCATCTTTCTCCCTTATCCTACAGCATTCCCTTCTATGGTTTCTTAATTGTCTTCCTATAGCGTAGCAACTCTATTTCATTTTTTTCGATCATCTCAACTTGCATTCCATTTTCTTCAACGGTTCTTCTCAGTACCTGTTTGGACGGTATCGTATCGTCCCATTCCACTTTTTCCATCCTTTTCCACATCGACAGCTCTAGTTTTCGTTTAAGGTACATTACCGCAGGTTTATCACGTAGGTTGATGCATTCTGAGACCGGTTAATTACCGTGCACTGATAGGCCAACGTTCGGCTGCCCCAGAATCTCAGGAGTCCTTGGAGCGTAACCTCGGCTATACCGTACACGCAACCACTTTCATTGTGGCAGATAGCAGGCTTGAACTACCGAGGCAAACTGGCGACCGAGAAGGTGTGGCAATTGAGCAAGACAGCGGAGCGGCCGGTGAAAGGCGCTGAGTAGAAGACAAGTCGGACTGGACACGTGCTGGAACAGCTACAACGGGTGTTGGTAGGAAAACTGAGGGAATGTGGGAAACGTGAGATATTACATCTGGTTCGGCGAAATAATGGAGGCCCTAAAAATTTGTATAACTAGTAACTGTAAGATTTCGAATCAGACGTAAATAGTAAATTAACTACCGGTTTACCGAATGGTTGGTCCAGGGTTCGAATCCCTTTCTCGGAGGAGATTTTCATATCAACTAACCCATCCTTCACCTCTGGCGCAGCTTGCTGAGTAATGTGAAGTACGCCAGAAGACTGGGTGGTTCGGATCCCACGTTGAACTGTAGGTTCGCTGAGGATAAGTAAAGAGCAAAGGAACTACTACCCTACCTCCTATATCAAGCTGGGTATACCTCCTTCCGGAGGGTCCAACAAAACTCCGGGTTGACAACCAATCTTACCTTTATGAAATGAAGCAAAAACTGTTTTAATGATGTGACTGAGGGAGTAAGAGTTTACTATAAACAATAAGGAAAACAAAAATATTTTATTCCGAGTTTAAGGGCACAATAGGTTGGCAGCCTTGGGAGAGCTGTGGATGTGCGCTTAGGGGTCAATCACCTTCCTTAACCTTCGCCTGGTTAGCTCCAAGAACAGGATTCCCTCTGAACCAACCTCGGGGAACCTGACCTGTGGGAAGGGGCACTGGAGCAATATCTACGGAATTTCTGTAGATTCATCCTGTGCAGCGGAGAGGTTGAAAGGAAGGTAGTGCTGGTATTATCGTCAATCAGAGAATCTAAAATCCACCGTTGGTCTAATAGTTGTACCCAATTTTTTTGTTTAATTTACAATGTAAGCACGCAGTCCGTTATCTATATATATATATGTAAAGATGAATGTATGTATGTTTGTTTGTTTGTTCTTCATACAAATCCACAGTTTTCATCCGATCTCGATGAAACTTTGCACATTTATCCTTTGAAACAAGGAGAAAATTACTGTCTACATTTGGTTGAAAAATTCCCTGTATAAATAATACATGTTGTCTTATAAATTCCAAGAATTACTGAACGGCGATAGACAGACGCGTTGGATATGGAGGTCTCTGTACTGTTTTTCAGTGTAGCGGTAAGTTTGCTCAGTGGTTAAAGCGCTTACTTACTGGTGTTTTGGTCGTGGTATCCAGTTCAAATCTCCATGGAGGCAAAAAAAAATTAAAAATTGGTTTTGATCGTAATTGGGCCTTCGGTTATTCGGATTGAATGTTAAACTGTAGATATCACAAATTTAGGGGAGCGATGCGAGGCAAATCGTATGTAGTCTTGCAATGCTGTAGGTGTACACATTTTTACGTTATATTGATCGGTCAGGGGTGATTTGCAGTAATAATACTATAAATGAGGAAATAAGTCTGTCTTTTTGTTACGTTTTGACGACAAAATGCCTATAACGATATTGATGGAATTTTACAAGAAAATCTGTTGGAAGGGCACAGGACATTTTTTTTTTTTTTGGTATGATTAACAGTTGTAGTCGCGAAACTTTAAGAACTTATAGAATGGTGACAGAGACACGGACGTGTCTGTTAGTCTGTAATGTTGCGTCGGTTGGTCAGGTGTGCTTCTCGCGCATTACTTTAGTGTATAATTTGTTAATAAAATTTCGTTTAGAGGAAAAACGTATTATTTAGTATAGACGTAGACTTTTTGTCTGCTTAAATGTTTCTGGCACCGGTTTATTTTTCCTTCTTTTTTGACATGCCTTGCTGGCGTAAACTGGCCTAAGTAGTAGCTCTAGCAGAGCACGAGCAGCTAAAGTTATTAGAACCCAAGAATCGGATGCTCATGCTGAAGAAAGAAGAAAAGACCAATCTGTAATAAACCTCCCCTCCCCCATACCACCTAACCTTGGTTTGTTATCCTGTTTTTAAAAATATTGGAAATTGATTCTCTTAAAGAGACAGGTTCGACGGTAGAATGATATAGTGATGGCTTTCCTGTCATATTATGCCGATTCGGTGTTGTTTGGAACCAATCCTTCGTTACCAACAACTTCCTATATTCGATTCTGGCAAAGAAATTCTTAATCCACGCGTACGAAGTCACGGGTATCAGCTAGTAGTTTTATTATGGTGCAAATGATCAGTTGCAAAGTACCTACTTTGGACGCGGTAGTGCGGCTTTCTGGCAATAGTCCGGAAACTGGTCGACAAAAAATGCGTCGCTGGGTCTAGTTGCGCTGGCTGCCCAGTGGGTGACGTCACGCCACGAGTGTCCAGGGTTACATAGGCCGACGGCCTCTCGTCCTAAAAACGGTGACGTGTCGTTTGTAACGCAGTTTGTAAGATAAGCTGGTCGGTAAAGTGGCTCTTCCTGCTGCAGATCTGGCAGATGCTATCTCGCGACTCGGCTCCACATATCGTTCGTCTTGTTAGCGGCGACACTCACAAAAACTCGCCGCCTCAATTAGTACCACTGTGCGCTTCGTCACGACTCGTTGCCGGCTCCAGTTTTTCCCTCGACCGGCAGCAAACTCTATCCGACATCATTCACAGTGATCAGTAGTGATCAAGCCGACCCCAACCAACTTCACCACAGCCATTCTCGTGTGATTAGGTCTCTAAGTTCATCTCGAAAGTCATTTCGGTAAAATCTATCAAGAGTATAAAGAATTTAAACGTTTATTACTCAATAACTCACCTAGGTCAATGAGATGTTTGACCTTTCCCAAGTAGAGAAGTTAATTAGCTAACTTCAAAAATCAGTTCTGTCCAAGAAGACTCAAATTGTATATTAACATTTCCATTTCAGGAAATTGCAGCTTGTTATGGATTAGAAGACTCATCTCATATCGAACACATTTAAGCTTCTGCTCGTTTAAATTTAAATTTGGAATGCTGTTAAATATTTTCATCAGCATATACCGTGGTAAATTCATCGGATGGGGCTGAATCCAGGGAAAAAATGGGTGGCAAACTGAGGCACCCAGTTTAAGGGTGACCTTTATTTGGAGGGGGGGCAATGGGAGACGGTTGTTTGTTGAAGAAGGGGCCCCCGGAATTTTGTGAATCCTGCCACCCTATTGTTACACTTCTGTTCATCGGCCAAAATGATAGGACCTATTGTTACGAAGGAATTATAACCACTGTTCCAAAAAGAGTAGATATATTCTGCAACTATATCCATTAGCAAAATTAACATTTCAATATATGTAACATTACTGATTGACTTGATTACAGAGAAATATTACATTCATTTTATTGTTTCCATAATACGAAGCCTCTAACGCACGTGCCTACACAACGACAATCCACACACGATTCTCTACTGTTTTTAATAGTAATTAACAAAGGTCTTAACACTGCTTATCAATACTAACTTTTCTTTCCTCCAAAGACTACACACATTATACAGATTGTGGAATCCCACATTACAAGAAATCAAATTGCATACATCAGTACAATTATTTATCAGCGTATACAATGATTTAGGAAAAATAATAATCATTGGTGGGGTGTGATATAGTCACAGATAGCGTGCCGGTTCCTTGCGCTAGATTTAAGAAATGCTCATGATTAAGTGCTTCCTTAGAACGATAAGATTGCTGTGTGGTTGACTCGATTAGTGTTCCAAACTCCTGGTATACATAACTGTTTTAAGTCAAATGGAGTGAAAGAATACGATAGGTTGAAGGCCACCCATCTATCGGTTCAGGATAAGGGGGAAAATGTTCCTTATTAGATACTTTAATGTATTAGATAATATCCACTTAACAAGTTACTTTACTTTGTTTTTATGTAACATGTTATAGTTGGAAATTCGGTTTTGTACGCCCTAATTACAAAAATGTATAAGGCTAGATAAATTGAGTTAAAAAATTGTGCAACATTTTATATCGGAAAAAATACCTCTGCTTTGAAAACACGGCTTATTTGTATTTCAAAATATTCCTACTAAACTGAAAATGAGATTCTAATTTCAATTTCAGGGTGGTTTAGGGTGAAGAACAAATGTTACATATCATTTATCCCTCAACATATAGAGCATACGATGAAAGTGGTGGACCCACGATTACAGATGTAGCTGACATTTGTCTGGTCAAAGTTCATTACACTTTTGAAGACTGACGTTCACGGATTTGGGTCATTGTGAGATGAAGCGTTTAATTGTCTTCGTCAAAGAGTATGGTCATCCTAGGCGACGTGAAGAAATACTCAGGTCGTAGTGAATTATTTCGAAACCACAGAACCATTTTCTTGATTGCTTTTCTTTACTGAATTCCCTGCAACATAGGATAAGAACTTTTGAAGAGCTTACCCACAGCTACATGCCTGCGTTAAAACTCGAGAAAGGACGATAATTGCAGGATTTGATATTCTACCTTGCATAAATAGTACAAGAGTTCTTTTAATCATCAAACAGTAAGATGTTTTTTAGACAAAACACTGGCAATTCAAATGGAAAATGACAATCAATAAGCAAACTTATTGCAGTGTAATGTTACAAAATGCCAAAAATAAATGAAATTATAACTGTAGAAGGCAGTGGACAGTGTATCAAGTTGGGCAGGTCGACGTCAAATCGAGATAAATAAAAAATGAGTCATGTTATTAAATATGCACAAAGGAGAATAAACGTTTTGTAGCGTGGTGGATGAGCGGTAACGCTCTGGCCTCGCATTCGGGAGAACGCGAGATCGAATCCCCATCCGGCCATCCAGATTTGGGTTTTCCATGGTTTCCCTAAATCAATTCAGTCGAATCACGGGATGGTTCCTTTGAAAAATCATAGCTGAATTTCTTCCCAATTCATTTCCCGCTTCTAATGACCTCGTGGTGTATCGTTTATGACGAACTCAACGAAGCAGATACGTGACGCATCGGCAGGGGATAGATAGATGTTGTAGCTGTTACAGGTGTCTACCAGGAAACTAAAGAACCTATGACACAAAACCTTTGTCAGTCTCTTGCTTATGTAGGGTGATGTAGCATAGAACCAATACTTTTGTTGACACAGAAATTGAATGGTGTGTAAAACAGGTCAGGTAGATCTGTTTGCGCTAATTACAACAGAACACAATCAATAATTCGTGTGATAAGGTGCACGGTTTGGAGTCACTGGAAGACAGGAGGAGAGTTAAGAGAGAGAATTAAATGTTTATAATACGTAAAATAGCTATGAGGCCTTGATGGATATTAAGGCTCGGCCACATTTGCGTGTTTTCACGCCGAGACCAAGCGGGCCTGCAGATATTGTCACACTGGCGTGTTCTTCCCGCGCGTGAAAAAGACGCCTATCCTATCATATCCCACGCGTGTACACACCAGCAGTTTTTCCCGCTAGAAAGATTCAGTCTTTTGCTTGTCAACTTGATTGGTGTCGAAATTATGAACAGAATTTCAGTAAGTCATAAGAATGCAGTAATTGATTTATGTGCGTCGCCGTCGTCATGGAAGGAGAAAGTACTGGATGCATCCCATACTGAGCGACAGGTTAACGAAGGGAAAATTTGTGTCCTACATACAAAATTAAAAGAAAACCCCATAAATTTTTTCGAGTACTACAGGATGTCTGTTCCCTCATTTGAACTGCTTCTTGTCTACAGTGAAAAATGCTATATCAAAAAGAAACACACCGTTCAGGGTATGTGGTAGTGCAGAAGTGATCAGAGACAATTTTGCTGATTACTTTTGTTCTGCTCAAGAATCATTGCAGTGGCAAAATAGCTATGTTAACCTCCCTGACTAACTTATTTCAGAGTGAACCTTTCCATAGTTCTGTGTAATATCATGCACACAGTTTATAAAAATATTAATAAACTTATCTAAATTTTCTTTTGTTTCTTCATCAGACTCTTCCTACTTGCCTTTCAAAATGGCAGAAGTTACTGCTATCGATGAATTCCCCTTGATTTCTCTGTTTTTATAATCCAAGTGTTTTGGACCGTACAAACAGGGGTGTTTTTACACTTCTAGTATTATAAGTTCACGATCTAAGTACTCCATAATATCGGTAAACAATGAAAACGCAAGAAACAAGAGCGAGTCACGCGACGTGTTTTCCCGCCAATGTGGCCACTCACTACAGCGTGAAATCCCGCCAAGGAATGGGCTTGAGCGCATTCCGCTGCGGGCAACCTTGAACACGCGCGTTTTCCCACTTCTCGCTGCGTGAAATCACGCCTCTCTGGCCGGTCCCATATACTTCAATGTAATTCATATTTTCGACGGGATGTCACGCACAAATTCTACGTGAAAACACAAGTGTGGCCGTAGCCTTATAGAAGAATTCGAAGACGCATGATGAAGCGAAGAGAATATCATCACCATACAACAGCAACTATCTTAAGGCATTAAGGATTGTAAATGAGTTCGTTCTTAGTAAGGGAGTCAGGGAGTTGAATAAGTTATGCAGTGATGTGTTGCCGAACTTGATGGCTGAACAGTAACCCTTGGGCGTGGATTTGGGAGGACGTGGGTTCAACTTTCCGTCCAGCCATCCGGATTTCAGTTTTAAAAGGATTTCCCGAAATTTCTCCAGGTGAGTGCTATTCTTTGTGTCCTCTGAATCCTCTTCTGGATCTAACTAAAAAATAAAAAATTGTGTTGAACCATTTACCACAAACATTGAAAGAATTTGTAATGAAAGTATACGCAATTTAAAGTCAGGTGTTTAAGAAATTTCCCACTGGGTATATTCTTTTCTTTTTTCCTTACGGCTTTAGGCGTTCTGGCCTCGCATTCGGGAGGACGGCGGTTCGAATCCCCGTCCGGGCATCCAGATTTGGGTTTTCCATGGTTTCCCCAAATCACTCCAGGCGAATGCCGGGATGCTTCCTTCAAAAGGCCATGGCCGAATTCCTTCCCATTCCTTGCCCCATCCTTTCCCGTCTCTAAAGACCACGTTGTTAAAAAGGGACGTTAAACTGTTACAAAAAAAAAAAAAAAAAACGGCTTTAGGCTTCGTCGACGTCGAGGTCATTTGAGGACAAGGAACGGGAAGAAATTCGGCCATGGCCGTGTTAAGGAAGCGTACCGGCATTCACCTGGAGTGATTTGGGGAAACCATGGAAAATCAAATTCTGGATGCCCGGACGAGGATTGGAACCGGCTAATCTACTACGCTCGGTGCATATTCTCCAATGCATTTAATAACTAATGCAGATAAAACTATACTTCTGTCTCCTTAATAATATCTTTATGTTTGTCCACTATTGTTCTTGTTCTAGAAATCAAACAAAAGAGTTTTAATCTAAGTGTGTAATGGTTTAATTTTCTCGGTATGATTGCAAGTAATACACTGGGGTTTGCATTGTTAGCTGCTTGGATAACTGAATCTAACTGAAATTTCTCTAAGAAAGTTTAGGGAGATTCCAGTAGTTTGTGGCACCGTATTGCGGTGTGCTCGGCTTGGAGTGAGGTGTTGAGCGGCGGCGCTTCTGCTAAGACGCTTCGCCACAGCGGAGAATGAAAGGAAGAGAGCAGCCCAGCCGTTGATCTGAAAGTCAATACGCCCCAGAGCACTCCCAAGTGGCTACAAGCGCGTCAAGACAGACCCGCTGAATACAACACGCGGCAAACGTCCTGCTGAGTCTATGAACCAATCTGTGTGTCGCATGTCGGTCGGCTTCTTACTCAACGAAACAATAGGAAAATACGAGGGCAAACTGGGAAGAAATGCACACAAGTATGTAGAGCGCGAACGAAATGACCTTCAGAAGCGCACCTGGTGGCATGCGGAAGTAACATCCCCCCTCCATATGCATGCGCAAGTTTGAAGTCGTTGAATTCATCCAGTGCATTTTGAGACACAGAAGTATGGAGACGTTTTCTAGTTCCTATGCTAACGCGTGCTGTTATCGAAATTTCAGCTGCTTAAAAACAGACTCCTACTGAAATTCATCGTCGTTTATGGTGACCATACTGCTGATAGGTCTACTGTAAATCGATGGACAGTAAAATATCGTGATTGCGAGCCTGGAAAAGCCGTAATTAATGGTGAAAAAGGCATCACGTCCGATTACTGCCACAGACGATAAACGTCGCAAGCTCATCAACGATTTTATTTAAAATGGCCGGCGAAATACTCAAAAGCGTATCGCAAACCGTATTGGAATATCCAAGGAACGTGTTGGCTTCATTATTGAACAATCGGGATACAATAAAATCTATGCACGATAGGTACCACACCATCTTACAGACGAACTAACAGCGCCAATTGGAATGCTGCGAGAAACTTTTGCAGCGATACCGTGACGTAGGAGACGACTTTTTTTTTAATATTGTGATGGGAGTCATGGCTCCATCATCACGACCCGGAGAGTTCCAATGAAAGGGAATTGGAAATAATCATGTGCCTGTGACGAGATCTTCGAACCGCCATTAGAGTGACAACAATAAACGTTCCAAGTTTTAATTTTAATAAGTTTAATATTATCAAAACTGTTAAAAAATCGGCGATTATGATCCAAATGACACATTTTCCTGCAAGAAACTTTGGCAAAAACCAGCGCAATTATTATATTATTTCCAGATATTAGCACGACATTACGAAACAGTATTAAACTTCTATACACACAACTTCTAGCTCGATATAAATCAATGCTGATGATTCTGCCGTCTAGCTCGATATAAATCAATGCTGATGATTCTGGGAGATAATAGTTTCATTACAAATATTTACAACAACGTACGACAAAGATCAGTTTGGCAGAATGCTTTTCCCACCATTCTTTTATTCTATTTGGTTAATATATTGATTGAGCTATGCGCTTTGAAGAACATGATGTTGCCGATACACGTTTAATTTCTGTGTTATTAGTACAAACGTTTAACATTTATCTATCAAGATTAACTTTCTTTAGGTTTATTATGCTCTTAGCTTGAAGGCAAGACCTATAAACCTAATATAGGCGCAAATAATTAACTTTTCAACACAAACACTAAGCTCTCTTAAGTAAGACTGGCGTGGAAGCAAAAGTGCTTTCTTTTTAATATTTGCACAAGCAAGTCGTATTCTCTCCTTCAAGTTTTCTCGAATCGTTACTCAACAAGAATAAATTTTCTCTTTGAGGAAACCTCGCAGCAAATGTCTGGGACGTAAGGTCAGAAAATCGAGCTTGTATGATTTTCTTTATTCTTCATATACGTTCAAAACTAAGAGCAAACACATCTTTACCACAAGGGTTGAGAATGGATAGTCAAAAATATAGATTTCAATTTTTTTAAATAAAAAAACCTAGTGATGACCTTGAAAACATACTCTAAATTAAACATTAATAATACATTCTGCTTGCTTCAACAACATTTATTAACTTAAAACAGTTTTTTTTATCTATCACATTCGTTCTTGAGGTATGAGTGTTTATGGAATAAAGTTACCACTACGTTCAGATAAGATACAGGTAGTTGTAACACATCAAGTAAAAATACTAATGTGCTACGTTGGATTCGAACGGGCGACCTCATGCCGCGTCCCTATACACCCGTGAATGGCAACGGCAGTTACTTGTACACTGTTCTCGGTTCTAAATTTTTTTTATAAGGTAGCAGTTTTGAAGGATTCACTATGCCCCTGAATTGAATACGAGAAACCTGATAAGGTGTGTCCAGACTTGTAGCTGCAGTCGATTCAGAGTACAGTAGTTCTGTGGAAGAAGTCAGCGTCCGGTGGTCGTGCGGGCCTTGGCCTCTGTAAGGTTATTTTCCGCCACGTGGACTCGGAAGCTCTCCGTCTGCACGCCAGCGTTCCCCCCAAAAGAAATAATCGCATAACGACGCCTGTGGCGCGAGGAAAGAGCTGATACGGCGCGGCGCGGCTCTGGGAGTGGGGCCTTTTGGTAGCGTGGCGCAGCCACAAAGGAAGATAACTGCAGCGGCGGCGGCAGCCACAAAAAGGAGGAGAGACTTCAAACGTGGCGGCGGGCCGACTCGAGAGCTCCTAACAAGCTGTTGCACTTGGCGCCCTGCGCTGTTATTAGACCACTCCGCTACTCGACTTTACAGGGTCCACAATAAAATGTCCGCCTCGGTACAAAACACCTGTGTCTCGGTCTCTGCAGTTTGTAACAAATCTCAAATCTTAGACATTTATAACATCTGTGCCATGTCGAATGGAGCCAACCAAACAATTTTAACTTAACCGTACATCAACCAGTCTTTTTTTTGTTTTTTTTGTTTTTTTTTTTGTTTTTTTTGTTTTTGTTTTTTTTGTTTTTTTTTGTATGTTAGAGATTGTCATGCCATTGAAAAGCGTGTGATTCTCGTCTAAGGGTTATTTGGCTCGAGTTCCATTTACTAAGAAATTTTCATCAGAGAATTCACCAGCAGAGTAAAAGACTTGGTAGCTCCATCTCCAACTGTGCCCCGAATATCTCTCTGTCTAAAAGTCTCTGCAGGGTAAAAGGAGTAACATTTTACTGTATTAGTTTTTCATAAAAATAATCACATATAACTCGTCGAGGTTGGGGCCATTAGAGGTACGAGAAGATCAATGACTTTTGAAAGAAATATTCCAATAATCGGCTTGAGCAATTCCTTCAGGTCATGAAAAACCGAAATATTGTTGACTGGAAACCGATCACGCATCACCCTTGATAGGCGATATTAGTACTGATGTGTCCGTCGGATAACGAAGTGAAATTTTGCATCTCCATGGTGTCTTTCGGAAGAGTAGATCTTAATGTGACAGCACCAGGTACAAACTCTTCTTTTTTGATCTCTCATACTCAGCAAGAACAACACAAAACACCTAACGCGTAATCACAATCATATGCTTACATTAAAGAACATTTACTAATACTAAAATAGTGAAGAAGACAAGAAACCTCAGTCAGAATTCACCCGGAATTTGCTACTGATGAGTAACATGCCCGGTAGATCGAGCATGGTACAAAATACGCTTCCTGGCAAGAAACGTCAAGCAACCAGAAAGGGAGGAGGAAACCAAATGAAAATTCACGGGTTGAGAGGGTGTGTGGTACTACTTCAGTGTTTACAAAATAGAGTCAAATTACTTGGCAGTATGAACCCACTTGTCAGTATGACATTCCACCCCCTTTGGCCTGCGTTAGCTGTTAAGGGCGTCATATAGCCGTAGTAGCAAGATGATTCACAACTGTTGTAACTGGTTCTTAATATTCTGGACAGTGGCACTGGGACGGAGTTGACGTACGAGATGGTCGCACACATGTTCTAGCGGTGTCAGATCTGGGGATCCTGTTGGTCAAGGGAGTGCCTCGACATCACGCAGACAGTCCAAAGAGATACGTGCCGTGTTAGGACGAGCATTGCCAGTGTCGTACCTTTTTGCCGTCAGAATTCCCTCAATCAATACTGGTCACGACCTAAAGTCATACTCTGTGGCATCCCATTCTATGACCAGAAGTAACACCGCTGTGCCCCCAAAATATTGGAAGAATAGGAGCTCTGGCCAGGTCATCGGCATACTGGCCGACGATGGTCATCCGCTGAACAGAATGAATGGTGTCGCATGTTTTCAGCGTTGAATCACGCTTCCGTATTTCGGAAGATTAGGTCTGAATGTGCCGACAGGGCCCTTCACCTATTTCCTTCTTTCATCTCCAATCAACAGTACAAACAATACACTGAAAACGCAGATCAAAATAGTCCTCCAAAAATACAGTAATTCTTAAAAACACTTCCATATTGTGAGCGTGGAGACTTTCCCGGCGTACTGAAGCAATGTGAAGACTACATTATTTCCATATTGGAAAAGTAAACTTATATCCAGTTTATCTCTGCTAAACATTATGATGGATAAATAATACTTTCTATAGTTATAACCTATGCCCAGGTACCAAATATGGCAAGCACTTCGGCTTTTGAGTATCTGAAACCTTAGTGAAATAGTGTATCCTACTTACGCGAAAGGAGAACAAATTTCATATACAACTGTTGATATATGATACAAAGCAACTTTTGGTTCAGTAAATTCTGTAGGTAAATCATTAATTCTGTTCAGTGAGTTCCATTAATCTGTAACGGTTTCTTTCCTTCCCTGACAAGACGCATTGTACTTACCATTTTGAGCATTTTAAGTCATAAATCTAGTAATAAAATTTTCCAGTATCATGCAGCAGTTTTACGGATAACTCTCTTAAAGTAAACCGGTAACAGATTAATTACAAGATAACTTGAGATCTGCTGGCGCCAGGAAAATATGCGCGAATAATTTAGGAAGAGGTAAACCTCAATAACATCATGCTCATTAGCATCATGAGAACATTATTTACGGAACTTTGAAAGGTGCCGCAAAATTAATGTGTACAGAAGGGAACGTCCATTTGGAATATCAAAAAAATTTATGACACAAAACTTTTAATGGCGAAAGAAATATGTGGCATTCATTACGTGAAAGTTTTCGTGTCATGCTCGCAAAATATAATACTATATTTCAAAACAGTATTTACTAATTGATTTATCAAGAAGAAAGAAAATATATGGTGAGATATCGCAAGCTAGTATGATTCAAATGATTGAGAGAGTACTCAACACTTTAGATAAGCAGCATGTTATATGAACGTTTGGTCACTTAAAAAAATCTAAGATCATCTTTCGCCAGATGCGATAGAGTGTAAAGCAGTTAAACCAGGAAGGTGAGAGGGATGATCTATTTTTTATTTCTTTTTTGCTTCTAGATGATTAAGGTTCTCCGAATTTCGTATTTGAAGTTAAATGGAAGAAATCATTATTAGAGTAGGTGTTAAAAATGTGTGTCTATTGCTATAGTATAAGAAATAAAATGAACTATTACAATGGAAATCACTGTTTAAGCAATAACAGCCCATTAATGTAAGTTGTTCGTATTACATGAGTTGCCAAATTTCTGAAATGCACATAAAATGGAGATAGAAAGAGGAAACAGACTGGTGTAAATATGAAATAAATTATTACAGAACCAACATAAATAATTTTCTAAGAGAATTCTGAACCTGGGTTTCGACAACAATACCATTAGAAGAAAGTGCCGTAATCAACCATCACTTCAACATACCAGTATCTCCGAATTTCTTACAAGCAGTTATGAATATCTCCTGTTTTATCAAGAATATCGGAAAACTTTTATGAATTACGAAAATGACCTGCAATTTTCTTGGCACTGTCCATGTGTGGCGACGATGGTGGAAAATTATAAACCAAGAAGAATCAATGAATTACCACGCGTAACGAAGTACCAATTTCTTGCGACATCTATAAATTTATCATTACAGCACAAAATAGTCTGTATCATTATAAATATGTTCTATGCCGATGCCACTTCCGAATGTTAATTTTTTATCTGCAGCAAGCTCTTTGTTAAATCCGTGATAATGACGTTAGACGAGTGATTACACTTACAATAGGTCCAGAAAGTTGATAATTTTCATATTTCAGACATATAGCTATTTTTCGTTACTACTTTAGAGCACTTCTATGTCAATTTCATTAGGGCCGGAAAAGAACAGAGGAAAAGGAACTGAAAGAAAATCTGCCATGGTCTTTGCGAAAGAACCATCTCTGCATTCGCCTAGAATGGTTTCGAGAAATCACCATAAACCGAAATCTTCAAAGCTAGACGAGGAATAGAAAACGATTCCTCCCGAACGCTAAACCTGAACATTCGTTTGTTTCATTGTTATTGATGTGAACTGTACCGAGAGATATCGAGTTGCCATAATATGGTGTTTATTCACCAATGTTGATCATTATATTAAACCCTATCTAGTAACATTGGATATAGGAAGCCTTAGTGTTAGGTTGAAATGGCACCTCACTGATTTCCGAACCAACGAAGAGGTGTTGCGAAACTTTTATGAAACATAGATCTTTAAAACATGTTTCCCACACAACCCATACAATCTTGTAAAGGTCCACTCACCAACTCAGTACAGCTGGGAACACAGATTGGCGCATTTTATTTTTATGGTTTTACGCCTTGTTGACGTCGAGGTCACTAGAGGCGGGAAAGAACTGGGGCAAGGAACAGGAAGGAATTCGACCACGGTCTTTTTGAAGGAAGCATCCCGGCATTCGCCTGGAGTGGTTTGGGTAAACCATGGAAGCCACAGGTTGGGAAATCCTGAAATAGATCATAGACCTAGAAAAGATCCTTTGCAGTTATCGCCTGGAGCAGTTTCCAAAGATCATGGAAAATGGAAAACCGAAGTCTGGAAGACAAACCAGACACAGAACGCGCATCCTCCCCAGTATTAAATGAGACTTGAATCATACCATCACCATAATTATAGAGACAGAATAAAATTTAAAGCCTTTAAGTAACTCAATGGTCTGTAGATGTATACTTTCAGGTAATTTTCGATTAGTATAATTTTTCCTGATAATAAGAAATTTTCGCTGTTTTTTTTTATATAATCTCCTATCATTTTATCTTTGAAACTCTGATTTACGTATTAATATTGATTCATAAACCAGTAAAAAATACATAGTGATTATTCATGAACCAAGACGCATGTATTTAATTTTATTCTTTGCATTTTCATTCGTCTGGAATGGTTTTGGAGTACCACGGAAAGCCGAAATCTGGATTTCAGTTGGAAGCATTTTATTACTTTATAATAATAGTGAACTGGAGTAAATTTGAAGCAACTGAGTAGAATCCTGAAGTATTTTATTACTATAATACAAGGATTTGAATGCTTTGTGTTCTGATCTCAGTGTTTCCACGTTTTTCTACATTCCTTTCGCCACTGAGGCGGAGATTTAATGCTGTTTTCTGGAGCCTAGATTCATACATCTTAAGTACTTACTCACTATATCTCTTCTTAAATATTTCATGAAGGTATACAGGACAGTTAACTATAATTCCCTCACTTATATTCTGATTACAAAAACAGTAGCCAGGTGCAACCTTTTACTGATCTCCATAAGGTAACTTCAGCAGCTGTTAATATTCTGTACCGTAACCCGTTCTTGTAAGTGCTGCAAGGTGTTTTAAGACAGATGTACAGTGTTCATGATAATAGGACATTCCCTCCGCATTTTCATCATCCCTCACACAGTTCTCTCAACAGCTGTGCCGTGAAATATTACGTCCGTTTGGAAACTCTGAGAACAGATAGCCTAATAAATATGTTGGTGCATGTCTACAGCAGGCAAACCCACGGCCTGAAATACAATCTGTTTCGAGATTTATGGGGCGATAAACATAAACATAACGTTCAACAGGCCGACTGGGCGCTCCATTAAGGTAGCGAATCAGGGGCGCTCTCTCAAAACACTAACCGTACGTGCTCCTCACATGGCGCTCCTACTCCAGTACGCCCATGCGCTGCCGCGACCTTGGCGCGACGACAAAAGTCATAATAGATTATTCATACTGCGACCGCGAGCCGGCCTGTATTTCCATACAATGGTGACTTATTAGTAGTCTGGTCGGCGGCTGGCAGGAAGGCAGTCAGGAATGCAGCCGGCGATGCATCCTCACTCAACTCGCCTCCCGCGTCATACGTACTGCCACTTCCTACAAGTCCTCGCAACCCACGCAGTAAACCAATGTAAATCCCTTGTGTTGACGTTAAATCTGTTTTCTTACTGTGGGTACTCTAGCAGACCCTAGTTTTTCGAGCAATATTCATCTGCATACATTCAAATCTGAGCGCTGATATACTGTTTGCTGCATCTACAACTATACTCTTCAATTCAGTTGTGAATGACGGAAGGTGCTTTGCACCAAAACTAATTTGTGCATTCCAATCCCAAGTAGTACGAGGGAAGAAATAATTCATATAAGCATCAATGTGGTATCCAATTTCTCTAATCTTTTCTCTCCTGTCATTTCGACCTAAATAGGTTGGTGGACGAAATATTTCATCGCACTCATAAATGAAAGCATGTTCGCATGTTTGCTGACAAATTGGAATGAAACCTACGTCGTTTATCCGCCAGACAATTGCAACCCAATCTACGTAACAATTCTGTGAGGCTTTCGTTAGGACTGTGGCAACTAGTCACGAATTGAGTGACTCCTCTTTGTATTTTCTCTTTACTGTCAGTCAATCCATTTGGATACGGATCAGAAACGGCAACAACAGTAGTCTAAATGTGAACGCTATCTCCTTTGAAAGTAAATTAGCTCTGTCTACGAACAAAATTATGTGAATTATGTGCTGTCCCATTTCATACTACTTGCAACTGTTATGACCAAATAGTATATCCAGCACAACCAGTAAGCACCTCTCTAAACATCCTGGACTCACCACCACACATATTATACAACACCACTATCTTATTAGAAGATCAAATAAACTGTTCCAAAATATGTCAAACAAATAAAATTTAACAATTAATTACAAAAAATATTTGCAAATCGTAAATTCACTGAAGAGCCAAAGAAACTGGTATAAGCATGGGTATGCAAACACAGAGATATGTAAACACTCAGAGTGCGGCGCTGCGGTCGGCAACGCCTATATACGACATCTGGTGTCTGGCGTAGGCGTTAGATCGGTTCGGTTACAGCTGCTACAATGGCAGGTTATCACGATTTAAGTGAGTTTGAACGTGGTGTTATAATCGGCGCATGAGAGGTGGGACACAGCATCTCCGAGGTAGCGGTAAGGTGGGGATTTTCCCGTACGACCATTTCACGAGTCCATCGTGAATATCGAGAATCCGGTAAAACATCAAATCTCCGACATCGTTGGGGGCAGAAAAAGATCCTGCAAGAACGGGACCAACGAAGACTGAAGAGAATCGTTTTCAACATGAAAGAAGTGCAACCCTTCCGGAAATTGCTGCGGATTTCAATTCTGGGCCATCAACAAGTGTCAGTCTCCGAACCATTCAAAAAAAACATCATCGATATGGGCTTTCTGGAGCCGAAGGCCCACTTGTGTACCCTTGCTGTGTGCACGATACAAAGCATTACGCCTCGCCTGGGCCTGCTGATGATTGAAAACATGTCGCCTGGTCTGACGAGTCTCGTTTCCAAATGTATCGAGCGGATGTATGTGTACGGGTATGGAGACTTGAATTCATGGACCCTGCGTGTCAGCAGGGGACTGTTCAAGCTGGTGGAGGCTCTGTAATGGTGCGGGGCGTGTACAGTTGGAGTGACACGGGACCCCTGAAACCTTGATACGACTCTGACAGGTGACACGTACGTACGCATCCTGGCTGATCATCTGCATCCATTCATGACCATTCTGTATTCCGACGGACTTGGACAATTCTAGAAGTGAATGTGACACTCCACACGTCCAGTTGTTACAGAGTGGTTCCAGGAACACTCTTCTGAGTTTAAATACCTCCGCTGGCCACCAACCTCTCCAGATATGAATATTATTCAGCTATCTGTGATGCCTTGCAACGATCCGTTCAGAAGAGATCTCCATCCCCTCGTACTCTTGCAGATTTATGGACAGCCCTGCAGGATGCATGGTGTCAATTCCCTCCAGAACTGCTTCAGATATTAGTCGAGTCCATGCCACGTCGTGCTGTGGCACTTCTGCGTGCTCGCGGGAGCCCTACATGATATTGTGCATGTGTACCAGTTTCTTTGGCTCTTCAGTGTATATCATTTATAACATCATGAACTTGGCTTTGCTTCACCACCACTGAAGGAAATGGAAGGAGAGCGTTGCGGAAGGGCGGGGAGAGAATAGAATTCGTCTCTCTAAATGTAAACGATAAAAACTAATAGGCAGTTTTTTTCCTTTATCTCGTTTTCAATTTATAAAAGATTAAATCCTCGAATTCTTTTAAACGATTAACTGTTTTCAATTTTTTTTGTCATTTGTCATAATTTATAAAGCAGATTGGAAAGATATAAAAGCCTTACGGCTTTAATAGTGTAGGGCATTAGCAACTCATCTGATAAAAAAATTAAACGTGTAGCTGGTAGAAACATAGTGTCGTCCTTATGTTACCACCGTGTTTTCCGTACTTGTTGCAGATAACGAGCAGAGAAACAGTGTTATCGTCGCTGTTGGAGTAACATGTAACCTCGCATTGTGTCATAAATTAAAAAGCACACGTGCAGTGCGGATGCGTGACACGAGTCACATTAATGCATGAAGTAACTCGATTTTTTTCTGCGAGAGATAATGTCACTTAGAATGAGGACGTCTTCCTTTCCGTGCTCGTGAACATCACTTCACCAACTCTGAACTCACGCAACTATCAACTGTTCGGGAACCCAGATATTGAGATGTCATGTGGAGTCCTACAGAGTTAACATTATTATCAAAACCTTCTAACCCATAGGATTTATGATGTTTAATTAATATTTTTCACCTAGACTAAAAATCATCGCATAATACTCAAGAGAATTATGGTATACCCGACTTTTGGACTAGAGCAGTCTGATAGGTCAGTGGTTCGGGCGTATGACTGGAGATCGAAAAGTACTTCGTTCGACCTCTAACACAGCTTACTGTGTTATGTTAATTACGCCGGAAAGCTTCCACGCTCCTAATTTCATGCTAAACTGTGGGTCCCCTATAACCGATAGGATTACTGGGTAAGGTTAAGGCGGCTACGATAGGGCTGGAAAGTACAGCAGATAAAAACCTTATCACCATGTCATTACGACCACGCAATCTTCAGCCTTACTTTTGGACTGATCTATGAATTACTGGATAACACTTGCGAAAATTTCGCAGATAAAATGAGATGATTAGCGAGGTTGGTGGTTTGTAATAGGTTGAAATAACCTGCTCGTTTGTAGCATTATTTTTCTGATTGCCACTGTTGTATGCAATTCTACAGCCCTGCACTTTGACTTAACACTTGAAGCCATCCCTTCCAAAAGCCGAACTGTCATAGAGCTACCTGAATACAACTAAGCCGAACAAAACACAAACAGTATATATATATATATATATATATATATGTGTGTGTGTGTGTGTGTGTGTGTGTGTGTGTGTGTGATATGTGGTGCTGCTATTTAGCGCTAACACAATCAATCCTTTGTTAATTAATATCTCTGTGGTATGTGGTGCTGCAATCTACCGCTAACGCGATCAGTCCTTACCGATGCCAACGAAGCCTAGCGGCTTGGTTCTGAACTGTCTCATACGCGTGACCTTGATAGTTAATGCTTTTTCCATTGAAGGTTCAAATTCTGAAATATTTCACTCTTAATTTATAATCTTACAAACGCGAAGACATTAATCATTAATATGATACCTCATTTATCTATTTTAGTTAGGTATGAAGCCAGATAAAGGATTCATGACAAATTTTAGAAGTAATGAAACTTTTACCCTTTCAGGGTCGAATTCCAAGAATTTTTTTTTTAAAATGATCTCAGTAAAGAGGAAATATGAATTTTTAAAATGCTACCGCATTTATCGATTTCAGTTACGTATCAAGGGAGATAAATAGCTCATTGGAAAAAAAAAAAAAAAAAAAAAAACATATTTTAGAAATAATGACACTTTTGCCATTTAAGGGCTGAATTCCGAAAAATTGGAAGCATGACACCTAAAAAAAAGTCTACAAAAGTTGCGAGGTCGATTAGAAGAGGGGGGGGGGGGAGCTATGTCAAAATCTCACGTCATTTTAGGGTGGGTGGTCCTACCAGATCTCACGAAGTCTCACCAGAGGGGGGGGGGGGGTCCGGAATTTCGGAAAATCACCTCACGTCATTAATAGACACCCTCGAAGCAAAATCTTTCCGTTTTTCTGATGAGTATTTCATAAAGTTGGCGCCGGATGAGTCGGTACACACACATAAAAATAAAATATTGGGTGTGACGTATTATTAGCCCGTCCCGTTGGCTTAAATGGCTCCGCCACCGTGATGGTGTCCGACGCTGGCAAGGGGTTGGCTGGTTGTTGTCCTGGTGGAGGAAGAAATTTTCATCGGGAATTTGTCGGAAAATTACGAGACGTGACGACGCACAATTCCTAATCACCAAATTGTGCGCCAAAGTCTTGGGTTAATTCCCAAACCTCTCGGCAGTGAGTGTGGATTGAGGGAATACTAGACTGCTGATCGGGAGGTTAAGCCTGGCGGTCTCTCGGTATCTTTCGGAAAAGTGGCACCGGATTTCACCTTCTCCTTTATTTCATTTCTCATCCGCAACACAAACAATACTTTACACTGGACATATACTATCACAGGCCATCCAAACCTACAACAACATTTACGAACACTGTCACACTGCACAAGGAAACGGGAAACCACCCCAGTTCACCTTTCCAGACGTTGCCATGAAGGGTAATCATCTCCCAGGATTACCGCCTACGCCCGGTCACGCAGCAGAAGAATTTTAATGTAGTGATGTACTTAAAGGCCCTTAATCTCGAAGCATGTATGGGCCGAATCCAGGTAATTGGTATCTTCTGGTAAGAATCCACGTGGGTAAAATATACAAGGTATGGGTATTCTGAATACAGTATCCTTAGCAGTATCCTGACAGTGGTGTATGTGGCTCGGGATGCGGCGGTTGTACGCGGAGGTGCGGCTGTCTTGCAGGAACAGGTGGGCGGATGCTAGAAGGAAGACCGCTAAAAGCAAACGCCTGTAGCGCGCGGAGAGCGGCGTCTTTTTCATCCTCACCGTGCAGACGGAATTCATTACCAAATGCAAATGCAGACGGAGCCTCTTTCCCGATGTTTATTCGTAATCGGGAGAGCTGGATGGTTGCGTGATCTCAGCGGCGTAAGAGTAGCAATGAGGCGCTGTGACCGATTATGGTGGGTGGTTGTGAGAACACTAACGAAGAAGAACCTGAAACGTCGGACGTGTCTTAAAATAATATCTTTCGGTTCAAGTTTACGTCGCGATACACGACGTTGCTAACTTAGAATAAAATGATTGTATCAATGCGCGTAAGATTGAGGCTTTGAATTTGTAGCGCCAATATTAGCGGAGATTGTGGTTAGGTTGAAATTCAGCCTGGACCACAATGAAAACTGAACCTTTTAGTCACAACCAATGGCACGAGGAATTTAGTTGTCAGTTATTTAAGCAACTTTCATAAGCAATATGTCACGTTGTGACGTCATGTATTGCGACGTAAACTACTCCCTATCTTTCGACATAAAAAAGGCTATGATTATGTAAGCCACACACTGTGACCAATGATCTCCCATGTGATGACATTCTTACATACTCGTAGCTGGACGTTACTTCTTGGCTAAAAGATTATTTTGTCTTAGCTACAATTTATAAAGCTGCCAAACTCAGGTGACATTATTCACGGGATTGTGTTGAATGAATTTCAGCTTACAATATTTTACTAAGAATCGAATTTAGGTAGTTTATAACCACTGTATTTATTAACAAAGAAAAATGAAACTTTTCCAATAAAGATTGTTACATAAAACAGACATTAATTTAAAGAACACGTTAATTTTTACAACAGCTAGCTCAGTTTTGAGCGAGTGAGAAATCTTCGGGCCCTGTACGGAGTGTGACGAGAAAATTGTTGCCGGCTTACCATTTCAATGCGCAGCTGATATAACTGCGTTGTAGCTGCCCTGTAGAAGTGTTGACCTTGGGACCAGCTGTGTATTGGCCGGCAGAGGGTCACGTGATTTCACCTGGTGTACCAGCCAGAATCACAGTTAAGAACAGAATCTTTTCATATACTCTGTTCTTTCCCCCAGAAAGCTCGCTGACGAAGCCGAGAGAGTACTTCTTGCTTCTCAAAGGTCAGCAGCTTTATAAAAGCAGCAGAAATTCGGAACAAAATTGCATCGCGATTGGCTGACATGATTCCTCTACATGCCTCCATGTCAAAATACCAGGAATGGGCGGCAAATTCACACAACCAGCTTTCGCGTCAATTCCAGTTATTGTTCTACGTCGGAACACGAGTCTCATAAAACCATTTATCTTGATTTCACGTTTTGAATTGCTTTCGTAGACAACATTTCGCAAAGTTGATTCATTGTGCCTTTTGGAACCTCTTGGCATTCAGTCTAAAACGTTTTACGACCATCGGTGTTACTTTTTTACACACACACACACACAGGTGATCCACCGCCAAACCATGGCATAGTGGTCTGATGACTCAGTGGTTACGCCGTCTGATTGGGGATCGAAAGGTCCCTGGATCGAATCCCTGTGTAGGCGTGAATTTTATAGGCCATTAACCCGACTTTGTGTAATGTGAAGTAAGTCAGAACGCTTCCGGTAGAATTGCCGGGTTAGTTTAAGGTGGCTTTAGTACGGAATGTGCTGCCAATAGGAACTCTGTCACCAGGTCGTTACGACCACAGGGAATTAATATTATTATTATAGTCCATGGTACCCACGTCCTTTAAATCGGCTTTTTTTAACTTTCCAGTATTACACCTGTCACTAGGTGATGTTATGATTTGTGAAGGAAATAAAGAAGTAATCTCGGGGTACCTGATTGCTTGCAACAACTCCTTCATCGGTTTGATCTAAGAATCTCTAATACCAGGACGGTTGACATTTAGCCGAAACTACTTGTCGGATTTTAATGGAGTTTCTATTAATGTATAGTCCTTGTTCCCATGGGTAATATAGGGTATGTTTCAATTTGATGTTAGATCGTAAACTGATAACTTTAAAGTAATTTTAACAAACTACTAATTGGATTTTGATCGTATTTCGGTTGATTCTTAGCCCTAGTTCTCACGGGTGTTCTAAGATACGTTTCAATTCGATGTGACGTCGAAAAATTAGAAATTCAGGACACTTTTTCGTTGAACGAGATTCATGCAAAATACTAGTCGTATTTTGATGCAGTTTCGATTAATGTATAAGCTGTGGCAGCGAGGATATGTTTCGTTTTGATACGATTTCAGAACGATCCTGTATTTACCAAATTGGTACCAATTTTTCATTGAACGTTATTCACGTGTAAATTATTTTTCAGATTTTGATAGGCATCAATTACTGCACATCACGTGGTCCAGCGGGTAAAATAGGATATGTTTCATTTTGAGGTCGAAAAATGAAAAATTTAGAACAATACTTCATTGAATGTGATTCGTGCATTAATTTCTGGTCGGAGTTTGGTGACGTTTTGGTTAAACCTGTGATCCCGCGAGTGAAATGCTGTGAGTGCTTGAGATAATTTATCCGGAAATGCGAAAAACGAAATAAAATTACTGGTCGCATTATGTTTTGTACAGGCCGCGGTTCAGTGGATTTAAAAATACGGCATGTTTCATTTTGATGTGTCGTGGAGAATGATGAATTGAATAAAGGGTCCACGAATTGGTATCCATTTAAAGATAAGTTTCTTCTTGCTTTCGAAATACTTATCGTGATTCCGCTTACAAGCAGCATCATATCAGACGGAGGAATGGAGCTACAGTTCGTCGTGGTGACCGTACATGGAAAATTATTTTGCGTTCAGTGTGCTTCAGGGCGCGAAATAATGTAGATCTTGACCAGGTTGGTTTAAAGTACAACCGACGTCTTCAATAACCTGATTCATGTATTCTAATCCCTGTCTTCCTGTACAGTTCTTACCTTCGACTCTTCCATTCACTAACAAATTAACCAATACAGCATGTCTCAAAATATGACCTACCAGCCTGTCTCTTCTTTGTGTAAGCTTCTTCCACAAACTTCTTTCCTCGCCCGTCACTTCCAAAACTCGTTCATTTCGTACTTTGTCTGTCCACTTAATTTTCAGCATTCTTCTTTAGAACCATATTTCAAATACTTCAATTTTCTTTAATTCTGGTAGTCCTAAAGTCCATGTTTCGCTACCATAAAGTGCTGTGCTTTAGTTTTAAAAAGTTCTTTCTAATTACTAGATCAATATTTGAAACTAAAAGGTTTCTCTTTTTCATGAAGGCTCTTTTTGCTAATGCTATTCTGCTTTTAACATCGTTCCTGCTTCAGCCATCGGTTGTAATTTTGCTTCCCAAGTAACAGAATTCACTTACTACTCCTATTGCATCCGATCCTATTTTTATATTTAACCTACTGTGATTCGTATCATTTCTGCTACATTTCATCACTTTTGTCTTACTTTTATTTATATTCATTCCAAAATCTTCCTCCAGTATTTTATTCCATTCAGTAACTTCTCAGTATCCTCAGCCTGTTCTGCTAGCGATACAATGTCATCAGCAAATCGTAGCATACTGACTTTTTCTCCTTGAACATTTATGCCACATTAAAAATGTTCTTTTACTTCCTTTATTGATTCTTCTACATACAGGTTGAATATTAATGCGGATAGACTACAACCTTGTCTCCCAACATTTTCAACTGATGCATGTCTGTCATGGTTCTCTACTTTTATTATAGCCACTTGAATCTTATATAGTTTATAAAGCAATCTTCTATCTCGATATTTTAGACCTCACTTCTTTAAAATTTTAATCATCTTGTCCTACCTAACATTATCAAAAGCTTTTTCTAAATCAACAAACGCCATAAAAGTATGTGTGTTTTTCTTGATCTGCCCTTCAAGTATTAATTTTAAAACCAGAATTACTTCCCTTGTACCACGATTTTTCCTAAGCCCAAACTGATCTTCACCTACCATCACTTCTATTACCCTTCCCATTCTTCTGTATGAGGTTGTAGTGTGTACAATATAAGAGACCCCGCGAACAGGTGTTTTTCTTCTTTTGAACGTGCCCGTATCAGAACGTAGTGGTTACTGTAATAAATGTTTACCCCTCTTTGACAACGTCTGAGATGATCAACTGGAGTGGTGTCTCGTTGTTTTCTCCAGTGTGATGGTTTTCGTATTATTGCTCGTATGTATTATTGTCATATTGTGTGTGCTCATAGAGTGTTGTGGATTTGAGTTGAGAGAAGGGAGAGGCTAAATCCTGGTGTCGGCCTATACTGGTCTGCTCTTGCCACCGGGCTTAATGTTCACATCTGGCAGAAAAATCATCATCAAGAATGTCGTATGCGTTTACTGCATACGCAGCGCGGAGTGGTTTGGGATTTAACCCAACACTTTGGTGTACAGTTTGATGATTAGAAATTACACACCAACTCTGCCGGCCAAGTTCTGATGAAACTTTTTCCCATTACAGGGTGTCGAACCAGTTAACTCCGCGTCGACATCGCGGTGCCGCTGCGGACTAAGCCAATGGAGGGGCAACTGATGGTGTTAAAAAAAATCTGCTCAGAATGTCGTCACTCATTTAGCCCCTTACTAGAATACAGGGTGCCCACATGAAACCTCCACGATTTCAAAGAACAATATAAAAAAACTGTAACAAATAATACCCTGCAGTTTGTACCATCCTGTATGACAACTAAATTTTTTTTAACAAAAAAATCAGTGCACTTCTACGTGTCCTCCGTAGCCCTCAAAATGTCGAAGCGATATTCAGTTTCCGCCCATATGCGTCCTAGCATGTCTGGAGTGATGGAACCGATTGTATCCATATTTTTTTTTCTTTTATTCCAAGACTTAATTGTCTGTACATCTGGAGGTACACTATCAAACACACGTCGGAAATTTCTTTCAGCAGGAATTTGAGCTAATGTTTCAGCACAGCACACCACGCATTGGGCTCCTCTCTTGTGAAGTAGTCATTTTTGATAATTATTCTATATCTGAAAAAATTTAAAGCACCAAGAAAAATTATACAAAAAACTTTCAGAGTTGCTTTGCAAAATGGTGAAAACCGCAAGTTTTAAGAGATAAAAATACTAATACTTTTAATAAATTAGGAAACAGGATTACGTGGCATGTGCAGCTAACATTTTGTTTATATAATTTTACTGACATTGGTCAGAAACATTGCTACATACACATGGAGGCATAGGTGAGGCGTGGAGGGTGAACGGTTAACGTTCTGGTCTCGCATTCGGAAGGACGCCGGTTCGAATCCCCGTCCGGGCATCCAGATTTAGTTTTTCCATGGTTTCCCCAAATCACTCCAGGCGAATGCCGGGATGATTCCTTCAAACAGGCCATGGCCGAATTGCTTCCCGTTCCTTGTCCCCAGTCCCATCCCGCCTCTAATGACCTTAGCCGTCGACGAGGCGTAAAGCCATAAGTAAAAAAAAATAGTGAGAAACATTTAAACTAATTTACGTAATTTCTATAAAAGTTATATACTTAATTTTATATGATGTTACTCTAAAAAACGAAAAAATTAAATAATCAGTGTGAACTGTAAATGGTAATTGATCTTTCACGCTTACTATTTAGTTATATACTATGCTGTTAACACTTCGACTGTGAGAAGAAATTTGCATTTCATTTGTAACAATTCATCAAAAAATTTGTATCTAATAATATGATATTAATCTACAGTGTACTTGTAAAGGAGGGTACATAAACTACATGGATCGGACTAGGGGGGGTGGAGGAGGGGTTGGTGGAAAGCTAAGCTGGGTTACATGGAGAGAGAGAGTTGGGGACTCCGAGCCAGGCAACGTAGCTTTCCATTTATATTATTTGTTACAGTTAACATGAGGTACAGAACACACAACAGCATGTGAATATTTATTTTCGTAATTTAATTATCTCCGTATGTATTTTACGATAGTCTGACAAGACAAAACAGTCTTCTGGAATCAATGGGGAAAAAAAGCTTCGTATTACTTGTAGGGGGAGGGGGTTTCACAGTAGGCCAAAAATGGAGCTATGTGTTTTTTTGGACTGTTCCTAACAGAACTGCAACCGGAAAAAAACCTCGGAAGAAATTTTGTACATTTAAAATATTTTTGAAAAAATGAAAGTTCTAGTCAACTGTTTTCAACATTTGTGTTTGTCATTTGGGTAAACAGGATTCGCATAAATTCTACAATTTAGTTTTGACGGATTATGGAATAATGTACGGCTCACTGTAAAGGAGGTAAAACAGTGTATGTTTCATCTTGACGTGAAGGAGGAAAACTGGTAAATTTAAGATAAAAGTGTCCACAAATAATCATCCATTTTTCTTTGAACGCAATATTTATTTCTCGCAGTTAAAATGTTTAAATGGATTTCAGTGAAAAAGCGGCATTGCCTATTATTATTATTATTATTTTTTTTTTTAAATAAGCATAAAACAAGCGACAGTTCTTAAAAATCGTAGTATTCATTTTAGTCAGACAAAAAATACTCTGTGCGACAGTAAAATATCACAGATAGCTGAATTAGCACTTCTTAGTTCCAGTTCCTATCTGTGGAGTATCCACCTAAGCTCTTCTAATCAGCCCAGTGTGTGAGCGGTAACGCACAGCCTGGCATTCGGAGGACGTGGGTTTAAATCCTCGTCCAGCCATCGAGAGTTTGATTTTTTATTGTTTCCCCGAATGAATTCACAAAAATGTTGGGACGGTTTCTACAAAAGCAATGGTTGAATACGTTCCTGTTCCTTGTTCCCTTTCCTCTACTGCATGTAATGACTTCGCATTATATACTGGTACAAAACTAAACTGAAGCAATCTGCGTTGAATTCGTTGAAAATTTGGAATTAAGAAACTAGGAAAGAAGTTGGCAACAAATTGTTTGGGTCGCAGTATAAGATAGAATTCAGGGGCATGGATATGCGATGCGAATGGATAACTCCAGAACAGCAAAGACATATTTTTAGACAGCCCTACTGATAGGAGGCAAAGGACGCCCCAGACAAATAGAATCTTGGAGCAGGCGCCCCCGTTGATGAGATGTCTGGAAACAAAGGTTGTAAAACTGATGGAGCGCCACCACCAGTGTAACTTGGTAACGAGGACGAGTGTAATAGTGTGCCCTGTATGAAACACGGGAGCTCATCATAAACTATCCTGTAAACAGACAGGGCCGGCATTAGGGGGGGGGGGGGTAAGCGGGTTAAATGTACCCGGGCCTCCGGCTGATGGGGGCCCCGATCACCGGCTGCAGGGGCCCCCAGGCCTCGAAGCCAAAAATCCGCCTATTGTCGCCCAGCTAGTAGAGCTAAAAAAAAAAAAAAAAAAAAAAAAAAAAAAAAAAAAAAAAAAAAAGCCTTTCGTTTCTCTTCTGTGGTGGTATTTTCAGGCCCCCACATGTTAACAAATTTTGTGGGACGGGTAGATTAAAATATATTTTGTTAGATAATTCAACGGAAAATATGACAGAGATGGAAGTTTGTGATTATTTTTACTTTTAAGTTGGTTGTGTTGCGATGCGCAAACGTAATACAGAAGAGAGGATGGGATGAAATAAACCGCCACCTACGAACTTAGTGATAATATGAAAGCAGTAGTTTTCCATATCGCCAGTCTTATTAATTGAACATCACCAAATTTGTTTTATTTTTTCGTTATTACACTTACAAAGACAAAGAATTTGTTTCATCCAATATGAAGAGCCAATTAAATGGAAAATCTAGTTGTAATTGTTGTATTGGAACCGTAACGTCTTTTTTTTTTTTGATAGAACTTTCACGAAATTTGGTCATGACATTTTACGCGTTCGCTTTATTTAGCTGCTACAGATAACGGTCAAAACACAGAGACAGGAAATATTTCTAATACAATGCACATTAATTTCTTTTCGTATCTCACTATTTTGGTAGCTCTTTTCGTTCCTTGAATTTATTTCATTTTCATTTGTCGGCAAATCAATCCGATCCCATTAAATGAACAGTACATTCTGTAGTGGCATTCAGGAGGAACCATGCTCGATTCCCGATCCCTTCATCCACTGTTTTCCATGGTTTTCCCACATCATTGCAGACTAACTGCGAGATGGTTCATTCTTAAACATCATGAAAATTTTCAACCCGTTACTTGACCGCAATCTTCTCTCGACTTAACCCAATAAAAAAAAAGTATCTATTAAATATTTTACCAACAGTTCAAAAATTACATAGTTTATGCGCATTTGCTTCCAACTGGAAACTACTGGTTGTAAGAAGTATATGATCATATAATATTTCAACGTAATACAACCAGTTACAAGTTATTATTATTATTTATTCACAAATAGCCTGTGGCTAATACATTTAACAAAATTATATGTACACTATATAATAACAAAAACAAAACACAAATACTTCAATATAATAATTTTTGCAAAACCACACAGCTTTCCACTTTCTCTCTAAATCTTCCAACAGATACAGAATCCTTTATTTCTTGCGGTAATTTATTATATATAACTATTACTTTATAAAAAAAAACAGTCTTTTGTGCCTTAGCACCCTGTTTATGAGTCACATGAAAATGATTAACCTGTCTAGTCCTATAATTATGAACATCACAATTTTTTCTACCAATCTGCTTAGATACTTGGATAAGACATTATTTTGCAGTCTAAATATAAATGTTAACACATCTCTTACTATTTCTTTTTCAATATATAAATAACCCAACATTTTAAGCATATTGCTCAGATTTTCTGTAGGTCTTTTATTTAAAACTGCTCTAATTCCCTTATTAATATTTGTTTGCAATTTACTGATTTCTGTCTTACTTGCCATTATAAGCAGTGTGGAGCAGTATCTTATATGTGGCATCACAATTGTCTTAAACAATAGTTCTTTTCCTGGTCTAGACAATATCTTTCTTGACTTATATATTAAATTAACCTTTCTTGCAACTTTTTTGTTTACAAAATCCACATGAGCTTCAAAATTTAGTTTTTTATCAATAATTATTCCTAGATACTTATACTGTTGGACCCAATCTATTTTGGTTCCATTTATTAAAACTGACTGCATTTCTCCTGCCTCTTTTCTTGCTCTATGTTTCCCAATTATCAAACTCTAGCCTCGTACCCGCGACTTCGTACGCGTGGATTAAGAATTTTTTTGCCAGAATTAAATATAAAAAGTTGTTGGTAACGAAGGATTGGTCCCAAACAATATCGAGTCGGCATAATATGACAGGAAAGCTATCACTATATCATTCTACCGTCGAACCTGTCTCTTGAAGAGAATCAATTTCCAACATATTTCTGTTACTATTCGATAAGATTTCAAAATTTCTTGACTACAACTGTTAATCCTACTGGAAAAAATATTCTGTGCCCTTCATACTGCTTTCCTTATAAAATTCCATCACAACGATATAGCCATATAGTCGTCAAAACGTAACAAAAAGACAGAGACTTACTTCCGTATTTATATTACTATTACTGTGGTTCACACTCACACACTGACTGCGAACAACACCTGAGGGATCATTATAACGTAAAAAAGTGTACACCTACAGCACTGCAAGACTACCTATGATTTGCCTCACATTGCACCCCTAACTTTATAATATCTACAGTTTAACATTCAATCCAAATAACCTACGGCCCAGGCCTGACTCTTACGATGAAAAACAATTTTAAAAAATCTTAGCCTTTACGGAGATTTGAACCGGAGATCACGGCGTTCGTAAGCAAGCTCTTTAGCCATTGAGCTGCCAGTTCACTACACGGAAATGCGGTCTGGAGACGTCCACATCCAACGTGTCTGCCTATCGCCGTATTTCGAAGTTATGAGACAACATGTGTTATTTATACAGATAATTTTTCAACAAAATGTAGACAATATTTTTCTCCTTGTTTCAAAGGATAAGTGTGCAAAGTTTCATCGAGATCAGATGAAAACTGTGGATTTGTATGAAGAACAAACAAACCAACAAACAAACAAACATACATTCATCTTTATATATAAAGATTTTGTTTTTGAAACATTCAAACTTAGTGAATTATACTGTAGCCATTTACTAACACCTTTTAGCTCATAATTTAATATTTTCACTATATCAGACACACTCTTCCCATGGAAGAAAATCAAAGTATCATCTGCAAACATATGTATTTTACAATATTTAAATATCCCTGGAAGATCATTTATGTACAGAATGAACAATAGTGGTCCCAATTTACTTCCCTGTGCACTCCATACTTTACTTCTCTTTCCTTAGAAACAATGTCATTAAATTTCACCTTTTGGTACCTGCCTGTCAAATAGTCTTTCAACCATTCATATACATCCCCTTGTATATTATACAATTTATTTAATTTTTGTAATAATAACATATTAACGTCATTGATACGTAATGAATTTATGAGGCTAAGTAGTATTTGTTTCATCTAAGAAGGATTCGTAATGCATTGTTTGACTGGGTCCTTCAGTACTATTGAGCATTATAGTAAAAAAAAATTTAAAAAAAATGTGTATGTAATTCAAATGAGAACGCATATTACATTTAGAGGATAACTGGAAAATTTTCTGTGGTTTTGGAGTGTGGAAGAGGAATCAACGAAGTTCTGTTTGTGAGAAAATCATATCTGCATCAGTCTTCAGATATCCCAAAATCTTTGGTAACCTCTGATATCAGTGTTTGTCACATAATTGAAGAAGTTATTTGACTGTGTTAAAAGCGAAGGAGGACAAATCACTTAAATACTGTCTGTTATAGATAATTATCTGTCGGCGTTTCCTTGGTTATGAGAGAGACTGGAATGTGGTTCATGTTTTCTCTTGCTTTCTGTCAACAGGTCTAGTACCACCTGCAACTTCCCCGTCTCTGGCTCCGGAGTAATATACTGTGTAACGTGCACAGTACACCAGCTGCGCTGCCGGAACAATGGAGACACAGAATACGCTGCATGTAGCCAGATAAAGGCGCTGCGCACCTGCTGCGAGGGAATGTTGAACCCCAAGTCGGTAGCAGCCAGCAGCCCGCAGAGGTTTACGACCGACGTCTCCGACACAAGGGAACTACTGGTCATGGGCCTAATAGCACCCTCCAGCATGAAGCCGATTTTAAAACTAAACACAAGTCAGATATATTGACATACTACCTAGTCTAGTGGATGAATTCTTTTTCTTTTTTTAACTGCTTAACGTCTCCTATAACAACTAGGTCTTTAGAGACGGGAAAGGATGGGGGGCAAGGACTGGGAAGGAATTCGGCCATGGCCTTTTGAAGAAAGCATCTCGGCATTCACCTGGAGTGATTTGGGGAAACCATAGAAAACCCAAATCTGGATGCCCGGACGGGGATTCGAACCGCCGTCCTCCCGAATGCGTGGCCAGAGCGCTAGTCTAGTGGATGAGATGTAACTATCGGGCGTAGCATTCAGGAGGACACGGGTTCAAATTCTCTTCCACCCATCCTGATTTAGATTTCCAGTCGTTTCCCGAAATCACTCCGGGTGAATTCCGGGATGGTACCTTCAAAAGGCCATGGCCGAATTCTTTCCCGTTCCTTGCCCTCCAATATTTTTCTCTGCCCTAATGATTTCGATGTTGATGAGCTGTAAAGCCCAAACAAAAAGGTAAACGATAACACTGACTGAAGTTGCATTTTTGACGATTTAATTTTCTCACAGGGAGAATGCCCAAATGTTTTGGTGTGTCTCAACGTTTCATCGGAATTATTATCCCGAACTTAGTTTTGCAATGCCTTTATTGAAAGAAAGATCTAGTTTGAACCGGTGCATTAGACAATAAATATAATTAGTTTATAATAATATTAATTCGTGGGAGTTCAAAATTAAGCATTACAAAACAGTGGTAAAGCCGGAAGCATTGTACGCAGCAGAAACTCTGACCATGAATCGCATTGGGCAGATAGAATAAGTGGAATTAAAAGAAAGAAAAATATTAAGAAAAATCATAGGAATAAAATTTCAAGATATTAAAATAGAATACAACAAGATTGAAACTCTCTACAAAAAAAATAAATAAAAAAAATAAATAAAAAAAAATAAAAAAATGAAAAACTCTCAGATACTATGCGGAAAAAGTGACTAAATTTCTACGGACATCTCGAAATGTAATCTTTGTAGACTAACCAAACAAATTTTTGATTTTTTCCTGAACCGCATAACTAAGCCTAATTAGTTCACAGAAATTGGAAAAGACCCAAGACAATTAAAAATGATAGAAAAGTCATTACTTGATAGAACAGCGCAGATAAGATTTAAAGATGAAAATATAAGGTTCCAAGAAAAATCTAAAATAAAGTCAAAACCCATCACCTCGGAAGAGTAGAGAAAAAGGATCTCCGAGAGGATGAAGAAATACTGGACGCAAAGGAAGGAACAGCTTGCAAAGAAGTGACTGTTTCTTCGTACCCCAAAGAGGGTGAAACGAAAGAAGAAGAAGAAGAAGAATATTAATTCTGTGTGGCATTCCGTCCCTGTCGTAGCTGCTTTAACATAACCCGGCAATCCTACCACGTACATGGGACCTAAAGTTTAACGTGGAACCCGAATCACGGAAGCGTTCTAGCGTACTTTACATTACACAGCAAGCTGTGCCAGAGGTGAAGGTCGGGTTAAGCGCTTTTGAAAATCCCCGCCAAGCCACGGATTCTATCCAGTCAGATACCTTAACCACTGAGCTCCCAGATCACTCTAATATTTAGAGTTTATTAAAAAAAATTGTAAATGCTAATCTACCCGCCAGTGTGTTTCAGTGCGATAAACGCCGCACTCTGCATCGCGGAGGTACTGACGGGCAGAATCAGGTACTGTTCCCCGCATCCCAGCTGTCCTGATTCCGGTTTTTACATGTAATTCAGGAATCACCTAGGTTAATAGCGGAACGGTCCCAAATCTCCACCTCATAAACTACACATTACACAAACAAAAATACACTTAGTACACACAGAACATAGTTACAGCCTTACAGATGGAAACACATAATTCCTTCCCGGGACGCGTCCGACTCAGCCACAAGCCGGCCAGTCCAACACACATAACATTCAGAAAAATGCAGTAGCGGGAGAAGTTCAAGGAAGGAGAATATTTTGTGAATATTAAATTCGTTCAGAATATATAGCCTGTGTGCAAGAAGTTGTGGCAGTCAGGCGCTGACCCAAGGAACGGTTTAAGGCAGGAAGCAGCTCCAACAATACAAGCGCTTGACCACTGAAAGGGTAATAAGTTTGAGTGAAAAGCTGAATAGGATTAGAGGTATTTCTAGCTCGTTCAGAAGCAGAACAGGATTCCGCGTTTCAAAACCCACTTTAAGGGAATCTGCAAACTTTTGTTAACTCGAGAACGAGTGACGTAGGAAAAATAATAACGTCTTTACACATTTGAATAAAAAAAGGATGGTATGCTTATGTGCAGAACCATTCTTGAATACTACGTACTCGAGAGAGGAGTAACAGAACTTTTGTATTAAATAGGAAAATCATGCGCTATTGTGGTTTCACGTCAGTGTGGAAGATATGGTGGTTGAAATTGGTCGACCTGGGACATTTTCATATTTCGACCAAAGACCTGTGTGTCACTACATTTTACTTTGCAGTCACAACTAACTAGTTCAGACCACTGGGGTTTATGTGTGGTAGTTGTCTCCCATCGTGCACTATGGTGCTTGCATGTCGGTAGCTGATGGTTGACAGTGGTTAACCTAAGGAATTATTATATATCGACCAAAGACGTGTGTATCCTTATATTTCACTTTGTAGCCCCAGTTACCTAACACAGACGAATGGTGTTTGTGTGTGGTAGTAGCTCCAAGTCTCCCATCGTACACTACTGTGGTTCCATGTCGATAGCTGTGGGGGTGTGGGAGATATGGTGGTTGAAAGGGGTCGACTTGGGGCATTTCGACCAAACTCTTCTAAAAAATCTTTGGAATCTTTTAGAATGTACTAGAATGTTCTTGAATGTACTAAGATGTTCTAGAATGTTCCTGAATAAAGTTTACAACACATTTTTCAGCTTTTACAGCTGTTAACAAATATAAATAATTCATATACAATGTATTTAATGTGTGAACCAATTTTGACGGGACTTCCACTGGCGGGTTTTTGATTTTGCAGGGAGTAATACACATAGGCTACTTTTCACCCTGGAAGTATTTAAGGTTCCATGAAAAAACATAACAGCCTTCAAAATTCTTGACAAACACGAACGTAGCCGTGGGCACCAGTTGTTGCTTTTGTCGACCCATCAATGAAAGAGCGCGATCCCTAAACACCGCCTATGGGAAAGAAAGAGCACAACATAGTCTACTTGGCAAGAAACTTGAGGGTGAAGCTTCACTTATTGTTCGACTACAATTTTGGACGGTTTTGAGCAACCTACAGTTCTGAACTTACGACTGTGCTGTATCGGGCTTGCTAACATACTGGCATGTCTGAAAGCCCTAGCGCCCTAAGTTTCAACGGTGCATTAATAGTATTCTCCATCTGAGATACGCCTGACTGTTAGTGGTTACGATAGCGAGGCGAGATCGCTGTAATTCACTTATCACGGCAGCCTTTCATACATTACCACTAGGAGAAGTATCAGGAAGGTGAAACTGTCCACGGAAGACTTCAACGTAGCAGTATCATTAATTCAATGAACCTAACCACCGCAATTCAAAATTCTGAACACTAAAACCCGTAAATACCTTTTTTATGCGAATCACTGATACTTCATGTTGTAGCCGATTAATTCAGCTAAAGCATTCAGATTCTTCCTGTTCATTTGTGCAATTATCTGTTGATTATTATTTTATAATTAAATTAGTTTCGTTTCCTTTTTCCTGTTTTTTGTGTTTGTGTCAGTTGTTAGTTATTTGTCTATTAATGACACAATTAATAAATTGTTATGAAGTTGAAATTCGAATTTAAAAAAATTGAGAATCTGTTCAACTTGGTGTAGTTTGTATTTCATATGGAAATAAGATTATCCTTTCAATCTCTTCTTTTTATTAATTTGTTTGATTTATGTCAAAATGGGTTATTTTCATTATAAATTATTTTTCATGGCATCCGTTGTTTTCATATAACAGATTCGAACAACACCAAGCAGACAAAATTATTAATATTCACAGGGATATTTCAAAAACTAGGTATATACATCACAATTCTGTAGGATAATTAAGCATTTTAAATTTGTTTCTTTAAAAGTATATGTTGGTAAGTGAAAAAGACAGGTGGACTTATTTTTGATGAATGCGGTTCCATGTGTCGGAAATCTTAAATGTGCATTAAAGAGCGTTAACTTATTATTAATGAAGACAGCATTAAAGAGTTCATGCGCTTTACAATAATCTTTTGTTTATCCTTTGCGAAATAATATTATATTTTCTGTGAATGTGTTACCTATAAGATATTAAATAACAAATCAACTCTTAGAAATCATTTTTGTTAAAAAATACACTTTTTTCTTCTGGTTCTCATGAAGTTTTATAAAAATAATAATAGAATATTTAAAAGTGAGACGTTACTTTGCAATCTCGTTCACTATCCAAAATTTTCGCCACGATTTCTGAGGCCGTGATGTTGTAGGTATTGGATTATTAATAACTGATTCAGTATAAAGAAACCAAAATTCTTTATTGACTAGTGAACACCGAGCTTGGTGGGTGAGCGGATAACTTTCTGGCCTCGCATTTGGGAGGATCTGGGTTCGAATTCCTATCCGGACATCTATATTTTGAGTTTCTTGCCACAGCTGTAGAACATATGTACCAACTTAAATTATAAGGGGCAAAGGCCTGCCTACAGATCTGCTAAAGAACATTAGAATTTATTACAAATATCTAGCTGGATGGCCGCGTAGTTCATGCCGTAGAACGTCTGACTACGGCCCGGACGCCTGGGCTTCGACTTCCTAGGCACAGTCAGCTAGCTATCAAATGAGTACCGTGGGGAAAACTCCGCGGGAAGGAAAAAAAAAAGGGCCAGCCGTTTCACTGACCACAGAACGTGCACTCTAATGACTACGGTCAGGAAATAGGAATGAGGAGTTCTACCTAAGCTAATCCTACAGGAATACGTCTTGAAAGCTGGATCAAACCACTGCCTTTACCTTATAAATATACAGTTATGTAAATTGGCAGAATATAACATCTCCCAGTTTGAAGCCTTTGTTTACATCTGAAGAGAGTATAAATAACGTACCGCCTATATAAAGACGTTTACAAGAAAAAGATCGTTTCCATGAATGTCAATAAGAAACATTACAGTCACCCAACCTTAGACCCTGTGCCTGGCAGAATGTCTTGCGATGAGTAGGAAAGGACAAATTGACTTGAATAGTTCGATATCAGTGAAAGAAAAATACCGAGAAATTTTTTTGTACAAATGAAGGAAATGGTAAACACACAAGCCGCCGTAACCACAAATTACACATTCAGTCGTGGAAGAGATTACAGACAACATTCGGAAATGGAAGATTGCTTTTCATGGTCACGCGACATGAATGAGCCAAGCAAGACTGACCAACCGAATCTTTAGCTACTTCAGGGAGAAGAAAACAAAGTGGTGACTGATTCACTGGAGTGGAAGAGATATGCAAGAAGTGGAAATTACAGATGAAGACATCCAAGAGTGCGATTCTCTCAAGAAGAAACTTGAAACGCCACGTTCGTCATTAAAAGCTGGTACTATGATCCTGCAAGACGTGTGCTGAAGCAAGCAAGAGCACCGGAAACAAATAATGGAATACTGGAAAAAATTTAAAGCCCTAGGAAGATGACAATTGGAACAACGAGATCGAAAACTGGCAAAAAATCTGTTTTTCTAGTTAACATTCCTCTATATTTTAACCATTTTTCACCATATGCACAGGAGCGTCCGTATTATCCCCATTATCGTCGCCACGATGCATTAACTTGGTGGTAGTTGACGTGTTCAGAGAAACAAGACATACAGCTTTCGTTGGACACTTTGTCTCGATAAGCTGCAGTATCAGGCCCTTGATTATTCTCCTCAGCTGGTAGGAAGAGTGTCGAAGGCTGTAGACGGTGTGGCGGCCAGCTTGAGAGTAGGGTGTGGCTGTTGAACAACGTCCAAGCAGCGACCGAGGCTGACCTTGCAGTCTGTACCGCCATTGAGGCAGCTCACATGTGCACACTGCTTGCGGTTCCAGCTGCTTACATTTTCTTATCACAGGCAACAGATGGAGCTCCCTTTCATACGAACGAGAAGTTTAAAATTATCTACGGAAAGAGATTACAGGCTCTTCCTGCATGATCTCACTCGATTTCTTAGAACATTCCAACGTTGCAGTGTTTCAGTTTATCACTGACAGATGGTGGCTCAGTTGTTATGATGCCTGTCCGGAAACGGTGAAGTCCTCCGTTCGAATACTTGTCTCGGCAGTCATTTTCACTGTATCTTCTGGCAATTTGTTTTGTTCATACGTCATATGCTTGGACGCTTGGTGGTGCGGTTTCGACGTAAGACCCTTTGTCTCGATAAGCTGTAGTATCTGGCCCTTGATTATTATCCTTAGCTGGTAGAAGAGTGTCGGAGGTTGTACACGATGTGACGGCCAGCTTGAGAGTAGGGTGTGGCTAATTAGCTTAGGATAAGCTGTAAAGAGAATGAATGGTCCATTACTTGGTGTCCCAACGAAACTTTGTTGTATGCCATACACCTTCCATACTTTACAGCCATTAGATCTGATTTAGAATATCCAATCATTCTGCCAAGAGGGAGATTATTACGATTGATATTTAACTACCGTTAATAATTAAATTTGTTTGGGTTTACGCCTCATCGACGTCAAGTTATTAGAGGAGCGGAAGGACTGGGGGCAAGAAACAGAAATGAATTCAGCCATGACCTTTTGAAGGAACCAACCCACCACTTCCCTTGACTGATTAGAGAAGCTAAGGAAAACTGAAATCTGGATGCCTGACGGGGATTCGAACCTGCATTCTCCCGAATGCGATGCGAGAGTGTTACCGCTCTAATAATTCGAGATTCTTTGTAATTTCCGTTACTAATCTATTATTTATTCAAGAGCTAAAACAAAGAGCTTCATGTTAAGTTAACCTTCTCTTCAGTTTACTATCATTATTTTTCCATTAGCTCACCTATTACCTTAGGCGAAATCTATTAGGACTGGTCTTCTATAATGCGGTTCATTATCAAATGTAGACCGTCATTGGAAGCTGCACTCCATTCGCAACGGCTTACATCTATAATCGTTTCCCCACTGTCTGTATATTAAGTCCATCTCAAATTTCTAGTTGCTTCAAGTTTCAGTGTTTTTAATTAATAATAATACTTTGATCAATACTACACATGCTCATGGAACAAAGAAGAATGTGTGCTGGTTTGTATAGTTAGTATTTGCTGCTATGCATCAGTCAGTGTTTCAACATGACCACTCGGTTCCTGAATTACGCACTGAATTCAGATTGCCGCATTGTTGGCTGAAGTCCGTCATCAGGAAGTTACATTGTCTGGCACTCAACAATGGTTTGAGCAGTGTGGCTGAAGTTTTCAGAACTTGAAACTTTATTACCATGGGAGGAGTGGTATTGGCAATTGATTCCAAATCACCAATTTGAGTAGCAGACTGCTTTCTTATTGCAGTAATAATACAGTCGGCTGGCGACCCATTGAATCACTGACTAGTCATCACCAATCACCTCTGTTCCTCCACACATCGTCCTCTAAAAAGTCTGTCTTCATTGATTGCATCAAGCCACCTGAATAATGGTCTTCCCCGTCATTTCTCCCGTTCGAAACATCCTTCTGTCACATCTTTGATGGGATTCCCGATCCTTCTTATTACGTGATCGTTTTGCTATCACTGCTATACTAGGTAACTGGTACATATCTCTTAGCTATCTGTTTTTCTTATTCTCCACTAATATTCCTCTTTAATTGGACCAAACATTTGTCTGAGAACTCAATTTTACGTTGTTAACTTACTAGGCCTGGGTTAAATTTGAAACCTCCCCGTAGTGTGCTTTGGGTTAAAAACATACGACTCTGTAGATAATGATTAGTTTGTCTAGTAGGGAGGTAAAAAAACTAGGTTTCATTTCGGAAAATATATCTATGTGGGTCGTCTTCGGGTTTCATTATTTCTCTTGTTTCATTTTCATATACTTAACACAAAAAAACACTCTACTCTTAACCATATTCACCAGATTAATCAGCCCTCATAAAAAACACAGATATAAAGAACAATGAATCTCCTCAACTACCTCTGTGTCCGGGGCAAGTGCTTTTCCTACAGAAGGATCCAATCAACCTTCGTGTTGCTGGCAAAACGTAACATCTACTCAAGTTCAGACTAGAATTTCAGTAACCCTCATGCTTTGCATAGAGAATAAATCTGAATATGCCGTGGTCTGATATTATAATTATTATTACTCCGCGATTCACTAAAAGTGTGTGGCGGAGGGTGCATTGCACCTATCTGAAAGGGTAATGGTTTGGAAGGGATATACGGAATATGGCAGGAGGCGCCCATAGGCTATTGTGAGGAACCATCCCAGCATTCGCATGGAGTGATCTGGGGAAACCATGGAAAACCCAGATCAGGATGGCCGGAGCGCTTTAGCGAAAGTTACTCCTATCGGATTTTATGTTTACTCGCCCGGTAAATCCTTTCTATTCCATTCCCTAATCGCTCGTGTGAAAAAAGAGTACAGAAATGAATCGGTTCTGGCCCTGATTTCTCTTATCTTATTTCCGCGGTCATTCCGAGATATGAATGTTGCTGGTAGCAATAATTTCTGGCTGTCTTTCCGAAATACGTCAGTCGTGAATTTTGCAATTAGCTGCCGTCGAGAGCTATGTGTAAAACACTTCATTATTACTCCTATTTAATCATTTGTTGTTTCTTCGGAATTTTCACAGTTTGTAAGCTTATTGTCTAGCTTAAAAACTGCCGCGTATCTCCATCACCTATGGACGGATCAACAGGCAATGATGTGTTTGTAACTTGCAGAGATAGGCACGACAGATCACACTGCATTTAAGACAAACTTTTTTAACCTCGAAAGATACTCACCAAAGGTCACATTACAGCAGATAAACATTACACTCTTTGGATTCTGTTAGTACTCTCTTTTAATATGTAACTTTGTTTATTTATATCTTAAGTTTTATTGCATGTTAGTTCTAACGGTAAAACGTTTAACTATGCCATCTTCAAATAGCTTTAATCTGTTGACGTCAAATACAGGACACTGTGATTTTTTTGATTTTCGGTAAAGATTACAAAGATACTACATAACAAATCTAAGACAGAATGTTAAGGAATTTTTTCTAAAGTTACCCGAAATAAGAAATATGGTAGGAGAAAGACTACTTCTTACGTATTTGCATAGGGAAAGCTGCTGATCAATGCTAGTATAGACATTTGATAAAAGTACACAGTAACAATAACTTAGAAACTTTCTGAGTCTTCGTCCGGTCTGTGGCGAAATTAAATAAGCAAAGAGATTTTTTGGGGTTTGCACAGGTCATGTCTTTTGGTGGCGAGTGATAGCATTTGCTGAACTGCTAGGCTGATGGAACTTTCGAGGGCAACGGTGTCACGACTGCGGTCTGAATGAGTGAGTAAGCAAAAAACTTCAACCAGCAAGTCACTCCCCGATCGTAAAGTGAAAGTGGATGGGCGATCGAAGAGGACTCAGTAACACTGCATAGACCGACAGGAGGGCAGCAAATACAAACATCAAAGCCGTTCGCAGAGATGTGGATATCTGATACAGATGCACTTAGAGACAAGGAGCAAGGAGAAATGTAATGGCCGATACAAGAAACAGGAGTTTCTATTGAGAGTACGCTGCTAATTCAAATGTGGATTAGCGAAAAGTAGATCTAATATTATTGTTTCAAGAGAAGGTGTAGCATAACAGATATGCTAATGACATCTTTAAAATATGAGTTCCATGGCACGGGCCTATCAATACTCTTTTTAAGAAGGGTTTCTATAGCAACGATATACAGAGATCAACTAGGAGATTGCCTAGAGCAGCGCTAAGGAGAACTTGCAGAAAGAAGTCCGATAATGTATTTAAGAACGATGTATTTAAAATAATAAAAGAGTTAAATTATGAAGAATAACGGCTAACAGATTAATTATTTACCATAGCCGCACAAAAAGCATATTACAATAAATCAATATAAAGATAAAGCATAAAATATAATCACATCGTAAATGCAACACGGTACCTTTTCTTAATGATAAAAAACATGATCATTTAAGAAATGCTACATAACGATCGAGATCATTAAGAAATGCGACATGGCGACCGTGACAGGACGAAAGTTGGAATTTTAAAATTGAATTGCATTTAAGAAATGCGACAAAGGCAGTGAGAAATATGTTCATTAAGGCTTGAAGGAGGCGTGAGAATTGTTGGAAATATATTGATGAAAGTTAATTGAAGACAAAACTACTGTATATTAGTCTATTTATTCATGCGCCTGTTTGGAGACAGAAAATTACCACTATCGGTTAGGAGTGCGGGCAGAGATGAAACTGTGATATTTCATTAAATGGAGTGCAAGTTTTTGTCATAAATATTTATAACATTAAGAATTTCTCGCTGAGGTTACATTAATGTGAGAGAAGAATGATTTCCGCTTCTTTTTACGACCCTTGAAACTTTGGAAAGAACCTGCGGTTAAACGTAGCTGTACATTCGGTCGGTGACCAGAGGTAACATTGCTTGACATATTTAATAAAGTACCATTGAGCCGCCAGTGTGGCAGTGCGCTGAGGCGCCGCACATGGACCGGGGAGGTACAACGTGACCGGGAAGGAGCCCAGACTTTCGCCTTCGCGTTCGGGCCGTCCTGATTGCAGTTTTTGGGCGGTTTTCCGAAATGGTCTAGCTGAATGCGGAGACGGTCCCCAATTCCGCCTCATAAACTACAAATTTCACTAAAAAATACATTTATTATATAGAACATGTAAAGATACACGTTGCTCAGACTTTCCCTCCATTATCTGTATTAGGTACGCCTAGCCTGTCAGGTGCAGTTAGACTTTGGGTAGGAACTCAATTTCTCTTTTCCGTCTCATGAATCACACTAACAACTTGTGATGACCAATGTCCGGGCAGTACCAGGTGGCCGAATCGGGTAAGGAAAGGGGGGTGGGGAGGGGGGAGGGGAGAGTGAGGGAAGTGAACACAGTGGTACCAAAATAGTTGTTATTCCTAGTAAAATATTTATAAAGATAAATTAATTATTTCTTTGATCAACAGACTCGGCGATCGAATTAAGTCAGTAAATTTAACCACTGACAATTATACGAAGTTGGAAGACACTAGACTTACATAATGAAGTATTCACTACAATCAATATAAGAGATCGGACGAGGCGTTATGATATCAAACAAAAATTACATTTACCATACTCCATACACAAGTTACATGTTTTGCATACAGATGTCAACTCTCAGCTCCTCCCTCCTTCATTAGAACCCATTACCGAAGCATGCGTGTTAATCAGAACTTCACTTCATTAAGACTTCATGGAATTTATGTGACTCCAAAGAGGCCCAACCATTTGTGATTGAAATTGCATAGGGATCGTTATTAAACTCACATTTCTTCATTCAGTATGCGGCTGCTACCATGTCGGTTAAATTAACTACCTATAATATGCCGCAGGATCAATTTTGCCTTTATGATGTAGTATCCGCCGAGAAGGTTATGAAAGACTTACTGCATCGTTAGCACAGCACCGTTACTACAACTAATCAAGTCAGCAGTGATCATCTTAAACCAGACTAACAAGTTACCAAATATGAATTCAGTAGGAAGAAATTGCAGTGTTCTTCAATCTTGGGGTTCGGTATTTGAAGGAAGAAAGTGTCCTAGTTCACCACTTTCTGTACGTTGTCCGTCCATCCACCTGTCACAGACCTATAATTAATAAGCTGAATAATTTTCAGACTTCGAATTTGTTCCAAACTTAGTATTTTATTAAAAGTTTTGTAAATAAGTAAAAGAGGTCGGAGAAACAAATTTTTATTAATGTGTGGGGTATATTTGTTTAAAGCTCCTCAACTATAAAATCAAGTTATTTTTTTAATAATTGGAATATAATGTAATGCCATCAATTGTAGACTTTTATATTTTTGCTTATGGCTTTATGTTTCATCAAGGTCATTAGAAGTGGGACTAGGAACTGGAAGGAATTCGGCTATGGCCTTTTGAAGGAAGCATTCACCTGAAGTGATTTGGATATATCATGGAAAATCCAAATCTGGACGCCCAGACGGAGATTCGATCCCGTTTCTTCCCGAATGCGAGGCCAGAGCGTTACCGCCCACCAATCACGCTTGGTAATATTTTTTTTACTAGGTTTACGTCTAAAACTTTGTAACAATCATATGTCACATATACATATTTTAATATGAAAACAAAATGTTGTATGTTAACGTTAAAATAATGTAAATAATTTACTGTATTAAAAATTGCAAATGTATTATATTTATGTGAATTTCTAAGTATCTATGAAGGGCAAAGGATAACCGGCGGTGATGAGGTCGAAGACAGAGAATAAGTCAAGAATGGAGAAAACAAGAATAGATGGTGGTATATAAACCGGGCATCGCGTCATGACGAGGTAAACTAAAATAAATCAGTTAAATTTTAAAAAGATGAAATTACAGTATTTCACAAAATATTTTAAAATGACGGATAAAAGATTCTGTATAAAATCATGAATAAAACTTGGTTGAGTTCAACAGGTAAAGTTATTTGAAGGGAAGCATGATTAACGAATACTTTGTGGTGAGAGAATAAATACTACAATAAATTAGAATAAAAGTGTTTTGGAAATGTGACTGGATGACGATCATCATAAGTCGTCTAAAATAAAGGACTATGTAACATGCTCTCGACTTGTGTGGGGGCAACAGTCAAGATATATTGAAGTAAAGACCAGTTAATAGTAACTAAGTTATGACACGATCGCTAAAGAAAAAGACTGGAAGTTATAAATGAGAGTAAAGGTAACCGCTTACTTTTCACGAAAATTGTAATTGGTTCAGTATCTTGTGATTTGACGGATTCATGTATTAAATGATTATAATATCTATAATGAATATGCAGAGTAAAACGTCTCAACACCAAAAGCTGTATGTGCATATAAAGCGTTGATTCGCTCGCGCATATGAATACACTCACCAAGGGGTATTTTATATGGTCACATGCTGTTACATAGGAATTTTTAATTTGTCCCCAATATCGAAGATATTTAAACAAAAAATACATAAGTACTTACATGTAATACACGTAGTTTTCAGGATTTGACAAATATACCGGGTGAGTTTTTATCTTGAGACAACTAAATATCTCGAAAACTACAAATCCGATCAAAAAAAGTGGGTAATAAAAATTGTTCGTCTCGACGGGGGACATCCGATGATACCAAATTTGACTCCCCACCCCCACCCCCTAGGGGTGGGGGAAGGGGGAGAAAAAAAACTTAAATAGGAACCCCCATTTTTTATTGCAGATTCTGATTCCCCGGAAAAAAACTACCCCTATTTGACCCCCAATTCGAGTCATTTTGGTCGATAGATGGCGCTGCATTTCTCAGAGTTTTCTCATTACTTGATGTACTTCCATTGCGTTCATAACATCTCTGATTTATTTACTTCGTTCTGTTGCACGTGTCAATGAGAATGCAGGCTATAACGTTGCAAGAAAAAATTGAAATGGTCTACATTTATGGAGAATGTCGCAAGAATATCGATAATGCTGTTGATCTTTATGCTCATCGTTTTCCAGACCAGCCTCGATCGCGCGCTTCTTTTTACCGTATTATCCAACAGTTCACTCAGGAGGGAAGTGTGCACACAAACAAACGAAAATACCATCCGTTCCATGTTTCGTTGCATCAAGAACTTCACGGCAATGATTTCGATAATCGATTGACATTTTGCCGATGGTCGCTACAGAAAATACAAGAAGAACCCCATTTCTTTGCTCGAGTACTGTTTTCGGATGAATCCACTTTTACTAACCACGGCACCATTAATCGACACAACATGCATTATTGGAGTGTGGAAAACCCGCATTGGTTACGCCAAGTTGAACATCAGCGTCCGTGGAATGTAAATGTTTGGTGTGGGATAATTGGGGACAAACTTATTGGTCCACATTTTATCCATGGACATTTCAATGGGGAGAAATATCAACAACTCTTAGAGGACGTACTGCCAACATTGCTTGAAGACGTACCCTTAGACGTGCGACAAACAATGTGGTTTCAACATGACGGTTGTCCAGCACATTTTGCTGTAAGATCGCGGGAAGTGTTAGATCGTCTGTACAATCGTCGATGGATCGGAAGAGGAGGTCCAGTGCCGTGGCCTGCAAGATCACCAGATCTCACTTCGCCTGATTTTTTTTTATGGGGATACTTGAAGAATGAAGTTTACAGTGAAGTGCCAACAACGCCTGAAAACATGATTGAACGAATTACCAACGCTTGTCAAAAAATCACGCCGGATATGCTTCTTAGTTGCGTCGAATCATTCCAAGAGCGGGTAAATAAATGCATCGATGTCGGTGGTGATATTTTCGAGCACTTGCTTTAGAATTGTTGTTAGAAACAAACACGTGAGAGGCGAGGGGACTCACCAAAAACAAGCACCCCGATGGTGAGAGGCGAGGGGACTCACCAAAAACAAGCACCCCGATGGTGAGAGGCGAGGGGACTCACCAAAAACAAGCACCCCGATGGTGAGAGGCGAGGGGACTCACCTAAATCTAGCACCCCAAAGGGAACAGAAAATTACTACGTCCACGTCGTTGTTCCTGGGTAACGCAAAAAGTAATGTTTGACTTTCGCTATCTGCTAAAGAATTTGCATCAGTGCATTTTGAAATAATGTCCATTCCCATCCCTCAAGTTTGGAGGTGGGTGGTGTTATTGAATAGTTTTTGAAAAATATCAATCACATTAACTTGTATTTTGCTGATCTGATGTGTATTTCACGAGATATCCTCATTTTTAAATGAATTTTTGCTTATTTTGATTTTTGTCGATTGCAGCGCCATCTATCGACCAAAATGACTCGAATTGGGGGTGAAATAGGGGTAGTTTTTTCCGGGGAATCAGAATCTGCAATAAAAAATGGGGGTTCCTATTTAAGTTTTTTTTCTCCCCCTTCCCCCACCCCTAGGGGGTGGGGGTGGGGAGTCAAATTTGGTATCATCGGATGTCCCCCGTCGAGACGAACAATTTTTATTACCCACTTTTTTTGATCGGATTTGTAGTTTTCGAGATATTTAGTTGTCTCAAGATAAAAAACTCACCCTGTATATATATATTTAATTTGTGTTAATTTTGTCAAATGAAAATTCCGCTTTATATAAAGTACTCCCAATTCAGAGTATGTTGCATGTCAACGGATGAGACAGACACTAGCTGATTGGAACTGAACGATTCCACTATCGGAACGATCTTCAACGTGGGGTAGCGTTATAGAGCAGTTGAGAAGAGTCGTCGACTCAACCTAAAATTAAGTCGGGCATTAATATTTGTTTGAAGTGAATACCGCACACATACATGTGTAATTCATTAGAGGTTGGAATCCTGTGTGAGGTTTGATTAGTATTTGGCTCGTTTTTAGATTTCTTCTTCCATTTACACCGATATAATCGGGTTGTTTTACGTTTCGCTTCTTGCAACAGGACAATGTTATTGTTTCGGTATACGCCTCTCATTTTTCTATCACAAATTTATTTACGAGGTAATCGGATTTGTTGTAACCAACATCTAAAATTACCTCCATTCCAAAAACATTTAACGATTTTTAAGTAAAACTCTTCTGCAGGGATATATTTGTGAGCATTTCGCTTTAAGTGCGCATGCGCCGCAACGTTCTGCGCATCCGCACTTACAATGTTGAAGTTTAATTTGCTGAAAATCACATGACTACGTCAGACGGTATATTAACGTTCGGAGGAGTCGTTATTATCACACACTGATAGCCTATATGAACCAGTATTTATGGCTACTTTTTGTTTGTATATATTCGTTCTGTGTAGACAGCTTAATTAAACTCTCTGATAGATTTTATAGTAAGGAAAGAAATATGGAATCACGTTTATATGGCTATACAGTGAATGTATTGTTGCGCGTGCGATAAAAGCTCATGCAGATGTGTTAGCATTCGTCTTTACGGGAGTGAGATACGAGTACTTAAGTTATGAGCTAGAAATCTGCTACCAAAACTTAATTGCTGACAGGCTTAGAAATTAGTAACGGAATATTTACACCCTGACATTGCACAGTATTTTTAGTTGCTTTAAAAAAATAGTTACGAGCCAGTTATCTACGTTTAACCCGTTACTTTTGACAGTCCTAGTAACTAGTTATTAATGAGCATTGATTGTAACAACGGTTATAAGATAATTTTGTCCAAGATGTTCTGCAATATAAAACCCATAAAAACGAAATACAAAGTTCCTATTTACATAGTATCGTTCGTCCATTCGAGTGCGAAAGAAATATCAAAAACATAAAAAAATACACAGAAAAATACATTGCTTCACTTATTGCGCGCGTACTTACTTATACACGCACCTGCTTTTTCTTTTTTCAGCTTTTTCCGTCAGCTTTGCTCAAAACAATGCAGTACAGAGTATCTGTTTATTCGTTTATGAACCTTTAAGTTACAAACAATACTATCATTGTTTCCACTTACTCACAATGAAGTTTTTTTTATTATTATTATTATTTCCTTCATACACTGGTATAATGCTCCATAAATAGCAGGAAATGGAATCTGACGTGAACTGAATATTATTCTGTCAGTTGTATGAACGTCTTAGATGTTTGTAGTCATCGCCCGTCTTGATGTGATCGCAATCACAAGTAGCTGCTCACGACACTGCTCGATCATCGTGCACTGAGTTGTGAACCATCACAACCGAGCACGCAACGAAAGCGCCTATGACTACGAACAAGCCGATTAAAGTGATACCGGACCGGACTCTGAGTGGCGTTACAGGTGCGGCTTCAAGCCTTGTGCCTGGGGAACAGGCCATGTTTATTACGGTTTTTAATTGGTTGCTGCGTTGCAGAGGTCACCGGTTCTAGTCCAGCACCGGGAATGGGTCGTTTTAATTAAATTCTATGTTTGTTTCGTTGTTCTAGTGGTCTGATGGCTCAGTGGTCAAGGCGTCTGATTGGAGATTGAAAGGTTACTGGTTCATATCTCTGCTTCTGCGAGAATTTTCAAAGTCCCTTAACTCGTCTTTCACCTCTGGCACATTCTGTTGTGTAATGTGGAGTACGCCAGAAGATTTCCGTGGTTCTGATTCCACGTTAATCTGTAAATCCCCTACTCCCATGAGATTACTGAGGTGTATGCGCGGTAAATAGGAATACTGTCAATGGGCTATCAAACCCTTCAGGAATATCCCAGCCAGTAAGGCCATACAAAATTATTGTTATTATGTGAAATTCTGTCAATTGTGATTATTAGTAATAATGGGAAAGCATAATATATCAAGTAAAAGCAATAAGAAGTTGATTGAAAGGCTATAAGGCCGAATGATATTAAAAAAAAGTTTAATTGGTTGTTTGTGGTCAGATGGGCGAATGCTTGGTAGGTTCTCACTCTCCTTCTCAACAACTAAAGCTGAGAAAACGAAATTGGGAAACTATATCTAAACGAGAACTTACATTTTTCACAGACACATGACAACCTTGACTACCGTCGTTTAGGTTACTTTGTTCTCAATCAGCTAAATGTAAAGTTAAAGTGAAAACAATCTATCGCTAGGGTCAATCCCTCGAAATGCTCTGTCACTACTACCTGCTAAAGCTGAAGTCACCGAGCGCGGTGGGTGGACGCGGTTCAAATCCCGGTCCAGCCATCCTGATTTCGGTTTTCCGTGGTTTCCAAAAATCACTCCGGGTAGAAAAGTTACTGCCGATAGTAGATCTCAGAACGAAATTACTGACGGAGAGCAAAGAGGAGCTCCGTTCTTTCATCAAGTTAGGCAGCTTCTGTAGGACGAACATATTCCAATTAGAGTCAGACTGTCGCTGTGTAATTCTTACTTCTGTACTCTTACCTATCACAATGTACTGCCTGGAAGTATTTAGTATTATCAGCAGAGTTCCAGGCCGCAGAAATGAATTTCCTTGCATCAATGGTACAGAAAACCAAAAAGAGACAAGTTTAAAAATGAACTGATCCCTAAAGAGATCCTAGTCGATGAAACCCTGTATGACAAAATTGCCAAAGCAAGATGGCGATGGCTGGGACGCATTTAACGGATAGACCCAACTAGAGTACCAAAGATATAGCTGGGAAAGGAACTGATGGGTGAAGGTAGTAGCGGCCAGCCCAGGAGAATATGTTTCGATCTGGTAAAATTGGACTTACAGGAGAGTGGTGTACTATAGTCCCGCATCCGGAAACTAGGAACGAATGAAGGTGTTAATGACCCCAGGTGAATGCAGGGACAGTTCCTTGAAAAGTTCATGACCGAATTCTTTCCGATTCACAACCCTCTCCCGTCTCTAATGACCACGACTTCTACGAGGTTTAATGCCATCAACAGCAAAAAGTTTATCTGATGTCCATCAGTTATCAATATAGCCTGTGGCCTATTTTTTTTTTTTTTTTTTTTACAGTAATCTTTTCTTTTCTTAGTCAGTAAATTCAGTCCCTGTCTCTTCCTTTGCTGAGATAATGTCTTCAACTTAACATAGCAAGTAAAAGATGAGTTTTTAGTTATTGGCTTCATATATTTTAATTTTCGTTGTCATCTACAAATCTTTCCTTTGACTGTTTTCTCAGCTAACAAATCAATCGAATCCCGTTTTAAAATGTGTGTAAGAATGATGATTATTATTATAATGAAATTAATTTGCCCTCTTCTTTTTCCTATTTCTAAAATAAAAAACTGCATTTTAATTATATTTCATTTCCTTCTTCGTTTAAAATCCACTCCATCTCGTTTGTTGTATAACAATTCAACTAAAGCATAAAAAAATATGAATTCGTTATCCTGCATTTCATGGAGATTCAGTCAGCTTAAAACTGTACTACCGGTTTCACATGTGTGTTAATTGTAACTAGAAAAATTTCCTACCATAAAAGCAACAAATATGGAGAACTCTGAAAACTAACTATGCATCAGGACTAGATTTTTTTTTACTGCTTAACGTCTCTTAACAGCGAGGTCTTTAGAGACAGGAAAGGATGGGGAGCAAGGAATGGGAAGGAATTCGGCCATAGCCTTTTGAAGGAAGCATCCCGGCATTTGCCTGGAGTGATTTGGGAAACCATGGAAAACCTAAATCTGGATGCCCGGACGGGAATTCGAACCACCATCCTCCCGAATGCGAGGCCAGAACGCTAACCGTTACACCACCACTATCGGTTTCATCAGGACTAGAGCCCCGTCGCTCTGGCAATGTGAAGTAACATGGAGGAAGTGGAGTAGTAGTGTTCGGAAGTGAAAAGCTATACTAAAGATGGGATAAGTTCATTAAGGCTGAAGTTACGTCTAGATGAAATCACTTCCCAAATAACAAGGACATGAACGCGGATTCTTCGAGACGTTTTCCATGAACCACTCATTTAATAGTTTAGCTATAAACAATGTCGTCTTAGTTCTCTCCACCTGCTGGCACTGATTTTTTGTTTTTCTCTCTGACGATTTCTGAAGTTCGTGGGCTGCCTAGAAAAACCAAAGGTAAAAGTATTTGATTCACCGTGAAATACATGGAACAGATGGTTAAATGCTTTGGAGAGTTTTGAAAACCTTCCATCAATAGCTCGCAATTTGCGTTAAAAAATAATTCATGTAATTTTTCATTGTTAATTATCATAAATGCTAAGTTAATTTTTTTTCTTATTTCAATAAATAAGTTTTTAAAATAGTATAACAAAGGCCTTCGTCTCAGTTACCACGTACAATTCCAAATAGAGCACAAAGCAACTCTCCATCCTAATGTAGAGAAAGGAAGTTCCAGACTACCTTACACAGTCAGCCAGTGACTATCCTTCCAAACGAGTCTACCGCTGAAAGCCCACGTACATCACTTCCGCAATTGACAGAGCCATTAAAGGCCTCCCGACCTCATGAAAGAATCGTCACTACGTTCCATCTGGAATAAATTAACAAAATGCACTCCTTAAGCGGCATCCATAGAGAAACCAAGGATTGTCCATACCAGAAAACAGTAGTAACTGATTCCATTCGAAGAACTCCACAAATTAAAAGTGATTCTACTGATCATTAAAAGTGAAAAACTAGATAATTTGTAACCTTTTTTATGTGTCGAAATTAATTTATTTAAATCATTACCATTGTTGTGTTGGACTGTTTCCAATCAGTGTTTATCTCTACCTTGAAGATTCTACAACATTTTATGTCCATCAATCATCTCCATCTTTCACTGGTGAAGTTCACTCCTTTTTTCTTGGCGTTCTTAGTTCCTCCACTCAACCATCTGTCTCTTGGTCTCTTTGTTTCAGATCCACGACTTAAGTGTGTCTTTGTAGCCCTTCCTATTTTTTTTTAATCTTCCATTTTATCGTTTCCTTAATATCATTTCGTTTCTACCCCATATACGAATAGCGGATAAAAATTGCTTCTCAGGATTTTTACGGCATGTCATTGTTCTATGTAAATCATCTAACTATACTGAAAATTCCATGGTGAAATCTTTCTCTCTCATCTTCATCTCTCAGTAATTACCATGCTGTTTTTTTTCTTTTCCTTCAGTTTTTTCCTCGTAATCACTTAATTCATTCACTTCTCTTAAAAATGGTCTGTTTCAGGTGCTTTGTAAGCATACGATCTGTTCTTCCGACTTTTTATTATCATTTCATTCCTATTTACAAACACCTCTCTCAGATCTCAACTGCTCCTATGTTGCTTCCTCGCTATAATTAATTAAAAGTTTAAAGAAAAATCATAGAGGCTACTGAGATTTGTCGAATAATATTGCCAGCAAAAAGCTTTAAGAAAGTACAGTTTCTTTTCCGAGGTGTCTCGTAATCTTGGAAACCATTAATTACTTTCGAAGCTGTTACATTTGCCAAAGAATTGTGTCCTTTCTTTGAATCGCTCAGTAACGGATTTTTCTTGTGTACCCCGCGCCTTGATCCGAACCACTGAGCTTTCGTCCCACCTCATATTCTTCGTACCAACTTAAAACGATTTTTTTCATCTTTTGTTTTCAATATTATTAGCCAGTTAACTGAGACCCCGAGTGGCCTGGTAGCTCAGTGCTTAAGGCACTTGCTGCCGAAAGTTCAGTGTTCGGTACCACGTTCAGAATTCGGTGAAGCCTGTTATTTTTAAGAATTGTGTTTGATCATATGATCTACGCTAGGAACTTCCATGATTCAGTTCTATGTAAGTGTCCATGCTACCTCTGACACAATGGCTTAGTAAACCTCCATCAGGAGGATCCAACCAAACTACTGGTTTGAGAATTCAGTCTTTAAATGCGTACAGCTGCCGTCGTTGACGTGTAGTCGCAGAAGCCACTTCGACTTACCATTTCAACTGACGAAAACAGCGAAGGTAGCTTTCGAAAGGTCTTACATTGCAGATCATATCCGGCAGAATACTCTAAAAGAATTTTAGCAAATTTCGGGTTGTGGACTAAGTTATTTTTTATCTAAGACCCGACAAATTTGCTGTGCGGTTTATAAAGCAGCTATATCGTTCACAACGCTCCCAGGTTCAAAAGTAGGGCCTAAGGGGACATCCATTAATTACGTGAGGTTGAAATAGGGGGGGGGGTGCGTCCGGCGAAATCTCACCAGATCTCACCAGGGGGAGGGGGGGTCTACGGAAATCTCACGTGAGATTTTGCGAAAAATTTGGGGACAGTAGAGCCAAAATAAAGGTCTACAATTTGCGCCAAAGTCGATTTTAGGAGGGTATTTCGTCAAAAAAAAAAAGGTCTACAAAATTTTCCATGGTGATTTGTAGGGGGGGTTCTCACGGGCCAGATCTCGCCAGAGAGGGGGGGGCGGACAGATCTCACCGGGGGGGAGGGGGTCCAGAAATCCGGAAAAACACCTCACGTAATTTGTGGATGCCCCCTAACATACCGGCAATTTCAGTATGGTGGCTTCCCAAGACCCGTGGTTTTATAGACCGCACCGTGCAGCCCAATTGTACGGATCTGAACGCGCCACAGGCTAGATCTTGCCACCTCCGGCCACCTCCTCATCACGTTGCCTAGTGTCGTTTCAGCTATCCGGGCGTTTGATGTTTACCGACTGGGCGCGGATAGAAGCGCGCCATCTCTGCCAGCAAGGGCGGCTACCTTTTTACGGCCCGCTGTTGAGAACTGAACCGATGCGGCTGGCAAAAGCACGGGCTGTGCCAAGCCCCTTCACGGTTTCCCACTCTCATTTAAGTGAATGCTGAGTTGTGTTGGTACAGTTTGTAAATTTAACTTAGCACGAATTATTATAAGCATTTTGTGTAAAAGAATGGATACCCACGCATCCTGCCGCAGACAGTAGTAAATCCTCTGTCAATAAACGGGAATCTGGACAACATTCTTAACGGCATGTGGTGAAAGCCAGAGATTTTACTCCCTTGTGAACATTCAGTAAGCACCTCTGCTGAGTAAAATAAAAGGACACATTGATCTCAATGCCATAAACAATGCACCATATTCCGGCAACTCAAACCTTATATAGCCACGGAAGAGGTAGGAACAGCTCAACCACGGAGCCTTGAGTCAGCTACACCAGCTGTAGGTGGAGTTCGCAGGACCGTCCATAGGATGTCAGCGCAGGGAGCGACGTACACCGGGAGAGCGGCACACAGTTATTTTGTGGGTGCTGCCAGACCTTGACCACCTTCACGCTTCGCTGAGCTTATCTGTGGCACAACAGAGACTTTGTTCCGAACCAGTCATTACGTCGACAGCTGACTGACAGTGAAATTTTTTCCTCGATATACGTATATGTCATGTCCACAGAAAGGGAACCCGCAAACTTCTTATAATGTCCCACTGTAATGCATCATTATAATACTCGTGTCATATTTGGAAGTAATAATGTTGAAGTTTATAAATGATAAATTCTGGGCAGTTGCGTTAATAAGATATTTATTTTTTCTTTATTTTTATATATATAATTTGGACTTTATTTCTAGTCAGCCTTATCATATTATAATTAAATTCCTAGAACAATCTGGTGGATCAGTGGTTATGGTGTCTGACTGGAGGTAAAAGGGTCCCCTGTTCGAATCCCTGTCAGGCAGGGATTTTCATTGGCATTTTACCCGACGTTTACCTCTGGCGCAACTTGAACACCGGAACGCTTCTGTGGTTCGGATTCTACGTTAAACTGTGTGTCGCCTGTACCCGGTAGGCGGCTACGATTGTGGCACCGAGTGTGGTGGGTGAGTGATTAATGCTCTGGTCTCGCATTCTGGAGAACGGCGGTTCGAATCCCCGTCCAGATATCCAGATTTGGGTTTTCAATGGTTTCCCCAAATCACTCCAGGTGAATGCCACGATGCTTCCTTCAAAAGGCCATGGCCTAATTCCTTACCGTTCCTTGTCCTCAGTCCCATCCCGCCTCTAATAACCTCGACGTCGACGCCATAAAGCCATAAGTAAAAAAAAAAAAAAAAAGATTGTGGCGTACTGCACAGCCTATAAGAAACGCTGCCACTAGACTATTACGACTACACCAATTTAATTTACTTATTAAATTCTTGATTAATATTTTAAATAATAAAGTAATACGATCAGTTAAATAATTAAAAGTGCTAATGTTTGATTCGCTTCCACCTAAATAAAGCATAAATTTTTGAATTGGCCTTTGTGTTTAATTTGTTTTCCCATTACTTTTACTCTGTTGGGGTTCGTACTTCTAATTTAACAATACGAAAATTACTTTTCCTAGCTGCTAACCGAATGTTAAAAGATTCCTACCAGGTGTTAAACAATTTTTCAATTGTTTTCACTAGTGAATAAACAGAAAAAAATTTCTGTCAGGCCGCTTTGAGTGAATAGAGCTCCTAATGGACTTATAATGGTTTTAAAAGCGGGACTGTAAATGAAAGTGTGTTGTGACCTGCACTCTAAAAAGAAGCTGAGTTGTCGTGTAAAGGTCGATTAACTTAAGGATCCGACAATGTGCGAACTCGTTAGTTTGCTGGAATCTACAAACACAGCGTGGAATTTTACGTAACGTTAACTCATATTACATCTTTTTTCTAACGGCTTTACACCTGTTCGACGTCGAGGTCATTAAAGGCAGGAAAGGACTGGGGGCGAGGAACTGGAAGCGGTTCGGGCATGGCCTTTTGAAGGAACCAATCCGATATTCACTTGGAGTGATTTGGGGAAACCATGTAAAACCCAAATCTGAACGCCCGGACTGGGATTCGAACCCACGTCCTCCTAAATGCGAGGCAACCGAGCGTTAACGCCACCCCCACTACATGAATATTGACAGCATTACGTCATCTTATGACACTCGTACCAAAGTTGAAAGTTCCCCCAAAGAATGCACAAGAAGAGAAAAGTTAGAGAATGTTAATGCAGGAGAAAAAGTGGATCAAGCTAGGTGATAGAACAGAATCTTCACGAACGATTCAATCGACGAGTGAAGGAGGATGACTCCAGTGACAAAATGTTTCCCTCTCCTCCGCCATAGAAGGTTGAACAGGTGTTAGTACCTGATTTTCGTAAAAAACTTTGAGACCCGAACGTCGGAAATATGGCCTGTTGGCGATGAATGTTTGATCTTCGCTCGTGTGGCCCGTCATGCAGACGAGTCGGACGAGTGTCTCGGAATCCCGTATCTGGTGGAGCTCCTTATACGGCGCCGACTTCCCATCTGGCAGGCGACTCACGCTCGCTCCAGGCGCTCTGACCTCGATGGAGACCAGCATTAACGGTACAGCGGCGACCGCCTCGCTCACTCAATGGTGCCTGATTCACATTCATGAGCCGCCAAAGACAAATGTGTTCCTCCTCGGAGTGGACTTGCCCAGCTATTTGGCCAGCTCGCCCGACGAGAGTGGGTTGCGTCCAAGATGCCTGCAGAAACGTGGGATCGGATCAACGAACATTGGAAGATGGTTTCACGTTAGGTTAACTGACGAAAACAGTGTACCAATAACCAAAGCAAAGGAAGGTACTTTTGTTTTGGCTTATTGACCATAAGCCGCAACCAAGCGAGGGTTTAATCTTATGTCAGTGTAGAACTGAAGGTTCATGAGTGAAGCAGTGCTATCGTAAATTACGAAACACATTTCAGAGTTGTTAAAACAGTTTTTGTGGTCAAGATCAGTGATTAAGTATGATGAACTGTCATTAATGAACGAGTGTTAGTATTAGTCCAATTCTTCACTACTTCAAACGTGTACCACTTTCTAGTAAATTCAATAACTGAATAATTCGCTAGAGATTGAAGTTAGCAACATGATGGTATATGTCATTCCAAACAATCTGAAACAACTTCTTTCGTTGATATAACTAGGTTTTTTAAAAATTTAATTAAAGGAAGATTTTATGCTACTAAGAACAGGGACTGAAAATGTAAACAATAATTGCTGGAGACGATTAGTTTCTTTGGATAATTTAAACCAAGATTAAAACAAAATACATTAAGTGCCAAAACTACTTTTTTCAGTTTATTACGGTGATTTCATTCGGTTTCTCACTATGTATATATTCCGTTCCATTAAGGAACTTTTTAGGTACGCAGCTCAGGACAGTATGCTTTCTTTCTTTCCTTTTTTACTTATGGCTTTAAGCCTCGTCGACGTAGAGGTTATTAGAGGCGGGATGGGCCAGGGGACAAGGAATGGGAAGGAATTCGGCGATGGCCTTTTGAAGGAAGCATTCCGGCATTCGCCTGGAGTGATTTGGGGAAACCATAGAAAACCCAAATCTGGATGCCCAGACGGGGATCCGAACCACCGTCCTCCCAAATGCGAGGCCAGAGCGTTAACCACTCACCCACCACGCTCGGTACGTACGCAGTTATTGCGCCGACGCTTAAGCGTGTATATCACTCTCATTGTCGTACTCTCAAGCAGTTTTAAATGCATATTTGTTTAAAATGAAAATAAATAGTGTTTTTCGATATTTTTTATGCAATTCTTGTATTTGCGCGGTATCGAATCAATTGCAGTAATATATTGCAATACCAAAACTGTTTGTTACACTTCTTTTATGACTTCTTGTAGTTCGTATACTTCAAGAAGAACTTAACTACTTTGAAGGCATACGAATAACTTGCAGCATCATCTAATGCATCATGTTGTAGAAAAATTGTCATGTTATATTCAACTAGTGCTTTAGTACAAAATTCAGTCACTTCAAGTGCCATCGGGGTATACAGTTAAGTGTACTTTCATCAGAGCGAAAAGTGGTTGCTGTTTGATTATGTTTCACGATATGAATTTTGCGACACAGTACCACGTAATTTCGCAGCGAGTATGATAAAAATCCTCCTAACAGGTCTACAATATTCATTCTCACGTGCATGAATCTCTGAAACACAATACTGACAGCCAAAAGTAAACGTGTATTATGGTATTAGCAAATTTACAGTATACAGTTTTCTCTGTTTCATACAGAACAACGAAAATGCGATCTTATTCCTTGGTATGTTGAAAATTTCATTACAGTAAGATGAAGACGAACAAGATGCACTCCTTTACAAGCTTCAAGACAATGCATCACACTACCTCACAGCAGCACGCCAATGACGTAGTCACCTCGCTCACCGCACTTAAATCATCAGGATTTCTGTCCTCTACACCAACGTTTATCAAACGTTTTCACCCCGCGGACCAGTAAACTGACTAAACTAATGCCGCCGACCACTAACTAATGCAAGCCTTCTATGTGTATGTTATTAAAATCTGGCCCATATTGTTTTGTATCATTATAACATGATAAAACAAAATGCATATTTTGAATCCCTAGGGGAACACATGGCCATTAACATAATATTTAATAAACTGCGCTCTCTTTGATGCCGCCTGGAAAAGTATTTGGGGATTACACCATGCTGTCCTATGCTTATATCCTGGAAAGGCTTGGCCATTGACTTAGTCATGGCTTGATGCCAACTGGAAAAGTATTTGTGGATTATGCAATGCTGTCCTATGCTTATATCCTGCAAAGGATTTTTCATTGAATTAATAATGGCTTTTAAAAAGTTGTGATTATAAGTTATATTCGCTTATAGCCACTCACTGTACGAGTACGGTATATAAATTTTTAATATTCTGTCTGCGGACTACCTTACCATTTTCGCGGACCACTACGTTTAGAAACACTATTGTACACTCATTTCTATCCACTATAGCTCTGGAGTGGGCCTGACTTGTCTGAAGCTCTGACAGTCCGTGCACGCCTATCTGCAGCTGTAGTTGATTGATTGTACGTTACAACACTTTCAAGTATGGCCGTTTACGTTAGAGCTATACTGAAGTTGGCGAGGGAGGTGCAACGGAGGCAGGTCATAGACCATACCTCTAGCCTGACCTATGAGCTGTCCTGATTACGATTCTCAGGCGGGCTACCGGAATCTAATAGGATGTTTGGGTGCTTCCCGATTACTGTTTTAAAAATGACAAAATATACAAATAAACTACAAAATGCAGGGTACAATATTCATTGACAAGATGGTGGACGAGGCATTAGTAGCTAAGCTTTTGGGGAACGTGAAGGGTGTGTGGCTGTTGGTGATAATTCGTATTAAATTAACTGGTCCTCTTGAATCCTGTTCGCTCAATTGGTTGCGGCACCGTGAAATGTCCGGCGATGATATGGCGTTAGCTGCTTCGATACCTAGTGGTGGAAAAAAAAAAATCTTCAGGGTAGCACAAATGATGGTGTACAATTCCTAATCACCCATACAATTCCTAATCACTTAAACCTTTCCGTAGTGCGTATGGATTGCTGTCATACGGCACTTTCTCTCATGTCATGGAGTTTGGTGATCAATGGTGTCCTTAGAAATAGTTGGCTTGAATGGGCCAGCAGCTGGTCTCCTTTCCCCTTCTCTCATTTCATAAAACACAGAAAATACTTTATATTGAACACACACGCCCAGTTCATCGTCCCAAGAGAGTTCCCGTGGAGGGGAATATTCTCTACGGTATCCGCTTATTTCCGGCGTCGGACAAGGCATCATAGAAGATGAAGGTCCGTTAGATGATAGCCAAATGAAAAACTCGTGGTAATTGCTGATTAACGATGTTTGCTCTAACGTGGTAGTTGTGACACGATGGTCCCTCACTTTTCTACCTGTAAATGAATAGGTTCCAGCAAGCGAGCTTGGTGGGTAAGCGATAACGCTGGCGCAAAGCATTCGGTAGGACGGATGTTCAAACCTCGTCCGGCGATCTAGATTTCGCTCTTACATTGCTTACTGAGGTCACTCCAGGTGAAAGTTGGGATAAATTCTTCAAAAGGCCATGGTCTAATTCCTTGCAGTTATCTGAACCCCCCCCCCCCCCAAATACTTTCCTGGCTATAATGAAATCTACGTCAACAAGCCATTAACCAGAGCCAAACAAAGCTTCCAGTAGAGAGTACTATCAGGATCTTATCAGATACACTGCGTTCTCTTTCACTGTTACAATAACGCTTTCAACAACAAAACTTTCACATTTTTTAATACTTCTAACTCAACAGTTGTTCACAAATGCCAACAAAACTTGAATCACTTCCACAATCAAACTTTAACAAAACACATGTCAAAGTATTTCACCATTTATGTTCATTATTCTTTTGCTAGAGCTTGGTATGACATTTTTAACGTGTTCATTTATTCATGTCATTTTACCACGTATACTGTACTGTTGCTTTTCACTGTCGGAAAGTCACACCTACAGTGTTACCAACTAAAACAGATCCAGAAAACCTTACAAACGGGATATAGTGCTTTCACATATTTCCACAACAAACGAAAGGAAACACTCTTACCTCGCAGGGTTAAACCTCTCCGGTATACATTCCACAGAATACTGCATTGGAAAGTACTTTCCAAGTTGACGACGTAATATCAGTCCAGTACCGAATAAAAAAATAATAGTCGCAACAGCTAAAACCTGACCAAATGCTTAAGTCGCGTGGCTTGCTTGTGTTTCATAGTTTTAAAAAAAATCTCGTCACTCTGCGAAAGAATGACAGTTGCAGTAACTCTTCCGTGTTGCAAGAAAGCGAAGTGAGTTCTGTTTCTCGTGAAACCTGAGTCAGAGGTTGGTAATCACTCACCACTCCCTCTGCCCGCCAGGAGCGTCTAATAAAGCAACGCCTGGCGGCCGATGAGGCGGTCAGATACGCCGGGCGTCGCTGTTATATACTGTGCGGCGGCGACCACTGACACCAGCCGTCAGCAAGCAGTGCCCACGCCTTTCCCTTGTCTAGCAGAGTGCTGCTGCGCCCACAGGCAAACACTGTTATTACTCATATCTCCAGAGAGGAGGGTTTCATCACTTCCACACGACTGGTCGTGACAGCTGCAGAAGTAACCGAAAGCACTACTCTGCAAACGACTTAAGTCATTTCAGACGGAACACTCGGTGTCCAGTCACTGAATTTTTAGACACCGGACACCGGAATTTCCCGCGTCCACTTAAGAGCCACTCGGTGTCCTGCTTCCCCCACCGACAAAGAACGTGATTGTTGTAATTGATACTGGTACTAGTTTTATTCAGAATGTTGGAACCTGAGGAATTGGCCACGACATTATGTATTGTAAATAATCTAGAAAAATAAGAAAACCAAAAGAACGGTGTGGGTTCATCCAATATGTGCTAAAAGATTAGAAAGTTGGCCATTTTATACTTTGATTAACGAAGTTGTGGCGGATGACAGTTCTTCAATTATTTCACTCTTTCGCTCGAATTCGGGAGGACGCCGGCTCGAATCCCCGTCTGTGCATCCAGATGGGGGTTTTCCCTACTTGCGGCCACTTTTACGTTGCAATCTAAACTTTAAAGTTCTTTACACGTTTCTCTTTGAAATGAATTGTAATCTACTTAAAAAAAACAAAAAAGTGAAAGAAATTTGTTGAAAAAAAAAAAAACTTTTAAAATTTTAATAAAAAGTAGTACTTGCAGGCATAAATCGTTTGATAGACATCACGGCAAAATCGTATTCTGCCATTATACATAAAAAAATGTATTTCAGTTAAAAACATATGGAAGAAATCATGCAGTTGGATCTTAGACCATGAGGATCTGTCTCTTCAGAGTTATATGGCAACGTGCTGACTGGACCTGTATAACCGTGCAAAACATTCAGCTCCGAAGGAAAAAAACCTTAGCTTCATGAAGATCCTTAATATCATAGTTGTGAGGATCGTTTCTAATATACATATATTTATCAGTAAAGAATTAGGATTTTTAAGTTGGATGTAATATATGGCTAAGATGCAAGTAAGTCCAGTTTGCAGGCGAAATCGTCAGCAGGAACTTTTTACCGACGTAATGTTTACAAGTTGACACAGCGGTTGTTAGTCCGTTCAATGACGTCAAAGCGAGATGGTGTACCAGTACAGTGGACCGTACACGGTCTCACTTCGTCAAGCGATACCAGCTACTCAAGGTGGAGTAATTCTAAAATAAACCGTGTCTCTCTATCTTGCCTCACCATCATGCTTCCATTATGTTAGTTCGCCATTCAGTTAGTAAATTACCATGTTCTAGTATTCAGTTTACGCAACATAAATGCAGCCTAGTTAGTAATTATTATTTACGAAGGCTATTGAGGGTTATCGTTGCAGATTACGCTCTCAAATACATTTCGCACAGTTCTTAGTGATCAAGAAATGGGATTATTAAGTAAATAGTCGCCTATTATCAATTATTATGCAGCCTCTCAGCTAAGCAAACATTATGTCATGGCCCTTTTCCTGCCTAACCTACTAATGGGGTGGAACCATATTACTGCTGGCTGACAATATCTTTCTATAACCCAAAAGAGATTGTTTAGATATGTAAGACGACTGACAAAATCTTAAAGAAAGATGATGAGAAGGCTTAGGAAACGCCTCGAAGATTAGTCAACTTCCACCCTAAACTGTGATTCAACCTAAAGCTCACAAAATCAACTTCAATCCGATCAGGCCAGCTGAAAAATGCAGGATTCGGCATAAGAGGTACAAGCCAATATTTCATATAGTAGTGAGATGCACTCAGCTATACGGACCACCAATTGTAACGGTAATTGCTTAAGTATCGATATTTTTAACTTTTACAGCAATTCAACCCGTTCCATAGTGCTTAAATTGATGCCACAAGTGTAATATATTGATTTTTCAAGTCTTTGAGTGTTAATTCAAAAACATCACAGCTTAAATATTCTTATTCATAACAGTATGGACAATACAGGACAGACACGATATTAGACTAAAAAGGCCCTTACCCAGGGGCTGATTCGAACCGATGATCCTGTGTGTTTCGAGACCAATGACAAATCCAGTGCAGGTAGTTTCATTCGGGAAGAGTTTTTGATATATTAGTGAACTACAATGTGGATAGGTCCTGGAAGCCAGTTCAGTTTTTATCGAACTCTGACTGTCTTTCTTCGAACCAGGTGGGGTAGGACGTGTTTTCAAATTCTCGATCGGTTATCCACTTTTCCGTTTTCCATGCTTTCCAGAAATCACTCTTGTTTAATGCAGGAATGTTCATTCATTTTTTTTTTTTTTTTTGAACTACTTAACGTCTCCTATAACAAATATGTCTTTAGAGACGGGAAAGGATGGGGGGCAAGGAATGGGAAGGAATTCGGCCATGGCCTTTTGAAGGAAGCATCCCGGCATTCACCTGGAATGATTTGGGGAAACCATGTAAAACCCAAATCTGGATGCCCGGACGGGGATTCGAACCGCCGTCCTCCCGAATGCGAGGCCAGAACGCTAGCCGTTACACCACCTCGCTCGGTGTTCATTCAAAAACACACTAACCAAATTCCTAATGACTTTTCGTAATCAATCTCCTCCCGTCTCTAACGACCTCGGCGTCACCGGCATAAAGCCGAAAAAAAACCTTTCTTTATTAATAGCTCTTATCGTTCTGAACTGCTTTCCTTCAATCCTTTCAAAAACATACTACATTAACTCTTTAACATCCCACTTACATGCCTTTCGGCTCTATTCCAAGTTTGTGTTCTTCTCTGGTGTTATATTTACGGAGAGACGTTTCTTAACCCGTCGGTCGTCTGGTACATCTTCTTCCATCAAGGCCTTTAAGCCTCTCTCATTACCACTTGTCTTCTACAGACGCAGGAATTTTGCTTATCTGGTTTCAGTACAGGAGGGATCTAGTGTATATCAACAATAAATGTGAAAGCTGCAAAGGAAACCTGAAAATAACGGTAATGGGGCTTAGTAATAGATATTGTAATTGGCAATTTTGTTCTGTTAAAAAAAAAAAAAAAAAAAAAAAAAAAAGTGCCAAAACACCGGCATAGATTTGTCAGTTTCTGGATAGCCTGTCTAAATTAATTCAAAATCACTGAGTCATCAAACCACTCTGCGGAGAGGCAAATATTTATACGGGAACAATTAAACGATTCAAGTTATATATTTAATTACTTAAACAAGAGAAGCTTCGCATAATGCTCAATGTTAGCAAAATGTCAAAATATAATTTACTAGAATTTCCTAACAGCTTCATCCATGTTGACCTAAAGTTTAACTGAGGTAAAGAAAAAGCAACAATTTCATGAAGTGGAACCAGTAAAAGACACGTTGAATTTAGTTTTTAATAACTTAAATCGCCTGAAACGGTGCCTATTTACTAAAAAAAAAACAATGTTAACAGAATCCAGAGAGCAATGTGTATTTATCTATAATTTAGTGTGATCTGGCACCTGTCTATTCATGTTACGAAGCAGTATTCATTTTTGATGAATTGTGATCTTTGGAGCCTGACTGTTCGATTTGTGATCGGATTATCATTTGTAACTCCGTCCTACTACCACAGTTTTAGAGTCAGACCTTAAGTATACAAAATATGAAAACTACATCTATATCGATTAGAAAGGTTTTAGCGAAAAATGTAAAAAGAAATCCCGTGAATATTTTCACTTACAGATTTCCATATGTAGGGATACGACTGCCAGATCTCTTTAATATCACTCACGAACGAGTTTCTGGAATCGTAGTGACATTGCTTAATCGTAACCATGACAAGGTTCAAGCTGCAGAGAATTGTAACCAGCGATCCAGTAAGGCCTTGCATCATTGCCGATATGACTTTCGTTTTCGCGTACAATAAATCAGACCCGTTTCTTATCTGATGTAATGGTGGAGCGAATTTCGAGCTGGCCAGGTGTCGGACGGTGAGTTATGCGAGCGGCTTAGCGTTGGCCATTGTGTGTGGCAGTCGGCGCACCCGTAGATCACCTAGACCCTGGTACGTCACACCCTGTTCCTGCCACTAGCTCACATATCACACCCTGTCGAGGGTTCACTCCTCTGCGATGTCCACCGTAAACGAAAGAACTTCAAGTGAAAATCATCGAGCATTCAAGAAAAATTCATGGTAAGAGTCTTGATGCCACATTTTTCGCATGGCTGGCTCTGGCATACTTACCTCATATGTAAAGTCGAACAGCAATCAGCTAGCAACTTCTGTAAACTGCATTTTTTATGCTTAGAGCTTTACGCATCTTCGTCGTCTAGGTCATTAGAGGCAGTAAAGGGCTGGAGGCAAGGAACGGGAAGGACCTATAAAACTGTTCTGCGCTGCAAACTATGTGTAGAGGAATATCAGCGCAGTTCTATTCAACACTGCTGTGGATTGGTTTCTTGGAGTGTCTGCCCACGGAGAATCATCTTTACGCAAAAGATGCAATCGGCAATAGTACAGCCGTCGAGAAAGACATCTCGTAAATAGAATGTGAAGACGTTGAAAAATACAATCAACTATAACCAACATACATACACATTACTAACCGTAAAAATTGTTTTACGAGCATCTGAGATTTTTCTCTTTTTCCATAAAAACACAAGGTAGTGACTTAGCAGAGAGGACAAGTGTGACACACCTTACGTAAATATAGGATTTGGAGGACATATCATCACCCCTAAAATTAAGGTTTGAATACTGCTGTTTTATTCCAGCCGACAATGTTTCTGATGTTCCAGACGTCGAAATGATTGTGAAGCTAAATTTTGTTAGCTTTGAAGACAAAAATTAAAAAATTGAGTTGCCGCGTTATTATTTCATTAGTGGCTTAACCGAACCTGGTCATCCTATTTATAATAATAATAACAATAATAATGCTAATCACAGCTTTCAACAGATTGCGAATCATGCAGGATCGTTGTATATTTCACATTAACAAAGCAAGCTTTAACAGAGGAAAAGGTAAGGTGTAGAGTGTATGAAAATCACAGTCTGCTCTGGAACAGAGGACAAATTCATAAAAAATACCTTATCATTGGGCCACCAGAGCGATCTCATAAGCAAGAATTATTTGCTGTTTTGTCACGTTCTCCTACATATACATTTAGGGTTTAAAAAAAGCTATCCTAACGAAGTCAATTAAAAAAAAAGAAACCTTCACGAATTGTACTCTTGGGTTTTCCGTATCTCCGAAGTTTATACCCAACCTGTGGGTGTTCTTCGGAGATGTAAATTTCTTACTGCATCTGCCAGTAGAATGACCTTCCTTTGCTCTGCTTACAGTAGCTAGCAGTAAAGGCTAGTCAAAAGATTACACAACAATCCATTCTGGGCATGTATCATGTTATGTTTATGGGGTTTTGCATGATCAAATAACCTCTACTGCCTTGACAAAATAAAAAGTGTGGTAGCGTATCAGCACATCGGTTTTCTTGGCAGACTCGCAAGAGTCACAGTCGCTTACGTGTTGTCGCAGTAGTACCATTTCATCTGAAGAAAACAACGGAGGTAGCTGTCTAAACGTCATGTATGGTAGAACTTATCCGGTAGAACACCCGTGAAGAATTTTTATCAGCTGTACGCCGAAAAGACTCAATTCGCACATTAGACTCGTAAGAGGTTTAATACGAGAAGGGACTCTAACTTTAGCGTCTAAAAGCAGAAGAAATGGAAAAAAAACAATAGACGCCACCACCTGCAGTATTAGGGGGCGTCCATTAATTACGTGAGCAAAAAATAAGGGAGGGCTGGGTTCCGGAAAAATTTCACCAAATCTCATTTAAGGATAAGAGGTGTCGACAAAAATCTAATGTCTCCTTTTTGCTTCACATTTCCAATCTTCAAAGAGCAGTAGAGCTAAAAACAAAATTGTCTTCAAAATTAAAAAAAATTCACGTAATTAATAGACACCGTCTTGAAGTTTAAAATAATTTTAACCAACTAAGGGTATACATCTTCTGCTATCGTTTAAGTCTCTATCCATTGCAATGAAACAACTCCGAAAGTACGAGTTGTTGATGATCGTCAAGTCTAACAGAGAGCATTACTACGTAAGCTCATGTTGATGTATTACCTCAAAGTGGTTTATAGTTACCAAATTTTACGTTACGACGAAGCCTGCGAGGAGAGTAAAGAGGATTTCAGAGACTGCGGAAGACAAATTGAGGAGATATGTTTGCGTAAAGGAGGGGACGAATGAGGAGAAATGATCCCCGGGTCGCGACCCACTGCGTCGTGTGTCGGGAATATCTCACGGTTTCACAGCTGAAGGGAGTCGTCAGAGGAACTGCAGAATCTCACTATTTGTTCCCTTCTATGGACGGACTCTGCAACCAGCAGAAAAATGACCAACTTTCTGGAGTTGGTACTGTGTGTTCAGTATCAGTTCTGGTGGAATATTTTCATCTCTAGTGTAAGTAGTGTTTGTAACCCACCATCTTAAGTAAGATATGAAACAAGCATCTTTGAATACCTAATCAGTTGGTAGGCTCATTTTTTTGTTAAAGATGGCAATGGGAAACTTGAAGAATCTAAAATATATCACTGAAGAACAGTATTAAAAACGTGTGAACATAAAGTACGAAATGAGTAAGGTATAGGCGCATAAAGAATTTTTTCTTCTGTATTTACGACTTGACGATGACGAGGTCATTAGAGATGGGAAAAGAGCAGGAAGGAATTCGGGAATTTCCTTTGGAAGAAACAACCCCGGCATTCGCCTGGAGAGATTTTGGGAAACTGTGAACACGGAAATCTGGATGGCCGAACGGGGGTTTGAATCCCCACCCTCCAGATTGCCGGGCACTAGCAATATCTCTCATGCTCAGATATGGTAGGCATATCAATAAACAGCTGAGCAATAGAATTTTGAAATCTAAAGATCACTAAATAAACGAGACAGTGGGACTAAAGATGAACAATGAGAAGAAAAATACCGAAAAGTAAAATTTGAAAAATAGCTGTGTTAACTATACGAAAGGCTATCGATATCAGCTGTATGGGAACAATTTATGCAACTACTGTAAAACTTTTCAACATGTCGTCTCTTGAGCAAACGCTTGATTTCTGGAAGAACAAGTGTCTTGATATTTCGTGTTTTAACCATTTGCGATCTGAATGTCGTGTCAGTCTCTGGTACTCTGTCAACAACAACATTTCTTATTATTTCACCTTAAGATTACCCACTAACAGAGCTAGGATGTTACAGTATTAGCAACAGAGCTTGTTGGACTCTTCGGCTGTGTTTGGTGGGTAAGCGTTAACGTTATGGCGTCCGTTGGGAAGTAAACATTAGTGATACAAGTTCGGACCGTTCAAGTAGATGAAAGTAAGGACAGTTGTTAACAAAAATATCAACTGTTTCTGTGTAATTACTTGATTAATAATAAACAATTAAATCAATAACAGATGTCGAAAGCTACATTTAAGCTAGGTTATCATTAATGGAATACACTTTTTGACTCTCGATATTGATAGGTTACCTTTATCCGAGGATAGTTATTTTATTCAGTCTTAGAATTACCTCCACAATTTCATAATTATTTCAAATGAATATTATCCTCTTGTGTTATTACCAAAATCCTTAAATTTTCCACTCTATGTTGCCGACTGTCATGTTGTTATTTTAAAACCATCTGTAGTGTTTAAAGCATACTACATACAAGAATGGAAGCATAGTGTTTGAATAACGTTACATATGTCTGAAACGAATGTAATCTTCAGAGCTAACTTGGGTGTTCTAAAAATAGTTTCACTTCCGAAAACAAAATGAAGACTACAGTTTTTCAAACTCCAGAATACTGATTTATTATTACTAATTAATGTAATAATAATTTATTGTGGTCTCAAAGACCTGGTGACAAGGTTCCTTATAGGCTGCGCTATCGTAGCCGTCTAACCCAGCCTGGTAATCCTACCAGCTGTACGAGCGTCCAAGCACAGTGGTTTCCAATTAGTTTTCCTCGAGTACCACTTAAATAAAGAGTTCAACTTTACGTACATCTTATAGTTGTAATGGTAAATGCGTTCATCACAGTCGAGTGCTTCGCACAACCACAGCATTACAGTAATATAATTCACACACTCGCATAGTTTGTCTTAAAATATATTTTGACAATAGTAATGTTTTCTTAATTGTTTTTTGCATTATCGTAGTAATTTCCTTAGCCAAGAGATAACCGCGTGTACCCATTGAAGCAACCTTACGTACCCTGGGGGTTACGTACCACTAATTGTGAACCACTGTCCTAGCACCAACACATTACAAAGCAAAGCTTTGCTAGAGGTGAAGGTCGGTTCTAAGACCCCTAAAAATTAGACCGGAATTCTAACTAGACACCTCAGAATATCGATAGATTAAATGCTCGAGTTACAGTTTCCATATACACCTAATTATGCATTACACTGATTTACAATAGAGTCTCTTTGAATATTCGACGTAAGATACTCAGTATATCCAATGATAATTTATTCCTTCAGACTCCCGAACTGACAAATGAATATTTCTCCACTCACTTATGCTTGGAATAAATTTCCGGAGTACGGTCACGATCGTCTATTTCCATTCACATACTACACACATACATGTAAATGAATCGATTGGGAGAACAATGACAGTATTTGTATACGAGTAAATGTACATCAAGGATAAATAACATTTAGAAAAATGTATCCCCCTGTCTGTGAAAAGACTAGCTGTAAGTTAGTAGCGCTGCAACTGACCAATCAGACGCCGGCAGCTGGCAAGCCCGCGTTGTCCAGCTGCGCCCCTCGACTCGGAGCGGACGTAATTTAGTGGACACTGTGCCGCGCTCGCTCGCGCCAAAAATGCCCACAATTAATGTTTCCGGGCGTAAATACGGAGTTTATGGGACGAGGGCGCGTTTAATGCAACGGGGCGAGCCCGCATACAGCGGGCCGGGCTATGCCAGCACCTGCTGCTGCGTACTGTAAAGTCGCTTTATGACCGGCCACTACGACGGGTGAAACGGCAGTCTGTCATACGAGATAGTCCCACTTGTAATATCCATCCCGTGATTAACTAGGCCTTACAGTTGCATACGAATCTGTTGTTATCTCGCTGCGGACTTATATTTGATCCCTAGTATTTGGTGAAGAAAGATGTGTGCAAAATAACTATTTATAAGGTCCTGTCACGGTCGCCAGATGCAATAACTGTTAACTTACTTTCATGAACATTTCGTTATTACTTATTACGATCGGCAGATGAAATTGCACTTAATACATGAAGTTGTTATTTGTTCCAAACGTCGGGTTATTTTGCAGATGTGTAACATGACGAATAACTTTATTTTTTATTATAAATTTCGCGGTTACTAACATCCAAAAACATTCCTATCCGTATATTCAACGAGATTTTTCACAGCACAACAAGCTTCAAGATAGTTAGTAAAGTACGAGATAAAACCCAACTTCAGTCTTTAAACATTTTTGAATGGGATGTAAGAACTTAGATGTTATCTGAGTTTTCATTCAGTATTGAATATTCTATAAGGACAGGCAGTGCGTCAGCTAATCATATTGCACCATTTCATGGAACCATCGAGAACATTAAGAATACTTGAGATGCGTAATCAAAATTCCTGCTTTGTGCATAAAGGCATCAACAACCGAATATTTGCAACGATTAATTGGAAAACAACAAAGGATATTTAAAAATTAAAGGATATGATAAAAAATCTGCCGCTGCAATTTGAACTTAAAATAACTTTAATAATGCTAAATATATCAAGATCACAGTGGCTGTTGCTGACAGTACATTGTTACTGATTAATGTATCTAAACTAATAGTAACTAAAAGTCTACTCCCTCAACGCACAATATTTCGAAAAGAAAAGCTATGTTGGTTCGTTACATTTAATGACTTAGACGATAGATTAAATTATCACTAAACGGAACCGTTAAAAAGACAAACATTAGAGTATAGAAGGGCACATAAAATTATAACATAGTTTATAGTAATTACTTGTGAATCATACAACACTGAATATGTCACACTGTAAATCATACAGTTTCCTTATAACGTAAAAATAAGCAAACATTACGTCACTAATATTTTCGTTGCTGCGTGCTATTGTTTTTTCCTTTTAAATGCGCAGGTATAAAATAACATGGCTCAAGAACCAGTTAGAGCTGGGAAACTATGGAGCGTTGCACATCATTCATGACTTTTCCATCTCGTTTCAGTCGAAGGGGCTATGGGCGATAAAACGAGAATAAAATAACACAGGGCGTGGCCGTGTAATTAGAGAGAGAGCGCGACAGGGTGAAGGAACGACTTAGTTAGGTTCACTGATGGCGAATTAATTGGAGGACTCGTTTTACAAGCATACTTGTCATTCATTCATAACCTCAAAGGGATAATTGTGATGGGTGGGGCGTCAGAAAACTGGTAATGATGTTTTAATAAACGTCGTTGTATGGGTAATACAAACAGAAGAAATTGTTATCTAGATTGTCCACCAGTTTATAAGGAGATTTAAGGAAATAGCATGTATTTGAAATAATGAGTTTTCGCTTTTTTTTTTAATTCAAACTTTGTAATTTACAGAAAAATGAAGTTCATAGGATGCCGTTGAGATTTATAACCGTGGAAAATAACATCAGTTAGATGACGATCTTTATTTGAAGCATGTTTCAAGTCTAGCTCGAAAGTTTACCATAACCCTCACCAGAACTTTCGAATCAACTCAATAGCCAGTACTTTAATGTAAACGAAATTCCTTAACTCTACCAATGTTCGTGAATTTTCTTACAACACATGAGACTTTAGGAATCCAATCGGAAATAAAAATCCTATACAAGCAGGTTGAGAAAGAGAGGAGGCCAAGACACACCCCTGGAACGAAAAAATCAGTGGTTGATGTAAAATATCTCCTACAAACTTCATTTAAGTAGCAATCAGCCTCATATAGAAGGAAAATGTGACTATCAGAATTTTCGTCAGACCTTAATGCTTCAGTATCAAGCAAAAAGACTTAAGTACCACTCAACATCACTTAAGAAAGAGAAAAGAATTTATACATATTACCCTTTCTTTTTATAAAATTATTCCATAAGCTAGATCTCTAATAAACCACGCGCTGATTTCGTACATTTTTTCTCTCTATTAGAGATTGTTCATGCTTCTGTAGCATCACATTTCGAACACGTCTACTTGTAAGTTTTGTGCTAATCAGATCTACGCAGTTATAGATGGAGGTGACCAAAGTATCTCCCTCGTATTTTATGATATTTATAAGCTCCTTCCATTGTAATTTAAATTATTTCGAAGAAACAACACCGTGGTAGATAAAATTTAATGACAAGAATTTTTTTATAAAAAAGATTGAAAACCATTATCTTATTTTGTAGGAAAACATTTACGTTTTAATTGGATCCTGTGATTGACGCCCAGTAGACACCGTTCTCCCAAAAACATAGAATTTTAAGATGATGGTTGAAATTGTAAACAGGGCTAAGATGATACGTGAAGTTACTATTAATTTTATTAAGTGTTTCAAAATGATATCCATTGACACAGAAAAACGCTCTCAAACGGTCAATCATAAAGATCGAATAGTATCATTTTGAGCATTTATAACATGAACACACCGAGAGTGGTGGTGTAAAGGTTAGCGTTCTGTCCTCGCATTAGGGTGGATGGTGGTTCAAGTCCCCGTCTGGGCATCCAGACTTGGGTTTTCGATGGTTTCCCAAATCATTCCAGGCAAATGCCGGAATGCTTCCTTCAAAATGCCGTGACCGAATTCCTTCCCATTCCTTGCCCCCCGTTCTTTCCCGTCTCTAAAGACCTCACTGTTAAGAGACGTTAAACAGTTAAAAAAAAAAGAAAAAAATAACATGAACAGTACGTTCAAGTACTATCTTAACACTCTTCTGTTTTCATTATTATTTTGTCATGTAAGCTCCTTTGAAAATAATGATATTGGTCTTAATGACTACATTTTTGTGTCCACTAGGAGAGGAAACAGAAATTATATATATTTTCCTCCAAAAAAAAAAAAAAAAAAAAAAAAAAAAAAAAAAAAAAAAAATGATTTTGAAAAACATTATAAACTTTACGCAAGAACATCATTTTTCGTTCCACGGCATTGCTCCTTCGAAAGTCGGTGTAATTATATCACCAATAATTTTCATGTCACAAAGTATGACGGATCTGTTTGGTGGCCTTCTTCAGCTGAAATACTCCACTTAGGCGAAAGTTCAAGGAGCGGTAGAGCGGAGCGAAATTAGTGACGAAAACGCGACCTGGTAACCTCCGACAAGTGGCGTAGCCGAGCGGTCGGTTGGAACTCATCAGCCAGCGAGTCTGGTCTGGGAGCCGCACGCGAGACCCGCAGAGTCACGCCACTTTCTGGCATTTCTTAATGAAGAAGATGGGCCACGACCTGCCTGGCTACACGAAGTGGAAATCCACTGTCTGCGGGAGCCGAGTCGAGGAGAGTCACTTACAGACACGCACCTCACGACTTCTTCACAGAAGTGTGAGGTGGCAAAATAACAAACAGCCTGGTATCTGGTCACGTCAACCACGAGTCGAGCACAGGTTCGGAGAGCTTACGGTGGCCTCTTAAATCGCCAACTTCTAGTATAGTCAGATTTATAACTTATTCTTCCTATCCAGTGTTACGCTTGAAGGCCTGTTAGGGTCTCAATCCATCTTCTCGGTGGTCTTCCTACATCTCTCCTGCCTCTAGGATGGTATTTGATTATTTTTCGTGGGATCCAGTCCGTCTTCTACCTTAGCACATGGTCTATCCAAGATGTTCTGTAGGTTTGCACAGTTTGGAGAACTGGATTGACTTTGAGTTCTTTAAGGATTTCATCAGATCTCTTTCTGTCTCGTAACAGTTCTCAGTCGCTATTAGCCTCAACTCATAGCCTTTGCGGAGTGTCCAGGCCTCGCTGCCGTACAGTATGGTAGGTTAAGCCAGAATGTTATGTAGCCTGTTTCTTGAGTGACGCTGAACTAGTGATGGTCTGAAGGTGCTATTTATTATTCCTGTTACTTTCGTGGAATTTTTGATTTTCTGTTGCCTATCGGTTTTTAGGGGTAGCTGAGGTTGTAACATAGATATTTAAATTCTGCAACTTGTTGTATGGGTGTGTTTTCTATTGAAAGTTTTGTTCTTTTGTGTTTTTTTTCCGACGAAGGCCATAACTTTGTTTTTTTTTATACCGGCCAATGAAGCTTTGTTATCTTTATGGTTCGGTGGAACCGTGTCAGTTTATTGAAACCTGACATTGCAGCCATCATTCTGTGTCTTTCTTCAAATGACTACCAGAGAAGACAGACAATGATGGCTGAAATGTCAGCTTTCAACAAATTGACGCCGTTCCATCCGGCAACCAAGATAACATTGACAACGACCGCGGAAATCTGCGCAACTATAGGGAATACCTGTCTACAATTACAAAATTTCTTCTGGTCCAATAATTGCCGTAAGTTCTTTTATGTCACAGTATTCAATATTTTCCTATCCTGAGCTATTCATTTAATCTCAGAATAACAATTTCCGCTTACGTTTTTAATTATCTGCTTCATATTCCTTGATATTTGTCTTCCTCTACAACTTTTAATTTTCAAACATAACTTATCTTACAATGTGCCTCACTATTCAACCTCTTTGTGCTAGCATTGTAAGGATCGCCGATTCGAGTCCGGCCTCGGGCATCGATGGTTTTAATTAAGTGTTCATTTCATCTGTGTTGGCCTCATCATTGTTAACCAACAATTCATGAGAGCAGCCTGACGCTATTCTTAGTTGAATATAAGTTGGAGCTGGCTGAATGGTCGCAGAGAACAACGCTCTTTATTATTTTCTTTTTTTAGAAATAAAAAAAAAGTTCTACCTCTTGCACAAAGTTCCTCCCTCTTCAAGCATTCAATATCCTGTTGTAGTACTGACTGATATACAAACCTAACATTAGCAATAGTAACTTAACGTATCTAATACGAGATTATACATTTAAATATGGTCTTCTGTTGAGATGCATTCTCGCACTTCACAGATAATCCGTTCTAATAGTCAAATTGGCCGGTAAGTTGCGACAAACAAAGCTGCTTAATACCAAAGGGAGATTGTGACTAAGAATATGCAGTGCTGACTTTCAACAGAAATCGGATTTTTTGTGGTCGGTCTGCATTAGTGCTATGAAATTTGTTAATAAGACTAATCCACTTTAAAAACATTAGTGAAAAGCAACACGATTGTATCAAAGGAACTGTACACAAAAAGCGTTACACCTTCTGTCACATAGGAGTTTTTCAATATTATTATTTACTAGTCTTTACCAGTGACTTCGTACGCATGGAGTTAGAATTTTATTGTTAGAACTGGATATAGAAAGCTGTAAGCTGCGTAAAAGGGTCCGAGTCGAGATAAAATGATGAGGAAGCCATTACAATCCCATTCTACCATTGAACCTGTCTCATGAAGAGAACCAAAACTGACTGCGAGAGAAATAAAACCTCAGTGACCGATATAAAATTACAGATAATGGTGTCTGCCTGTCACCGTTCGATTAGTTTTTCAAAATTTCACAACAATATATGTTATTTATTCCGAGAAGAGTTCTTCAAACGATACGTAGTATTTCCCAGTCAAATTTTAACAAGACGGGTTTATCCGGTTAGTCGTGAACACATAACAAACGGACAAAAAGACAGAATTATTTTCGCATATGATACCAGCGTATATTGTTATTTTAGGACAGATAGTCAAGGAAGGATTCATAAGAACTGACAGGTTTTCTTTGCTTCAGGTTTTATGCCACGTCTACGTACAGTTTTTTCAGGTGCTGAATAGGATACTAGGAACGTGAACGAATTTGGCAATGACCTTTAGAAGGAACCACCATGGCATCACTGAATCAGGAAACCAAACAAAACCGAAATCTGGATGGACGGGAATGAAATTGGCCATTCTCTTTATGGATTCACGATTCTGGCATTCGACTAAAGAGATTTCGTGTGACGAAGGAAATACGAAATATCATTTGCCTAAATGATGATTTGAACCAGTGCTTTCTCGATTGCTAGAAACTAATATTAAATCAGTCGCCGCCCAAGCTTGGTTGGCAGCAAAGAAACGCTTCACTCTAAAGTTGATTGTATATCGCAAAGAGGGTACAGTTCTCCCGTACTGCCGGCCAGTAGGGTTTGATGAACGATTTGAAACACACTCACGCGAACAAGACGACACGCATGGGGTTCGTGATTAACTCGTGGCCACAAATTTTATGAAGTCTCAATTAAGAACAAAGGGCATGATGTCTATGACCGAAGTATAAATAAGGGGCGGATGCAGTGTAACGCTAATGAAATGGTATGGCGCTGCTGAGATGGGTCCCAAGGGCCACCGCGCCGGGAGCTGGCACGAGATGCGTGCGCTTGCTTTTAATTTAACTGCACGCAACTGCTGTGGCATCCACTCACAGGCACACGTGGAAATAAACACTGGACGATGAAGTAGCTATCTAAACGCTTGCAAAATATCTAAGCACTAGCACTTGGTTCTGGTATTCCAGAAGGCTGGCGTTGGATTCAGAATAGGTACTTCTTTAAATTTAGACACACAAACAATTGGTTTATCTTGTCTTCTCATCCAAATTTTTTTCATTACTTCACTGATGTTCGTCCTCTTTCTTCATACTAACTTATTTTGGTCTTTGTTCTTTGTTCCTCTAATCCCTTGAATTTATCAATTTTAGTTTCAAACACTGTTCGATGCTATATCTAATCTGGATGGATCCCAATTTTTTCTCGTCTCCTAAACCCATTTTACTGTCACTTTTAATTAACTGATGTAGTTGAAACTTCTTTCTGTCAACATACTGTCATTAACTCTCGTAAGGAGTCCATATAAGTTCTGCTTTCTCTTGTACATTGTATTTGTAATTTTCACTGTATGCCTGGATATAATTTCATTTTTCCACCGGACGCCGTCTTTTTCTGGTAAATCTTTATTCAGATTTGTTCTAAAAATCACTCTACCTACAACTCTTCTTCCTTCATAAAGGAAATACCCGTTTTTCTCTCCCCTAATTGTCAACGATCACTTGCCAGCTTTACGACTTTTGACGACGAAGTAATTACTTTGTCGTCTAAAAGTCGTAAAGCACCATTCGAATAAAAAGAAGAAATTAAGGCAGCCTTCTCCAGCGCATTCTTCGTTAAACCTTGGCTCCTCCTTGAATATTCATGACGCAAATTTGTCTGAAAAGACTTCTTTAAAAATTTGATTTTGATCAGTTCAGTGTCTATATAGGCAATAAAGAATATTTTCGTGAAGAATTTTCAAGATCATTCTGAGTGGTAAATTCCATTTTAAAGAAAATTACAACAATTTAAATTTAATATTTACATATACGCCATCAATTTTTTTAAATTTTTGTTTGGTAATTGCAGATTTTTTGTAAGAGAAAATGGATTGTAGAAATAATTTCATTTTTAATAAAACTTTAGTCATATTATCCAAACTGCTGAGACATGGTTCTTCAAAAATACAAATAAATAATAATTCACTGATATCTTAAAAGATTTTTAAAATTTTGATTTTAATTAATGAGATCACCTCAGTGATTACTCTAATATATTGAGCTACATTCTGAAGATTTTCGCTTGAGCGAAATACAAATAAGCAGTATAATTGCGTCATGTTGAGTAATGTTACAGGTAGTGGAAGGAAACAGCGTTTTACACTTACATTCCAATCTCTTGAGATAGCTGGACGCAAATTTACAGGTGGCTCGCGTATCGCCTCGGAAGATCATAAACGGACAGACTGTGGTCATTGGTGTCAGTTCGACTTGCGTTTGTGCAGTGTAAAGTTTATTAACATCATAGTGGCTATGCGACGAGAATTACACGAGTCTGAAAGCTCGGTGCATTTCGGAAAAGATTTCCAAAATTAGGATTCCAAGTTCCTTAGTTCCAATGGTGCACGGAGAGTACCGCGTGGACAGAATTATCTGCCACGTGAGAGGATGCAGTCACCAGCCATGTCTACTGAATGATCGAAACCTGCGACATATCAGCAACCTGTATGAACCAACAGGCTGTGACTGTAAGAATCAATGAGAGAGGCATAGAGACGTATGTGTACGGATTGAGCGACGTCGTTTGGTATTGATGGGGTTTGACATTACAAGACATACTGCTTATACTTCACCCTGGCTTGTGAACACATGCAATGAAAGTAGCTAGGTTTATTGTGCTACGCGCAGATAGCTGGATTTGTGTGTGGAGCAAACCCTTTTCGGCTTAGCTGGTGATGTATATGCGAGGGTTGGAATTTATATAGTGGCAACACTGCTGTGGAGACACTATGCAACGGAATCTACAATTGTCGCTCATAGCACACGTTTTTTGACTTACCTACCTTACCTCCGAGCAAATGGACTTGCCCGTCCCACGTCCCCGGCGTGCGCACAATCGAGGGAAACGCATTCACTTGTGTGCGAGTGGTCTAACGTAACGGTGTGACTATGTTTTCGAAACAGGAACAACGGAGTTGGATCAAGATTGAATGTGCCAGAAGTCGTACAGTATGACAGTGTCATCAAGGCGTGCGGGGAATCGGCATTGCCGTACAGAACAGTGGCACGTTGGGTAAAAAGCATTCAACGAAGGTCGGCAAACTGTGGCAGACATGTATCGGGCAGGTCGTCCTAGCGTGTCTGAAGAAGAGGTGCATACTGTTGCCGCGTTAGTGGACAGTGATCGACGCCAGACTGTTCGTGAGCTCTCCTACGAAACCAGATAAGCGCATACGACTGGGCTTCGCATCCTGAAGGAACGCCTGGGCATGCGAAAAATTGCATCTCGATGGATTCCGCATGAATTGACGGAAATGCAGAAATGAATGCGTTACGACGCTGCTCAGACGCACTTGGAGTGCTATGAGCGCGAAAGAGAGGCTTTCTTAACACTGGATGAGATATGGACCACATCGTACGAGCCAAAACTGAAACTCCAATCCAACGAATTGCGTCATTATGGGTCGCCGCAAAAGTCCACAGTGCGTCAGAGCCCCAGTATGGTGAAAGTTATGGTGATAGTCTTGTACGACTGTGATGGTGTTTTCCTAACGCATTACGTTCCTCCACGGCAGACCGTCAATGCACAGTATTACTGTTCGTTTTTGGAGCATCACCTGCGACCAGCTTTGTGAAAGAAGCGGCGACACTTTCTGCCCAACCCACCCATCATTTTAGACGACAATGCGCGGGCGCATAAAGCGCAAGCTGTGGCTGCTCTGTTCGGTCGATGGGACTGGGAAGTACTGTACCATCCACCATACTCCCCGGACTTAAGTCCTTGTGACTTTGATTTGATTCCGAAGATGAAGGAACCAATTCGTGGCATTCGCTTCAGAACTGTTACAGAGATTCGACAGGCAGTAGACCGCTCCATTCGCACCATCAATAGAACTTGCTCTGCTAACGGTATACTACGCCCTCCACATCGCTGGCAACGGATTCTACACAACGCTCGTGACTACTTTGAAGGACAGTAACAGGTGCAAACATGTAACGCTTTTGTATCGGTTGTGAATAAATAGGTGCCACTATTTAAGTTCCAACCCTCTTATAATGGTGTTTACCTGGCATAGATTAAGTCAAGTGGTGAAATTACAGTAGATCATCACAGAACATCTCTATTCTCAGTTGCTTGGTGACCAGTTGTACTCTTTTGTGGGTTTCACATACTCCTATAACAATGGGAAATTCCAAAATCATAATGCGCCATGTCATCGGAAGAAGATTTTGTGCAACTGCTTTGTCATTAATTCTAGACAATTCCAGAAATTGATCTGGTCACGTGGATTGATAGCAGCTGTTTGAACCGCCTTGGTTATGTGTTTGAAGAACATTCGCGACACAGATTTGCGAATGAGATCTTTGAAATTACTGAATTTAGAATTTAGGATCTTCTACTAAGGCAGAGGCTTGATCAATCTGGCTTACAGATATCTTAAAATGGTTTCATTTACGAATAACTATTCAACACGCGTTAATCATCAGCACTTACCAAAATTAAATAAAATTAATTTTACTGGTGTAGAATAATAAGAAAATTCCACAATCAATCTTTTTTTTTTTTTTTTTTTTTTTTTTAAATGGGCCAAAAAGTACGGATTCTTTAATAGCGTATGTGTAATTCAAGAATCTTTAGGATGGATACAACTGTATTACGGTTTATTAAGCCTCATTATAACTTAGGTAAGTTTAAATATTAATTGAAATAATGGTGGGCGTCGCCACAATAAATCGGGAAGGTATAGTGGAACTGGGTTTGAGTAATGGTCCGCACATGCCAACCGTCCTAGTTGCGGTTTTTAGGAGGTATTCCGCAATCCCCTAGGCAAATTCTGCGACTGTCCCTAATGTGATAATATATTGGGAAGTAATGAATTAAATCTGTCGTGCCATCTGGTAGCGTTAAACGATTTTAAAATTGTGTATCCTCTTTTAGACTGCGGGAGTAAAACCTGATAAGTAAACAATGGGTTGACTGTCTCACCGCATCTGAACATAATTTTTGTCCCGCACACTATTGTTCTCAGCTATGTGGGAGCAGATATTCTTGGTTGTCATCAATAATCAAAACCAGATTACTACATAGGTACGTATAGTACATTAGTCATCATCATATATCAAGAATTACGTTTCAGACATGTTTCAACAACAACTTGCTGCTTACCACAGGACTGGAAAAGTGCAATAGTAGTACCGGTACATAAGGGAGGGGTGAGAAATAGAGTTGAGAATTACAGGCCAATCAGTTTGACATCAGTGGTAGGTAAATTAATGGAAAGATTGATATGCAACCACATCAGAAATATATGTGAGGAACGTAATTGGTTTTCAAGCAGGCAACATGGTTTCAGGCAAGGATATTCATGCGAATCTCAGTTGGTGGGATATATGCAAGATATTTCAGATGAAATGGACAAGGGAGGCCAAATTGATAGTGTAGCACTAGATCTGTCTAAGGCGTTTGACAGAGTAAGCCATAAAATGGTAGTAAATAAGGTAAAAACCATTGGAGTGGATAAGAAAGTGATTTGCTGGGTAGAAGAATTTTTAAAAGGTAGAAAACAGAAAGTTAGGGTAGGAAATGTAGTATCAAAAGAAGTGGAAGTAAAAATGGGTGTGCCACAGGGTAGCGTATTGGGACCATTGCTATTCATTATTCTAATGAATAATTGTGTTGCCTGTTTACTATCTGAAATTAGATTGTTTGCAGATGACATAATGCTGTATAAAAGAATCAAAACGATAGAGGATTGTAAACAGTTGCAGGGTGATCTGGACAGGATATCTAATTGGGTTAGTAAACATGGAATGAAGATAAATGCAAAGAAGAGTCAGCTTATTAGATACACAAATAAAAAACAAAAGGTTAATTATGAATATAAGGTGGGGAAAGAATTGCTTGCTGAAGACTTGAAATGCAAATATCTTGGAATTACTTTTGATAACAAACTTAACTGGGCAGGACACATAGGACAGGTGGTAGGAAAAGGTTTCAGAGTTCTGCACTTGTTGGAGAGAGTTATGAGGGGATGTACGAGAGAAGTCAAGGAATTGGGTTACAAAACTTTGGTCAGACCATTGCTCGAATATGGTAGTGTAGTATGGGACCCTCATTTTACGTATCAAATACAGGAGTTGGAGAGGGTGCAAAGAAGGGCTGCTAGATTTGTTTCTGGAAATTATCGCAGAATGCAATCAGTGACGGATATGATAAAGGAGCTGGAATGGGATTCATTGCAAGACAGGAGGAGGATGAGGAGGGTCATGGGAGTGTACAGGGCATATACTGGTGATGAGGCATGGAAAGATATTGCAGTAGGTATGAAAAGTAGTGAATGGAAGGGAAAAGATGACCATGACCACAAGCTGGCACTCGATTTCAGGCACAAGGGTGTAGGAAGATTCTCTTTTTTAGGTAAGGGTGTCAGGGATTGGAATGAGTTACCAAGAGAAACGATGAATAATTTACCGAAAACTTTGAAGGAATTTAAAGAAAAATTTGTAGAGGGCAAATGTAGGTGGGTGCAGGATAGGGGGAAGATGGCTGTGTAGGGAAATTGCCACCGGAGCCTGTGCTCCATTGCAATTAAATTAAATTAAAAAAAAAAATATAACGTCTTTCATGAGGCTTTTGAGATATTGTCTTTGGGCTGATGATTAATAGCTACTTATGGCATTCTCGATTAAAATATCCCTAAATCGTCTTCGGCTCCATTTCTTATTATATATCTCGATAGTTAAAATCAATCAGAAACTATGGCAGTTTCTGTTATTGTAGAAAAGCTTATAAGGAAAGTATAAGCTTACAGACAAATAAGGATAAAACCTCTGTTTTTTCAAATTTTTTTTGACATGGTTCTAGTAACTGCTACAGAATAGAGCGTAAATTTTCACTTACTTGCTTCTTTTTGCATCTAATCGTAGTCCAAAATATACAAAAACATGTTAAGCCTTTACGAAATCATAAATAGGTAAACATCATTCTTAACATACAATTACAGTAACGTATATGCCCAGAGATCTAAAACATCTTTAGGTATCTTCGGGCTACCGAAAATGGTCCAGCAATGTTGCGCGCTGATTACTTGAAATAATATTAGTAGAACTGTTGTCAATGTTTTTTTTTTTTCTGTTTTTTAACATATTTGCATCCCACCAAGGTTTTATATGCGATACTCATTTTCTCTATATTTTTAGACAGAACAGAATATCAATCCACAGTTTTTATCAGAGTGCTCCATAACATCAATGACACCTCCACAGCCTTTGTTAGCATTATGGAAACAACTACAGATTAACGCATCGAAAGAAGAGTTAATTAATTTAAGCTATCTTGGATTCAAAGCTAGAATGGGCAGAAATAGGCATGAGAATCAGTGGCAGAAGACTTAAAACAAAAGATTCGCAGATGACATTGCGCTTTGGCTAATGACACCGACGAACTCCAAACCTTTTTTACGGATCTTTTCTCCGAGTGCAAAGCAGTTGGCCTGAACATGAATATTTCAAAAACAAAAGTTATGTCAAACAAATGGGCCACTGAGGTTAATGTACATCTAATCAATATATCTTAATAAAATGTCGAACGAGTCTATTTTTATATTGGCCAGCTTGTAAATATGAGAGGAGCTGTGAGATATGAAATTTTCCTTCGCATCTAGCAAGCTTTTGGGAGCCATTCCACTAACCGTAAATGCATTCTTCCTCTTCTGCCTTAAAACTGTGAGACCTAGACACTAAATGAATTTGTGAAATTAAAACTTAGAACAGCACAGCGAGCTATGGAAAGGTCAATGCTGGGTTTAAACTAGAAAAGACAGAAAGAGAACAACCGACATTAGATGAGTCACAGGGGTCACAGATATCTTAGAGATGACATCGTCCTTACAGTAATAGCGAACTGGTCGTGTTTCTCGTATGAAAGATGGACAGAAGCAGTGTTGGAGGGAAGCTGAAGAAATTATCAGAGACATAGAAAAGCCAACAGACCGATGGGATAAGGACAGAAGCAGGGTTGTTGGAGTAAACTGACAGAGGATCGCCTAAGATAGCACGACATGGAGAAGATTGCTCAAACTCTACCTGAACTCAAAATCTAAGAAGTCAGATCATTTAATGATTGAACTGGCTAATGATGACAATGATTTTAAATCTTCATCTTTTTTTGCTTATGGCTTTACCCCTCGTCGACGTCATTAGAGGCGGGAAATGACTGGGAACAAGGTACGGGAAGGAATTCGTCCATTGTATTCTGAAGGAAGCATTCACCTGGAGTGATTTGGGAAAAACCATGGAAAACCCAAATCTGAATGCCCGGACGGGAATTCGAACCAGCGTCCTCCCGAATGCGAGGCCAGAGCGTTAACCACTCACCGAGCACGCTCGGTAAATCTTGACCAAAATGTTTCGACAAAAGAGGAACGACTTTAGAGAATAATCATGTTATCAGTAGTTCCAATGGCGTCGTTTAGTTAACAATCTATTAGTAGTCGTAGCCTAAATACTGGCTTTTGCTATTTAATCACAAGTACTTGGTTGTGATTCAAATAATACTAGGTATTAAGAATTTCTGTCTATTGGAATTAAGTACAGTCAAAGCTCTTTATTCGCGGTTTCCTTATTCGCGGTTTCAGTATTAGCGGGTAAAATAATTGTGTCAACTTTCTGTATTCGCGGTTCAATATTCGCGAATAAAATAATTGTGCTATCTTTCTGTATTCGCCGCTTGAAATTTTTATTATTCCCGAAGCCATTCCGTACATTCAGTAGATTCTGTATCCTTTACTAAAGTGTCGGCATCGTTTGAGTATTGCTGGCACGTGCCGAGAGTCACTCTACGACTGAAAAAACAAATCTTATTGCCACTAAACATAAAGTTCATTGTCAAAAGCCGTCGCTGCCGCTGTGTTAGATGTTCCGCCATGATCTTTGATAAAAGCCGATTTTTTGCCAGTCAGTCCTTGCAATAATTTTGAGTGAATAACATGTGTTTCCTCAGCTTTGTTCGCAATTCATGATGTCTAGCAAATGCAAAGAAAAATTAGTTTCTACGCCGAAAAAAGTTGTGTTGCCGTTTAGAGTAAAAAAAAGAAATGTTTGACCCTTTACTGTGGCCTGATCTCAATGTCGGAAATGATGGAGAATCCGTGGAAATTCAAACTTTAACTGTAAACGTTGCTCAAGTTGCGAATGGAATAAAAGTAGATTGTTCTGAACAGATAGAATCAAGTGACATTCAAGAGTTGTTAGAATCACAAGATGATGATTTGACAGAAATCAACTTGGAGGAAATGTTAAATTCTCAATCCATTGAAGAAGAGTCTTCAATGAGCACTGAGATTGTAACATTTAATTTTTTTTTTTTTTTTAAATTTAAATGGCAAATGAGTTTTGTGATTTCTTCATGAAAAGTGATCCGTCTATGGAAAGAAGTTCTTAAAAGATAAATTTTTAATGTCACAGCTGAGTATCAATCCGAATTGAAAGACCTATTAAAAGTGGTAAAACAAGGAAAAATTACTAAATTCTTTAAAACATTGCCTAAACCCGACAGTATAAATTAAAACATATTGCTTAAAATCTCTTAATAATTTGATTTTTTTTTTTAATAATTTTGTAACGTATCCCCCATAATCCCATTCCATATTCGCGGCATATTCGCGGAACGTATCTCCTGCGAATAAGGAGCTTACAGCCAATCCACTTTACATTCCAAAAATTGTAAAGTGACTTACAGATTTCGTTGAGCTAATTGTAAAAAATGATTACAAATAAAGTGAAAACACCATTCTCTTAAAGGACGTTACCAAACGCAGTGAAGACAACGACTTTTGTTTTGTTGAACTACGGCTCCATCAAGCGCTCAATGTTATGAGACACGACACTAGATGTGCCGAACCTCTGTGCAGTAATTCTTCTTTCTGGGAGTGTTGACGTCGAAGCACATTATAAATTTCAGAGGACACGCGTAACCACTTCCCATACAATAGGTGAGACACGGGCGGAACATGAACTTTCTCGCGTGGAGAGTAAACGGGAAGTGACTCACGAACTAACAATTGCGGGTTCACTGAGTAGATTCACACCGGCTCTCTAGAGCGGGCTGGCACTTTGCAGCACAACTGCAGGATGTTTGACTGGTTCTTAGTTTTTACGACCCATTTTAAGAACACATTATTTGCCGAAGCCAATTCCTCCGCACGAACCAGTAAAGTCGATTGTTTGTCGATGGTGCAGGTATATATAGGGAAGTAAGGTGCTCTGACGATTGCTTAGACATTCAGCGTGATTTGGATGTTAGTTCGGGACGGTGCTATGAATGGCAACTTACACTAAGTTGTAAAAAAGTGCAAGGCGAGGCACATAACTAGCATAAGAAATCCGTTTGTTCACGAGTACAAAGCAAACAGATCAGTTGATGACACAGTTGATGGCCTGAAGAATTTGAGTGTAACATGAAATGGGACCTCCACATAACTTCGGTCGTAGTTAAAAATAATTCTAGATTACAATTCATTGTTCGTTTTTTGAAGAGTTATAACTCTCGTACGTCCGCATTTGGATTACTGTTGTGGCGTTTGAGGACTTACCTAAAGGGATTGATTTAAACGATAAAGAAAGTGCAGAGACGAGCCCCCTTACGAAAGCGTCACAAAACGGATAAGTAGATTAGGCTGATATTATCTAGCAGACAGATGACATAGGTCTCGTTTGAATTTGTGGATATCTTCTTTCATTTACGTGTGCGATGTCATTCTTCGTCCATTAACCTATTTAGGCCGCAATCACAGGAGAGATAAGATTAGAGAAATAAGATGACGCCTATATGTTTTCTTTCTTTCCTTCGAGCTTTTCGAGATTTGGATGTAATTAGATTTGGTGTAAAACATCCTCTGGCAGACACAATATTTGAGAAGTGCAGTGTATGGATGCAAAGATGAAATGTAACAGCTAATTGTAAGTACACGTTTCTATGGGGTGTAAATTTCCAAACTGTTAAATTGCCTGAGCACACGTTATATGTTCCATATCTAATGCTGGTTTCATAGAGATTTTTCGCCTCCGATAAAGTTCTGTGAGAACAGCACGCTAGATCACATCATAGTTAACATTCGACGAAAACCTAAAGGTCTCAATATTTTACTCATTGGAATTAGCGCTATCACATAAGTCGATTGAGCAGCTAATTAAAACTGTCACTTTAGACTGTACCTCAACAAATATGAAATACAGGATACATTACTCTGAATACGCCAGTTATAACACTTGGCTTTGATAAGCACAGTTGTTATATCTTACATGCATTTGTATAGGTATCATTCCAAGATTCAATGGCACAGATTTTACGATCACTGTATAATATCACGATGGTATGATTGGGTACGTAGGACAGCTACAGATATGGCTCATGCCAGTTTTATAGTTTATTAATGCTGCATGTTAGAAAGCGTTATTTGAATCGAATACTGGCTGGGACGATCACAGTTTTCATCAGTATTTTTTTTCCGGATTGCTGCAAGGTTTTTATAGCATCCCGGATAGGTTCCCAGTTCTGATTGGCTTCTTCACACCATGAGGAACTCTATAACGTTGCTCGTCTACCACACAGCTCTGACTTATAGGATTGGAGTAAATAGATAGGTAGATGAGAGGTTAGTAGTAAAATATGAACCTATATGGGAAATGATAGTAAGAATGAGACATCAGAGGCATCGATGCACACCAATCAAAGTAGATGAGCGGTAGCGCTCTGGCCTCGCAAATCGGGAGAACGCAGCTTCGATAGTCAAACTGGCCTTTGATTATATTTTATAAGAAGAAGTGCTAGTGCTGCGATATGAACGAGCACTGAAGCAGAAAGATATGTAGTTTTAAGTGTTTTGTGCGTAACTAATTTACATTACGTACATTAAAAACACTACCGCATCACTGGACCTGTTATAAAAATGTTCTATACTATTTCATCAGGAGATGACATTATGTTTCAAAAGAAATTAAGCAGATTGTTTCTTGTGAGTAAAGAGGAGTTGATTTCTCTTGGTGAAAATGCCTTCAAAATGAGTAATGGTCCTAGTCACCACCTACCTCACCTAACAAGAAATTGTACAATCACAGCAAGAAATGACGTCATCATCCCAGTTTATTTCTTGCGGCTATGGAAGAGATAACTGCTCTTACTGGGAGAATGCCTTCGTAATGAATCATGTTGCAATCTGCACCAACTCCACACCACATTAGAAAATGTGCAATTGCATCCAGAAATTGCATCCTCCATAAAAATAAATTAGGTAGGTTATTTCATGTGGGCAAACATGAGCTGATTGCTTTCGGTGAAAATGCCTTCAAGATGATTGACGTTTTTAATCAACAAAAGCTGGTAAGAAACTGACCTAACATAGCAAAAGGTTACATCTTCAGCTAAAGAAATAAAATGGTTGGCTTCGAGTAGGTAAAAACTGGATAATTGTCTTTGATGAAAATGCCTTCTAAATTATTACGTTGTTAATCAACACCTTATAAAAATGTGTGGAATCGTAGTCAGAGACGAAATGCTCTTTAAAAGAAATTAAATATTTAATTTCGTTTGTGAATTGGATGAATCTCGTTGCAAATGATTAATGTTTCGAATCTATATCTTACTATCTCACATCGCAAAAAAGTAGTAATAATAATATAAAAAAACACTAAAGATGGTTACAGCAATCAAAATAACAGAAAAGTTTGACAAAAAAGATAGTAGATTATGTAACTTCACTTAAAAATCAAGCACCTTGGCTGAATGAAATTCGGAAGGATATTAAAAGTCAGACATAGGAGCAACAGACATCTTAGAAAGAGACACCTTCAGACACAAAGTAAACAAATGGGAAGTTATAACTGAACAACAAAAACAATGCAGACCAAAGGGGTCGGAAGAACGCAAACAAGCTTTCTCGGAAAAAATGAAAGCCTACTGGAACAACAAGAAGAACTCAAAGAAAACTTGATTGGGTTATTTGCTTAACGTCTTCCATTTGTTGGGAGAATTCGCCAATAATAATAATAATATAAAAAAAACACTCGGGGCAACATAGGTGAAACGTTCCTGGTCAAAATTATTCACGTTTGTAACCAACTAAGACAGAATAGTCTTAATGGACGAGCAGAGATATTTATTAGGTGTGAGTGTGGTTAACTCTTCCCACGACGCGCTAGGCGAGAGAAAAACGCCTGACCGAGCGAAGCACACACGTGGTAACCATTACTGTACCGGCTGCGATAGCACGGAGCGGTGAGTCATTGGACAACGTGGCCTCAGCCCAGCCAGTAACACGTGTTCACAACTCGTCTCCTTGAAGCCTGGAGAGTCACAGGCACGGAAAAACTAAATTTAGAACGAAATTTAAAAAGAAATTTCGCAGGTAAAAAGTAACGGAATGTTACGTAACGAGAAGGTAAGGGAGGAAATGAAAGACGAACCCACGCAGAAGACAACAGAGAGTGTGAGGAATGGGTATGGATAGAATGCCAAGGTACAGTACAAGTTAAACGGTTGTATCGTCTAGTTTTATTACGCTTTTAAAATATTAAAAAAATGAGATGCATTATTTAATAAATTAATTTGCAAAATTAATCCCGGGTAGGCGCCAAGAATGGAAGTGTTCTCTATCCGAGAGAAGCGACATTCCAATTCTGAAATACTTTTAATCAAAGCAATTGTACTTTTAAAATACCATTAAAAAACACAAATCTTTATTTATTCAAATGATACACTTATACATTGGAAAGGAAGTTATTGAAAGCAGGGTTTACAACACCTATTATTTTCTTTTAATATAAAATTGATTGATTTATTGAACAGAACTGAATATTAAAAGTTTCTTTTCAACAATTTAGAGCATGATTCACATCTCAGAGCGTTGCCTAGGGTTGAATGACGCAATAGAGTCTATACATCGTCGGCGTTCTTTACCGTAGCAGATGAGTTGCGGAGAAATTAGACGGACCCTGTTGATCAGCTGGGCGCAAGGTCATTGGTAACGTCCACTTGGCGAGGTAGCTCCCCGCAGGTAGTGATCTCTCCGGTAATCTCCCGGGGTGCGCCGGTGCGGATTGTTTGCTGGCCAGAACAGAATGTCTTCTTCCCCGATTGTTCGCCCCGTTGAAAACTTGCAGGCTCCGGAGTTTTAGTAGATGCGGGAAATTTCAGCGAGTCGCAGCGTTTGGCGGGTCGTCCACGACCTCCATTGGCGCTCCTCATGCAACATAAAAAACTTATGGTTTCTAAAAGTTCGTAACACACTGTTTGATTCGCTGGTTCCCAACAGAGGTGTTCCACAACCTGACTTTTCCTCCGAAGCATCGTTTCTCTAGTTTCAACTTTCTACTCTACCAAGAAATCCTCCTTTCGGCACAGGCCCTATACTGTCCTTTGAATTTCATTGAATGCGTAAAGCTTTTAACTTTACGGCCTGCCATAAATCGTTCGGTCTTTCAGCGCAAGTATGAGTCATCTGGCTCTCGCCGACGCCAAAGAAATCTGGAATTCACACGCATAAATTTCCCGTCACCAAGGGACGTTACACGGTGTATGGGAAGTCCAATGGATGTATGGCTGAAAAGTATGGAGGCCTCTGTATACAAAATAGTAGATGATTGTACCGAAGTGGTCAAGAAGATTTGATGGGAAGAGAGCTAGCCAATAGCTGGAAATTGCGAATGGTGACGCTTCGAATGAAGGCAGTTTGAGACAGGGTTAGGTAATGAGTGATTTTATTTAAGAGTTGTACTATTCTTGTGTTGTCCTTACCTGAGAGAAAATAATAACGATGATGATAAATGTACATACACATCGAAAGAAACATTAACACAGGTGACAACTGCAACATGGTCAGTTGCGCACTATAAATCAGACTATTGATCTCGTGACTAGTACAGACGTGCCAATATTACACACAGTTTATTACACGTAACTGGTGAATGGAAACTCGAACCATGTTGTGTCAGAGCAGAATTAACTTAGCTCAGAGTTATTAACGGTGGCGATCAGCCAACTTATTCAGTATTGCGAGAAGTGCATCAATAACCTCGCCCCGAGGTTTTGTAGTTACCCTCTGTCTCAGGTTGAATAGTTGTTCCATGTCTGTACGGCCGATCATACAATAAAAGCACGATGTCATATAATTTAAAAAACTGCACGTAGGTAATTGATTCTACAAAAGTGACTACAAGTAGTCACGTTATTTGACGATAGGAATCTTCGGCAGAGAAAGAATAGGTTTACAAACACTTGCAGGACAGAACATACGGTAACGACAGAACTCTTATTGTGAAACCTCAATCGCAGCGACTGAGCGTGGTCGATAGCAACAGTTGCATAAGGTGTCGGCAGCGGAGCGCAGCGAGAAATATCGATTTCATTGGGAATGTATCGCGTTCTGCAACAGAGAACTGTAATAACTTTTCACTTCAACTAAAAGCAAATAAAAACTGGATTTTGCTGGAATTCCGCGTTATTTATTTGACAGTATAAGCTTTCGGCTGCCATTCCACAGCCTTCGTCAGAGATACTATATACCGTGACACAGCAACGATCGCCAAGCATCGCAGAGTAATAGGTCGCTGTCTTATCTGAAGTTGTTGGAATTCTTTAAAATTTCTGCTGCCTCCTTCATTCGCCGAAGCCGCCACTGATCTTCTCTCCATAGCAGCCTCGTCCCTTCAAATTTGAATTCGTGCCCGGTGTTAATGGTGTTACGGCGGATTTTTCGCTATGGTTTTGTTTGTAATGGCTGATAAGTTCATTAAGTCTCTCCACCACAGTGCGGTCCATCTCACCTATGTAAACATAGCCACAGTTGCAGGAGACTTCATAAACATCCGTGTGCTAGTGTGGGTGTAACAGTCTTTCACCCTGGTTAATGATTGACCAAGTCTGCAGTGAGCCCCATACACTGTTTGCAGCTCCATCCCCTTTAATAATGTCCCAATCCAGTCTGTGATACCTTGTACGTATGGGTACGTAGGTGAATTTTAGTGGCACATTTGTATTATGGGATAGATTGTTGTTAGCTCTTAAAAAACTTCTGATGTCCGTTTTACGACAAGAATTGACTCGGAATATTCTTGTAAGATTCTCCATTCTTCTATCAGAATTTCGCAGTCACGTAGTACCGTCGCTTTTAAGTTCAATGATGTTAGTACGACCCTCTTCGTTGGCGGGTGATGGTGCGACATAGCGTGCAGAAATCTATTAGTCTGGCTAACCTTGATTCATAAGCGTCGACGATGCGTTTGCTCATGCTCATGCTGGGTGCCGCAGGGTGAACAACAGCCCCGCCTCATAGCAAAGTGTCCAGTCAGTTTATCTACCGAGGCAGTCTGTCGGTATAGGAAAAGGCTCTGTGATATAAACATGGTGTACTGTAGATTGAGTTTGTCACCCTGTAACGGTGCTGTTTTCAAACAAGCAAATTATATTGTCTTATATTCCACCCTGTAAGCGTTTTCATTCAACTTGATTTTGTCGAAAGTTTCGCTTGCATAACTGTGTTAATAAATACTCCCTACATTAATTTATATTTGCTTTTGAGAGTCTTAGTTTTAATATTTATGTCATCCCGAAATCCTTCCTGGGATGGTATGAAGTCCTATTTCAAAATAATTAATCTTACAAATATAAATAACAATTTGTTGACTATTCAAATAAACAAAAGGCCTAAGAACGGCACACATTCCTCTCAAATGAAGATTTTATCGAATCATGGAAAAAAAATTAAGTGTTAAAGAAATTTTCTAAGGCTAGGGTTTACATTTTGTACATTTTTTAATATTCTTATAGCATCGATTATCGCCCATGCCATTACAACGTGAGTCTTCAGCTTATTCTTTTGCTTTATTATTTTATGCCTTGAGTCATCAGTATAAAGTTCATTGGAACCAGGAGAGACGTGAGGAACAGGAATGAATTGGTCACGCCTTTGTGAGGGAACCGAAACGAGTATCTTCCGTAAACCAAGAAAAACGGAAATCTGTATGGCTTTAATGCGTTTATTTTCTCAGATCTAGTCCTTAGCGTGAAGCATTCACACACGAGGTTCAGTCCGGAAGTATAGCAACGGAAAACGGTTCCACTGATGAAAAATTAACCAACGGTATTCAAACAGGAGGAAATAAGTTAGTACAGACTTAGTGAGAAAGCTCAAATGAAGCAGGAAAATCCTATTGATGTGTAAACGAACCAATTTTGACATATTGAGGTGACACATGGAAAAAGTGGAAGAAAAATTTGAGAAGGAGTCCGGTAGATGTCAGAAGCTTGAGTGATACGACTGGGCGGAAAAGAGTGAGGAGAGGGATTTGGCTTAAATAGATAAGTGCAGAACAAATCAACCATTCGTAAACTTACTTGACACGGGCATGTACATACAATAATGAATGCTTGAACAACACTCACAAAATTTAATAAGTTCAACTGGATTACTATTTTAAGTTATATGCTCATTTGGATTGGATCTTCAGGTTTGCATCTAATGTCACGTGATATCCCCGATAATTGGTTTGCCCCGCGTATATCACAGAGGTCGGTCATATTCGGCTAAGTTCGGGGACGACCTTGTGCTCAGGCGGCAGGCATTTCCCGCTAGGTGAGCGACCTTGTTGACTACCCATCCCCAGTGAGCAGAATGTGTCGTCGGGCAAAACCCTTTATCCGCCACTTCCGGTCGCCGTGGTTCGGGAAGGCCACGATTAGCTTCAAGTCAATAATTCTTTAATATTCGTTGCAATAAGATACACTGAATGTTCACCATTGCACTACAGTCCTCACTTGGAATTTACGTACTTCAGGAAATTAAAAAAAAAAAAAAAAAAAAAAAAAAAAAAAAAAAAAAAACTATTCAGTTGTTCGCCCAAGATTTATGTAAATTACTCTAACATTATGATTTATATAATAAAAATGCACATTGTAATGTGGCGATGGCGCGTCACGTTATAGTACATATTTACTTTCTTCATTCAGATCATCTGGTTACAATGCAGCGTTGAAGCATGCTTGTTCATTACACTGACCTCAAACTGAGGATCATTGCAACTCTACTTTTCTGCATCCGCAATTAGAACCAGAGCCTTCATTGCAATTACAACTTCATTTTGCAACGTCCATCCCCATTCGTTGGGTTCTAGATCATTTCCTAACAAAGTTTGGATCTGATAGTAGACACGATTGATGTGTTGTCGAGTTGCTGCAGTTGTAGGTGGAAGAGTGGATACCTGGACTGGTTTGTTGAATCTAACTGATTTGATAAATTGTGTATATCGAAAATCGTCTATGCGGTATTCTGATTTTCGAGCATTATACATTGCTAAAGAGACACGTACTCCATTTTAAAACAATGTTTATAGAGGACAGTTGTCTTGCTGAAAAATGTGAGCTGATTGATCCAAATTGGAATGTTTCTCGAATATTATAATAATTGATAGTTTTCCTTTTTTAAAAAGTGCATATGTTGTGTCACATCCACTAAAGGCGTGCAAAAATAATTTGTTTCTTAGAACGAGGATATTTGTGAAAGCTTTCAGTCGAATATATTTGTGTTTCCAAATTACCCTTATCGATTTTTTTTAAAAAGTTTTGCTGATTTTATTGATACGTCCTATTAAAAGAACCGATATATTCTCCTATGATGTAGACAGTCTTTTGTTGTATAGATTCTTCAATGGCTGTTTCTAACATCAGTATCATTTCTGTCTTGTTTTGTAGTGATGTTAACAGTTTTTAATTTCTTAATAAGCATTTCAGTAAAGTTATTTATTACATCAGTTCGATAAAAAATTTCCTTGGTTGATTGGCACAATCATTGTTTCATCCAAAAACACTTCGTTAGACCTTAAAAGGACTACAGTTCTTTTTATTTTAAAACTTGACTCGTAATAGATTTACCGTAAACCGTTGGGAGATAAAAATAAAACCACAATCCATTTAAACTATTTCATTTAAATATTTTATTAATATTATTAAAGGAATGTATGACATTCATTAATAATATAATATCTATAAATGCAGTTTACTAATTAGTAAATAATTACAGTTTTTATAATTACAACATTACTAATAAATAATTACGATTATAAATCATACAGTCTATAGGATTCTACAGTTAACGTACCGCAAGTAGCACCAACGTCCATGCGGTTCAGCGTTCCCCACTCTCCACGTTCTATCTCAAAAAGGGTTAAATCTATGAAATATTGTCTACGATGAAATCTGTAGAGAATTTTATGCTCTACAACTTTTCTAATAACTCAAAATAACATTTAGAGTAAAGGAAGCGAGATATTTGAAAAAAAAAACTTTTTTTTTTACCCTTGATCTTGAATATCTATGAGACTTTTGAGCCAACTTATAAAATTTCATAACAAAGTTTTGTGCAAATTTTCCGCTTGTTACCTTTCATTCCGAGGTTTGCCCCTTTTTTCATCTTATTTGACTGGGTTATTACACTCTGAGCGGAATGCATGATACAAGAATTACTGAAAAAAATCACATGAAAATAGCTATAGAACCCGCAGTTGAAAAATGCATTTTGTAAATAAAAGATTTTGACATAGTTGTTACACGTGTAATATTGATCTATTAAACTTTTTATGATAACGTGCAGCAAAATATTTGAGTTTGCTTGACTATAAGGTAAATTTATTTTCGAAGGCGAAAGGCGATTTTATATAAGTTAAAATTAATTAATTACTGTTCTTCCCCTAACTTCAATTTTCAAATTTTATGATTTTATGGTTAGCAATAAAAGAACTTAGTCTACTATGCATCCCCAAAAAAGGTTTATGCTGCTAATGGAGACGTACAAAAAATAAAAGCATACCAGTATATTTTCTCTGATAATAATCAGTTTAACATGTAATCCAAACCACGGAGTGGAAAAAAATTTCTTTACTCGCTCATTGCACTCTTTTTCAGCACTATTAATAGTGTCCTGAATCTTTAAAAGATTCGTCCTATACTAATCTTAGAAACAACTTACCTGACAGCTTAGACACTATTTTTTTTTCATCAGTCTCTTGACTGGTTTGATGCAGTTCTCTATTTTTTCCTATCCTGGGCTAATCCTTTAGCTCAGCAAGTTCATTACAACCCAAGTCCTTAATTATCTGCTTCATATATTCCAAACATTCTCTTCTTCTACAGTTCCTACCTTCAGCTGTTGCACCCACTCATAGATTAACCAGTCCTATGCGTCTTCAATGTGATCCATAATTGTGTTTCTTCTTCCCATGAGACTCTTCCACAAAGATTTTCCTAAACACGTTAATTTCGTACTTTACCTGTGCAGTTAATAATCATCAGAACTGGATAGATATTTGAGGAGGGGAAAGTATTATGTGAAAGAGAGGAACCGTCATGACCACGCACCTATGTCTACATTTCAGGCATAAAATGTGCAAATTATAAAGGGTATTACAAAAATTGAGAGAATTTAAAGTGTTAATTTGTATAGCACAACAATAGATATGCTGTAAAATTTCCTCCTTGACACATGCGCAGTCGTGTATCTCAAATACATCTGATTTCACTGTTATATGTAACTATGTGCTATTACTATGTATTATTTGTGTTAAACATTATGACTGTTGCCGTGCTTTGGTTTATATTTAGGCCAAATTATTCTCCTAATATTTTTCCGGTCACTGATTTCCCAACAACCTCTCCTTTTTCTGCTGTCAGCAAAGTATTATTAGCAGATCAAAGAGTCTTATTCTGTTTAACAGTTAATCCATGTCCATGTCCATTCCTTTTTTTTACTTCATGATTCCTTCCTCTAATTACAAGCATTAAATCGCAACATAAAGTAACTTTAAGTCAATTCCCGTTGTTTATTTAATAGGCCTCTTTTTCTTCTTTCGATTACGGCCTACTTTTTGACCACAGAAAACAACTGGTTTGCTTGCATTCTCTTTCCAGATATTTTTTCGCTGATATTCCCCTTTCTTTCTTTAGACCACGTGATCTTTGCCTTTGTAGATTGTTTCTGGAACCTCTTGAAATTTACTTAGAAACATTCTTCGATTCTTTGTCTCATTTGGATGGATCCCAACTTTGTCCATATCTTTTCCCGTCTCCTCAAACCATCATTATGTCGCCTTTAATTTAGAGATGTAGTTGAAAATTCTTTTTGTTAACCCACTCTCTTTTTATTTGCCAAGAAGAGCAATTACTGTCTGGTCGTGATACATGGCGACCGTGAAAAGTAGTAATGAGCTAATCAATTAGCCGCCATGTGAAAATTGGTTTAGAAACGGTGCTTACAAAGCGAGTGTTTGAAGTGTGCGGCGCAGGGCGTTGGCTCGCCCCGTGGCGCGTACCGCGGTAGCTGTCAGGGTGTGGTGGGCGGCAGGTGCTCTGTCCGACGGCTTGCGTCACAGCAGGCGAAGCGGAGCGAAACGGGCCGGCCGTCCCACGCGCCCAGCACAGTAGCACCGGCCGGCAGTAAACAACACTGACAGACCGCAGCTCACTGTAAAGTCACAAAGGCAATTCCCCGACCCACAAACATTTACCGCATACGCATTTTTTACTTTACATCCTTTCGGTGTTTCAATCAAATCGGTCAGCAACACTCATGGTAATCCATTCCAATCCACATTCCTTCATCTTCAAAGATTAACCTTCCCCTTTCTCTTATACTCCGAATTAAGAGATATTTCCTGATTATAGAATTTTTTTTTTTGGCTTTTCGCCTCGTCGAGGTCATTAGAGACGGGGAAGGCTGTGGGCAAACGATGGCAAGGAATTGGGCCGTGACCTTTTGAATGAACCATCCCGCCATTCGCTTGGAATGATTTGGATAAACTATTAAAAACAAAATCCGTATGGCTGGGCTGGGATTCAAACCCGAGTCCTCGAGAAAGCGAGGCCAGAGCCACTAACCACGCTTGGTGATTATTATCGTGTCTCCCTACCGTCTCTAATACATCTCTCATTATCCATCTGCATATTTTCGCTGACGTATGTCTTATACACAGCCAGCATTCTCTTTACCTGACACCTGACCCATCTACTTTGTCATACCTGTTACCGACTGCATTCTATGATATTTTCAACAAATTAATCTAGTTTCACCCGCCTTGTTGGCTCAGTTGGTTGCTAGGGAATCCTGGCGTGGAACAAATTTTTATCATCAGGTATTGGCCGGTAGGGCAGGAGGTTTGCTGGTGCACAAATACTAATCACGAGATTGCGCACCAAGGTCCTGGGTTGAATCCCAAACCTCGGTACAGTGTACAGGGAGAGAGGGTATACGACACTATTGCTGGTGATTTGTCCGTCGGATGTGGATGATAAGCTTGGCGCCACAATGTTGTCCAAGAATAGACTTCAATGGGCTGTTTATACCGGATTTTATCCTTCTCCATTTTTTAATGTCTTATCCACAACACAAAAAACTCTACATTGAACTATCACAGTCATCCACACTTACGAAAACTGTCACAATGGGGAAGGCATCGCGAAACCATCCAAGGTCATCTTCCTAGATGTTCCCATGGAGGAGTAAACATAGTTTCCCTCCATTTTATATCCTCTGTACCCCGCCAGTACGACTGGTTACATATTGGAGATAACCAAGATAGAGTTCTGGTGATTCAAGAAATAATCAACCTTTGAAATAGAGGAATTTGTTCTTGAAGCCATCATGAAGTATAAATATCTTTTCAAATCTTCTGACAATAATTTGTAATGATTATTATTTAATAAATACCCCAAATCAGTTGTTTCGGAATTTTATTTACTCACGGACGTTTTTGTCTTTCGTCGATGTTGAAAAATTGTAATGAACAAACAAAAGAGATAGCGTACAAATCTCTTGTGCGTCCACATTTGGATTATTGTTGTGCCATTTGGGACCCGTTTCGTAAGGGGTTGATCGAAAGTATAGAGAAAGTACAGAGAAGAGCCGCTCGATTCGTGACCGCTTGCTACATTCCTTATGAAAGCGTCACAGAACTGATTAGTAGACTAGGTTGGGAGTCTCTGGTAGATAGACGACACACGTTTCGTTTAAACTTATTCACTTTTGAGTGTAGTGAAATACTTCTTCCACCAACCTATTTGAGTCGGAAGGACAGGAAAGATAAAATTAGAGAAATAAGGTGCCGGACTGATTCTTATATGAATTCTTTATTCCCTCGTACCATTAGGGATTGGAATGCACAGCAAAGAAATTAGCTTTGGTGCTGAGCACCCTCTGCCACCCACAATTTTGTGAATTGCAGAGTATATATGTAGATGTAGATGTATCTCAGCAATACAATTTTCTATAAAGTATTCAGTTTATAATTTTTATACACAAGTTTTTCTTAAAGTTGTTACAGTTACATTTGCATTGGTATCAAACGTTACTTTTAGTTACATGTCTCTTGTCAGATTGGTTGCATTGGCATAATTATTAAATAATTAAGAAGCAACAGCAGATGAAATGGACTACAATAATCACATATGATAATAACTCAGTTGGGCTGGAAATATGTTGTTAGTGGAAACGCTCCAAACTCTTGCATCTATTGAAGTGAGTGATGAGGTAACTGGGATACAAAACATTAGTTATGACTGTGCCTGTGAATGGTGAATTAACATGAGACCCACTTTATGGGTATCAAATACAGGATTTAGAGGGATGGTAAAGGAAGGAAACTACGTAGGTTTATTTCTTGAAATATTGACAGAGCATAAGCACTAACTCATATTATAAAGAAGCTGAGTTGGATATCAATGGATGTCATCAAGTGGCTGTAGAAGCTGCTGCACGTGTATAAGGCAAACGCTGCCGATGAGGGATAGCTATATATGAAGGGAACAAGTGAGAGGAAGCGAAAATATGACCATTACTTTAAGCTGTTACCGTCAGGCATAAAAAGTAGAACATTTTCTTCGTTTCAAGGTAAGGGAGTCATGGATCGAAAAATATTATCCACGGAAGTGGCAAAAAATATGCTTCAAACAGTGAAAGACATTGACTATGCTTTATTTGGAATCTTTACTAGAGTGCCGTCCTTTCCCATTAAAAAATGCGTATAAGTAACATTATGTCAGTTACCATGAGCTTAGACTATTTTGAAACAGATGAACACCTTACCTCTCCTATAGTATTCGGTGATCATGTACAGTGTCTCAAGCTGCCATTAGGGCATAAGCACGAGAAAAATTTGCTGAACATGGTAGATGAGAACACGAGTTCGAATTCCCGTCCGGCCATCCAGGTTTTGGCTTTCCTCGGTTTCCCCAAATCACTGCAGGCGAAGGCCAATATGGTTCCTTCGATAGGCGATGGCCGAATTCCTTTCCTACCTCTAATGATCTCAACTTCAACGAGTTGTAAAGTAAAAAAAAAAAAAAACCTCATAACAGATTTATCAGGACATTTGTTTCTCAGACTTTTCCATTTCTACCCGTTTTAATTTTGCAATACAGATATTGCTGTACATTATTATATTAGAATATCTCATAACATGGAAAGATATGAGAGAATGCAATATTATCAAAGATAGCAACAAATGTAATAACTGCGCTTGGTTGTGACTTTATTGAAAATACATTGCGAATTCATTTAAGGAAACAGTTTGGATAACAGAAGCCGAAGAAACAAGTCGAAATCACACATATCTGAGGGTGAACTCAAGCTGGTGGCCCTTATAACGGAAGGCCATCGTATTAGCACTGACACTAAAAGAAGACAATAAATAAAGACGAGGCTGAGTGCTGCCGACAGATGGAACTATTAGGAAAAGTCAGTCATTGGCCACAGCTAGTGAACTGTTAAGCGCTCCTGCCAAAATACAAACAGGTGGGCCAAGCAACGAGGCCGATGCTATTTCTCCTCGAGAAAAATGGAAAATTTCACAAAGCGATATCGTCAGGAACGTCCCCACTACAAAAGTCTACAGTAACCTGGGAAGGGAGTTGTATTTGGCAAGAGCTTTAGACTGTACTTACTTTGCACATTCCTCGAATGCTACCAAAATCAGCCAGTGAAATCAAAGAAAGCCGTTTTAATTATTTGTTACGTTGTTGAGACGTTGATTCCAATCGTATAATTTATAATGTATTATTTAATTCCCTAATGCGATGTTTGAAGTATTTGAAATGTGGTGCTGCAGAAGGATCATTAAAATTAAGTGGACAGGTGAAGTACGAAATGAACGTGTTTTGGAAACGATGGGCGAGAAAAGAAACTCGTGGAAGAATCTCACATAAAGATGAGATAGGATGGTAGGTCACACTTTAAGACATGCGGGATTGGTCAATTTGTTAGTGGATGGAACAGTCAAACGAAAGAACTGTTAAGGTAGACGAAGATCAGAATATATGAAGCATATAATTCAAGATGTAGGTAATATGGAATGCGTTGAGATGAAGAGATTATCGCAAGATAGGAAGGGATGGGGGGTTGCATCAGACCAGTCGTGAGACTCTTGGCAGTAAAAAAAGTATTTGTTTATTTGTTTGTCGATCGTATTGGATTAGAATTCATACTTTATTTCTCACACCATTTCAATGCATTATCTAGGACGAGTATACGAATATTAGTGTAATGTTATTTCCTTAAGTGATAATATCAATAGCAGTTAACAACTAAGTAACACATACAAATGGAGGTTTTGCTGAAACGCAGGCAGCTGGTAATCATGAGCTGATTTGCAAGTATGTTTTGTAATATTAAGCAAAGGATAATACCCAAACTAATTATATGGAGATCTAATGTAACTTCTGTTCAAACTGAGATACAGCTATCTTCACCGACAAGTTTCACATGCCCTACCGACTGCGACGTGGTAATCAGGAAACGGGTTCGATGCTGTAATACTGATTGCTGATTTTTATGAGCTCTTGAAATCACTTCAACTAAATATCAGGACGAGTCCTTCAGAAAGGCAAGTCCTAATTACTTCCAGTTTATTTCCTCTAATCACTCATCACAACATTTATGAGTTTACTATTTCAGAGGCATAAATACACCAATCTATTTGTTAATATCAGAGTGATCTAGTAGTTCAGAGATTAAGGCGCTTGCTTTCAATAGATCGAGTTCCGTTTGCCGGTAAATCCCGGGGTAACCAGGAACCTTTTAAGAGTTGTATTTGATCATATGAGCTACACCAGAACATCTCATAGTTCTGATCCCATGTTAAAAAATGTAGGTTCCAGGGGGAAAAGAACTGGGTATCATAGCTTTGACACAATGACGTAATATACTTCCTTCGGGATGATCCAAGCAACTTTCGGCTTGTGGACTATTTTAGTGTTTATGTTTCTATCGATATGAAGATACGAAAAAGGCTTAATTTTGACTAGAAACAAAGAAATGAAGGAATCCATATACGTTTGGTGAGCATTAGTACCTTACGGAATACATCTGAAGGCAATGTACAGTACAACACCTATGGAAAAGTTTGTAACAGCACGGTGTAAGTTAATCTGAGATTGCACACTGAGAATTCATGGTGAAAGTACAGTAACTGAAAGGCTAATTTCACAAATTAAGGCAGACAGATAGTTGACGACCTATTTGTCAACCTCACGTAACACATCCTACAAGTCATCGAACATCTAGTCGACGATGACTTTGTGATAAAAAATCTTTTTAATATTTGGTTACGTTAAATAGTCATTAGGGTAGCAAAAGCAAGAAGTTTTTGCCTACTGTTGTCCTTCCGAGGTAGAAATCGACTGCTAGTAGTCAATTACATTTTTTATTACACTGTCTCTTCTTTCTGTCTTAACGTAGTGAAAAATAAACTTTAAGCAGTCATAACATACAAATGAAGCTTTTATGTCACGTACAAGAGTCAGTGGAAATGAATACATATTTATAATCATAGGTTTCCCTAGCGAGTCTGATGCTAGAAGTCACGTCCTGGACTGCGCTCCTCATGCCGGTCAGCAGACTCAACCTGAAGATGATGGCACGTTACGCCGTCGAAAATTTGTTGAACTACGATCAATTGATCCGGCCGCATGCCCGGGAGGTCTTCAAGCAATACACTATTTAGTTAAAACTGAAATAATCCTAAAAATTCGTACCTCTGCAGTTTATATTTCTAACAAAAACTCGTAACATGCAAGGAGAATATATTTATAGAAACTTTAATCTACTTACTATGCTAATTTGATTACGGTTTCCATGAATCAGTTGTGTCATCATCTTGGAGTCTTCTTCGATGAACGCTATGTATGCCCTTGTCTGGCCGTATGCGGTTACCACGGGGGATATTTACCCCCATCTGTAAAGATGAACTTTGGGGTTTTCCCGTTGTCTATCCCAGCGTGAGAGTGCTCGTAAGTGTAGGTAACTATCAGGCCTATGCTTAAGTACCAAAATAATGGACTAATCACCATCAACAGTGCCGGATGCCCTCAATCTATACGCACTGCGGAGAAGTTTGGGATATAACCCAGAACATTTTCTGCACAATTTGGTGATTAGAAATTTTGCACTACCACGTCTCCTATCCTGCCGGCCAAGTCCTTTCTCGCACAACCAGGCCTGGAACCAGATAATACCGAGTCATTGACGGACATGATCACGGTGCCGCAACCAGCTGAGCCACGGGGCGGGCTCATCATGTATTAATAAGACAAATTTCTTTACGTAGGACCATATGGCTCTTCGGCGATGAGGTGTTTAGAGTTGGAATAGGAATTTTTGGCAAGGACCGGAAATCGGCCATGGCCTTTGTACAGCCACCATGCCATTCACGCTGAAAACCGAAATCAGGATAACCGGACCAGTTATCAAACCCGCATGCTTCAAATGTGTGCGCATATTGTGACCGCTTACGTACTATGTTCCTGTTACGTAGACATAAATTTGTTTCTGTCTAAAATTTCCATAATTTTTCGGTTTTGACGTGTTTCAGGACCATGAGAGAAACAGACTGAGCCGATATTCTTCTGCAATATCAGGAAGAGAATTGTTATGTGGTAATGAGGTATTGACTACGTTCTAGCAGATGCAAATGTTAAAAATACGCTGTGACCTGTTTCCGCTGTTTGTCTGGCTCTGTGCCCGACACGATACGCGTGTCCCTGGAGGCGCAGACACAAACCAGGAAGAGAAAAAGCAAGGACGACCAGACCGGAGCGACGACAAGCCAACAGCGACACAGAGCACTGTGCAGTCTGGAGTCCTAACCGCCCTCATCATCTTCGTCATACAATCGGCTCATCCAGCAAATACCAAACTACTCTGAGTTAGCAAAAAATTTACGATGTTCTTATTAGAAACGGACCAAGAAAAAAGGGTTGGGGACGATGAAAATAAGCGAATCATTTCAAAAATTACGGAAATCCCCTAAGTCTTTGAAATATGAGGCGAGACTGTAAATCAATCCTAAATCTCTCCGGATTCTAATAGAATCCTAGTAACAGTTTTCTACGCATGTAATTATTAGGAAAATCAGGTATATTATTTATTTTATCGTTTCGTCCTCTAAGGAACACATGGAACCATTAATTTTGATTATCCTTCTTATTCTTCTTGTTTTTTGTATCTTCCCAAAACGTCCTCATCCTTTTACTTAATATATGTGGCATTACTCTTTTGTAATTGATTTAGTGTAACTGATTGCCGTCATAACAACTTCTGGAGAATTATCTCACTTTGTTCAGTTAAAATTCAGAGTTATTAATGAGTGATTTACTGTAATTGATCCGAAGCCAACTGCTTAACGATTCTAGTGGAAAGCACCACTGGGACCAAAAATAATGAGAATAGACATACCTCGCTGTGAATCATATCTTGTCAGATACAATGAATTGAAAAGAAACGTGGAGAGGGAAGAACTAAAACCAACAATTTCCTTTATAAGAAGAAATATAAGGAGAAGAAAATTTTTTCAGCTGCAGTTGTTACGGTTTTTATTTGTGTTTTACTGTAAATTCGTAATAAATAGGAAAAACGAACATGATATAGTCTTTGTGGTTATTGCTTGTTTCTACATATATGGAATTATTGCAGTAATTACTTTCATGGAAGAAAAGTCTTATTCGCGCGTAATTAGAATTACATAACACCACAGTGGGATTTACATTAAAACTGGATGTACTTAATTTTTGGTGACAAGAATTATTTTTGCTATTCGATACAGTATAAGATGCTCATATTAGGCATTGTACGGATGATTTTAAGTTGAAAATAAAATCAAGTAAACGATGTTGATAACAGTAAAATATATATGCAAAATTTGTGCTCGGTTCATAAAAATGTAAAGAATATCATGAGATTAGATTTTTACTTCGTTCTGCGACCAAGCAAAATAAGTTTGGAAATAACAGTGTAACGGTTTAAGAATACCCTTATATTTCCGCAACTGTGAAATGCAAAAATATGTTTAAATGATATATCGTTATGGCTTCCCGAGAAACGATTATTTAAACATTCAAGTAAAGATAAAAATGGTGCGAGCTATGATTATCTACTTGCTGTGTCAGTGTTAAATTAGTGTTGTGAGGTCGGAAATATGGATTATTCCAGTATTCACCTAATGTTCTTTGTGTAACTTAAGGTTCTCTACAACTTAAGCTTTTTAAATTCCTTTAATTGCATCGTAAAACGTATTCTTCATGTTCTTATTGTAACTTTTCACTTGTGTTGGATATTTTATGGATGTAATCCTATGTTGTTGATGTAACGGATTCTAAATAAATCTCCTTTGCTTTATCCTTATCTATAACGCTTCTTTTCTCTTTGTTTGTTGAAAGAATTTTGTACAAAATTGTTTTTAAAACAATCTTGTTTTTCCTTCTTTAGTAAAAAATACGTTATTTAAGCTGCTCGTTTTTAAATGAGCACTATTTATAACGGCACTTCTACTAACTGTTTGTTGCGCGGCAAACATCAAACAAACACAACAATTAAAAACATTCGAACCAGTTATCCTTGTTCCAACCACACTGTGTTAACTTTCTCGTGATTCATTTATAAACGTTTCTTTGCGTTAGAGAAAATTAACAGTGTTGTTATTTTACATTGGCGCTGCTGAAAAGCTGTCTTCAACTGAAATATGACGGGAATAAAAGTTTTTTTTTTTTTTTTTTTTTTTTTTTTTTTTTTTTTTTTTTCCACATCTGGGCTAGATGGTGAGCTGGTTCAAAATTTTAAAAATGAAATAAACCACGTTTGAATTTGCAGACAAATAAAAAACATTACGGATTGATGTCCGCTTCCTCACGAGCTGTGATCGCGGCTGCGGCTAAGAAGTGTAATAATTCAGCACAGAGCAGTGCTACAGTTTATGGAGGTCGTATTTCAGCCAGCATGCGGCTCCACAGCGGCTGACGTCCGCTGGGCAGAAGCAATTTCTGCTTCATTTCCTGTTAGCCGCAGCCACTGTGCAGCGAGAGAAACAAAAGACAGACAGGCTTACCAAATGAGACCCGGGACACGTCACGAGAGGGCAAAAAAATGCTTTCTGCCTGTTGACAGCACGAACACAGCGCCATTTAAGCCCACATCCCACACACTATTACGGTTATCTAAATGGGTGAAGTCATATGTAGGTTTCTGTGAAATTACGGCTTTCTGTACGACGTACATGCTGAATGGAGAAAGTTAATGGTGACAGTTTCATATCTTTCCGTGTTATCGCTGGCACAGTAGTGTTTATCACCCATTACGACGCAGTGTAATCTGTTGCAGGGAAACAAATTCACTGCGTTTGTTTTTTTGCCCTTCAGTGAAAATACTCCATGTATTAAGATTTAACATTGACAATGTCGTACATAATCGCTGATTAGGGGCAAACTGGAGAGAATTTTCTGAGTAATCAACTTACAGGAACAACAGTAAAAAACGCAAGTCAGGAACGTCAGTAATTCAGGAACCTTTTCACATTTTTTTTAATGTGCAATACTGAACTATCACGCTAATGACCACGCCCTCGACGTACCCGTAAGCTACAATAACAACAACAACAATGTAATATCACACTGTCATCACCTCTGTCATACTTATTTCGAACAGATAATCACATGAAATTGTTTTTGTAAATTGTAATTATAGTAAACATCCCCGTGATTGATAATATTTTATTCTTACCGAATATTAGAAAGAAATTACGCTGAACACAATCAGTAACATATATGATAAAAGAGTTGGAATGGGATTCAGTGAAAGACAGGAGGAGGATGTAGAGTGTCATAGGAGAGTACAAGACGTATGTTGGTGATGAGGCATGGAAACATATCGGTGTAAAAATTAATAGTAAATCATGGAAGGGAAAAGATGACCATGGCCACAAGCTGGCACTCGATTTCAGGCACAAGGTTGTAAGAAGATTCTCTTTTTAGGTAAGGGTGTCAGGGATTGGAATAAGCTACCAAGAGAAATGATGAATTATTTACCATAAACGTTGAAAAAATTTAAATATGAAATTTGTAGGGGGCAAATGTAGGTGTGTGTAGGAAAGGGGGAAAATGGGTGTGCAGGGAAATTGCCACCAGATCGTGCGTTCCATTACAATTAAATTAAATTAAATGATAGACCAGATGCCACGATTTCGCCCTAAAAACGCAGAAACAAACTTGTTTACTCCAGCAATAAATGATTAGTATAAACACAACTGTATTATAAACTTCAAAAGAGTATAAAACAGTTGCTGATAACGAAAACTGAGATGTAAATAAACAGCAAGAGATTATTTCATTAACAAATAATCCATCCAAGAAAAGTATGTTGCAATTAATTGCTATCGTCACGATTATTAGAACCTTCCGGGTCTACGTTGTTTATGTTTTGTAATATATGTTAGTTATTATCCATCATTTTATCTACACACTGAATAAAATATTATCTATATTATAGAAGTTTTTCTCTGCGTAAATAAAAAAACATAAATAGAACATTAAAGAAATCATTAATTGAAATAAAATACACTACATACAAATTTTTACGAATCAGAAATTTTTTTCTCCTATCTCACAACTAACGCATTTGTAAGCTTTCGTACGATTTTGCAACCAGAAGAGTAAAACTTCTTTTTCTTCTGTAGCTTGTGACAGAGGAAATGATTTGTGAGCAAAACACGTTTCGGTTTCGACGACGGTGGAAGATAAGCAATTAAAGGAATGCTTTCTACATTAAATATCAACAGACTGAGCGCAGGTAAGAATAGTTTATTGGCTAACAAGTTGGCAACCACAGGTTGCTAAGATAACTGGAAGCTGATGAGAAGCGAAACCCCGGACAGGTAGTTATTAATTCAATTAGAGTCCCCGTAACCGCTCTACGCAGGTCGTTTACAACACAATTTATGGTGAAACAACAGCTCTTAGTCGAACCGCATAATTATTTCGTTTGTGGGAAAAAAAAGCCATTCTGGGCTAAAATACAGACTTACCAAATTAGTTTTACGTTATAGTTGGAGGTAATAAATCTTCAGTGCAGGAAGAAATTGTTTATTTTCTTACAGTGGACCTAGACGAAATAATGTCAATATTATCCAACTCGTATGTTGTCTGGGCTATCCTGATTACATTTCGCACCCTACTTGTCATAACCGAATACCCAGAACGCTCGATGAACGATACAACCGTATACAAAACATCATTGCTATTTATATTCAACCGCAATACAAAATACCTGTCATGGACCTTCAAAACAATTCGCAACTGGTTTTGAGATTTTTTTAAGAAAACATTGCATGGCGTTAAATAAATTGTAGTGTTTTGAAAATGGATGAAATTCGCCCCTTTATATGATGATGTTGCTCTGATGCTAATTGATATAAAATGCTTCTGTCAATAAAATAATTGATAAGAAACATTACAAATTATTACAAAAGTTTTTATTTAAAGAAATAAATGTGATGATCCTTCTCTTAATAGCAATCCAAACAGAACAGTTTATAGGAATTTCGTCAGGAAAGAATAATCAGAGAAATACTATATTTTGTAAAAATAGGCCAAGTTTCGTGCTCGTGTAGTGACAAAAAGTTATGAGATCTTCTTCTGAGCCAAGTCTACGCTTTCACTTCACTTCTCAAACAGAATGGTTTCTCTCGGTGTTATAGATCATTTATTTAGAATAATAATAATAAAACATTCTGGTGCCTTGGCCATTGTGCATGCCATGTTTTAGTAAACCTATATAAATACATTAATGTATTGCTTTATCAAACTTACAAATATATAAATGCCAAGGTTTACCTCGCTATTTTTTCAAATTTGATATGTAGGTATACACTACGCCTTCCATATCAGTAAAAACTGTGACATGCATAATAGCCATGTCACCATATTTTTTATGTTATAAATAAACGATCTATTACACCATGATAAACAATTCTGATTCCAAATTGATGTGAATACACACTTTAAAACGTAGACTTGGCTCAGTGGATCTTTTTGTCAATTCACGACCACGAGACTTGGCCTATTTTTACAATAATAGTTTTTGTGGGATCTCATTTCTTTTGTAAATTGATCGAATATTCTGAATCGTCGCTCAAACGTAATGATTCAATTTGAAAATCAGTGTATAAGAACATTTCAGAATTTGAGACATCTATATACATTACCAACAATGCCTCGCTCTTTTAAAACAGTGGTTTCACTTCACTTGTAATTAATACCACGCGTTAATGGTATAACCATGTCGGACATGGACATGCAGTTGGCTAGTTCGAGCTCCCATGGTAGAACAAATTTTTATCATTCGTGGATTGACCTGTAAGATGGGAGAAATAGTGAAGCAAAGTTCCTTATCACCCGTGTTAACTGCATAACCCCACTGCGATGCATATGGTGTGATGGCAAACGACACTGTTTATGCTAATTTGTCCGTCGGGTGGGTCGTTAAACTTGGTTTTCCACCGTTAAATCATCACATCTTTTTACACGTGTATAGGCCTATTAACACGCGCGAAATATCGGAACTGAGCACGCTAGCTCCGTGTCTGGTCTAGTTCGATTCGTTAAGAAAATCTCGGACGTGATAACAATGACTCTAGAATGCTGTGGACTTAGAATTGTACTTTAATTTAAAGTTAATCGTATATTGAGTGATGCATGACTTTGATGCGGCAGTTTGCGAGTGAAGTAGATCAAGATCAAAAAAGGAAGTTCGGTCGCCGAGTGACATGGATCGTAAAAAATCTGTTTTTACGAGGAATTGAAACCGGGACCCGAAATTTATCAAGTAACTTTTACCATTGAGCTAATAGGTGATTGTTGAATGAAGGTGATCAATACACGAAACGAGAGATCCAAAGCTAAATTAATATTTACACGTTTTCAAGTTATCCAGTAACGTCTGAAGGCTTGCGACATACAGCTGTCCATCTCCACCATATGAAACAGCTGTTATTTTACGATAAATTTCAAGTGGTTACAATCTTTCATTCAAGAAAGAGTTACGGTTATCAGGAGCTTAATAGCCGCACGGAAATAAGACAACTTCTTTCGGTTCTAGTGAAATTCATAATAGCTGTTAAATTTGATTAAACTTAATGTCTCCGTCGTGAAGCCAACCTTCCTCAAACGGAACTTTCAAAATACATTAACCAAAACCCATTTCCACTCATTTGTTTTATAAATAATAGTCATATCTTGTGGAACGTTGGAGCTGTGTCATCATATAAAATTCTATAACATTTAATGTCATCTTTATTTCGGATTAGTTTAAAACTTAAATGTTTTATATCTTTTTCACATCTAAAAAATCTTCACCTGAAAACAAGTCAAACAGTATGTGTAAAAGATAACAACCTCCTTTTGGAACAATTTTTTACTAGCTTTTGATGCATAATTAACAGTTTTCATTAGCATTTACAAATGAATATGAATAGTCTAAGTAGGTTCTCTGCTTCATTTTAGTACCCAATAAGATCAAACAGATTTTAACGAATCATATGATTGTATTGCTTACGACATCGTGGTTTTTACAAGTCTATAAAAGGATACTAAGAAATCATACGTCGGACACACATTATAGTGTGGGTGGGGATATTGAACATATCTGAGTCATCATTTCAAAGGAACAGCTGAATATCAGTAACTAAATCATTCATCTTCAGCATCAGTCGTGGACATACCGTGAAATACCGCCAAAGCCGGGATTTTTGCTGGCTTTTAACCTAATCTTTACGTATGTTAAAGACTACTTTCTGCACATTGAGTACCTCAGAAACGATTACCCAACGGTTCGGTTATACCGGTTGCACCCTTTACTAACAACGTGGATGGAATGAACAGCGCCTTGAAAATTTGACACCAGGCAATGAGAGTCACACGATGTTACCTTCTTTTCTACGATACAGCCACGTGATCACCGGATATCTATTTACACATGCAGCCAGTATGAGTCATGGGGCTTGTGTTCTGTATAAGTGTATTTTTGTTTCTGAAATGAGTAATTTATGAGGCGGGTATTAGAGACCGTACCAGCAGTCGCATAGATGATTGCCTAAAAACCGCTGGCAGGACGGTCGGTCCGCGTGGTCCAGGACTCAAATCTAGTCACGTTGTACCTACCCCATCCAGTGTAGTGGCGCCTCAACGCACGCAGCCACATCACCGGGTCTGAATGTTACCCTTTTTTTTTAAATTCGTTTCAGCTATCTATCGACTACAACTACGCAACTTCATTTCCTCTTCTGAGTTTCTTCCTCCGTTGCCAGTGCTCTTTCATTCTCTGGCTCATTTGCTTTTTCTACCTCTGAAAATGCCCTCTCTTTCCTGATTGGTTTTTCTTCAGTCAGATCCTTTACCTCCGCAATTTTTCCTCTGAATAATTCCCTGTCTTGTATGTCTTGATGCCACATCTTTTCAGATCCTGATGGACCTCCTTCACCCATGGAACTCGAGTCTTCCTGTTCTCTTGAAACTTGAGTATTTTCTTTCCCAATCTTTCTGGTTTACATTCTCTTGGTGTATCCATAGAAAGCTAATCTCCTTTTCTTAATTGTGTTTGATACCTTTTCAAACTTGCCGCATAATTCTTGGTTCGATCGCAAACGGAAATTAAATTCGCTTCCTGTCACTTTTTTTGGTCCCAAGATTTTCCTTAGAAATTTTCCTTCTTTCTTTTCTATTTCGGTCAATCCCTTTCTGGCTATTGTTTCTGCTGCGTATAAACGTTCTGGCTTTACTACCGCACTATAGTGCTTGTATTTTGCCTGATGGGAGAGTAATTTTGATTTGTATGTCTTTTGACACATCCTGAAAGCTATTTCCATCTTTCTCGCCCTACCTTCAACTGCAGCCTATTCATTAATATTGGGAGTCAAAATTTCACCAAGGCATTTGAATTTCTGTGTTCTTTTAATATCACCATACTTAGACGTAAAAGAATAGACATGGGCAATGAAAACTACGTGATCTCAAACGATATTTGTAGTCCTGCTTTCTCAGCTGTTTCCTTCAAGACTTCTATCTGTTTGATTGCAGTCTCCACATCTCTTGCAAAGAGCACAATGTCATCCGCAAAAGCGATACATACAAATGTCAAGCCATTCTTCTATTGTCCTAGTCTAATTCCGTTTAGGATGTTTGACTGACACATCACTTTCCGCCATTCACTGATGACCTTTTCTAAGACGCAGTTGAACAATAGCGGGCATAGCCCGTCACCTTGCCTTACTCCAGTTTTGATCTCAAAGGAATTTGTCAGTTCTCCTAAAAATTTAATTTGGGATCGGGTGTTCTTTAAAGTTTGCTGTATTAGTGATGTTGTCTTATTGTCTATGATACTTTTATTATCACGGAAAATCATATGAAATATTCAAAGCTAATAATATTTCAACCTACAAATTCTGGTGGTGATACCGCGATTGTGTTCTCTCATGTGCATTATTAGGTTTGATTTTCAAGCAGCAGTTTTAGTGGAGGCTAAAATGCCACGTCGATTAAGCAGTGAAGGCTTGATGATTTTAATATTTATTTCTTATTTTACATTGCTTTCATACTTGTAATGTTCCTAATGTCTTTACATAGTGCTGCTGAGCAGTTTTACATGTATCGTTTTTGTGCAGCTAGAAGAAGGACGGTAGCTAAAATTACTGTTGCTGAAAGAATAGTGTTTTAGGTTTTCAGAACTTTAATTTACGTTACTTTCATTGGTGACATATAACAAAAGTTATTAATTTCGAATAATCTAAGCACTTACAATTGTATCGCGATCTGTAGTACTAACGAAGTTTGCTTTGTAGCTTACGCCAACGACCTGCTAAAAAAAAAAAGAGCATGTAATGAAACAGAGAAACTTATCCTTGAAAATGTTAGAATATACGGTAATATCATTTTATGTTTTTTTATTTAATCTATTTCGCATAGTATCTTGACAGGCTGTATCATCTCATTGGGTATGGATTTGCATGTTTAGTGTTGGCAGTACAATGTACTTGCCCAACGCTACAAAAAGGCAGATCGAATAGTCGTTGTTGGCAGAGCAATTCCTCGAACCAACAAATTGACACGTTTCCTGACAGGGATCTTGTTAGCCACTGAGCAGCTCGCCAATTTGCGACGAGCCAATGGCTGAGTGCACAACCATGTCGTACCCGCAACCAAGTTAGAGGAAACTTCACTGTGCATAGTCAAGCCTGTCAGGAACTTCGGTCTCTGTGTAAGATAAAGAAAAAAGAGGCACGAATCCAGACTCTGCAGTGGCGGACCTACTAAAACCCGGAATGCAAATTACGGAGCGTCCTAGGTTTCCTCATATGATGAATCACAGCTATTAAAAATTCCTGCTGCATTGGTATTTATGCCCATGATCCTTAATCTTAAAAGCAAACGCTTGATCCAGTGAGCAAGCAGACAACTCAAAATGTACTTGAAATCGATCCAATATTAGACAAGGGAACAAAACAGAATGTTCACAACATTTCTAATCTGAGACCAGTAAGTTATCGGATTTCTACCAACACGTTCATTATTAAGCTAGTATCCTTCATTTATTCTGATCGTTCTTTTCTTCTTCTGTAAATCCTAGTTGTGGAGCAGATGTTTGGATGATCTCCATGGTTTTATCTCCCATTTTTTATTTTTATTTTATTATCCATTTCACGATTCTTGTTGCCTCTTCATGTGGACCTTCCCTCGTCATGAATGCCACAAAGTTATTTATTTATCCAATATCATTAATATTTCTGTATGTTTTAAAGCAGTGCTCTGTCATTTATGTTAAATGGGGGTTTTCCTTTTCAGCCTTAACCACAATTTAAATAAATAATAGCAGCCACAAAAAGACTGTCATTATTCTGTCAGATTCATATATATTTCAACAGATAAAACACTTCCACATTTAGGATGAATCAAAATTCAGCATCAGTCTATACCTTCACCACCACGGTAATATGAAAATCATCATCATTTGTACTGACAGTTGTGTTTCTGTAGCGTTTCGGCTGACAAATAACATTGGGTGAAAGATGTTGGTACTGAAATGAAGATGTCTTTACGAATATAGTTCAGAGGGTCTTCTTTCCGCTACAATTCTCTAAGCTACGTCAAAGGACTCTTCAATAATGCTAAAACATACAGTTTTTGTCTTGGTAATGTGTACATATTATGAAACTCAAAAAAGTATTTAACAGTTACAAAATTCGTTCCCATTGAGGCTATTTCCGACACTTTATGACTCATTGTAATGGCTTCGATCAAAAGCAAAAATCTGAAATACCAAATTTATTATTTTCACCCAGCGAAACAACACTTAAACTCAACTTTCGTTTAAAATAGTCCTGATCATCTTACACCGCTAATATACCCAGGTGACTGAAGAAAATGAACCATTTAGTCAGCACGAAAACTTTCAACCACCATTGCCATTGGCGAGAGGTTGCATTTACATGTAAGAGCTGCAGAGGTTCATTACGGGACACGATCTAATTTCCACGTAGCTGTCTTCATGTGGTCTGAATGGCCTGTAATAACAGGTGCTGGTCATGGCAAGTGAGGACCGTTAATAATGGAACGCCACAGCCTCCTCCGAGGTAGCCACCGCGCCACACCTCCACTGATGCAAGAGAAAGGAAAATGTAGGCGTGCCGTCCTTCAAAGAATAGCATCAGCCTCTGATGCTGGGGGCAAAATTTGTTGGTACACAACCGAGAGGGCAGAAAAACCGACGCCCTTGTCCTGTTCGGTCATCTACTATTTGGATTTTCACGATCTTACAAAACAATTTTATTAAGAGCGTGGAAGAGATACGCCACCCAAGTGTCTGACCAATTTCCTACATAATACTTGCTAACAACCTTCGAATGCCTCGGTTCTTATTACTCTGCACTCGACGAGACATATGATGGTTATGAATAAGCGTTTCAAACCTGTTTTAAAAAATTTAATCACAGCCCAATTTCGTACACTCTGCTCTGAGACACAGAATAAAAGATTATCAACCAGATATCCATGATTAAGGATATCCTCCCTTGAGATCGGACCAACTTAAAAAAAAATTCTGGAAAAAGTTAGAAAAGCCAGAAACTACTCGCTAATACTTACGAGCCCAAAGGAGAAAGTACCTTTTTATTTTTATTTTTTTAATTTTATTTTTTAAATTTTTTTAATTTATTTTTTAGTTTCCTGGGTGGTTCTCATCCCCGAACAGAGCTGAAATTTCCAAGAATAGCTAAGCAGCTATATTGGGTGCATTCTTGGAGTTAATAAAGAATTATGATTTTTTCTTGTTTCCTTCGTGTGTTGCATTTCCGCATGTAGCTTGAGATTATTTATTTAATGCTCTGAATACTTAGTAGGTTCTGACCGTCTCTAGTGATAAAGAGAAAATTCTATATATTTCACTGTTTTTTCGTGTGTGAAACTAAAAATTTCCTTCCTCAAACAGGAGTTTCTAGATTTCATTTGTAGAAACTGAAAGTTTCATCTGAGTTTTTGCCAGTTTTTGGTCAATGAAGCTGTCTCGTAAATCGTAAATTCATGGTAGTAACCAGATCTATTTCGTGAGGATTATTCTGCAAATCCGACAGTTTGTTGGACTCTGTCCATGTTTGATATAAGACTTTCGTAGTCTATTTCGTGTTGTTTAGTGCCTAAGTTACATTAGATCAACTACTTGCCATATCTATAGTTTTCTAATAACATTTAAAACAATTGTGTGAGTGTGTGGCAAGAATTATTCTTGAAGTGTTGGTCGTTCGTTCATTCGTGGAAATGAATATTATCACACGAGATGATCTTATTATCAAGGTTGTAAAACGTCATTTTCATATTTTTTCCCTTTATGCCTGTTATTCAGCTTGGATCTCATTTTCACAAGATTATTCTTCACTTCCCACGACCAATGGCAAATTTAAGTTTTCCTCAAGCTGAAAATACTAATTGATCGCATCTAAGAGCTAAGGAGAAGACCCTTCTGAAATGTTTATGACAGCTGCCGTCACATCTGTAACGGATCTTGTGTATATTATGTAGAAGTTTCACATAACAAATGGATCCGAATTAATTTGATTTAATTCCGCACCAAGACATTTCGGTTGCCAAAATCTTTCATTTCTTATGGACATCTGAAACAACGTTAGCCATTATAAGCTCGTGGATAATGATATTGGGATAAAATTGTTGACAAGAAATATGAGAGAAAGTAGGTCACGGTTTCCAAACTTTTACTAAAGAATAATCAATCAATCGCCTGCAGTGACGTCCGGAAATCTATGCGAGCTGAAATCTGGATGGACAAATCGAGAAAAAATTAGCTACCAGTACCATATTGTAAAATTGGTCGTTGACAACCGAGCTATATATAGGCACATTTGCGGTAACGACTCGCATCAAATTAACGATCTGAACAGGTTAACCACCGACTGTGCGAAATGGCAAGATGAGACTTCCCCATACCGCTCGGATCGTATCAAACTTAAGACATACTTGTTTTGCGTCTCGTAATATGACTGCATTGAGTTTTTAATGAGCTTTCAGTATGGCCTTAAAACAGTAATTTGCTTCCGTCCTGAAGTTTTACAATCAAATCCGCGACATTTAGTGTATGCATTTAGTTTCACAGAGTGGATCCCGCAGTTCTGATGCAAGTGGTGGCGAATGAAAAAAAAAAAAAAAGCATCTCAGTTTGATGTCTGCAGTGGAATATATCTACGTTTTTTCAGCAACAACTAGCAATAATACTTTATGTGTTGGGGCATCTTATATGAAATAAACACAGTTAATTACAAAAATGATATCTTGGTCATTTAAAGACACGTAGCAGGTTCAAAAAAGTTATTTTTAATCTACCACGCTGAATTATTTATTACAGGCAGGGACGAAGATAGAATAATCTCTATATACGCTCAACAGGTATTCCTCTGAAGGTTACCCACGGAGGGGGTCCAAACGTTGGTGTTAGAAACCAAATGAATTACACAAAAATTTTATTACTGATGTGACGTCTGTTAAAAGCATCACAGACTTCTGGATCTTTTCAATTTTTTCAATATTTTAGAAATTTGTAATTTTTTATGTGACCAAAACTAGTTAAATTTCTTATATAGGCCTATACTATTTTTTACATACCTTTTTTTTTTAATATTCTTAGTATCTCATTTGTGCAAAACAGAATTCAGAATTCCGTCCACATTCTTGAAAAAGATAAATCTTTTAAAGTATTGAACTCAGAAACAGTTTTCTGAAACTGTACACTTGGAAATGAGCAGTCGTTGGGAGTGAAGGTAGCATAAAGAGAAAAACAGTAAAAAATTGAGCTATTGGAAATATGGAGGTACATAAATATGTTGAACATAAAATAGAAATTTATAACACATGATTCAGATCAATGAGGAAGAAATTAGTGGAAGTCTCACAAAAAGAATAGATTATTGTGAGTCACATTTTGAGTCATGCCAGACGGAATAATTTTTCACCCATGGCTGTGTTTCTATTATCATTATTATATTTTACTATGTCTAATTCAAATTATATTTCCGGACATGGAAGAGGACAAATATTCTACTTAAATTTTCAAATCCTTTACATCAATTACTCTATATTCATTAAGTCAGCAATATCTGAATTTATTCAATAATGTACATAATTTTTCTGTTTTATGAATCGAGTTCTACTTGCACTGCACCGTTATCGAACTGTGCTGTGTCCTTTGTTCACGATATTATCTTTCTTTTTATATTGTTTGGAGAGTTAATTCATTTTATTTTATTCTGTTTTATTCTTTATTTTATTTTTTTGCTTAAACTTACATTTGTTTTATTACGAAGTCAAAAGTTAATTCCAGATAAAGACACGAATTTCTTTTGTTAAAAAATTATTAGGGTAAGACTTGTAGAAAACATGAAGGGGAAATTTGTACGTTCAGTTGAAATAATTAGTTGTGGAAGGAAGAGGTGTGGCATTTCATCGAATAAGACAACAGACTAATGATTAAAAATAAATAAATAATAATAAAAAATTATAAAAAAATCAATTGGCAGTCATTAGGGACTACTGACTGCTTAAAAAATGAATATCATACGTACAATACGTCATACTTAATGCTATATATATACACCAAATAAAAATAATTCCGTGTGGTCGGAATGACCTGGTGACAGGGTTTCTATTGTCTGCGCATTTCCGCCCTTGTCTTAGCCGCCTTAACATAACCTACGTGCTACGAGGAACAGGTGACCTACTGTTTTTTGTGGAATCCGAACCACGGAAGCGTTCTGGCGTACTTCACAACATTACACAGCAAGACTGTGACAGGAGTAAAGGTCGGGTTAAGTGTATATGAAAATCTCCACCGAGACAGGGATTCGAACTGTGAACCTTTCGTTCCCCGATCAAACATTTTAATCACTGAGCCACCAGACCGCAACAGATATACCGTTAACATCAGCATGTCGGTTACGCGAGCTCATAACATTTTACCCATCCAAAACTCGCCCAACGCGAATATCATACGCGCAACATGTTGTAGGATGTCGGTGACAGAAAGTCGTGAACTCATAGATTTACGGCCGTCCTAATCGCGTCTAATACATCTATTTAAGTTTTCACGTAAAAAAAAAAAAAAAAAAAAAAAAAAAAAAAAAAAAAAAAAAAAAAAAAAAAAAAACAACTTTCTACATTGCCTCTCATCTGCAAAGTCTGATGGAGACGTTAGCAACGACAATCAAAAGAAATCTTTGGCTGCGTCACGCACATGCATGACCGCTGACATGTCAGTTGGAGTCACGCATGTTCTCCGCACTCACGCACGCTCTCTGTGGTCGGAGTCGCCGTCCCTGACCTGCAGGCCTGCGCTTTCTTTTTTCCCTTATTTCCTTTAAAAATCCCTGAAACACCTTTAGTCGCCCCGTACAAAGAACCTCATTAGCATAACACTGTTTTCGTTTCTCTGCCTTTCTCGCATATCTCACTACACACTTCCTGTCTCCGCCGTACGTTCTACGAAAAAAAATAAAAGGCTGCCCTCTAAAGATGCATATTTATTCTGTGGCTGCACAGAAAACTCACTTAATAGCAGCTACGTGGAGAGCTGTGAGCCGAGCTTAAATATTAACATTTTTTTTTATTCTTTCCTTTCGAGTTGGACTTTGACGTTGGTCATTCACATGCAAACCAAGGATCTGTCAACACTATCGGCTAAAATATTCACAGAAGTTCCTGTTTGCCCGCCGTTAAGTGGAAATGATACGGTGGCCGTGTACCACAAAAACGTGAACGTTTAGCGAGTCTGCTAAACCGCAGTGGCTCGTATCTCTTTTCATTATGTGTGCCCGTCCGACGATGGGGCTGCACGAACTTGCCTCCACCGCAGAAACACCTGTCACGGCTCACTACTGTGCTATGATGTTTTAATCAAAGGGTGGAAACAAATTTACCTAATGTGCCGCGCTTAATATCACGAGATAATGCTAGAACCTATCTTGTGACAGTGGATTAGAACTCAGACATGCTATTACTGTAACAACGCGACGATGTGCATTGTTAATAATTGCACGACGTATTGAAGGAGTGGCTTACCATTGTTCTGTGGCCTTGGTAAAGTAACAGTGAAAGATTTATTGCCGCGGTGTAAACTGTAAATTCTGCAATGCCGTGAGACGAGTGTTAATAAGACTGAGTCCATTATTTCTCAACACAAAAAGATGTGTGTTCGTATATTCGATACAATATTGCTCTACGTGATTTATGTGTTGTTCAGCTTAAAACATGATATAGGAGTTCTGCTTATCGAAGTAAGAATCGCAGATATAAGAGTGCCAACTTTAATTTTTTACTTTTATTCAAACACGGTAGCACAGAAACAATTTAATTCAAAGCCCCTCTGAAACCTGTGTTTTACTCATCATTATATTTGTAGCTGTGTCTCTCTCTCTGGGACAAATGTTTCTTTACGCAATGATTCTAAACATAGTCGTCATATATACATGAAATTTCGTACTTATTGTAGTCCTGTATGATTTTGGTTTTTGTACTACGGATACTTTAAATAAAGCGATCTAGGTTTTTTATTAAATAACTCTGCTGAAAATTGAGAACTTCGCGATAAATTTGACTCCTTAAAAAATTGATAATAGTAACCACTGCACTGTTCAACAAAATTGATCTAAAATATTGGTGAAACTCTAATAAAAATCGTAAAATTGGGGTATAATTTCAGATTTACGATTGCAACAGCCATTTTTCGGTGGGTATAATTCATTATTTAACGTATATTCAGTGATTACGGCCTCCTGCAGTTACTTTTTCTGGTTTTGGTGGTTGCTGTCGAATTTCATATCCCTACAATGCTTAAATATTGTTTAGAACATATACGATAACAGAACAACGAATATTTAATATTTATTTAGAAACAGCACAATGCAACCAGCCACAAAAGAATTGAAGGCAGAGTTGTTAACAATCCGTCGTTACAAATTTACAAACAAATAGATAAAAAGCTTGGAAATTTTCTATCCGTAATCATGCGCCACTCCCATTCTTAAAATTGTTCAATTGTAGATGGAAACATTAATGAAAGATCTTTTTCGAAATGGTTGTCAGTGCTGTGTGAAATTCTGTTACGAAAATTTTAGTGCAGTTGTAACTTTGTAGAATTTTCACAAATGAAATGGAAAACCATTTGGCCCAGATGATTTCGGAAAACTTCAATCCGATGACCGATCTGCTGTACCCTATGATCGAACCCTGGCTTCATATCAAGTATAGTGACGGCTCAACGCAGACAACCAAACTGTTTAGTGGCCAACACATACCGTGCCCGGTAACTCATTAGTTGTCCACCATGGAAGACAGTGTTCAGGCAATAGCTGGAAGTTTTCCAACTTCGTTGAATACTATTTTAAAAATGGTAGTTTTATAAATTTCCTGGTAACTCATTAGTTTACCACCAGGGAAAGACAATGCTCAGGTAACACAATGTTAAAGACGGCGGCATTATAAATTCGGAACGTAAAATTAATATTCAGTGGTTAGCTCTATAAAAAAAAAAAAAAGCCCAGAATCAGTAGAAATCGTAAGGATCGAATGATACAACAGTTGTGCACTGTGCTGTTTCTTTCTGAATTCTAAACTAGCAGAAACGAAGTTCTGATCGAGGTCAAAGATCAGGTAAAAGATCCATAAAATTTCCAGAAATATCTGGCCTTGCATACGGGAGGATGCAGGATCAAAACCATGTCCGGTCATCCATATTTCGGTTTTCCATGATTTCCCGAAAGCAGTCTAGGCGAATGCGAGGATGGTTCCTTTAAAAGGTCATGGCCAAATTACTTCCCTTTCCTTACCCTCAGTCCTCTTCCCCTCTAATGATCTCAATGTCGACGAGACGTGAAGCCATTCGAAAATTAAAACAAATTGAAATAAAGAAATAATGTATTTGAAGCTCGTACTTTTAGTTCCTTATCTATTGCAGCCATCACATGATTTCTTGTAAACAATAAAACATTTTTCTAATCTACACTGAAAAGGTCATAATATTTTATTTTTTATTAAAAATATATTGCTCGTCATTTATTTTTGCCACAGTAAATAACAGGATCATAGGCAAGACCCAGCTCCACAAGATTCGATTTTCTGCGATTAAATCATGGTGTTATAATGTCCTTGCCCTCCAATGTTTGCAGGAGAGAAGCTTCCCTCGTGGAAGTTTCTCCTTGATGTCCTATATTTCGGCTTATTCTCAAGCTTCCTCCTTCCATCTCTCCATTCGTTGTGTACTTGTAGGTTAATATATTCTTGGCTGTCCGGGAAGAAGACCCCAGAATGAGGGTCGAAACGTCGGTTTCAAGAAACATGACGCGGCGCCACCCGGACAACCAAGAATCAACTGACTCTGGCCGCGGAAGCCTACGATTACACTTGTATGTTAATATTAGCTTTATCGTCGTTCTTAAGAAACTATTCCTAGAGGTCAGTCTTGTCGTTATTGCTCACGTCCATGTATAGGATGAGTTTTATCTGAGTTCGCTTCTGTCAGGTTCAACACTATGGACATCAGGAGGAGCGATGTGGCTTTGGTTAGTGCCGCGTACAGGTGTCTGTTGGTTTCATACCATCTCCGACCATGTGACTAGACGGTTGTTTCTTTTTATCGATTTTCTTACTTTTACTTGCTCATTATCTTCTGTAAACTCTATTGAGCCCATCATCGACGATCCATAGGTTTCCAGAAATTAATAATAAATGAAACATACGAGCCTCTTCCATCGTTTAGTGAAAAGTTATTTTGGAATTAAAGCTATTAACGCCTTAGTTTTTGCTCTGTGTCATTGAT